>CM035420.1:138254475-138881975 GCA_020310875.1 Ceratopteris richardii | reverse complement strand
CATGCAGCTACAACCACTCTTGCATTCACTTGAAGGGAAATATTTTGTGAGCCCACACGAGCTTCAGCTATGACTCCTGTAGCTTGGAAAGGTTTCCTGGTTGACTTCCCCTTTTTTATGATGATATTTTGTGCCTTGCAACCGGTTAATATGATTGCCCCATTCTTTGCTGCATTCACCAACCATGTCCTGTTCGTTGATGCCTTCTTACCACTCTTACAACCCATTCCACACCACCCACAAAAGTGATCAGCAGGTGCATTTCGGGGCAGATTTGAGACATCCATGCCCAAAGCAAGGCATCCTTTCCGCAGCACAGAGTTGGCAAGATTCTCCCGATCTACGGACTCTTGTACTCCAAGCTTTCTGCAAACCTTCTCCATCGCATGGGCATAGCGTTGGCTTTCAAACATGTGAAGTCCATATTTCTGCGACCACTCATGTAACACATGTGATGGAGTTTTTAAAGATGCAGACCAGTTGATTGCAGAACCACCACCCAGTGTGGCACCAGCAAAGATGCGCACTACACCATCTGTAGTGGAGAGGTAGCCTCTTCCTTCATACATTTCTGAGGAGGGGCCCTCCAGGAGCTGAAGATCTGCACGACGAAAATATTCTCCTTTTTCTATGATGATGACTTTGTGCCCTGCTTGAGCCAGTTCAGATGCAACCACACTTCCACCAGATCCTGATCCAATAACCACTGCATCGGCCTCAATCTTTAAGTTTTGACCGAGAGTGGAGTCTGGTGATAAAATATTGAGCTCTCTCAGCCTATTGACAGCTGATGGGATAGCCTTTGAGAATTGGATGATTTGTGCTTCCAAGGCTGCATCGCAAGAGTCATGTTGCACAGATGATAGCCTAGGATCTGGTCCAGTATAATCCAGGGCTTTCCAAATAACAGTATTATTTCCATCTTTGTTCACCTGCATTCCAAGAATAATGCTCCAGCTCAGTAAAATGGAATCATTGATTTTATGTGCTTATAGACTATTCACGATACACTCTAACTTATTTCATCAGTGTTTCCGACATCTCATAAATTGGTATTTTTATAGTTGTGCCTGGTCTGTACCTCCATGTGCAAAACCTGCTTAGAAAGTACCAACAAGATGGCCCTCAGCCTTATAATCTAACCACTTTCACTACAAATCCGAGCCACGACTTCATTAGATAGTAATGCGTTTGCTATGCCAACCATGGATCGCTCTATGCAATGGCACCAGAGACAAAGCTGCTTGATAGAAAAAAGAGGTACCTTTGTATAAAATTCTCGCATTATGAAAGCCTTGAGTACTTGAGATAGGTCCCTCAGCAGGAATGTGGAAGATCCTGAAGACCATCTGCGCAAAAGCTTTTCACGCTCTGGCAGAAGGAGAGCAGGGAATGGTTTCATATTTCCAATGACGCGATGCAGCTTTCCAGAGAGAAAAGCAGTCCCAGTCCCTGTCGACAACAGCTTCAATAGCATTCGAACCCCATCATACACTCTTGGAGGGAGAAACTTCTTCATTTTCAATGCAACCTGCAAGTACCACACCTTCCATTTGTACTAGAAAACATCGATGTCTATCCTGACAGGAATGCCAACACATGCAACAGGCATCAACATCGCCTCGGAGGATGATCCCTCACTATGTCAAATCATCTTACTATCTTGTTCACTCTGAAAAGTGCGTTCTCACATTCATATGTTTAGAGTCACATGCATATGGCACATACATCGTACCTCCTTTGGAAGACTGTCATGAGATCCACGCAGTGCGAAGAAAGCCGCTATTTGCTCATGCTTTTCTATATCTTGGTTCGTTTCCGCACGGGCTACATCCAGGTAAGGCAGTGAAGGAATGAAGGTATTGCACATGGAGTGGAGGACCTGCATGCAGGCCGGGGATATGTCCTCTCCGGCCATCGCTGCTCCTATTTGTCTGTCTCTCCACCTCTGGCCAAGAAGCGAGCAAACGGAAGTCTGCACGTCGTCGGACAACGTAGCTCTTTATTAGGCTGCGGGAGGGGTGGCTGAAGCAAGCATTGCTTTCGCTTTCTCTGATCGTCCGCTTTTTTTTCCGAAATTAGGAATCGAGAAGTCTTTGGGCCACAACTTGAGAGGAGACTTCAAGCCGTCGTCAACATCCTTCCTGTTCGTTTATCCACTATTTGTAGTGTTTAGGCAAAAGATAAATCGAATACAAAAAAAGAAAACCGCATAATTTTCATTGTATTTATAATTGTATTAGCGGCAATGGGTGGATTGGTTAGGTTTAGGTTGGGTTCACACAGAGTCGTTGAGCAAACCTTCCTCAAAAAGTTATTTCATAGCATAGTTTTACCATATGTTTGTTCACACAGGTAGGCGGAACACGATACAGATGATTGGTATCCCGTCGTCTTATGTGAACAATGGATGACATAGGAACAAAGATATTATTGTTTTTTGAATGGTTGAAATACTTAAGATTAAATTACAAAAGGAAAAAAAAATAAAAAATTGGGACGAAGTGTTCTGTGATGGAGAGATCGGAATAGAAAACATGAATTTGTATCATGAGTTGGCATGTGTACTGTCACAGAGTTGCTTTGCTTCCCTATGTGACTTGCTTTGCTTCCCTATGTGACTGGTTCTCTCCAAATGGAATGTGATGATTGGTTTATCGACCTTCGTAAGATGGGGCGCCACCCTAATTGAACCCACCGTTAGAGATTTGTAATGGGAGTTGTTGCCTTGATCTGCACATGGGTGTGCTCCCTTTTTTATGTTCAAATTGTAAGGTCAAGGTTTCAAAATCTGGAGTGTGACCTAATGTTAAAGCTCTACAAAGTGGGGGATGAGGGGGTTCTCCAAGGTGCATGAGTTGTTCTTTTCAATCTTTCAAGCCTAAATAGAAGACAAGGTAGGCAATTGAATTTCAAAAAAAAAACTTGCTACATCAAATTCATAAAAGGGATATCACATATAATTATAATTTATCTCTTTTAAAATTCACATATCTTGTCAAAAAAGTAGTGTGGTATAGTGGTAACATTGTCTTGTTCCTCGGTTCTAAGACATTGGAAAGTCAAGAGATAGAGTCTCACTTGTAAGACATTGGAAAGCATGTAATGTGTGTGAGTTTAAATCATTCAAACCTATGATTTTAAAAAATAAAAGAATCCATATATGGTACCATCTATCATGTAAGAGTGGATTTACACAAGGGGTGAAAGAAAAGGTGCCAAAAGAGAAATTCACTCCTATTTACATCCTTTTTCACACACAATAGAGGTAGGAGATGTCTCCAAAAAAATTTAAGTTGTGAAGTGGATGTGGAAATCTTCCTTCAATGTTCATATGTTTATTTGAGTCTGCTTAATGTTTCTTATGAGACTAGGTCATCAAAAGACATGAAAGATCCAAAATTTCCTTCCTATTAGAGACCATATTTTCTCTAGCCATCCCATCTCAATCCACAATTATCTACAAGTTGTAACATATACTCACATTTAACCACTAGAGATTACCATAGTCATAAAGTAAATATATAAAACAAATTTATTATGGAAAATTGGTATGAACGTCTTTAATGATTTTCTCATTCCTCTATATGGGGTCTTAGATGACAGATATGGGGTCTTAGATGACATGTGTCACTCAATTCTATATTTATCAAAACTATATGTATTACCCAAAGGAACATCAACATCTAAACTTAAAACATTACTAGAGACCCATTAAGTAAGTGAGTTTTATCCATATTTTCAAAGGGCTTTACCACTTTGCTAGGTTACTTTTGCGGCCAAGGGAGTGAAAACTTTTTGCTCTATCAAGCTCCCTTTAAAACCCTATTTTGTAACAACAAAGATAAGGAAAAGAGAGTTTTGTCTTCATTGTTCCTCTTTCATCTTGCACATCATGAGTCTCCCAATGTCAAGTTTCGCACTCTCTTATCCATTAATGTAACTTCATGGATAATAATTTACATGAATATTATGCTCTCTATTAAGTGATTTCACTCCCTTTAGACAATCGATACCTCTAACTTTTTTTCAAACAATGCCTCAAATCAATTGATGAGATAAATGTACAATGAAAATGAAAATAGGAGAATTGAAAGACAATGACAAGAATCACAAAAAAATTTTGTGGAACTATTTTTACCCTACACATTATAAAGGATCATTGAGTGGAAAAAGGTGGAGATTTTATAGCCCTTTATTCTTTTTCCAATTCAAGATACAGGTTTATTGTTGGGTTAATATTTAGGGGTGCTCCCAATCTTATTCAAGCATGTAGTTCTCCAAAGTTTTCAAAGAGTTTCCCCTCTATTAGTGTTTCACAGGATGTCAAATAGCTCATCATCTTGTCAGCGATGGAATGTTCCTAAGTGATCTTCTTGCTCAAGTTTAGTATGCTCTAAAGCATTTCTTGAATCTCCACACTTCTAGGGTAGGAAAAGAAGCCATTTATCATGATATCCTCCCTTTTTTCACATACACCTTATTGCATGTAGCATTCAAAAGAAAAGAGAACAACATTGAAGCAAAGCAAAAGGAAGATAAAAAAGAGCTACAAAAGGGAAATGAAGCTTGGAAGCTGATCGAATTTTTCGTTTGAAGAAATGATCATTTCTTATTAATAAAAACATTCTGATGTATAATAGACTTTGTTAAATCACTAGAGGATCTTTGATATGCATCCTCATGTTATTGTGAATAGCTACTTTGCCATAGTTAAGTAGATTATATATTTTAATTGTGCCTAGCTTCAAGTATGGATGGATATAAATTTAGGAAATTAGTATACAAGTAAACTGTTGTAAGAAAAGATTACTTGCAACTATAGTCCCTTAAATTCATCTTCTTGCCCATTTTTTTCCTTAGATACGACCTTCTAAGCACGTTTATTGCTTGAAAAAGTGTCTTGATCTACACATCATCCCTATCATTTTTGACATTTCTAACATGAGTTGAACTCCCCTAGCTTGTATATATGCCTATAACCCTAACAGGTAACTTATCTTATCTTTGTACATTCACTCAATAATTCATTAAGTGTTGTGTTGTGCTCCGAGCTTATGTTTCTTCCTTGTGTTGTCTGTGTGCTTTTGCAAACCTCAAACTCCAACAATTGGTATCAGAGCAAGCTATTGCTTCCTCTAGGGCATCATCAACACCCCTCCGATCAAAGCCATGTAATTAATTATGTTGGTTGTTGAGGACAATTTGGATGGTACTAATTACCCATTATGGACATATATGATGCATCATATATTGGTAGCAAAAGGTTTATGGAATATTGTGCAAGGTATTGAAAAATGCCCTACTACACTTGCAAATACCATTATTCAACATGATGCAGATGGTGTTGAAGATGATGATCTTCAGATTCTTGTTCATGCATCGGTTCCTATCGCACCTACTATAGAGCAATTTTTTTGGGATTGTAGAGATGCTCAGGCACATGCATTGATCGCCTTGTCTCTCAGATGTGTCATTATCCCTCACATTCACTCTTGCAAGATAGCAAAGGATGCTTGGGATACATTTCCAACCTTATAACAGGCAAGAAATGAGGCTTGTGTTGCTTACCTTCGAAAACAATTGGAGAGTGAGCGCATGAATGAAGGAGATTCCATGGACAATTTTTCGACAATGATCAAAGATTTGAAGGAGTAGTCGATTTATGTTGATGACGTCTTGCAAGATAGTTCACTTGTACAGACTATTCTTAATCGTCTTACAGATTCGTGTCAAAATTTGCTTCTATTGTTCAATTGATGATGAAAGGCAACCCAAATGCCTTAACATTTGAGGGGTTTAGTCTCTCTTTTGTTGCATGAAGATCAGTCCAGGTAGAACATGTCCATTATGCATGTTGCAGATTAAGCTTTCTTAGCTACTCAGAAGGACAAAGGTAAATGGAGTCCATCTACTAGTAAGCAAAAATCTACTAATGTTGCGCAGTCAAAGAAGGAAGACAAAGATTAGAAGAAAACAGAAAAGAAGAAACAGTTTTGCAAATATTGCAAAGAAAACAATCATGTCATAGAATGAAGAATGGGCATTTACTATTGTATGCAGTTATGATCCATATTTGCATAAGCAATGTATGTCTACAATAGACTCATATGTTTTGTACTTTGGCAGTGGGGCAACCAAACATATTACCTCATAGCACAACTTCTTCAGTTCACTTGAGCCTATCCCTACAAGGAATAATGTCACATGTGCTAACAAGTCCCCTTATCCTATCATGGGAGGTTCATGTTGACTACCATTGATGGTAGTTCTTTCATATTATCAAATGCTTTGTATGTACCAGGGATCTAGAAAAATATGTTTTTAGTTTCAACAATTGCTAAGATTGTCTTGGTTGTCAACTTTGTTGATGACATATGTACCATTCATGATCTCACAAATGGCGATGTTATTATTTCTTCTACCATTTTATATTGTGGGTTGCATAAGCTCATAGACTATGCAAAATCTGTGAATGATTTAGCATCCACAGTTCAAGATTCTTAGGCTATTTTAGATGCAAAGATTTGGTATGCATGCTTTGATCATATGAATTATGCTAGTTTGCTATGCCATGCCTCTATAAATCTGAAATGGTATCCTCTCTACCCAAAATTGAGGCAGCTTCTAAACATGTATGTAAACATTGTATTTTGGGCAAAATGCAGCATTGTTCCTTCCCTAAAGATGGTTCAATTGGAGCTACTCATGAAATTGCAGCTTGTTTGTAGTGATGTCTCTGGTCTTATGTAGACACCTTCTTTTGGGAACTACCTTTACTTCATGAATTGTATTGTTGATTTTTCTAGGCATGCATGGGTGTATCCATTGAAAGCAAAGTTTGAACTGTTTATGTGCTTCAAATAGTTTCTGCTTATGGCTGAAAAACTATCAACATGTAAATTAGGCACCCTCCATTCCGATCAGGGGGGAAATACATGTCTTTTGATTTTTTAATGCATTTTTGGTTGAGTGTGGGATAAAACATAAGTGTACACTTGTATACGCCTCAACAAATTGGAGTTGCAAAAAGAAAGAATAGGTCTCTCATGGAGATGGTGAGGTGTATGGTCAAAATTCATGCTTTACCACATCCCTTCTGGCTTGATCCTCTTATGTGTGTAGCATATGTATTTAACATGTGCCCCCACCAAATCAATGCAATCTATCACTCCATATGAGGCTTCACATGGTTGCAAGCCATCTTTTGCTCATCTACATGTCTTTGGTTGTCTGGCATATCCATTAATGCCTGAACAACAATACAAGAAATTGGATGATAAAATCAATGAAATATATTTTGTTGGGTACAATCCTAAAAGCAAAGCCTATCATCTGTATCATCCATAGATTAAATGCATTTCGGTTAAATGTGATGTTATTTTTATGGAAGATGTAATTCACCCATTACTTTCATGTACTAAGGAGACATCAATTATCTCCAAAGATGTGTATGACACTTTTTCACCTCTTTTTATAGGTGGACAATCAAGTGTACCAACAAATGAGGTAATTTCACAGCCTTTACAGGTTCCAGATGATAATGCAAATCATTCCATTTCTCATGTAGATTTATGTGATGCATTTGTTTATGAGAGAGCTAATATACAAGAGGCAAAAACTATGCCTAAATGGCTAGTGCAAACTTTGGGAGATAGAAAATTAGATGTACCTCTATCATATCATACTCATTTAGGATCTCATAGTGCTTCTTTTGCATCAGATTTCTATGCAATGGTTGCCTTTAGTCTTTGTGATAACATTGGGCCTTTTTCTTTTGATGAAGCACAAAAGTCAAAAAATTGGATGGCTTTTATGCAATCAGAATAATGATATTATGAAAAATGGTAGCTGTGTTGGAGTTTGAGGTCTTCACAAGCACACAAATAGCACAAGGAAGAAGAAGAAGAAGAAGCTCGGAGCATAATACAACACTGAATGAATTAGCAAGTGAATCTAAAACAATAAGTGACTCATTAGGGTTATAGGCGTATATACAAGCGGGGGAGAAGACCTCCTTAAGAGTGAAAAAAGTGCCCCGATGGTCCTAAGCATGTTCACACACATAACTATTGAAATATATCGACAAATCCCCCCTAGGAGTGATGCGTTGAACAATCGGCTGGCACTTATGTGTAAGGTAGTCCCAAGCTATGTGGATAGAGATCAATCCACAAAAGGAAGTAAGCCTAAAGCTTTGTAGAAAGCTTCAAACTTCTCCCTAGGCAAAGTTCTGCAATCATATCTTGTATGAGCACATATGCCAAACTGATCTCTCAAGCAGAGAACCTCCTCCTGACATAATGATAATGCACCTCAATGTGCTTTGTGTGAGCATGCAACATAGGCTTCCTTGCAACTATCAATGCTCTATGACTGTCAGTGATTATGGTGGTGGCAAAAGACTCACCAATATCCAAATCATCCAAAATTCATCTAAGCCACACACACTCAACAGTCACTGTCGGATTTTCCCTATACTTGGTCTCACAACTAGAAGTGGCCATAGTAGACTACTTCTTGCTCAACCAAGATATGCATGAGCTACCAAGCATGAAGCAATAAACACTAGTGGACATACGAGTGTCATAGCAACAACCAACCCATCTTGGGATAAAAGAACGCAATTAATTGGGTATCACTCAAGTAGCAAAAGATGTGCTTAACTGCCAGCCAATGCTTGACACATGGGCAATGCATAAAATTGCTCATATGAGAGATGGCAAATTGAATATCAAGATGACTTATGCATAAGTAAATCAAGTATCCAATAGTTTGCTGATAGACAACAACATCAAATGCATCTCTAGCATCATGAAGACTCAGCCCTAAACCTATTTCCATAGGAGTGGCAATAGGTTTGCAAGCTTCAAGGCCGAAATGCTACAATAATGTATCAATATATTTTGTCTGACACAAAGCTATTCCCCCATCAACTTGCATAAATTGAATGCCCAAATAATGATGCAAATGTCCCAAATTTGACATCTCTAAAGAGGCATGCAAATCATCCTTAAATTAAGCAATGTGCTTCTCATTAGGACTAGTGAGCAGTGTATCATCAACATACACAATGATGATGAGAAGTACATCATCTGCATGCTTAACATGTAAGGTGCTCTCAATTGGACTATCCTCAAAACCATGTGCAATCAAGTAGGCATGTACCTTTTCATCAGCATATGGTGCTTGCTTCAAACCATATAATGCCTTTTTCAACATGCACACTTTATTTTCATGCCCTTTCTACACAAAACCATGGGGTTGAAATACATACACTTCTTCATGTAAGTCATCATTCAAAAATGCAGTATCAAGGTTCCAATTGATGCACATTACAACCATGATGATCTCCAAGTGCACATATGCTATGAACGATAGTCATTTGGCATGTGGATGCAAAGCTCTCATCAAAATCAATGCCTCTCTCTTGATCATAACCTTTTGCAACAAGCCTAGACTTATACCTGTCAATTGTTCCATCAAGCTTATGCTTTAGCTTGTATACCTATTTAGTGCCAATGGCCTTTTTGCCATGAGGCAAATCACATAAAGACCAGGTACCATTCTTCATAATAGCATCATACTCTAATTACATAGCAACCATCCAATTTTCTAAAGTTTTTGCTTCATGAAAAGAAACATGCTCATTTTCATCAAAAAAACTAGAGGCAGCCATTGCATAGCAATCTGATGCAAAAGAAGCACTATGAGATCTTGAACGAGTATGATATGATAGTGGTGCATCTAATTTGCTATCTTGCAAAATCTACACCAACCATTTAGGCATAGTTTATGCCTCCCTTATATCAATTCTCTCGTTAAGAAGTGCAACATGTAAATCTGACAGGATGATCTACATCAAAAATAGGATGATCTACATCAAAAATAGGATGATATGCATCATCATGTGGAACCTTTAAAGGCTGAGAAATTTCCTCATTTGGATTAGCGCTTGAGTATCCACTTATAAAAAGAGGAAACAAAGTGTCATACACATCTTTGGAGCTAAGTGATGTCCCCTTAGTACATGAAAGTAATGGCTGAATTGCATCTTCCACAAAAATGACATCATGACTTACCAAAATGTGTTTAGTATGTGGATGATACAAATGATAGCCTTTACTTTCATAATTGTACCCAGCAATACATTTCATTGCTTTATCATCATATTTCTTGCATTGTTATTCAGGCACTAATGCATATTCCAGACAACCAAAGACACGCAAATGAGCAACGTATGGATTGCAACCATGCCAAGCTTCATATGGAGTGATAGATTGTAGTGCTTTGGTAGGATGCCTGTTAAGTACATATGTTGCTCACATAAGAGCCTCAAGCTAGAAGCTTTGTGGTAAAGCTTGACTTTTGACCATAGACCTCGCCATCTCCATGAGATCCCTATTCTTTCTTTCTGATCCATTTTGTTGAGGTATATACAACACTATATGCTGATGGTTTATCCCATGCTCATATAGAAAGGCATTAAAATCATAAGACATGTATTCCCCCCTCAATCAGAACGGAGGGTGCCCAATTTGCATGCTAACAGCTTTTCAACCATAACCAAAAACTATTTGGAGCACATAAACACTTCCATTTTTTTTTTATGGATAAACCCATGAATGAATAGAAAAAACATCAATCAAAGTCACAAAGTAAAGGTAGTTCCCAAAAGAAGGTGTCTACATAGGAGCAAAGACATCATTATGAACAAGCTACAATTTATGAGTAGTTTTAATTGAACCATCTTTAGCAAAGAAAGAACACAGCATTTTGCCCAAAATATAGCCTTCACATACATGTTTATCAAGTGCTTAAAGCTTGGGCAAATAGGACAACATATCAGATTTCTACATGCATAGAAAACAAGCATAATTTCGATGACCAAAGCATGCATGCCAAAGCTTTGCATCTAAGATAACCTGAGAATCTTAAATTGCACACATTGAATCATTCATAGATTTTTCATAGTCTATGAGCGTATAAAACCCATGACATAAAATGCTAGAAGCAATAATGAACACCATTTGAAAGATCATGAGCTATACACATGTCATCAAAAAATTTGACAACCAAGTTAATCCTTGCTAATGTTGAAATTGACAATAGATTTTTCTTGATTCTTAGCACATACAATGCATCTATCAATGTGAAAGAAGTACCATCAACAATAGTCAAAATTATCTTACCAACTCAAATTATAGGATATGAGGAGTTGTTTATGCATGTGACAGTATTCCCTATAGGGGCACGCTCAAGTGAACTAAAGAAATTTCGTTGTGAGGTAATGTGTTTGGTTGCCCCACTATCAAAGTTCCAAACATCTGAGTCTACTACAAACATACAATGCTCATGAGAAGATGGGTCATAACTCCATACAATAGTAAAAAAAACACCCATTATTCATTTTGCACAACATTAGTAGACTTCTTCTTTCTTCTTTGCCTCTTTTGCAATCAGTTTTGGACAACTCTTTATGACATGATCATTTCCTTTACAATGTTTGCAAAAATTTTTCTACTTTTCTGTTTTCTTCTCATCTTTTGCTTCATTCTTTGATCATGCAGCATTAGTAGATTTCTACTTACAAATAGATGAGCTCCATTTACCCTTGCCCTTCTAACTAGCTAAGAATGTTAGACATTGGTCTATAGAGACCATTCCATGTGTGTGTGGGATGAGGGCCAACCATAGCCAAGGTCCCAAGGTCGGGGGATATCCTAAGGTATTCAATAGGAATGGAGATGAGTGTTACATGATTGCCACATGGCAGCACTAGATTATTCTAGACCATTGCTATTTTTAGAATACAAAAGCATGTAAAGGATGCAAGGAGAGTTGCACACACATCATTCGCAATTCTTTCTTTGCATGAGCTAGTTCTCACAATTGGTATTAGAGGTAAGTATGGGTAGCAAACCAATATGCAAAAAGTGGACACCCACATACATTCACTTGCCTAGCCATCCAAGGACACAACTCTCCATGAACACATCTATGACATTATCTTGAGTATGAAACCTCTCAAGAATAATGTGATCAGTGGCTAAGTAGTGTCTAATGAAGTGATATCTTACCTCAATGTGCTTGTTCTTTGCATGAGAGACCAGATTTTTAGTCAAAGCAATGGCACTCTAACTATCACTAAGCAAATGAGGTACATGCTAAGATATGCCCATGTCACATGTCAATTTAGAAAGACATAATGCTTCCTTACATGCCTCACTGGTTGCAATATACTCTACTTGTGTAGTGGAGAAAACTGTACATTCTTGAAGGTGAGACCTCCAAGAAACACCTATAAAACAAAAAATGTACCTAAAGTAGACTTTTGATTGTCTACAGAGCCAACATATTCAGACTCAATGTATCCAATAATGGATGAATCACCTCTACCCAAGCATAGACATATATCCTTAGTCCCATTCAGATATCTCAATATCATCTTGACCACTTCCCAATGCTTCTTGCTAGGATTCGACATATATATGCTCATAAATCCTATTCCACATGCAACATCTAGTCTCATAGCTACCATAGCATACATGAGACTCCCAACAACAAATCAATAAGGAATTTCGGTCATGAATCCCTTATCCTCATTAGATTTGGAACAATCATCCATCACTTCACATATGTAGACAATAGTGTACTCAATGCCTTTCCACCATGCACATTGAATCTATGAAGTATAGCATGTCTCAAATATTTGATGTCAAAATTTTACTCAACTTTGACTTCAAGAGAGACAAGCTCTCTAAGGACTTCCCAACAATCGACATATCCTCAACATAAAGTATTAAGCATATCAAGCTGCCATACTATACTAAAGTAAGTCTATGATCTAAGGGTCTGACCGATCCAGGCATATATAAAATCGGACACTGTTTGGTCACCCGTGTATATGGCCAAAGATCTCGAGAGTAGACTTAAGCATAATTTCATGTGATCTCTTAAACAAGTGATCCACATAGCCTAGTGGTTAAGTCTCAAGGTTGTACAGGAGGAGGTCTTGGGTTCAATCCCCATGGGGAGCATGGGAAGAGTGTTTTGCCCAAGGAGCTCTAGAGCCTTCTAACTCAAGTTAACGTGCATTAACTTGAGTCCAAAGAGACTTAACTCGAGTGGCATGTACACCAACCACTAGTGACTCTAGTGGAAGATACTAAAGTAGTGGTTGAGATCACTCCAACCACTAGTAGACTTTAGTGGAAGATATTAAAGGAGTGGAGGATATTGCACATGCCTTATCGGATGCTTTATTTGTGCCAAAGATCAAGAAGAACCTGTTATCAGTTTCAGCTTTAGCGAAGATTCTAGTTACATTTGTGGTCCTCGTTGATTCAAGCAGCTATATATACAGGCATAAGGTTGGGAGGAGAGTCATCTCTCTAGCATGTGGCGGTCATAATTTCTCAGCCTCTTGCATCGGTATCAGAGTTAGGCAAGCTTTCATGGAAACCTTGCACCTTGTATCATCCTCCTCATTATACTCTTCTTGGAATTATGTTTTGAGAAGCTATGTCGTATGATGTTCCCACAAGACTCCCCTCTCAGTTTTCAAATAGCTATGTCGTCTGAGTTCATTTAACTAGCAAAAGATGCTCCTCCTTCTATATGTATAATTCAGGTGCCTGTTAGGGATCAAAATATGGTCCTTGTGTGGGTAGGCGATTATGCTATCCAAGCCTCTGACGTCGCACTTCAATGCTATCATATCGAAGTTATATTTTATGTATATTTTTTGTCGAGCGTAGCTAGAAGCAAAAGTATTATAATTCTAGTAATCGTAGACTGGTATAGCCATCAGGTTTTGAACTCGTGACCCATTGATTAAAAGCATTTGGCTTCAACCACAATCCCATAGTGCTGATGTGGTTTATAATCAAAACTATTTATCTATTAACTATGCCTTAGAGGGATCCAAACAGTAGAGTTCTCATGGAGTTCTCATGCAGAGTTCTCATGGAGAACCTCAAACACAAAAAGGTGACACACATACGTGTCAAACCTACAGCCCCCATCATTGAACTCATGACATATGTTCTAAGACTCTGCTCTAACCAATAGAATCTAGAGCATTCCCTATGATGGGAATCATCCAATTTAACTTTGCATATACTTGACCTCGAGTTCAAATAGAATTCGAGGAGGAGGAATGGAAGAAACTTTTCTTTTCTTATGAGTTCAAAAGTTTGATCTCCTATAACTTAATATACAAATACCTAGAGCGCAAATTTGTGCATATGGGATAGAACTATCCTCCTTTTGTCGTTTGTTCTCTAAGTGTAGAGAGTTCATCCTCTTGCATCTTCAGTCTCTGCTTATAAGCGATCTCGAGCCAATGTTGAGGCGGAAAGTGGAGTCGATTTTGCATCTTCCTGTGGACTTCCAATTCAAGAGTTTAGTTTGACCTCTATGATCCATCTCAAGCATACATCCAAGGAAGACTCAATTTCTTCAAAAAAAGAGGACAAGAGGAAGCAACAATCTTCAAGGAGGAGTATGTGGTTTTTCACATGGACTAAAGGATGGAGAATGGCTCTCCCTGAGGATGAATGGAAGGATCTAGCTTGATGTGGAGATAAGTATCTTCCAAGTTATGTTTTCATTTCAATATTTATTTTTCTCCATGCTTTCAAATGGGAAAGCATAAACATATTGAAATCGGAGAGTAAAAACATATTGAAATATTTTTCAAGCATAGATGTATCACTGCATGGGATGAGAAAATATTGGTGCATAACATAAAAATATGAGTTCATGCATGAAAAGGAAAGATTGGTTGTGCATTTCTCTCTTTCTAAAAGAATGCTTTCATGCACAACATACACTTTCTTCTTGCTTGGAAAAGATAGTTGATGCACTAAAGTTTGTGCACATGCATGCTTATATCCTTTTGAAAGGTAGCAAGTAGAATGTTTGTGCATGGATGCTTGGATGCATGCAAAGCAAGCTCAAGAACTACTTGAATTAAGTTTGGTGCATTAAAAAAAAGCATGCAAACTCATGAATGCACTCACATGCATTGGCATATGAAGAAGCATGGTTTTTTGCTAAGTAGTTGAACAAAAATACTTTCCTAATCCTTACCTAACTTTCTAACTCAAGTTAGACAATTAGGGAAAATAGCAAACTAGTTAGTTGCAAGCTCTTAGCTGCTATGCAACTCAAGTAGCTAGTTCAATTTTTTCCTAAAAGTGATACTTAGGTATCACATATTAGGGGCCCTGCTTCAAAAAAGTAAGCATGTCAAAAGTAAGTAAAGCGTTGAATTTTCTTGCCATTTAAATGATGCAAGAAACTAAGAATTATGACCACCACATGCTAGAGAGATGACTCTCCTCCCAACCTTATGCCTATATATATAGCTGCTCGAATCAAAGAGGATCACAAATGTAACTAGAGTCCACAACTGCATGTGCAATCTCCTCCACTCCTTTAATATCTTCCACTAAAGTCTACTAGTGGTTGGAGTGATCTCGACCATTGCTTTACTACCTTCCACTAGAGTCCACTAGTGGTTGGCGTACTCAGTGCTTGCCACTCGAGTTAAGTATTTTTCGGCTTAAGTTAACTTAGAAGGCTCTAGAGCTCCTTGGGCAAAAGACTCTCCCCATGCTTCCCATGGGGGTTGAACCCAAGACCTCACCCTTCACAACCTTGAGACTTAACCATTAGGATATGTGGATCACTTTTTTAAGAGAGGAGCACATGAACTTATGCTTAAGTCTAGTCTTGAGATCATTGGCCATATACATGGGTGACCAGATGGTGTCCAATTTCATATCTATCTGAACCGGTGGGACCCTTAGATCATAGACTTAATTTATTACATTCTTCCCCCTTGTGAAAGATTTTTGTCCTCCAAAATAAAGCTATATATAATAACCATAAGCAACCCCTGAGCCTCATGTCTGTAAACTAGAAGAACATGGTCATGTTCTAAAACTAGAAGAACATGTCACATCTCTGTGGTGGGATCCCTACCCAAATGATTCAAAACATTGTTTTGCACTTTGATAAATTGGTTAATGTACAAAATAGTGAATGAATTATAAGGATGGATCTAAAAATATCCCTATCCACTTCATTGTTTCTCAATGTACGATCTAGGCAAACATATGAAATGGATGATTCCAATTCCTCGTCCATTTTTGGGCATGACTAGTTGTGTTGTCCTAAGCATCAACTTAGGGACTTGCGGAGAAAGAGACTATACCTCAATCCCCTCACAAGTGCATATAGTGGGGATACACACCTTTAATTATCAATCCAAAGAGTATACAAACCTAGCCGAGTGTATGAGGACATGCAATCATGTAATGATCAATGCAAATGAACTACTCAAAGAATGTAAATGAGGCAAAGACTTATCCAATCAAGTTCCAACTGTTGGTCAAGGCGAAACGATACTTGGTGCAGCAGCCGTCAGTATTTTGGACTTTTCTCCCAGCTCCGAACTCCAAATATAGCGAATAGCATGTGCGTTTCGAAGCTCTCGAGAAGGCGCATCCAATGGCAGTGGTTTCACTCAATTCCGACGCTCCTACTTCAAGTTATGAGTGAAATACTGAGTCGCGGGAACACTTTCCTACACTTCAGCACTTCCTACACTTCACACACCTCTTTCCTACAGCAAAGAAACACTCTCATGGATAGACAACACTCACAAGCACTCTTTCCAAGCAATACACATGCATACAAGCTCACGAAGAAGAAGATAAGGAAGGAAGAAGACACAAATTCGAATTTCTGTGCTCTCTATTCTCACAATGGCAAAAGTTCTTTACAAAGAGTCACATTTGACTTATATACTAGTGCCCTAAAAATGGTCCTTTCACACAAGAGACCGGCACTTTATTCACTAAAAGACTAATTTTCTACTATTTTACATGGATAAGCTTCTAATCTTCTGTGGGGATGCATCTAGAGGACTCCTCTAGTGCCTTTACAACGGAAAGTATATTACAAGAATGATTATGATACAAAAATATGAAGTCCAAATCGGAAAAATTTTGGGGCCCGTCTTTTTCTCTGCTTTGTGCGCTCTTTAGCTCTGCAACACTCTCCCCCTCTTCGTCTCTGTCGTCCCTTGACAGGCTTTGCTTCTTGTCATCAGTTTGTTGTCCGCACGCATCCAGTGGTCAGTATTGCCTGATTCTTGATCTTGCATTATGTTTTAGAGGCGCTCTGATTTGTCCTGGTTGCACACATTGGACCTGGTTGCATTACTCCAAGCCGATTGATTCGGTTTGCCACGCACGCCATTAGTGCACATATGCGGATGTAGCTCGTAAGCCTTGATCTGAATCCTCTGTCACTCAAGAGGTTGAAGCACCCACATATGTGATACTTGCTGGCCCTGATTCCTCCTTCCAGCTGCGTGCTTTTCCTTGGTGTGTGCGCCCCTGCAGGGCTCTGTGCAAAGATGGGTGTTGCGCCCCTGCGGGGCTTCCTGCGGAGATGTATCTTCAAATCTTGCTTTTTAGTGAAGCTGCTTCTTTCGTTGTCTTCTTCTTTTCTTCTTTTTACTCGATTCTCCCTCAACACTGCCCCCCTCCTGGACTCTGTCGTCCCCGACAGGCTTTGATAAGCGACGGGCATATGTTTGATAAACTCTTTGCTCTGTATCATTCAGCTGATTGGCTTCACGTATCATGAGTTGTTTCCATTGTTCTGCCTTCACACCGTCATGGGGTGGCTGTCTGTGATCTGCGAAGAAGCTTAATTCATATGCTACGAGTCTGGCATTCAGGTTGGATGACATCTTCAAAAAGATCTCTGAATCTATTTCAAAGAATCCTGTAAAAAACGCTTCTTCAAATGTCTGCATATATGGACTTGGCAAGAACATAAGCCTGGAGTAATAAGCCATTATAGTTGGTCTGCTTGGCATTACTGATAGATCAAAAATAAGTATGTCTGTGCCCTGATTAATTCCAATAAAATTCAAAAAGGTGTATGCCGCGTGTTTGAAAACTTTCAGCACAGTGAGTAGCATACTAAGTATTTTATTTGTCATTTTGACAGCTAAATCTGGTACTATCGCATAATTTTGTAGCCAAAATTCTATGGTCTTGACCATGTAATCCTCTGTTGGCAAATAGTTATGTGGAGGGCTTGGAAGTAGCGGATAATTCAGCCACTGATTATTTAGTGTACCGTTCCTTTGCATTTCAAAAAATGCTCTAGCTTCTCTTCTACGAGGTACAGGACAAAATGCAGGGTTTACCTGCAGGGAATATGGAGCAGCTTGCCAGTGTATTCTTAGTGTCGGATGTTTCTCCAAAAACTTTCTCCTCCAAACTGGCTGTGCAGCTTCAAATTCTGCTTGAGTGAAATTGAATGTGTCAATCTCGAAGTTGAGCTGCTTATCAGGGCTCGTTCTTGTGATCTTCTTGATGTATTGACATGTTTTCTCTTTCAGTAATCCGTATGGAATATTGAAAGGCTTCATAAGCGTCTGTAAGTCTTTTCCTTTGATCTTTGCTTCTTTCATGACTTTAATAACTTCATTTTCAAAATTTTCCGTCAATCGGGACACCACTAGTGCCCGTTCCTTCTGACTTATTTCTGCAGTATATGGCATAGGATGATCATCATGTAGCTCCGCCATCTGCTCACGTATGGGAGAATGATAGATCGGTTGAGATAGAGGGCTTACCTCTACCTCGTCAGTAGGATGTTTCTTTTCTGGCACTACTGATGTCCCGATCGGTTCTTTGTCTTTCCTCTGAATCTTTAGCTGTTCTATGCATTCATCTTTTTCTTTTATTGTTTGCATGGCTTCTCCGAGTGCTTCTTTGGTTGCCAGTAGTTCCTTACCTATGTCAGCTACATGATCCATATTTTCACTGTAGCTTTGGACGAGTTTGGCATTCACCTTTTGTAATTGACGCTTCAGCTCACTGGTTTCATTGGCATATCTGCTTTTCCATTCTTCTATCTGGGCTTGTTCTTGCTTTAGCAGTTCTTCATATTTCGCGATCTGATGCCGTAATTCTTGGTCTTTGGTTTCTGTTGGTTCCTGTTGTATTAGTGGTTGATCGTATAATAAAGACTTCATCAAATCTTTGTTTCTGTTGCGTAGGCTGTCGTTCTCTTCCAGATATAGCTTGAGTTGTTGTTCTAGTAGTGAGCTACGCAGCTTCATTTTCTCTTTCTCAGCCTCGCTTGCTTCGTGTAATCTTTGCAATTCCGTTAATTGTGCATGCAGCTGTTGATTCTGAGCAATGGATGCTGCATGTTGTGTCTGGATTGCCAGCACTTCCGTATTCTTGTTTGCTAATTCTTTTTGCGCTGCAATCAACTGTGCTGATAGTTGTTCACTCATGAGTTGAAACTGATTTTTTTCTCTTTTTGCTTGATCATACTCGGCATCTATATCCATCATCTGTTGCTGAGTGTCCATGGCTGTTTGAATCATCTGTTTTACTACAGGTTTCAACTGCGTAACATCCACATTAAGCCATGTTTTTGGTATTGTCGGCTCTTCGCCGGTATTGACGTCCTTGCCCTGAGCAATGTGTAATGTGGTGTCATGGGGCTACCTAATCTGAAGCTGGATCTGCGGCTCAGCCCCCACATCTTCTTTATTTCCTTGAGGTGTGTCATCAGGCACCTCGATTATAACTTGTTCTTGTGTTTGGAGCTCCTTTGCTTCCTTATTCACTGGAGTTTGATCTTCCTCTTTAATAGGTTGTTTTACATGTGTAATACCAGTGGTCGTATCTTCTTTGATGCTTATTTTTGTAGTGTCATTCAATTTAATGACGTGCTCCGGTTCCATAAATTCTTCGACTTGCTGTTCCTTTTCTTCCTGATTTTGTGGCGTTACTTCCACTTCATTGATCTCGTTCCATTCACCTTCGTGTGATTCTGCCTGTATATCAGTATCCAATGTATCTTTTTCGGGACTGGAATCCGTATTTGTGCTGAAATCATCAATGCCCAGCTCCTTGTATCTTCCCGCTTTTTTCGGTGTTTGCTCTGGAATTCGTTGTGTCTGCTCTTGACTAGCTTGTCTATAATGATGTCCTTGAACGTTTAAATTGACCTGCCCTTGCATATACTGATGTGTTTCTTTAAGGGCAGCGGACAGATCTCTCTTGGTGATAGGTACTTGTGTTGTCATGATCTTCGGTAAGAGGTGCGTTCTCTTGGATTGTGGTGTAGCTTGGGCTTCCTCTTCTCGTAGACGCTTCGTACCCCTCATGGGTTTCTGTGTGCTGGTTCCAGCCTCTTCAACCATAGCTACTGCTCTCTTCTTCTTAGGGACCGTCGCTAATTTTACGTACCTTGCTAGTCCTTCCGAAGTTGGCATCTCTCTCAAACAGTTCTTCATTTCTAAAGCTTCATAAATCAACAATGTAAGAGCTGAACTACCATTCAAGAACTTCTTTTGCCCCCACTTCTTTTGTGCTTCAAACAGTCTTTCTTGGACATACCCTGTTAGATTGATTTTGTTTCCAATTTGCCTCATGG
Organism: Ceratopteris richardii; assembly: GCA_020310875.1. Lineage (NCBI taxonomy): Eukaryota > Viridiplantae > Streptophyta > Polypodiopsida > Polypodiales > Pteridaceae > Ceratopteris > Ceratopteris richardii. The sequence goes on along the minus strand of CM035420.1, from coordinate 138,861,485 downwards.
CATGCGATAGTAGTTGGACTACAATTTTCTATGGAGCTGTATACCTGTGCATACTGGGAAAACAAAAATGTTGATGTACCAGTCGTACAGCATCTTCTATGTCAATTCTGTTAATTTCCAAGAATGATCTTTTCTTGGGATCATGGCATTCTTCTTTCACATTAGTAATGCCTGCTTGATTCCATCCAAATGCTCTGTTAATCAACTCATGTGTGAATTGGATGGTCTTCCATGCCCCGACTTTATCCAATACTTGCGCTTCTGGAACTGATATTTTTGTTGCGGCAGGCTGCATGGTATTCATCACCTGTGCACACCTCTGAAAGTCCGGTACATATATAGGCAGTTTAAGAAATGCCTCTATTCCCGCTTGTGTCCATACATCCTCAATATGAGGTAGTCCTTGTATTATTGTCTTGAAATCCTGGGACATGATTGGAAAATAATGATCTGTGTCCATGATTTTGATTGTGGCCATGAAGATTAGCTCTGCCACTGGTTGATCATCCCTGAACCAGTGACCTCTTGCTTTTGTTACTGATTCCAACGGAAGAAGTTGCACCTCTTCTTGCTGCGTAGATTCGGAATCAGTGGAAGCCATCTGCACTCAATATAGAGTATGAATTAGTATCCATATGTTTTCAGAAATCCTCCTCTATATGCTGGTTATAAGTTCGATGTTGCTCTGAGTGCATGGTGTCGTCCCTTTCCCGTGTGTGTGAGAAAGGTAATACCTGGATTTTTCACATTTTAATGTTTATATTTTCTGCTGAAAAGAAAAAACAGAAAAGTTAGTTCATAGCCGAAGCGGTTATTAATTTTTTGGAGTATTTTCTTAAGATATGTACAGGTGCTCTCCTATTTCCTTATTAGGAAAATGTGCTTGACTGTCTTGAAATAGAAGAAGAATGTGCCGAATGCTTGGCCTTGTAATGTGGCCCTATCATGCATACTTTGGATCTCGACCACTCCATATGTGTGCAATTGGACGTAGTTGGCGTATGCATGTTGTCCCGTTTGTCTTTCGGCATCCAGATTTGCTTCGTTGTGCTTGGCTTCGTTGTATGTTGCCCCCTTCTACTGAATGTGGCTCTTTTCTCCTTTTTGTAAGTCTGCTTCATCTGATCTATGACTCTCGGCACGTCTCGGGCTGCCTTTACAGACTCTTTCTTACTCCAGTATCTCTTTTTCTGTGGTTGTTTTGCCGGTGGGTTGCATTGGTCCTTCTTGTTTTGGGGATCATCCTTTCGGTTGTTTTGCCTTGGGATGCGAGACTTCAGAACCCATATTTGCGATCGATCTTGTTGAGCAGCTACGACTGTCTTGGGAATCCATAGTGTAGTAATTTGGCGATGATTTCGCTGTTCAGACGGAGTTGGTTTTTGTGTTGCTCGTTTGTTCTGATGTCGTTTGTGCTTTTGTCTTCGTAGATATTCCTCCACTTGATCTTTCTTTATCCATACTTGGTTAGAATATGGAATAGGGTGTATGTCAATGGTGACAGATTTTGAATTACTCTGAGACATAGTCTCTTTAATGCAGGGTGTTTCAGTGAGGTTGATTTCAGTTTGATTGATACTCTCAAGACTTGCTAGACTGGAACAAGGTGTGCAAGCAGAATTCACTGTGTCCGCACATATAGTACTTGATAAAGGTGTATCTATAGTGCTAGAGATCATGCTTTGAGGACTTTGTTCATTAGATTGAACTGTTTGCTCCGTGCTCACCGATTTTAGTGGTCGCTCATCTAGCAGACTGAATACTTCACGATGTCCTATCCTGGCTGAGATGTATCCCAACGCCAATTGAATGGTCACCTCGTATTCGTAAATCCAGTCTTGACCTAACACTACCTCTTCAAGCAAATCTTGGTCATGACACACTAACAGCTTTTGTTCCATGGTGTTGTTGCCAAGATGCAACGGTAAGGTGATCTCACCTATGCATTGAGTAATTGTTCTTCCTATTCCTATCAAGTGGGCCATTGATGGGCGTATTGTCTCTTTGAGTTTTTGGGTCAAAGAAAACTTAATGCAACTTACAGCGGCACCTGTGTCAATAAGAGCATTTACCAAGTGATACTCCGTTGTTCCGGCTCCCAAATTTAGATAGGGTTGTGTTCTTTGCGATCCTAGGTTTTGAGTGGCTCTAAAATTAGCCATCGGGATGAGTTCTTCTCCTTGACGATATCTTTCATCTCGCTCTCTCATCCACTCTTTTCGTTTCTTTATCCTTTCCAATGCTTCTTGTCTCGCTTCTTCCCGTATTCTTTCCTCTTCTAAGCGTCTATTCTTACCTTTGAGTAATCGAGACAAAGCTTCTTCTGTTAATGGTTCTAGGTATTTTTTTACTCTACACCCATTGATGTAGTTTGGTAACACGTCTCCATCTAAGGTTGCTAAACTGATGGCTCCACCTGTAGATATACGATTAATGATTAATGGGCCATATCCTCTCTTTTGCAATTTCTTAGCATGTTGTTTCAAAGTGTATACCAAAACTAAATCTCCTTCCTTCAATTTTTTGTCCTTGATATGCGCATCAAAATAGGCCTTTTGTCGTCTTTTAGCAGCATAAATACCCGCTACTGCTTGTAACCTAGTTTCATGAAGCTTTTCTATTTGGTCCAATTGGGCTGATAATTCATGTCCTGTCCACTCATAAGTAGTTGCAACTCTAAGAGTGGGAATCAAGAAATCAATTGGCAAAATAGCGTTTTGTCCATACACTAAGTTAAAAGGAGTAGTGCCTATTGCAGTTTTATAGGCTACTCGGAATGCCCATAAAGCATGGTGTAACTGCTTATCCCAATCTGATCTACCGTTGTTAACGATTTTGGTGAGAACAGTACACAAGATTTTATTTGAACTTTCCGCTTGTCCATTAGCTTGGGGGTGATAAGGGGCAGATTTCTTATGAATTACTAAGAATTCATTCAATAAGGCTTCTATCACTTCATTAACAAAGTGTGTACCTCTATCACTCACAATCTCTATAGGTAGTCCAAATCTAGTGAAGACGTTCTCGAAGAGAAACTTGGCTGTAGTTCTTGCGTCATTTTTCTTTGTTGCTTTTGCTTCAACCCATTTGGTCAGGTAGTCTGTGGCTACAATTATGTATTCGGCATGTGAACCTTTTGCTGGTGGGCTAATAGGTCCTATAAAGTCTATTCCCCACTTCGTGAAAGCTCTAGCACTCATCATGGGTCTAAGTGGCATCTCATCTCTTCTAATAGGATATTTCGTTCGTTGACAAGTATCACACCGTTGCACATATGTTATGGCGTCTTGATGTAGAGTTGGCCACCACATTCCGGCAAAGAGGATCATTTTTGCTGTTTTGTCTGCAGAGAAATGTCCTCCTGCAGCTCCTGTATGGGCCATCTCTAAGACAGAGAGATATTCATTTTCATGAATGCACATTCTTAATTGGTTATCTTTCCCGCGTTTAAAGAGTTGTTTTCCTATGATGGCATAATCTTTACTCTGTTCTTCAAGAGCGCGCTTCCTTGCTAAGGTAGCTCCATCAGGGTATTCTCGAGTTTTCAAGAACTTTACTAGAGGCATGCTCCACCTTGGTGCTATTGTAGAATAACATAATGTAGAGTTCCCGTCTGGGGTTTGTTCTTGACAGGTTTGACAGGTTGACACATAGTTATGTGCATCTCGTTGCATGGTTGGCCAATATATGCCAAATCTCTTGAGTGTTTGCCACGTTCCATTTGCGTTCAAATGAGTGTTCCATTGGTTTATGTGTGCTTTCTGAAGCCACATTTCTTTTTCCTCTTCTTCCACGCATCTCATCAGCAATCCGCTTGAATCCTGGTGGTACAAACTTCCCGCAATGATGTGAAGGTTTTTAGTCCTCCAGAGATCTTGCGTTTGGTTTGGTGTGATCCCATCTTTAGGTCCATGTGTAAGTATCGGGATCAATTTTTCTGCCCACTGAGGACATACTTCCAGTTAAAAAGATAAGTATCTGGCAGATCATCGGGTACTCCTATGGGTGGTTCTCCATGGGTCATACGAGATAAGTGGTCTGCCCTGATGTGGGTGTTTCCTTTCTTGACTATTACCTCAAAATCAAATTCCATTAGCAATAAAAACCATCGCACTAGTCGTCCTGTATTGCAAGGCTTGTTGACTAAGTACAATAGGGCTTGATGATCAATGAAGAATTTGAATTTGTTTGCCAGTAAGTAATGTCTGAATTTCTTGACTGCGTATACCATCCCTAGGCCTTCTCTTTCCGTAGTAGTATAATTGCGTTCCGCTTGATTTAACTGTCTACTGGCATAGGCTATCGGGTGGTCTAATTTTCCAGTGTCAGCTGGTTGAGCTAAGATGCAATCAATGGCAAACTTGGAAGTATCCACATGAATGTGAAACGGTTTACTCCAGTTGGGGACTCGAAGGATGGGTGCTGAACTCAATCGATTCTTTAACTCATTAAAGGCTTTTTTATACTCTTCGGTCCAATTAAATAGAGTCAATAATGCATAAAGAGGTCTAGCAATTATGGCGTACATATGTATGAATCTTCGATAGTATCCACAATGTCCCATAAATGCTTGAACTTCTTTAGCCGTTTTAGGTCTTGGTAAATCCAAAATTACTTTAATTTTGTCTTTTCATCCGTTGAAATTCCATTCTTAGAGACAATATGTCCTAAGATTTTCCCTTGTCGCACCATGAAGACACATTTTTCAGGATTGAGACATACTCGATATTGTCGACATTTAGCAAAAATCTTTTCAAGTTCAGGGATGTGCTCTGATCGTATAGCTGAATATGTACAAAGATCGTCCACGTATACCTCCATACTTTTTCTCAGAAATTCCTTGAACACATGACACATCAATCTTTGGAAAGTAGCTGGGGCATTCGTTAAACCAAAAGGCATGACTCTAAAGGCGTATACTCCCCATTCAGTTGCAAATGCAGTCTTATGTTGGTCCTCAGGAGCAATGGCTACCTGATTATACCCTGAAAAGCCATCCAGAAAACTATAAACTTCCTTCCCTGCTACCCTTTCCAAGAGATGATCAGTGATTGGTAAGGGATAGCTATCCCTTATGGTTGCGGCGTTCACTTTCTTCAAATTGATGCACACTCTTAACTTTCCATTTTTCTTTGGTACAACCACCAAGGGTGACACCCATTCCGTGTGCTCAATTTCGTAGATGAATCCAGCATCTAATAACTTATCTATTTCCTCTTTTATCTTGGCTGAATGCACATCATTATAAGTATATGGTCTCTGTTTTGAAGGTTTGGCTTCGGATGTCATGGGGATTCTATGCGCACATATAGATGGATCTACTCCCTTTAAGTCCTTATAAGTCCAAGCAAAGACATCCCGGTATTCTCTTATGAGACGAATTAACTCCTGTTCTTCTTCTAATGAGACATCCTGTCCTATGAAGGTACATCGTTCCTCTCCTCCTTCCATAGTTACAACTATCTTCTTGGTTTGCTCCTTATTATCATATGCTATTCCCGGCTGTGCTTCTCTTTTAGGCATTTGAATAGCAATTTTCCTCTCCTCTACTTCATATTTTTTAAAGTGAGCTGGTACCTCAAATTGGTCTTGTGGTCTGTTTTCTTCATCTTCTAATTCCCTTTCAACTTCTAATTCCCCTTTTTGTGTGAGTTCCTTAAGTTTCTCATTGGCAGTGATATTTACGTTGGTGGTACTAATCCCTAGATCCATGGGTTCAGGTTCCATTTCAATGCTCTCGTAGTCCTCCTTCCAGTCTTTCTCGATCACTTCTCCTTCTTCTGCCTCCTGGAGGACTACCATGTACAAGCTAACATCATAACCCTCCTCATCGATACACTCGTTCATGGTCACTACTTCTTCGTTTACACAGACATCGAGGGTGGCTAAGATTTCCATCCAACCATGAGGTTCGAATTCTTCATCCGGAAATACTTGTGGCATATAGGCTGGATCTTGTACAGATCTCACTATTCCTTGTTTCTGCTGCCATCCTTTTCTTCTCTCCTCTTCCTTCTTTGCAGCTTGACATATCCATAGATGAGTGTCCTCGTTCATCCAGGATTGATCACTAGAACCTGCACTATGAACAGATTGATCGTCTTCCTCTTTGTGGATTTGATTCCATTGCAGAGGTGGCACATCTTGATACGTGTATGTATGTAGGTTTATCCTAGTGGTGGTTCCTGTGTGTTGTAGGTATACTGCATCTTTTCCCCAATCTTGTACGACCTTTAGCTGTCTCATGAAAGGCCTTCCCAAGATCATTTCATAATTGCTTGGCCTTTCGAAATGACAAATTGCTAAAGTATGTTCAAATTCCACTCCACACGTAGTGAAGACTACTCGTTCCAACAATCCTAAGGGTCTTTCCGTATGTCCATCTGCCATTTGTATTTTCATGCGTGTTGGTCTTAATGCTGGTTTTCCCCATTTCTCCCAAATTTCTTTGGTAGCAATGCCAACACCAGCTCCTGAATCTAGTATGGCTTTGGTAGTGTAACCCCTATAGGTGATTGGCAGGCATGTATTTCCTTCATCTCCTTCGCTAAAGTCTCCTATCTTATCCACTGGGATTCTCACTGTTTTTACTTCGTCGGCTATCTCTTTCTTTTCCTCCTTGACTTCCCATTGATTGATCAATTTCTCTTTTAAGTGTGGTTTTACCTTTAACAATTCTTCAAATGTTAGGGTACATGGGATTTTTACCTCTCTAAGACGTATGATCTCAGATGTTTGAACTGATGGGTTCGTTTCCCGTCTCCTTATTGATGGAATGCGATACAATTCTGAGTTGTGTTCGTACTCCCCGGTGTAGTTGGGTAAATCCTTTACATCTTCCTTGTCACTTGCATCCATTGGAAAAATTTCTTCTGAATTTAGTTCAGGTATTGAACCCTCTATTTCGTTTTCTGCTTCTAATTCTTCAAAGGGTGGTTCCATTCCTTCTACCTTTTTCCACTTGTCCTCTTGAACTCGTGCCCATAGATCCTTAGTCCAATCTCCTTCTACTTCAGGGACTATGGATCCTTCCTTTCTCTCAACACCAAATTCATCATTCAGTGGTCTATTTACCTTGGCTTTTTCATGAGAGTTTAGGCACTCTTGGAATTCTCCTTCAGAAATTCGGGTATTTGGAAAAGGCGATGCAGGTTTTTCTAAGGTTAGTTGTGCAATTTCTATCAATTTCTTGCAGATTTCTAACCTTTCTTTCTCTAAATCGCCTCTCGGATATTCTCTCTCATGTTGCTCTATGGTCGGTCCTGCTTTTATTCGTGCCTTATATGCCTGGATCCACATGGCTAATTCTTCAGGCACAGGATCCGCTAGGACTGATCCTACCTCCTCCCTTTTATTCTCATTTTTATTTTCTTCTTCCACTTGCGGTTCCTTTGTTGGTTTCTGTTTACTCTTTTCATTTTCCTTCTTTTGCAATAACTTTTTTTTCTTTTATCCTATCTCTCCGGTTCTTCCATCTCTGGGATCTTTTACTGGCGATACTTTTCTCTGGTTCTTCGGAGTCTTCCACTCTGTGAGGGATGGTTATATTCCCCTCTTTGTCACTTTGATCATTCTCGTCTGTTTTATCAGGGTTTTCTCTGGCCTTGGCTCTTGTTATGGCTTTCAAGGGTACAGTGTACTCTTTATCGCTCCCTGATGATTCAATCACTTCTATCACATTAATCTGCACGTTAGATGTAACTTTGTTGGGGTTCTTAGGACAATCTCTGAAAAGATGTTCTTTACCACAATCGCTACAGTAGCCTTCCCAAATTCGTTGTGGTGGTGGTGGGTTTGGTAATGTACATTCTCTGATATAGTGGTCACCTCCACATCTGTAGCATGGTCCTCTGGGTACAGGCTGTCTATTCATTGGTCGAGGTGGCATGGTTGCTCTAGGAGCTGTGTACATTAAGGACACATAATCCTGCTCGTGTCCGTATGAACTGTTCGGTATTTCTATGCCATAAGCATATGGGTCATACTGTTGCCCATATTCTGTTATCGCGCTTTCATAACCAGGGTATGTTCCTTGACTAGGGTCGTAAAATGAGTCATATGGGTCATTACTAGTCAAAGGTGTGGCTGGCACTATAGCCCTTTCTAGATTTTCTTCTGGTTGTGCAATCTTGACTGGGACAACGTTCTGAGGGTGGGGCGGTTGTTGTCCTAGTACCGGTTGTGGTTGCGTATATCCCTGATATGCGTATGGTCGTGGTATGGGTGCCTGCGGCTGATAAGAGGGATATCTAAAAACTTCACCTCCTTGATCTCTTTGGGGATTCCCATATGGTCTCACATAAGGCTGGGTGGGTCTGGTTTGCCTATTGTAAGGGCAATTTTCGGTGCTATGGTTTGTATATCTCTGCTCTATACTGCAATATTGTAGAGGTCCGGGGACAGAGGGTCTAGGATGAGCATAGGCAGGTGGTGGGACTACTCCCCTAGTACACAAATGAGAAGGATGATCTCCTCCGCACTGCATACATCTTCTAAGCATAGGCAGTCTCATAGGATTAGTGGGATAATTCCTCTGTCCTTGAACATTCAGTTTTTTTGCTACTAAATCTGCTATTTCTTCCACATTGTTTTTGGAGTTTGATGTGCTATTGGCTGACTCTTCGCTTTTCAAACTACCTGGAGGTATTTTCAAGTCTTCTGCAAGGTTATCTTCTAGGTCTATACATTCCTTCATACACTCTTGCAAGGTTTGAACTCTCTTTACATACACTAATGACCTCAAGGTTCCGTTCAACAGTCCTTCCAAGAACAATGATACCATTTTGTTTTGCGTCGGTCTCTCTTCCACAGGGCATCTATCTACATACTGTTTGAATCTCCTTGCTGCCAATCTTACTGACTCGGTAGGGACTTGTTTGAATCTGTGGATTAATGACGAAGAATTGTTTTTAATTCCTGATTTGGTAAATTCTTCAATCATTTCTTGATATACCTGCTCCATGTTCTGAAAGGTATTCGGGTCCAATGGCTGAAACCAAGCCAAAGCTGTGTCTGACAAGGTAAGGCCAAAAGACTCATACTGAATCAGAAATTCATCTACCTGCTCGGCTCTAACTACTTGTTTAAACTCTGCTATGTGGTTGTAAGGTTCACTAGAGCCATCATAATGATTTCTCATGCACTTGGCAACTTGGATCGGCCTTAGTCGTCTTCCTGCTTCAGGTTGCCTAGGCATCACTGGGAAAATTGGTCTCCCTATTGGTATGCCTGGTCCTCTCACTACCTGTGGTCTGACTGGAGCATGAACTCCATGTCTTGGGTCAATAGCTGGTTGTGGCCGGTAGTTAGGGTTAATGGCAAGCATTGCAAATTGCACATGTGGTCTGACTGGGATCTGGGTTTGTTGTGTTTGCTGTGTTTGTCCCGACTGTTGATATGAATCGTTCTGAGATGTTCCAAGTGGATTCCGTGAAGTAGTGGCTTGGTCCCTAGGGGGGAACACTGGGATATTCTGATATTTCAACTCAGCTCTCTCTAATTCTGTTAATGGCCAATATTTTCTCTGATTTTTATCCAAATATGTGATGATGGTGGGGAACTCAGGATCCTGTAACTCATAGATGGTAACTGGATTAGGAACAGCTTCCCATATAGAGGAATGAGCTCTAAGCAGATGCTCCATCCCATTGATCAAGTACACATCTATTAGAGTGTCATCCTGGGGAATCAGGTCTCCTCTCCAAATTTTAGTAATCGTAGATCTCCCTCTAGGAGTAGTTACTTGCTCTTCGTTCCCACCTCCATTTAGGCTTGAAGCATTATTTTCTTCACCATGCTCATTAATGTTTTCCGGGTGTTCTGTGACCACGTATTGAATATCTTGTTTTTCCATGTACAGTCCTCCTACGTACTTGACTGCTGGTCTAGGCACTATGTAAGCTTCTGATGCTTTCCGTAACCTGGCCACCGATCTGTTTAAGCCATCCAAATAAATGGGGATCTCATAGCGGTTGGTGTTCACATACTCCAAGGAGGTTCTGTATTCTCCCTCAATGATTGACATCATGCCAATCATGGGTACTGTGTTTTGCATATCCTCTGAAGCCATGGGAATTTCTCCTTCTGACTCACTGGAGGTTTCAGAATAATGTGAACGGCTACTTGGCTCGGCTACACTCCCTACAGAAGAAATCACACTTCTTCAGCTTCCTAGGGTTCTTCCGGATCTTAGGTTCATCCACTTAAGAGCTCTGATTAGACTTTGATACCCTTGGGCCTTTGGCACTCTTCCTTATGGGTCAAAAATTGTCTAGAAGACTTGGGTTGGAAAGAAATGAGTAGAAAAGAATCTTGTCAGAACACGATACTTGTCTCCCAAACTCACGATACACGATCTCCAGATTTAGACGATACCCGATACTTGACAAATATCGCGACACCTGATAAACGATACCGATCGTTGAGTGAAACGATACCGATACCTAGAGGTAAACGATACACGATATTTGAGTCACAGACGATACACGATACTCGATGGGAGACGATACTTGGAATAGACGATACTCGATATGTGGGAAGTATCGCGATCTTTGCTCTAAACGATCTCTGGGCCAAATGATACTTGGCTGAAAACGATCGACGATACTTGGAATCCAACGATACACGATATCTGTTAAATACCGCGATCTCTGAAGATCAGACGATACACGATATTTGGACCAAACGATACTTCAGACAAACGATACACGATCGGCAGCAAGTATCGCGATCTCTGGGAAGCGATACACGATACTTGAGCACAACGATACTTGATCCCTCGCAAACGATCGCTGGCATACGATACACGATACTTGTCAGGTATCGCGATCTTTGACCAAACGATACTTCTCAAGTATCGCGATCGGCACGAAACGATACTCAATCCACGATACACGATCAACGATCGCTGGAGAAACGATCTCTGATCAAGTATCGCGATCGGTATGGAACGATACACGATCGATGGGAAATATCGCGATACTCAACCACAGGAGCAAAACGATACTTGATAAGTATCGCGATACTCGACCGCGGGAGTAAAACGATACTTGACCCTTAGACAAATTTTAACAAATGTTTTTGAAGTTTTGATTTTTCCCCTTTGATCACCTAGCTCCTCTCTCTTATCCTCCCTCTCTGTATCAATCAAAACACTCTTCTACCCCCTGTAGCTCTCAGACGATACTTAGCGCAGATCGTTTTACACAGATGTTGAATTTTTTGAATGATTAAAAGGATCTAGCAATGGAGGGACTCACCTTTAAAGCTTTGCCACACTCTTCTAGCACCTTTCCTAGCTCTAAGGCACTCCACAAGCTCAGCCACGATACTCAGCAGCTCACGATACTCGACACTCACTCACACGATACTTGCTCAAACAAGTGATTTTTCAAATGACTTTTTTTGGCTTTTATACTTGGAATTTTCTTGCTTACAAAAAGGAAACTTCTCTGAACAACACTAAAATCTACTCTTATGACTTGGTCCACTCTCTAATCACTCCTACTCTACTCCTTCTACTCACTTCCCTAAACTAACAACTCACTACACACACTCCAAGAATGAGAAGTAGCAAGTGCGGCTGAAGATGACTTACCAAAGAAGAGAAGATTTCCACTCCTCCACTTACTTCAATGCAAAAAGCTACTTACCATCACACGAAAGCCTCGGTTTGATTCGTCACTCCCCGGCAACGGCGCCAAAAAGTGTGTTGTCCTAAGCATCAACTTAGGGACTTGCGGAGAAAGAGACTATACCTCAATCCCCTCACAAGTGCATATAGTGGGGATACACACCTTTAATTATCAATCCAAAGAGTATACAAACCTAACCGAGTGTATGAGGACATGCAATCATGTAATGATCAATGCAAATGAACTACTCAAAGAATGTAAATGAGGCAAAGACTTATCCAATCAAGTTCCAACTGTTGGTCAAGGCGAAACCATATTTGGTGCAGCAGCCGTCAGTATTTTGGACTTTTCTCCCAGCTCCGAACTCCAAATATAGCGAATAGCATGTGCGTTTCGAAGCTCTCGAGAAGGCGCATCCAATGGCAGTGGTTTCACTCAATTCCGACGCTCCTACTTCAAGTTATGAGCGAAATACTGAGTCGCGGGAACACTTTCCTACACTTCAGCACTTCCTACACTTCACACACCTCTTTCCTACAGCAAAGAAACACTCTCATGGATAGACAACACTCACAAGCACTCTTTCCAAGCAATACACATGCATACAAGCTCACGAAGAAGAAGATAAGGAGGGAAGAAGACACAAATTCGAATTTCTGTGCTCTCTATTCTCACAATGGCAAAAGTTCTTTACAAAGAGTCACATTTGACTTATATACTAGTGCCCTAAAAATGGTCCTTTCACACAAGAGACCGGCACTTTATTCACTAAAAGACTAATTTTCTACTATTTTACATGGATAAGCTTCTAATCTTCTGTGGGGATGCATCTAGAGGACTCCTCTAGTGCCTTTACAACGGAAAGTATATTACAAGAATGATTATGATACAAAAATATGAAGTCCAAATCGGAAAAATTTTGGGGCCCGTCTTTTTCTCTGCTTTGTGCGCTCTTTAGCTCTGCAACACTAGTGCATGGACTTAGTAACTAAGGTGGGATTCTTATCCCAATCAGGACTTTGAGAACTCTTGATTCATTTGAGTTTGATTTGGAAAACTTGAAATTTGATTGATCCAAACGTCTAACTTGGATGTTTGTATAATGGTTTACTCCCATCCAATAGTTACTTGATTTTTTCACTCAACTGGAGGACTACTCTGTCTTAATAGGCTTGAAAATCCTATGTAAATTGTAAGAGAAAGTTTTCCATTTACTTTGTTTCAACCTTACTATACCTTGACCAAATCAGATTCAAAATAAAAATCGTCCAACTTAGGACACTTTTCTCAAAGGCTTTAGCTACAAGTTCTTGGGAATCGTCAATCTTATTATGGTGTTCCATTTACTTTGGTTCAACCTTACTATATCTTGACCAAATCAAATTCAAAATGGAAATCATCCAACTTAGGACACTTTTCTCAAAGACTATAGCTAAAAGTTCTTGGGAATTGTCAATCTTATGAGCGATTCCCAACTTCACTATTCGAGAGTGTACTGAACTCTAGTTCATGAGAGTTATGCTAGAAAATGGAAGCAAACCCAAATGAATAAGTCAATCTTGGACTTGTCATCTTTTGAAGATTGAATAAGTTCTTATACAGAACATCTATTTAGGATGTTTAATTTAGTTATCTAGTTCCAATCAGCTAACCCTAGACTTTTGCAAAAGGAACCACATACCATATATGAGTCAATTCCATAAGATTTGGAAAGCGAAAGGAAATAACTAAAACTTTGTATAACTAATTCAAACTTTTAAGATATAAACTTGCTATGAGTCAAATACTTGATGACCCAAGACTTACAACTCAAGACTTTAACTTCTTAATGATCTGTTTTAACAAAGTATTGAAGAATTTATTTTTTTCTATCTTTAAGAGAAGGGAACTCAATTCTCAGAAAGATTCATAGACTAAATCTAAACATAATCCAACCACAAGATACTAGTGTGGTATCCAACATCAATGTGTCGACTCGTTGAGGTTCTATTGATGCATTTTTACTCAAATAATACTTCACTTGAGACTAAGTTCATGCCTATATTCAATCTTTTATGACTCCTTACTAGGAATGCAATTCTTGTGCATTGCATTGAGTCAAAGGATTGAATTTACCGTGTTACACTAGGAACTTGGTGCTTGACTTAGTCAATCAATTCTGCAGTTGAAAGGATCTCTACAATATCAAAGTCCTACTTTAGAAATGTATCGAATATTTTTTATAAAAAACACTTAATCTTGAAGTGTTTCATAATTCAAATAAGAACAAGTCTTTATTTGAAAAAGAAGATCTTTGAAGTTACCAACTTCGTATCTTCTGCTGCTTTTATCTTGAAGTATCTTGAGATCATTATATTATCCTCCTTGAATTTAAACTTCTCGTTTAATCCCTTTGAAGATCAAATGTAACTTCAAAATCCATTCTCGGACTAAAAGATAATTATCATCCCACAGTTCGATGTCCCATACCATCTTTCCTACATCAACCTAAATATAAACTCTGGTGTCCCATACTACCCTATTTTATATTCACATTAATGTGTGGGTGATATTTATCCTAAAGTCTAAACATATCTTGGTAGAGTACCTTTTCACTTCAACTCTTTAAAAGAATTTTGAAGTTTTTGGCATTATCTCTAACTTGATATTCTACATTTTGATTCCTTCACATGATCGTTTCACGATCTCATGCTTTTATCAAGGAAACTGGAAAACCTCTCGATAGAATATCTATTCTTCTTTGCTTGGGTTTTCAAATGAAAACCAGTTATAATTCCAAGTACTTGAAGTTTTACAAATTCAAGTCCAATTGGATTATTCTTGATCAATTTGTAGCAGCAAGAGCTTTTTGCGTCTTGTCTTTAGATTCCTTTCTTACTAATGCTTTAGGTACCTATCCTGTCGGGACTTTATAGGAATCTCTCTATTGCTTAAGTCTAAGCATCCTCTCATGCTTTTTGGATTGTATCCAAAATCCCTTTAAGGATAGGAAAACTTTATGTTGTACCTTCCATAGACTTAATTACCATCGACATGGTCGCAAACTACATACTTGGAATATTTCACTCTGTTCAGACTTGGAACAGGTTACTCTTTTCACACTTTTCCATTGGATAAATGGAACTTGAGTGAAAATTTCTCAAAAGGAATTTTATTTCCAATACTTGTGAAAATTTTAGAGTAGTTCCAATCGCAATTGCTTGGACAAACCCTACCAAGATTGATCAATTCTTGTTGACCTTGCGACAAAAATAAAGACTTATTCTTTATCTTTATCTCTTGAACTATCAAAAGCTTCTTTGCTTACTCATGGGATTTTAAAGATCTTTCCCTCACTCAAGTCCAAGCATGTACAAATGCCTTTCAAATTCTAAAGCTACGAATCCTTGATACACCTTCATGTGATATCAACCATTGGACTTTAAGCACCACTTCTGGTGGTTTGGGACTTTTGCGGAACTAATGTTACACTTATGTGTTCCTCGAGTAGCTTTGATGTGAACCTTTTCCCTATACATGGGCACTTTTTACTCTAGTGTTGGCTAGAGGTTTTTTCCCCATGTTACCACATACTTGATACACTCATATGTGGTGGTACTTTGTACTTAGGGATATTATTCAGCTCTTACTTTAATTCAGCTCATCATCAATAAAGCGAGTTATTCCAGCCATTTGTCTTCTCCATGTGTCTTGTTACATTTGTGCTCCTTATGTGTCCTTCTCATGTGTCTCTCGCACTTCTATACATACCCAACAGTGGTATCAGAGCAGGTTCAGATCCTTCTCAAGTTTCAATTTTTCGTGTCGCACTGTACGTGCACTTTTAGTAGTGCAAATCGACTTTGGAGCATAGAACAGTGAATTTCAGTAGCAAAGAAACATTTCCAATAGTTGCACTGAGGTTTTACCCCTATTTCAAAGCCATTCATGCAATCAGAATCGCCATCAGAGTGAGGGTTTGTGAGCTGAAATTTCAGCATTCATTTCAGCTTTCATTGAAGTAAAGATTTTGTCACATTCTTGTTCCTTAGTGAAATGGCGAGCAGCAATAACTTGTTTGGCATGCTTCAAGCTGAAGTTAAGCTTGATGGGACCAACTATCCAATGTGGTCTTACATGATGAAGCATGTTCTTGTTGCAAATCAACTTTGGAGCATAGTTGCAAATGTAGATCGAAGAGCCAGAAGTGCTTCTATTTCACAGTCGATTGTCACAGATGGAGCTTCTTCTTCAAGTACAGTGGTTTCTCCTTCTCCACCTACACAGGAAGATCTTAGATGGGATGGAAAAGATGTTCAAGCTCATGCATTGATTGTGCTTTCTGTGAAGCATCATATAGTTCCACACATTCGGTCATGTTCTACATCAAGACAATTATGGGCCACTCTTGCTTCTGTGTATGCCGTGTGTAATGAAGCACGTGTTGCATACTTGAGGAAGCAACTTGAGAATGTATGTATGGCTGAAAATGAGTCGGTGGATGTGTATGTGACATGCATCAAGGACTTGAAAGAGTAATTGGCAAACATAGATGATATTATTCCGGATGCATCACTCATTTCTACATCGTTGAAAGGATTACCAAAATCTTTTCAAAGCTTTTCCACTACACTTCGTTTGGTTGCAAAAGGGAATCCTAATATGTATGCATTTGATGAGGTTGTATCACTCCTTTTTCAAGATGAGCAATCTAGAGTAAATAGGAGTGGTTTGATTGAGTGAATGCAAGCACTTGCTATCTCACAAAAGGGGAAAAGCAAGTATGGTTCAGCTTTGGGTTCATCAAAACCAAAGCCTCAACCTTCCTCTTCCAATCATTCCTCTAATGATGTTGATTTGCAAAAGAAGAAAAGAGATGCAAATATTGGCAGAAGGCTGGTCATACTATTGATGAGTGTAGAAATCTTGTTAAGCACAATGAAAAGAAGAAGGAATCCAGCATATCTATTGCTGAAAATTCAACAAATGCAAAGAATGATGAAGCTAACATGGCTCAAAATTTTTGGGCATCTGTTGTTACATGTCATTATGATGCATCTTTGCATTCTAAATGTATGGTTGTGGTGAGGCTGATTCGGATTGGTTCTTTGATAGTGGTGCTTCAAAGCACATAACATCATGCAAAAGATTTTTTGCATCTTTGAAAGATGTGCCCAAAGGAGGACATGTGGTGTGTGCAAACAATGCCTCTTATCCTATCATTGGAGTAGGAGAAATTGAGTTTACAATTGCAAATGGAGGTATGATTCTCTTGAAAAATGCATTGTATGTACCCAGTACGAAGAACTTAATTTTAGTCCCGTTGATTACCAAAGTTGGACTTCATGCACACTTTGTTGATGATAAGTATATGGTTCATGATTTCAACAATGGCGATGTTATCGTGATGTCTGATACATTATGTAATGGTTTGTATCACATGGATACATACGAGAGGGCTGCTTTGAATGCCTTGGTTGCTCATACTTCTTCCATTGCTCAAATGGAGCCTTGGCATGCTCGTTTTGGTAACTTGAACTTCAATAGTTTGCTTGCAAAAGAAGGACATGGTTATTGGTTTGCCTACACTTGAGTCCATTGAAAAGCATGCATGTGAAGGTTCCATTCTTGGAAAAATGCATCGTGCTTCTTTTCCAAAAGATAGTCACACACACACTACAATAAAATTAGAGCTTGTTCATAGTGATGTATGTGGTCCCATCAAGACTCCATCTTTTGGGAAGCATGTATATTTTGTTACCTTCATTGATGATGCTACTCGTCATACATGGGTGTATCCTATGAAAGCAAAGAATGAGGTATTTTCTTGCTTCAAAGCATTTTTAGCTATGGCTGAAAATTTTTCTTCACAAAAGCTTTTGACTCTATGCACAGATTGTGGTGGTGAATACATGTTACATGAGTTTAATGCTTTTCTTCATAAAAGAAGTATTTCACACCAATGTACGGTGCCATATACACCTCAGCAAAATGGTGTTGTCGAGCAAAAAAATAGAACACTTCTTGAAATGGCACGATGTATGGTTAAAGGAAAGCACCTTCCTGATAAGTTTTGGATGGAAGCGGTCATGTGTGCAAACTATGTGTCGAATCACTGCCCTACAAAAGCATTGAGATTCATTACTCCTTATGAGGCTTGGAATGGACATAACCCTGTGGTTAGTCATATGCGCGTGTTTAGTTCTTTGGCATATGCTCTTGTGCCATCGCAACAACGTCACAAACTTGATGACAAGGCAAAGAAAGCTAAAAGTAAGGGATATCATTTGTACCATCCATTGGTGAACATTGTCATTGTGAGTCGAGATGTGGTATTTGCTAAAAATTCAGTTTTCCCTTTACTTGAATGCAAAAAACAGCCAATAGTTAGCTCACAAGATGTGTTCGATACACTCATGCCTTTGTTCCAAAATGTTGCGCTTGACTATGGCCATGTAGGCCATCCAACTGAGTCTCAAAGGGCTGAAAAATTCTAGCCAAATAGGATTGAAAATGCAGAGAATTTCTATCCAAACATGGCTGAAAATTTTCAGCCAAAAATTATCAAAACTGTTGAAATTTTCCAGCTACATATGGTTGAACATTTTCATCAAAATATGGCTGAAAATGAGCATGAAATTCAGCCCACACATGATTTACATGTTGAAGATGTATTACATAATGAAAACATGTCTATCAAGAGTGCACAAAGTATGCCAAAATGGCCGAAACAAGCTTTGCAGGATAGCAAATTGAGTGCACCTTTACTTGGTAGAACAACATCAAGCTCTCACCATGCATCAAGTAATTTTGTGGATTATTCTCTTATTGCAATAGCATGTTATGAAGAGCCACTTTCTTTTGAAGATGCATGTGAAGATCCACAATGGATGAGTGCTATGCTATCAGAAATTGATTCCATACATAGGAATGGTACTTGGGAGTTATGTGACTTGCCAAAAGGAAAAAATGCCATTAGTACAAAGTGGGTTTACAAGATTAAGAGAAACTCTAATGGTAGCATTGATCGTTACAAAGCTAGATTGGTTTCCAAAGGATATGCGCAAAAATATGGCATTGACTATGATGAAACTTTTGCACCTACTCCACGCATGACTACCATTCATACCGTGATTGCATTGGCTACCCATGGATGTTGGAAAGTACATCAGTTGAACATAAAGACAGATTTCTTGAATTGTGATTTGCAAGAAGAGGTTTATGTGAAGCAACCTCTTGGATTTTCCATGAAAGGGAAAGATCATATGGTTTGTCACTTGCATAAAGCCTTGTATGGTTTCAAGCAAGCTCCATGTGCATGGTATGACAAAATACATAAGCATTTGGTTTCTCTTGGCTCACATGTAGTTCAATTGAAAACACACTCTATGTATGCAAAGATGGGGCTGATCTTACAATGGTTGTTCTTTATGTCAATGACATACTCTTGACTAGGTCATAAAAAGAAAAACTTGACATTCTTATGGCTGATTTGCAACATGCTTTTGATGTCACTTATCTTGGTCTTTTGAGCTATTATCTTGGCATTCAATTTGTATCGATTGAGGGGGGAATTGTTATGCATCAAGCTAAGTATGTTGAAAAACTACTTCAGCATTTTGACTTTGAGGATTGCAAGCCGATTTCCACACCAGTTGAGATAGGATTTAGGTTCTCAATTGAGGATTCCAGTGATGCATTTGAAACTTCTCTTTATCAGGAAGCTGTGGGATGTCTTATATATGCATGCAACACAAGGCCATATATATAGTATGCAGTTTCCCAGTTGAGTCGATTCATGCATAGCCATGGCACTAAGCATTGGCAAACGGTGAAACATGTTTAGAGATATCTCAAAGGCACTTTGAGCTTAGGTCTCTTTTATGGAAGAGATATTCAGCCATGCTTGCATACTTTTACAGATAGTGATTGGGCTAGTTGTTATGATACTCATGTGTCCACTAGTGGTAATTGCTTTTTCCTTGGAGACTCATGCATATCTTGGTTGAGTAAGAAGCAACCTACAGTGGTGACATCGAGTTGTGAAGCTGAGTACAAGGCATTTTTCACAACTATAGTGGAGTGTATATGGCTGAGATGCCTATTGATGGATCTTTGCATGGAGATTGATGTTGCTACACATATTCTCACTTATAGTCAGAGTGCTTTGGCTATTGCACGAAACCCAGTGTTTCATGCACGGACCAAACATATTTAGGTGCATTATCACTATGTGAGAGAGCGCCTATATGTAGGAGATATTGATTTGGTATATGTGCCTACACAAGATAATGTGGCAAACATATTCACCAAAGCTCTTCCACGGGAAAAGTTTGAAGCCTTTCGCAAAGCTTTAGGCTTATTACCTTATGGGGGCTGATATGTCACTCCCTGTATGTTTTCATATCATTCGCTCCAGGGGGGTTTGTTACACTTATGTGTTCCTCCAGTAGCTTTGATATGAGCCTTTTCCTTATACATGGGCACGTTTTACTCTAGTGTTGGCTAAAGTTTTTTTCCCCATGTTATCACGTACTTGATACACTCATATGTTGTGGTACTTTGTACATAGGGATATTATTCATCTCTTACTTCAGTTTAGTTCATCATATAGAGCGAGCTATTCCAACCATCCGTCTTCTCCGTGTGTCTTGTTGCATTTGTGCTCCTTGTGTGTGATTCTCGTGTGTCTCTCGCACTTCTACACACACCCAACAACTACTTGTTGTCTAAGGAGTTTGAAGAATTTCATTCTCACTACTTGGAAGAATGTTATTCTTCAAGGACTTGAGATTCATTCTATGGAATCAAAGAACCTGAGCAAATGATTCATCTTGGAATCTTTTGTGATGCTAGAAATATATCTGAAAGGAGTGCTTAGACTTTCAGACAATATTCAAAAGCTTTACTCATTCAGTTGTGTTCATTTCTTGAGTATCAAATTAGAGGATAAATATCACCTTTAGGATATGGTGTCCCATTACACTATGAAGGTTTGACTTGAACTTTCATTTATGTGATATTGATTCCTGCTCTTGAGTTTGATACAAGATTTATTATTATTGGTCAATCTTTAGATGTTACTAGAGTACCTTAAACATATTTCACCAATCACAATTATGTTTAAAGTCCAAGCATCTTTTGATGATTGAACCAATATACAATAATGCTACTATGAACACATTATTTAGGGAAATTTCATGGATTAAAGATCGTAACTTTGATTTCATCCTAAGGAGTTATGAAACTCAAAGAAGTGAGTAAACCTTAGCATCAATTGAACTTTAACATTCAATAGATGGATGGTAGGTTCCATGCACAGTCTTATGAAAATGGGAAAACTTAAAAAAGAACTCTTTCGAGTATTAAAAAATTATTATTGGTTTTATTTAAGATAATTATGACTCAAGAAGCAACCTAAATCGTAGTGATAATTATTTTTAGGAATCATGATACTTCCTAAACATAAGCTAATAAACAAAATAACCTGGTTAACTATTTCAGTGGTTAAAATAAAATATCTTTTGGACAAGCTATTTTTAAAAGCTTTGAGTCTTGTCCAAAAGTCAAGAATTTCTTTTAAAAGTTATTCTAGTAACACAAAAGATTCCGAGAATGAATCATTTTCTTAGTATTATTTGATTCCTTGGAAGGAGCCTCAAGTTCATTGTCGTGTCGTGCTCCGATGATGTCCCCAATTTTTGACCTTCTCTGCACATAACTCCAGGTTGCCCAGAAGCTCACACGGAGAGATTCTCGAATTCCTTCCGCCCAGCCGCGTACCCCTCTTCATGAGTTAATACTCCTTAATTGGAGTGACTCCTGTGGCAACTCACATGAGTGCCACATGGCACTCATGTGTGTGCCTTTCTAATGGAATCCAAGAGATGGTTCACACCATCTCTTCTATATGGACTCCCTTCATAACATTTCCTTCCCCTTAATTCCATTTTTGTCCCCAAGAATGGTATTGGAAGGTCTAGAAATCAAGAGGGTGGTACTCCCACTATAACCCCATGTATAAAATACATGGTCCTGTCTCCGTGTTGTTTCTCCATATCCTTCCCCTTAAGAAGACTCTTGGGAAGGTAACCTAAAACTGGGAAACCGTCTCTGAAGGGTGCTAACTCGCTCCCATGTGGCACTATCTTCTGAACTATCTTTCCACTTTACTAGACACTCTTTATACAAGTGACTTCTCGTCCGTTTCTCTCGAGTGCGTAGTATGCTCTCAGGCTCATGTGGAATAGATTGAACAGAAATAGGCTCTACTACCTCACTATCTGGAATGAGGTTGTCAGATTCACCCAGCCTTTTCTTAAGCTGGCTAACATGAAAAACTGGATGGATTTGACTATTCTCTGGAAGTTGGAGCTGGTAAGCCATGTTTCCTATTCTCTTAAGTATTCGGAAAGGTCCACAATACCTAGGAGATAATTTTGGACAAGGTCCCGTCTTCATGGTTTCAGACCTAGATGGAACTCTAAGATAGACTTGCTCTCCTACCTCAAAGTTGATATCTCTTCTTTGAGGGTCAGCATAGGCTCTAGATCTATCCTGAGCTCTCCTAATGCTGTCCTTAGCAAGCCTAATCATATCATTCATTTCTTCCAAGAAGTCCTTTGCAACTTGAACTTTTTCATTCTGCAAGCCTACTGCATAAGGAGCCCTTGGCTGAAACCCATACATAAGCATAAATGGACTATGCCTAGTGGAAGAGTGCTTGGCACTATTATATGCAAACTCTACTATAGGTAAGTACTCCTCCCAATTAGTTTGCCTTTCATTCACATATGCTTGAAGCATATCCTCTAGGATTTGGTTAACCCTTTCTGTTTGCCCATCTGACTGTGGATGCTCGGCCGTACT
This sequence comes from Ceratopteris richardii, assembly GCA_020310875.1. Lineage (NCBI taxonomy): Eukaryota > Viridiplantae > Streptophyta > Polypodiopsida > Polypodiales > Pteridaceae > Ceratopteris > Ceratopteris richardii. The sequence goes on along the minus strand of CM035420.1, from coordinate 138,839,004 downwards.
CATGCTAAGCTTTGTATCCAACCTTTTGAAGACCGCTCTCCAAAAGTGGCTAGTAAACTTCCTATCCCGATCAGAAACTATGTCTAAAGGAAGACCATATAACCGGTATAGGTTCTCAACAAAGAGTCTAGCAAACTCTGGTGTCTTCACTGTAGTACGTGTCAGAATAAACCTAGCCATTTTGGTTAACCTATCCACAATTACCCAGACCGAGTCGTGCCCTCTCTGTGTCTTAGGTAATCCGACTATAAAGTCCATGGAGATACTCTCCCACTTCCCATTGGGAATATCCAATGGGTGGAGTAGCCCTCCAATCCTCAACCTCTCAGCTTTGTTGACCTGGCATTTATTGCACTTAAGCACATACTCTAGGACGTCCTTATGAAGTCCAGGCCAATAAAACTGCCTCTTAACAAGATCATAAGTCTTGTTAACTCCTGGGTGTCCCGCACTAGGTGTGTCATGACACTCATACAAAATATGCCGTCTCATCTTAGTATCTCTAGGGACACACACCTTACCTTTATATAACAGATATCCATCATGGACACTGTAATTCTTCCACTTGAATCCTTCTTGAGTACCTGTCGATACTCCATCCTTACTGGAAACCCGTATATCACGATCCCCATTCTCTATGGCTTCCCAAATTTCGGAATATGCAGGATCAAGCCTACATTTCCCTCTAAGAGACTCAAGTAGCTCACTAGTGATCTGAGTAAAACTCAGTCCATTGAGCATAGGCATGCGGCTTAGTGAATCAGCCACCACATTAAACTTTCCCTTCCTATACCTAAGCTCATAATCAAACTCTTGAAGGGTCTCTGCCCATCGGGCCTTACGACCTTTAAGGTCTGTTTGATTAGAGAGCCACTTAATGCTCTCTTGATCAAACACTATCGTAACTTTGGCACCATATAAATAATGACGCCACTTCTTCAAAGCATGGACTATTGCATACAACTCCTTCTCATAGACGGAGTAATTCTTTTGAGCCGGTTCTAGTTTCTTGCTCTCAAAAGCTACTGGTCGACCATCCTGTACTAAAACCGCTCCTATAGCAAAATCACTCGCGTCAGTCTCAACCACAAATGGTTTATTGGGATCTGCTATATGTAAAAGTGGAGCTGTAGCAATTGCTACCTTCAACTTTTCCATACTTTGCTTCTGTTCGTCTCCCCAATGAAAGGCTTTCCCTTTCCCTTTAAGTTGTTCCGTCATCGGGATAGCAATTTTGGCATAGTTCTTAATGAATCTTCAATAGAAACCTGATAAACCTAGGACGATCTGCAGCTCTTCCAGGTTCCGTGGATGTGGCCATTCCATAATAGCCCTTACTTTTTCAGGATCCATCTGGATTCCATCCTGGGAGACTATATGCCCAAGGTATCTAACCTCTGTCTTGAAAAATTCACACTTTGACTCCTTAGCAAAGAGCGAATTTTCCCTTAGCACTTGAAATACTTTTCTCAAGTGTTCCAAGTGCTCCTCTTCTGATGCACTATAGATTAGAATGTCATCCAAAAAGTCTACTACAAAGTGTCCTAGATAAGGCCGTAAAACACTATTCATGAGTTCATGAAAGTGGCAGGAGCATTGGTGAGACCAAAAGGCATTACCAAAAACTCATAGTGCCCATATCTAGTCCTAAATGCAGTTTTAGGGACATCCTCTGTCCTAATCCTAATCTGATGATATCCTGATCTAAGGTCAAGCTTGGTAAAATACCTAGCTTGATGTAACTGATCAAATAGATCTTCCAACCTAGGCATTGGAAATCTATTTTTAATAGTTATCTTATTAAGTGCTCTATAATCTATACATAGTCTCATAGAGCCATCTTTCTTTTTAACTAGGAGCATTGGCGATGCCCATGGTGAGTTACTAGGTTTGATGAAGCCTTTATCTAAATAATCATGCAATTGCTTCTCAACCTCCTCATGCTGAGAAACACTAAGCCTATAAGGTGGTCTACAAATAGGGTTAGTGTTAGTAACAACCTCTATGGCATGGTCAATGTCCCCTCTCTCAGGTGGTAGCCCTCTAGGTAAGTCAGTGGGAAAAACATCTCTGTACCCAAACATAAGATCCTTAAAACTTTTAACCACACACTCTTGCAAAAAAGAATAGTAGAAAGTCCTGTTCATATTTACATTCAAAGCATGAAAATATACATCAGATGAGCTGTCTGTACAATGCTCCATATCATGACTATACAATAAAAACATATCCTGTACATGCTGTGAACAACAGAGACTATACAACTCTAATGATGAGATGAGAGGTGCACTAGGTACATCTCTCTCTCCCTGAATATAAACTTTACTTCCCTGAATATAAAATAACACACTCCCTGAGTGTGTTATTTTGATAGCTGTGTTTAAGTGTATCTCCCAACCCCCATAGCCACTCTCTTCCTAAGACTAGATCTGTCCTCTCCATGTTCATAATTTGGAAGTCCATATGATCTGTATAATCCTGCATCTTGACTTCCAACTTGGATACCATAGTATCCCATATTCTTTTATCTTGCCCTTGCATCATAGATACAATGTATTTATGTGCACTAGGCTGCTGGGGAATCTTCAATTTCTTGACCAAAGCATAGTTTATGAAATTATGAGTTGCAGAGTCATCTATCATGACTCGCACCCTGGTCCCGTATACACTACCATGTAGCTTGACCAAGTCATGTGGTCCAAACTACGGTGACCACAATGACTGAGTCAAACAACACGTGTGCTCTATATCCTCGTGCATCACCTCCACTCCCTTGCAGCTAGAGCTGCCATGAATGGGAAGGGTCTGCACTAGGTGGACCGCCTTTTTGCCCCTTTCAGGAGCCGTACTAGACTCTGGTCCTTTCTTCTTTTCTTCCCCCTTCTTGAGTGGACAGTTCCACTGCGAATGGCTAGGGGATAGGCACCTAAAACACAGGTTCTCTCTTTTGGCCTTCTCAAACTGGTCTGTGGATAGCTTAGGCCCTTGTGATCTTTGTTTTTTAATAAAAACCTTGTTTTTCCCAAAAGGCAACTTTTTCTTAAATTTAGTGGTACTAAGAGGTTTAAGGGGCGGATCCGTCTCCATAGGAGTATACTGAGGACGGTTATGGTCCTCATATATCTGTGCATATTTGATCGCCTCCTCAAACGTCTTAGGTGCATTCCTCCTGACTTCCCTCTTTATGGCTTTATCCAAGCCCCTAACAAACCCTCTGGTCTTCTGAAAATCATCTAGACCCTTAAGCTTCAAAGTGATCTCTCTATAGTGGGATAGATAGACTGAAAGAGGCCTGCCTCTTTGAGTAATCCTATCCCACTCATCCCAATTCCTCTCCTCTTCATTTTCAGGAAGAAACTCTTTTAGGAAAAGAGTCTCAAACTGAGTCCAGTCACTAGGGATAGAGTTCGCCTCCTTAAGACTCATCCACCACTTATAAGCATGTTGTGGGCGCGATTTCTGATGACTGGCGGATCAATTCAGTCGCCTCGCTAACGGCACACGCAGGGTGACTATGCAGGACAGGTACAAGTATAACTTTTCCTAAGGTCCGTAAGGTGAAGCGTTCCTATAAAGTTCAACTGCATCAAAATAAGAAGGTAGGATAATCTTTTCACTAACTATTTGATCTTTTATAGTTTCGTTTGGTTCTTCTTGGATATTTTCTACGTTTCTATCTACAGTTGGAGGAAAATTTTCTTCACTAACACTAGGAGGAACAGTAGAAAGTAAAGTTATAGTTGTTCTAGGATCGTGCAAAGATTCTTCTACTATTACTTCTTTTATTGATTCTTTATCTTCTATTGGTTTTGGAAACAACAATTCAAAAGTTGATGAAGGTAGAAAGGAACTATTCGAAGAACTTTCTTTAGACATAAAAGATGATACTAAATTAATAACCAAAGTCCTATACAACCTCAAGGATGATGTTTATAAATGACAGTCTAAAAGATAGCCTATACAAGCTAATAAAAGTTTCAAACTAAGGACAATCTCTGCTTTTCAAACTTCAGGTCACATGTGTATCTCCAGTTCGCCAATAGCTTTCTTCAGTTCACCAAGAGGCTGCAATTCTTCATAAATCAAATCTGAAAAAAAACACATATATGAAAGAGGGCAACAGGCCTTCAGTTCACCAAGAGGCTGCAATTCTTCATAAATCAAATCTGAAAAAAAACACATGACAGAATTTAGTATATCTTTTATATAAAAAATAACACTCATTTAGCATTTTCATTTTTAATAACGTTAAAGTAATTATCTTTCTAAAAACACATATATAATAAGTACATTCTTTTATTAAAATATATACTTTACAATAAAAAATTCATTTACATAATTATTTAATATACATTAACATACATTGCTTACTCATAATCATACATTTAACTAACATACAACATACAGGCATAAATAAACATACATTTAACTAACATACATATATGCATAAATAATCATACATAAACATACATGCACATGCACTAAATGAACATGCATAAACATGCATACATGCACATAAACATACACACATTAATACACATGTGCATACTAAACATATACATGCATAAACATACATTAACACATACTAACATATATATGCATAAACATACATTAACACATACTAACATATACATGCATGAACACTTACTAACACTAACATGGATAAATTTCGAACATGCATTAGCTAACCTAACATGCCTAACATAAACTAACTTCTCTAGCTTGAACTAACATAAAACATGGGTTCAAGTTCTAACACAAACATGGGTTCAAACACTAAACTAACATGGGTTCATGCACTAATAAGGGTTCATGCACTAAACTAACATAGGTTCATGTACTAACATTATCATGGGTAAATGAACTTAGGTATCAATCAAGATAAGGGTTGAAGAAGCTTGGGTTAAGGGTAAGGTAAAGAAAGGAAAGGATAAAAGAAGATAGATTAGGGAAATTATATGGATAAAGAGAGGTGGAAGGAATAAATATTTCTTTGAAAGAAATCAAGGCTAAATGGACCCATCTTTTTGCTAACCTGTGACCATATAAAACAAAAACATTAGGATAACATCATACAATAAACAATCAATCTCATAACTTAAATACACACACATACATATATATAATACATAAACATATATACTTATAATAAAACATAATTAAGTCTTATGCACACACATAAATACAGTCACATATATAAATAAATAAACATAAATATAATTAAATTATATTTATTTCATATATTTTTTAATAAATAATATTTATAATAACTACTAAAATAAAACATATAAAAACATTAAAAAGAAATATGATTCAAAATATAAAATATTAATAACAATAAAAAAAAGAAGAACAAACAACAAAAAAGAAAATTCTCTCATTCTCTCTCTCTCTCTCTCTCTCTCTCTCTCTCTCTCTCTCTCTCTCTCTCTCTCTCTCTCTCTCTCTCTCTCTCTCTCTCTCTCTCTACTGCGCCGGCGGACTGCGCCGTCGGCTGCAGTGAGAGGGAAAGAGAGGGAGGGAGGAATAAAAAGAAGAAGAAGAAGAAATAATAATAATAATAATAATTAAAAAAAAAAAAAACTATCTCTCTCACTCTCTCTCTACTGTTCCCTCTTTCTCTCTCTCTCTTTCTCTGCTGTGCGCGCAGCAGAGCTGCACCGCCGGCAGAGAAAGGGAGGGAGAGAGAGGGGAAAAGAAAATAATAAAAAGAAAGAAGAAGCATTTAAAGAAGAGGAAGAGAACAAGAAAAAAGAAGAGGACAAAGGGGAAAAAAAGGAATAAATAAATCTCTGTACATTCTGAATTTAAAAAAAAAAAAAAATTGCTTTCCCAAAACTGAAGGACAAGAGAGATGGTCTTCTCTCTCTCCTCCTGTCTGAGAGCTTCCATAGAACTAAGTGCAAACAATTTGACTATAGTCTAGAGCATAGTAAATACCTGCAAAAAAACACATGAACTTGTGAGCACGTACTCCCTTCTTTAATAGATGTGAGTAGCCCACCATAGCCTACAATTCTCTTTAGACAACTCAACCAATTACCTAAATTGACTCAACATCACTCCAACAACACTCAACAAGAAAAAAAGTGTGGGTTTTTTCTCCTAGATCTTTTCTCAATTTTCAACCAACCATTTAAATATTCTATGGACCAAAAACTTTAGGATTTAAATAACCTTTCACTTCTTCTTTTTTATTTAAATACTAAACTTTAGAATAAATACTATACCTTAGACTAAGATTTAATTCAACCCTTTTTAATTATTACCTTAGGCTTAGTGGAAATAAATAATCAATATATATTCCTTTTAATTTGCTAAGGTTCCTTAAGATATAATTAACCTATTTAAGAATTTATTTATAGACTATAACCCACTTATTTAATTATTTAATCTTAAGTTTACCCTACAACTAACTTTAAACCACATCAAATAACTTTAACTAACCCATAAACCTATTTTCTAACCTTCCATAACCCTCTAGGATGAATATTTAACCCATAATTAACCTTGTAACCCTTTAAAACATGATCAAGACTTTTAATTAACCCTTATTTACCCTTAATATTTAGCTAGAATATTATCAAAACCTATAATTAACCCTTAATTATCTTTATATTTTCATCCAAAACTTAGTTTACCCCTTAAGTAACCCTTGATTTAACATCTATAATACCCTTGAATAAACTTAAATGAATACTTCCCATCTTGATTTTGGTCAGTAAACTTCTTTTCCTACAAAATTAAAGTCAAACATTAGTCAAAATTCCATAATTTAACCAAACTTATATCAATCAATTAATCTTTTAATTTTTGTAATATTTTAAGAGTAACAATTTCTCTCCGACAACGTGGGCCGAGAGAAAGACTCGCCTCTAGCACACGATACTCAGGTGGGGTGCCCTTCAATTGATGCAAATCATGCCACTTTTGTAAAAAAGTGTAGATTGCGTCCTTATTCCTGTCTTGGTCATCCCCCGTAAAGGTAGGTGGCTTCAAGTCTTTCAGGAGGGGAGCTTCCCTAGAGCTCTCTCCTTTATGTTTACTAGGAAGAGAAGTCTCTTTCCTAGTAATCTCTAGAGGAATGGTAGGAGTCTCTCTTTCCTTCCTAGCTAGGAAAGAGGTGACACTAGTCTCAAGGGAGATCATTTGAGACTTAAGCTGCTGTATAAGAGATGTGATGCTACCCAAATCTTTCTCTAACTTAAGGGTTTGCTCTTTCAAATCAATGAATTGGTCACGAGTGACAAATTCATCTATAAGCTCTTCATAAGTATACTCTTGCTGTGAAGGCTCTTTTTCTTCTAAATTCTCTTCTATTTCTTGCCCTAACTCTACTTCTTCCATCCTAGCATCAGGATCCTCTAGTTGCTCTCTAGGTGGAGAAGTGGTCTCAACTATTTGTTTGCCTTTAGTTTCCATGTTTAAGTACCCTTCCCCCGTTTGCTAACTAGAGTATATGAAAATGAATGGAAGTAGAGTTTAAATATGCAAGAAGAAGAGAAATATAACACAAGAGCACTTCCCTGATACAAAGTAGAGTTGCGGAAGCGTAATCCAAATGGTCTTTGATGCTTCAAGGCGCTGATTTTGATTCCTCGCCAGTCCCAAAAGAAAATTGGAAATGTCCGCTTGGTCCGGGGAGGTTCTAGACACCATAAACCATCCAAAACAACACCAAAAGTGCGTAGGAAAAGCCTCAAACGGGTAAACTGAGTGCAACTGAACAACTTCAGAGATATAACAATCCTCGCCAGTCCACAAATTGTTGCCCAGCACCTGCACTTCAAAATTTTGAGACTATATAAAAATTGGATTTGGAGTCCGGATGACAAAAAACTAGGCCCGGGAGTGCCGCCTAGTTCCTACTGAAGCGCTGCAGAGAGATTTTGGTGGAGCAAATCTTGTCCAAATCCAACATCGATGGTTTCTAAGCAAAGCTTATGAATATAGCTTCAAAACGTGACCAAGATTTTGGAAATCCGATATCTTATGAGGAAGATATGGTGCGGAGAAGTCGGGTATGTCACCGATGGGAGGTAAAATGGTAACCTTCTTGAAATGGAGAGTTTGAAGAGCTCAAAACTGAGTGACTGAAGCTTTTTGAATCAATTCAAAACCCCTAACCCATCTCCACAGCCCATATTACATAAATACATCATGATTTTCCAAAAAAACTTGATGCATAATATCAATTTTGTCTTCTAGAAGTTGATCAAAAGCTCGAAATTTTGTTCTCATTCAAAGTCGAAGTCACTGTCTACTTGAAAATCTTGGAACAGCTATCGAAGAGGTATAGCAGACATCTTTATCCCACATGCGCGCGCTGCCATTCTTTAGAAGTATAAATTGAAGGGCTCAAGACATCTTTGATCATCCATGAGTGGGGAAGGAGGAGCCAAGCTCCCCCGTGAGCTCAAGGCGTCCGCCTGCATGTGAGAATGGTTGACTCTAGTCAACTAGTCGGCTCAGCCTCTCTGTCGCTCTGTCGCCCGTCCCTATCACATGCGCGTGACTCTGTTGATGACCGTTACGGCTCCGATACCAATGTCATGTCGTGCTCCGATGATGTCCCCAATTTTTGACCTTCTCTGCACATAACTCCAGGTTGCCCAGAAGCTCACACGGAGAGATTCTTCGAATTCCTTTCGCCCAGCCGCGTACCCCCCTTCATGAGTTAATACTCTTTAATTGGAGTGACTCCTGTGGCAACTCACATGAGTGCCACATGGCACTCATGTGTGTGCCTTTCTAATGGAATCCAAGAGATGGTTCACACCATCTCTTCTATATGGACTCCCTTCATAACATTCATGATAGAATAAATTCTCCCTAGATGTGAGAACGGAATTCTTCAAGTAAGTTTAATAGCAAGTAGTCCTTGAGAAGTCCCAAACCACCAATAGTGGTACTTAAGTCCAAAGATTGATATAACCTAAAGGTATATCAAAGACTCTTAGCTTTGGAATCTGAGAGGCATTAGCATATGCTTGGACTTGAGTTGAGGAAAAGATACCTAAAATCCCATGGGTAAGCGTACAAGCTTTTGATAGTTCAAAGAGATCTAAATGATAAAGATTAAGTCTTTATTCTTATCACAAGATCAACTAGACTTGATCAAGCTTGGCCGTGATTGTCCAAGAACTTGCAATTGGAACTACTTTGAAGTTTGCCCAATTATTGGCAATAAAAGTCCTTTTGGGAAATTTTCATTTAGGTTCCATTTATCCAATGGAAAATTCTGAAAAGAATAAGCTATTCCAAGTCTGAAAAGAGTGAAGAAATTCCAAGAATGTAGTCAATAGCCATGAAGACGTTAATTAAGTATGTGGAAAGTAAAACATAATATTGCCTATCATTAAAGGGATTTGGGTACAATCCAAAAAGCATTAATGGATGCTTAGACTTAAGCAGTAGTAGTATCCCCCCATGCTATCTAAGGGTGCTTCCATGCCATGTAGTAAATGGAACTTGACCTAGAATTGTAATTAATCTTTTGTCATGCACATTGTCCTTCTCTACCATACCCAAAAGTGAGTTTGATTTGATGAAGCTAGTATAACTGAAACATCATCCCCATATCATCCAAAGGCAACGGATGAGCTAAGACAAGCATACTTCAAGGAAGGCTTCATTTCTTTCAAGAAGAGGACATGAGGAAGCAAAAGTCTTCAAAGAGGATTACGTGGCTCTTCTCATGGATCAAGGGAAGGACATAGATTGAGTTAGAGCTAAGTACTTTACAAGTGGATTTTTTCATTTCAATATTTGCTTTGCTCTATGCTTTCATATAGAATGCATTACTATTATCATTGAAGTAGGGAAGGATTCTTGAACTTTGAAAGCATTGTATGCAATTTAATGAAAGCATAAGAGGAGAGCATCTACGAAAGAATATTGGTCCATTTCTCCTTTTCAAAGAATGTTTTCATGTGCAAAACACGTTCTCTTCTTGCTTGAAAAAGATAGTTAATGCTCAACTTTATGCACATGAACAATTATATCTTTTTACAAAGCTAGCAAAAAGAATGTTTGTGCATGGATGATTGGGAACATGCATTTTCAAGCTCAAGAATTTCTTGATTTAAGGTTGGTGCATGAAAGGAGAATGCCAACACGTGCATGCACTCACATGCATTTGCATGCAAGAACAGGCATTCGCATATGCATGATTGTTTGTTAAGTAGTTGAATACTTATACTTTCAGTATCATCTTTTTCTAAGTTGACTTAGATAGCTAGGAAAAAAAACAAACTAGGTAGTTGTAATTCTCCTAGCTTCCATGCAACTCAAGTAGCTAGTTTCTTTTTCCCAAATGTGATACTTAGTTATCACAAATTAGGAGTCTTGATTAGGAAAAGTAGGCCCTTCAAAAGTTAAGTGTTCATTTTTCTTGCTCATTGGAATGGCAAGAAAATAGGCCTGCTTGAAAATTTCTATGATGACTCTAAGTTTAAGAGAAAACTTAGAGAATCCTAACGACAAGCTTAGATGTAGTTGTTAGCTTGGATTTAAAAAATCATGCATCCAAGTAGGATGATAAAAGTTTTGTTAGATACTTAAGCACTTTCTAATGAACACTCTTATTTGATTTTATCCCAAGACGTGATCAAAATCAAATAAAGCTAAATGGAACTTACACCAATTGAACTTTTCAAGTTCAAAAGATGGTTGTTCTATTCCATAAGTTGCATCCCTGGTACGAATGCAAAGTGCAAAGAAAAACTATGCAATTTTTGTAATTTCTCACTTGCTTCTATCCCAAGGAGTGATGGAAATCAAAGATTGAACCTAGCATCAATTGAAGTTTAACATTCAATAGATGGATGCTAAGTTCCATGATTGCATCTCTGGTATAGATACAAAGTCTTAAGAAAAGGGGGAAACTTGAAAGAGCTCTTCCTTTTAAAGGATTACAGAGTTATTCTTGGTTTTGTAAGCTAGTTGTAGCTTAATAAGAAAACATTAGTCAAAGTGATCTTTAGGAATTTTGATACTTCCTAAAGATAAGCCAATAAAGGAAATAGTCTGGTCAACTATTTCATTGGTTAAAAAGGAATATCTTTTGGACAAGCAATAAAGTTTTAAATCTTGGTCTTATCCAAAAGTCAAGAATTTCTTTTAAAGAACATTCCAGTAAAGTAAAAGATTCCAAGATGAATCATTGGCTTAGTATTGCTTGATTCCTTGGTAGGAATCTAAAGTTATTGAAAGAAAAAAAAATTCCCTTAGATGTGAGACTGGAATCTTAGAAGCAAAGTTTAATGGCAAGTAGTTACCAACAATTCCCAAACCACTGGTATTGGCACTTAAGTCCAAATATTGATATAACCTAAAGATGTATCAAAGATTATTAGCTTTGGAATCTGAGAGGCATCAATGTATGCTTGGACTTAAGTTGAGGGAAAGATCTCTAAAAATCTTGCAGGTAAGCAAAGAAGCTTTTGATAGTTCAAGAGATCTTAACGATAAAGATTAAGTCTTTATCCTTGTCACAAGATCAACCAGACTTGATCAAGATTGGTCGTCATTGTCCAAAAACTACGATTAGAACTACTATGAAGTTTGCCCAAATATTGGTAATAAATTCCCTTTTAGAAAAATTTCACTCAATTTCCATTTATCCAATGGAAAAGTGTGAAAAGAGTAAGTTGTTCCAAGTCTGAACGGAGTAAAATTCCAAGTATGTAGTATGCAACCATGTCAATGGTATTTAAGCCTGTGGAAGGTGAAACATAAAGTTTACCTATCCTTAAAGGGATTGTGGTACAAATCCAGAAAGCATGAGTGGATGCTTAGACTTATGCAGTAGAGAGATTCCTGTAAAAGTCCCCATCGGGGTAGGTACCTAAAGCATCAATAAGAAAGGAATCTAAAGAGAAGAAGTTAAAAGCTCTTGTCACTACAAATTGAATAGAATAAACCAATTGAACTTGAATATGTGAAAATTCAAGTACTTGGAATTATGATTGGTTTTCATTTGAAAACCCTAGCAAAGAGGAATATATATTCTATCAAGAGGTTTTCAAGTTTCCAACACAAAGCACGTGATTGTGAGACGATCATGTGAAGGAATCAAAACCTAGAATATCAAGTTAGAGGTAATGCCTAAAACTTCAAAATTATTTTAAAGAGTTGAAGTGAAAAGGTACTCTATCAAGACATGTTTATATTTCAGGATAAGTATCACTCACACATCAATATGAATATAAAATAAGGTGGGATGAGACACTAAATTTTATACTCAAATTGATGTAGGAAAGATGGTATGGGACATCAGACTGTGGAATGATAATTATCTTTTAGTCCTAGATTGGATCTTGAAGTTAGGTTTAATCCTCAAGGGCATTAAAAACTTCAAGGAGGAAGTTTAACTTCAAGGAGGATAATAAAATGATCTCAAGATACTTCAAGATCAAGGAAGAGGAAGATATGAAGTAAGTAACTTCTAGGATCGTCTTTTTCAAATAAAGCACATACTTGTTCTTATTTGAATTATGAAACACTTCAAGATAAAGTGTTGTTGATTCAGAAACACTTGATTAATTTATGAAGAAGTAGGACTTGACCATTGAAATGATCCTTTCAACTAAGGAATAGACTGACTAAGGTAATCAACAATTTCCTAGCATAAATGATTTCCTAGAGTCTAGTATACTCTAGAATAGAGAAGTTAGGAATTGCTCATCAAATTGACAATTCCCAAGAACTTTTAGCTCAAGTCTTTGAGAAAAGTGTCCTAAGTTGGATAAATTTTCATTTTGAATTTGACTTGGTCAAGTTACAATATGGTTGACCACAAGTAAATGGTAAACTTTGTTGTACATTCTACATAGGATTTTCAAGCCCATTAGGACAAAAGTAGTCCTCGTGTTGGGTGAAAAAATATTGGTTGAAAGTAAACCATAGTACAAACATCCAAGTTCGATGTCTGGAACAACCAAACTTCAAGTTCTCCAAATCAAATTCAAGTGAATCAAGAGTTCTCAAAGTCTTGTGAGGGATAAGAATCCCACCTTCATTACTAAGTCCACACATCAGTCATGCCCAGAAATGGATTAGTAATTGGAATCCATCCATTTCCCATGTTTGTGCCTAGACATCGAGAAAATAGTGAAGTGGCTAGGGATGTTTTTAGATCCACCCTTATTATACATTCACTACTTTGCGCTTTGGCCAGTTTATCAAAGTGCAAAGCGATAGACCAAATTCTTAGCCAAAGCAATGGCCCTCTGACTATCGTTGAGCAAACGAGGTACATGCTGAGGTAAACCCATATCACAAGCAAGACAAGAAAGCCACAACGCTTCCTTACATGCCTCACTTGTTGCAACATACTCTGTTTCTATGGTGGAAATAGCTGTACATTCTTGAAATGAGATCTCCAAGAGATAGCACCTCTAGCAAAATAAAAAATGTACCGTGATGTAGACTTACGATTGTTTACACAGCTAGCATAGTCAGAATATGTGTAACCAATAATGGATGCTTTTCTTCTACCTAAGCATAGACACTTGTCCTTAGTGCCACTCAGATATCTTAAAATCATCTTGACCGCTTCCCAATGTTTCTTGCCAGGATTAGACATATATATGCTCACAACTCCCACTACAAATGCAATGTCTGGTCTTGTAGCTACCATAGCATACATGAGACTACCAACAACAGACTGATAGGGAATTTCGGTCATGAATTCCTTTTCCTCATCTGATTTGGGGCAATCATCCTTGCTCAATTTCACATATGTGAGTAAAGGTGTACTCAATGCCTTTCCACCCTGCATATTGAACTTATGAAGTACTTTGGATATGTACTCACTTTGAGACAAGTATATGCATCTTTTGCTCCTATCACGAGTAATGCGCATGCCAAGAATATGTTTGGCATCCCCCAAATCCTTCATATCAAATGTCTGACTCAACTTCTTTTTGAGAATTGACAAATCATAAGAGGACTTCCCAACAATCAACATATCATCGACATAAAGTATCAAGCGTATCAAGCTTCCATCTGAGCATCTCTTTGTGTAGAGACAATGATCCTCATTGCTTCAGGAATAGCTTTAAGACTTCATAAAAGCATCAAAATTTTGGTACCATTGTCTAGGGGACTGTTTAAGTCCATACAAGCTCTTCTTAAGCTTACAAACTAGACTTTCCTTGCCACAAACTACATAACCCTCTAGTTGTTCCATATAGATCTCATCTGTAAGATCTCCATGCAAGAAAGAAGTTTTCACATCCATTTGGACTAGCCCTAAGTCCTCCATTGCAACGAATCCAAGCAACATACATAGGGTAGTCATCTTGACCACTGGAGAGAAGATTTCCTCGAAATCAACACCATGTTGTTGCTTAAAACCCTTTGCAACAAGTCGTGCTTTATACTTTGGAGAAGCACTATCTGATGTGAATTTCAACTTATATACCCATTTACATGGTAAAGCTTTCTTGCCCTTTGGCAAAGGTATTATATCCCAAGTACCATTCTTGTGAATGGAATCCAACTCACTCTTCATGGCACGCTCCCACTTGACATGATCCTCTGTCTACATAGCCTCTTTGTAGCAAGAAGGCTCACCGGCATCTGTTAGCATAACAAAATCTAAACCTGGAACATATCTATCAGGTGGATGTGAGACATGTGTAGAACGTCTCAATGATTGCTAAACAGGAACATGTGCAGACTGATTTGAATGGACATTCTCTTGAACATCCCTATGTGCAGCATTTTTATGCATGCTAACCGGAGGACTAGTATCCTCAAACACCACTCTTCTCACTTCAACCTCCCTAATGGGCTGTTTATGCATCTTAGACTTATTGAAAATGACATCACTACTTCTTATCACTAACCGTGTTTCAGGATCCCATAAGCGATATCCAAATTGTCCTTCTCGACCATATCCAAGAAAAATGCATTTCTTTGACTTATGGTCCAACTTTTGTCTAAGATTTTTGGGTATATGAACATATGCTTCACACTCGAAAACTCGAAGATGATCATAACATGGTGGCTTCCTTGTCCATAACTCTTGTGCCACTTTCAGACCTTTGGCAGTACTAGGTGAAAGCTTAATCACATGAACTGTAGTCAAAAAACTTGCATAAATTTGCAGTGGCTATTCCCACCAAAACTGAAACCTTTCGAGAAAACTGTAGTTTTACGAGTGTGGCTGAAAACGCAGCCCCAAAGGTTGATATTTATTGTTGGATAATTACAAAGGAAACTCTTCTTGATGTTCTTGGACTATATGAGGAGAACTATGTGCGAAATTACTCCAAAATGGCTCCAAAAGACACCCCAAAAATGCTTCAAAAATAGGCTTTGAAAGCAAAGAATGAAGCTTTGAGAGACCAAAACATGTTCAAGGTAATGTCAACCTTAGTCTTTCCCCTTCTTCAGACACCACAAGAGTGTATCTTAGTGGCAAGAGATTTCCACGATTAAGCGAGCTTTGGGGGGAACAACACTAGGATGAGTGACCTCCTAGGAAGTACGGGGAACCTCTATATTCCTTGATTGTTGAGGTCCTCCCTCGCATGCAGCCAACCGTGACTTCGGTGACTCGGATGACAAGGTATGCCAAGGTCTATGCTTTGGTCACTGCCTTAGTCGTAAGCCTTGGAGAAAGCCAAGGGGGGTGCTTGCTTCGCTCGCACAAAAGGAACAAAGCTTTTGCATCGAACTGCTCTGATATTAGTGAAGTATTTCGATGGCGATGCACGACAGTGTGCTCTCCTTCTCAGGAGCTCCACGACAATATCCTCGGAGTAGAAAACCGAGCTCCTAAGGCCGCACACGGTACTCCACACAGAGACTTCAGAATACGCGGAAAACACAGCACACAGGGAGCACGAAGACAGACTTCTTAGGTCTTACACTTGCGGTCTAACTTATAGTCTATGACTGACCATGCCACTATATGTTTTATTAAAGAACATATACAAAGAAGTTTCCAGTGGGCATTTGGCCTTTCACTTGGACACTAACGATAATAGGGTTCAATCCCCATGGGATACATGGGGAGAGTATTTTGCCCAAAGAGATCTAGAGCCTTTTGGAAGCATCCACTTGAATTAACTCGAGTTAATTGGGACACTTGGTGCACATACAATTACATGGCCGACACATTGATGGTTAGTATCCACCTACCCAAGAAGCCAAGAACTATATATAGAGGCATTTGGTTGGGAGGAGAGCCATCTCTCTAGCACATCGTGGTGGTCATAATGAAGTCTATGATTTAAGGGTCCAACCGGTTTAGACGGATCTAAAATCAGACACCATTTGGTCACCCATGTGTATGACCAAAGATCTCGAGTCTAGACTTACTAGGAGGTCATGTGCTCTTGTGAACAAGTAATCCACTTAGCTTAGTGGTTAAGTCTCAAGGATATGAAGGAGACGGTCTTGGGTTCAATCCCCATGGTGTACATGGGGAGAGTATTTTGCCCAAAGAGATCTAGAGCCTTCTAGAAGCATCCACTTGAGTCAACTCGAGTTAATTGGGACACTTGGCACACATGCAGTTACATGGCCGACACATGGATGGTTAGTATCCACCTGCCCAAGAAGGCAGTTCCCTAGAGAGAGCTATATATAGAGGCATTTGGTTGGGAGGAGAGTCATCTCTCTAGCATGTGGTGGTGGTCATAATGTTAGTCTATTACAAGGGCACTCTTTTCCCTCTTTAGGAGGTTTTTTCCCATGACTTGTATATACACCTATAACTCTAAGAGGTTACTTATCTTTGTACATTCACTTGGTAATTCATTTAGTGTTTTGTGTGCTCTAAGCTGCTTCTCATTCCTTATCCTGTTTGTGTGCTTTCAAAAACCTCAAACTCCAACAACTAATATCAAAGTAGGTCGAAGCTTCATCTAAGGCATCGTCAACATCCCTTTGGTCACAGGCTCAAAATTGCACGAAAATTGTTGAGCATACTCAGGGCGATTAGGAGTTCAAAATGCCAAACGTGCTATCACACTACCTGTGCATGTAATTTTGTCCTTTTGTGCCAAACATATATATAGTTTTTGGTTCACCAATACAAGCATGCCAAAGTCTGCTACATGTTTAATAGAGCTCTATAGGGCGGTTGTGCTCAAATTTTTGAGATACATCCTTTTTTTTGCATAAGGCTATGTAATTAGTGGCCATGGATGAAAGCAATGATGTATTCCATATGTTGGCTATTGAGGATAGGTTGGATGGTACTAATTACCCATTGTGGGAATATGTGATGTGTCATGTGGAATAGTGTGCATGGCATTGAAAAGTGCCCTACTACACTTGCAAATATAGTTATTTAAGGTGATGCAAATGGCATTGAAGATGATGATCTTCAAATTCATGTTTGTGTTGAAGCTCCTCTTACACCTGCTATAGAACAACTTCATTGGGATGGTGGAGATGCTCATGCACATGCGCTGATAGCTTTGTCTGTCAAACATGTGATTATCCCTCACATTTGCTCCTGTAAAATAGCAAAGCATGCTTGCGATACACATAGCACTTTATACCATGCAAGAAATGAGGCTCATGTCGCTTACCTCCAAAAACACTTGGAGAGTGAGCATATGTATGAAGGAGATTCTATGGATGGTTTTTTTACAAAGATTAAAGATTTGAATGAGCACCTGATTTCTTTTATGAAGTCTTGCAAGATAGTTCACTTCTGTAGGCTGTTCTTAATAGTCTTCCTGATTCATATTAGAGTTTTGCGCCTACTCTTTGATTGATGATGAAAGGACATCCAAACACCCCACATTTGAGGAGTTAGTCTCTGTTTTGTCACAAGAAGATCAGTCTAGGTAGAACAATTCCATTATGCATGTTGTAGATCAAGCTTTTCTAGCTAGTCAGAAGGGCAAAGGTAAATGGAGCTCATCTACTAGTAAGAAAAAATATGCTAATGCTGCACAATCAAAGAAGGAAGACAAAGATGAGAAGAAAACAGAAAAGCATAAACAATTTTGCAAATACTATAAGGGAAATGATCATGTTATAAAGAATAGTCCAATACTCATTGCAAAAGAGGTAAAGAAGAAAAAGGTTGGAATGGTTGTTGCAGAGACCTCTACACCTAAAATAGGGTCTGCTAATCTTATTTCGAATGAAGAATGGTCATTTACTACTATATGCAGCTATGGCCTTCTTCTCATTAGCAGTGTATGTCTACACTAGACTTAGACGTTTGGTACTTTGATAGTGGGGCAACCAAACATATTCCCTCACAATGCTCTTTAGTTCACTTGAACCTACCCTTACATGGAATATTGTCACATGAGCTAACAACTCCTCTTAGCTTGTCATGGGAGTTGGGAAGATCATTCTGACTATATTGATGGTAGTTCTTTCCAATTGTCAAATGCTTTGTATGTATCAAGGATCAAGAAAAATATGTTGTCGGTTTCAACATTAGTTAAGATTAGCTTGTTGTTAAATTTCTTGATGATAGATGTACAATTCATGATCTTTCAAATGGCGATGTTATTATTGCTTTTACAATTTTATGGCATGGGTTGTATAAACTCATGGACTATGAAAAATCTATGAATGATTTTGCATGTGCAATTTTAGATTCTCAGGCTATCTTAGATGCAAAGCTTTGGCATGCATGCTTTGGTCATCTGAATTTTGCTAGTTTGTTATGTCTATAGAAATCTGAAATGGTGTCCTCTCTACCCAAACTTGATACACCTTGTAAACATGTCTGTTAAGACTGTATTTTGGGAAAAATATAGTGTTCATCCTTCACAAAACATGGTTCAATTCGAGTTGCTCATGAATTACAGCTTGTTCATAGTGATGTCTGTGGTCCTATGTAGACACATTCTTTTGAAAACTACCTTTACTTCATGACTTTTATTGATGATTTTTCCAAACATGCATGGGTGTATCCACTGAAAGCAAAGTCCAAAGTGTTTATTTGCTTGAAATAGTTTTTGGTTATGGCTGAAAATTTGTCAACATGTAAATTGGGTACCGTCCATTTTGATCGAGGGGGAAATACATGTCTTCTAATTTTAATGCATTTCAGGTTGAACGTGGGATAAAACATCAGTATATAGTGTCACATACACCTCAACAAAATTGAGTTGTTGAAAGAAAGAGCAGGTCTCTTGACGACATGAATGCCACATACCTTCTGGCTTGAGGATGTTATGTGTGTAGCATATGTACTTAATAGGTATCCCACCAAAGCACTGGAATCTATTACTCCATATGAGGCTTGGCATGTTTGCAAACCATCTATTTCTCATCTATGTGTCTTTGGTTGTCTAGCATATGCATTAGAGCTTGAACAACAATGCAGGAAATTGGATGATAAAGTAGTGAAATGCATTTTTGTGGTGAACAATTCTAAAAGCAAAGGCTATCATCTTTATCATCCGCAAACTAAACGCACTTTGGTTAGCCGTGATGTTGTTCTTGTGGAAAATGCAATTCAGCCATTACTTTCATGTACAAGAGACTTCAATTAGCTCCAGAGATGTGTATGACACTTTGCTACCTCTTTTTACAAGTGGACTGTCAAGTGCTATTCTTTCTCAGCCTTTACATGTTCCACATTGTAATAAAGTGATATTAGGTCAAGAACATCTTTCATAATGATTGTTGAGTGCGTGTGGCTTAGATGCCTTTTGGATGATTTGGGTGTTGGTGAGTCTTTTGCCACCACCATCTTCACTTGTAGTTAGAGGGCATTAGAATTTGCAAGGAACCTTGTGTTCCATGCTCGCACAAAGCACATTGAGGAGCACTATCATTATGTCATGGAGAGGTTCTCTGTTGGAGAGATCAGTTTGGCATATCTGCCCACACAATATAACATTGCAGACCTTTTCACAAAGGTTCTACCGAGGGAGAAGTTTGATGCTCTGCTGCAAAGCTTTGGGCTTCTTTCCCTTTATGGATTGATTTGTTTCCACATAGCTTGACATTGTGAAGAAATTTTACTCCAGTATATGCAACAAAAGTTAAAGAACCTCTTCTACAAAAAGCTTTCCAAAAAGCTAGAGATCATTTGATTCTTAGTTTCTATGATGAGGGTGTTACCGTTAGTGTCCATGTGAAAGGCCAAATGGCCACCGGACATTTCTTTGTATATGTTCTTTAATAAAACATATAGTGGCCTGGTCAGTCACAGACTGTAAGTTCGACCGCATTTGTAAGACCTAAGAAGTCTGTCTTCGTGCTCCCTGTGTACTGCGTTTTTCTGCGTATTCTACAACCTCAGTGCGGAGTACTGTGTGTGGCGTCAGGTGCTCGGTTTTCTACTCCGAGCATATCGTCGTGGAGCTCTCGAGAAGGAGAGTGCGGTGTGGTGCATCGCCATCGAAATACTTCACTGGTATCAGAGCAGTTCGAGGCAAAAAAGCTTTGTTCCTTTTGTGCGAGCGAAGCGAGCACCCCCCCCCCCCCAGGCTTCCTCCAAGGCTTACGACCAAGGCGGCGACCAAGGCATAGACCTTGGCATACCTTGTCATCCGAGTCACCGAAGTCATCGTTGGCGCCGTTGGCTGCGCGCGAGGGAGGCCTCAACGATCAAGGAATATAGAGGTTCCCGGTACTTCCCGGGAGGTCACCCATCCTAGTACTGTTCCCCCCAGAGCTCGCTTAATCGTGGCAATCTCTTGCCACTAAGCTACACTCTTGTGGTGTTTGAAGAAGGGGAAAGACTAAGGTTGACATTACCTTGAACAAGTTTTGGTCCCTCAAAGCTTCATTTTTGCTTTTAAAGCCTATTTCTGAAGCAATTTTGGGGTGTTTTTGGAGCCATTTCGGAGTACTTTCGCACGTAGTTCTCTTCACACAGGTCCAAGAACATCAAGAAGAGTGTTCCTTGTACTTCTCAGACAATAAATATCAAGCTTTGGGGCTGTATTTTCAGCCACACTCGTAAAACTACAGGTTTCTCGAGGGGTTTTCAGTTTTGGTGGGAGCAGTCGCTGCAAATTTATGCAGGTTTTTAAAGCCTAAAACATCAGAGTTGACAGACACTTGCAGGTGTTATTGGCTAGTTTTTGGGCTGTGTATTCAGCCTTTCATTGTCATTTTACTGCATATATTGAGCACATACACACCATGTACGCTTCTGTGGATACCGCCTATGTACGTCCATGTGGGCATTGATATAGCGGTTACGTTCTTTGCATAAAGCCTTTTATGTTTGATAAAGAGGGTCGTGGTGAGGTTTTCTTAACTGGGAGACACCCAGATGTCGGGGTCTCTTCGGTGATGCAGGTGGAAGACTTACCCAGCCTCGCCATAGGAGATGTATGATAGTTGTTCATAGGTGCTCGATAAGCCTAGTTGGCTTCTATTGGGTAACTGATTATATACAGTGGAGTCAGTGATTCACTATGCAGGTAGACATGTCAGTACTTGTAGTTTTATGATACTTTGACATTGGTCATATGCTAATTTTGCAGAGGATACTCTGGCAAAATTTTTCAGATTTCTGGTTTAGTCAACTATATAGTGGTCGATTTACTCCTTGATACACTTATTTGTTGGTGTTTGGACTCTTCTAGCTCCATTATCATTCTATTCAGTTCTCTACGATCATGGCATCAGAGGTCTCAGGCACATCCGGTGGATCAGGGTCTAGTGCTAGCGTTCCGAGGAGGAGCTATAACTTGCAGGGCAAAGACCATTTTGAGATCCGAAAATTTGATGGCACAAACTTTGCTCTATGGAAGAATCAGATTAAAGATGTGTTGATTCAAAGAAGGCAATGGAAGCCAGTAAATGGGATTTCAAAGAAGCCTGGTGACATGGATGAAGATGATTGGGATGAGTTAGATGAAATGGCCAGGTCTACCATTCGCTTGCACCTAGCAGATAATGTTTACTTTACAGTATTAGACTGTGAAAGTGCAGAGGAGCTTTGGAAGAAGTTATGCAATACATATGAAAAAGAGACGGCATCAAATAAAGTATATCTGATGAGAAAATTATACGACCTTCGTATGAAGGACACAGATAGTGTTGCTGCTCATCTAAATGAGTTTGATGCCATATTCTCCCAGTTACAGGCTCAAAAAATGGATATGGACAATGAAATGAAAGCAGTATTGCTGTTATGCACCCTGCCATCATCATGGGCTACATTTTGCACAGCTATTAGCAATA
Organism: Ceratopteris richardii; assembly: GCA_020310875.1. NCBI lineage: Eukaryota > Viridiplantae > Streptophyta > Polypodiopsida > Polypodiales > Pteridaceae > Ceratopteris > Ceratopteris richardii. The sequence continues at coordinate 138,816,861 of CM035420.1, read as the reverse complement.
GTGCACCAGGTGGTAAACTCGTCTATGATGACATATGTGGAGCACTCTTGAGTGAGGAGATTCGTAGAAAATCTATGGTTGGCACTCAGAGTGGAGATGCATATAATGTTCGTGATTCTTACCAAGGAAAGAATCAACAACGTGGCAGGAGCAAGAACAAGGAAAAGAATGGTCAACGGAATAAGAGCAGAAGTAAATCAAGGAAGAGGGATATTGAATGCCATTATTGTCATAAGAAAGGACACATGAAGAAAGACTGTTATGCATTAAAGAATGCTAAAGGTAAAGGACAGAATGTTGATGGGCATGTTAAACAGTTACCTGCACCATCTACTTCGACTGTGAAGATTGAAGAAATTAATGCTATTTCTGATGATGCTGATGTGTTGACACTTGATAGTACTGTGCCATTTGAGGCACTTATGGCTGATTCTCTTTCCCACACCTGGCTGCTAGATTCTGGTGCTTCTTTCCATGTGACACCACATAGAGAATGGTTCTCTAATTATGCAGCAAAGTCTCTTGGTACCGTGAGACTTGGTGACTCTTACCAGTGTGATGTTGTGGGGATTGGAGATGTGGTTGTGCAGTTCATTGACGGTTCAAAATTTACTATGCATAATGTACGCCATGTACCTCAGTTATCACGCAGTTTGATGTCAGTTGGTCAACTTGATGACCTTGGTTACAAGGTGGTCTTCTATGCTCAGTCCTTTCGTATATCAAAGGGCAATATGGTTATTGCAAAAGGAAGGAAAGTTGGCTCACTTTACCCTTTATTTGTATCACAGAAAGAACACTTCTTAGCTGTTACTGAACAGCCTATGGCTTGTATTTGGCATGGTCGTTTGGGCTATATATCTCGTAGTGGAATGGAAAATCTTTCTCGTTCTGGCTACTTACCTGTGTTATCTTTCTCTGATTTTTCATTTTGTGAGCATTGTCAATATGGAAAGCAAACCAGAAATGTGCATAAAACGCACATTGACTCTTCAATTCAGCCTTTAGATCTTGTTCATACAGATGTGTGTGGTCCTATGCCCACTAGGTCCTTAGGTGGTTCTCTTTACTTTGTCACTTTCATAGATGATGCTACTAGAAAAGTCTGGGTATATCCTATCAAATCGAAGGATGATGTATTTCCTACTTTCAGAAAATGGCTTGCTTCAGTTGAGACTGAAAAAGGAACTAAGCTTAAGGCTTTACGTTCAGATAATGGGGGTGAGTATACCTCACATGAATTCAGCCTTTTCTGTCAGTGTAGAGGGATTCGTAGAGAGTTTACAGCTCCTTATACCCCAGTACAGAATGGTGTAGCTGAGAGGATGAATAGAACTATTCAAGATAGAGTAGTCTCTATGTTGCATCATGCAAACCTCTCACAAGGTTTTTGGGCAGAAGCAGTATTGACTGCAGTTCATGTGATTAACCTTTCACCTAGTACTGCCAAAGGTCTGAAAGTGGCACAAGAGTTATGGACAGGGAAACCACCATATTATGATCATCTTCGAGTTTTTGGGTGTGAAGCATATGTTCATATACCCAAGAATCTTAGACAAAAGTTGGACCATAAGTCAAAGAAATGCATTTTTCTTGGATATGGTCGAGAAGGACAATTTGGATATCGCTTATGGGATCCTGAAACACAGTCAGTGATCAGAAGTAGTGATGTCATTTTTAATGAGTCTAAGATGCATAAACAGCCGATTAAGGAGGTTGAAGTGAGAAGAGTGGTGTTTGAGGATACTAGTCCTCCGGTTAGCATGCATAAAAATGCTACACATAGGGATGTTCAAGAGAATGTCCATTCAGATCAGTCTGCACATGTTCCTGTTCAGCAACCATTGAGACGTTCTGCACGTGTCTCATATCCACCTGATAGATATGTTCCAGATTTAGATTTTGTTATGCTAACAGATGCCGGTGAGCCCTCTTGCTACAAAGAGGCTATGCAGATAGAGGATCATGTCAAGTGGGAGCGTGCCATGAAGAGTGAGTTTGATTCTATTCATAAGAATGGTACTTGGGACTTAGTACCTTTGCCAAAGGGCAGGAAAGCTTTACCATGTAAATGGGTATATAAGCTGAAATTCACATCAGATAGTGCTTCTCCAAAATACAAAGCACGACTTGTTGCAAAGGGTTTTAAGCAACAACATGGTGTTGATTTTGAGGAAATCTTCTCTCCAGTGGTCAAGATGACTACTTTGCGCATGTTGCTTGGATTCGTTGCAATGGAGGACTTAGAGCTAGTCCAAATGGATGTGAAAACAGCTTTCTTGCATGGAGATCTTACAGATGAGATCTATATGGAAAAACCAGAGGGTTATGTAGTTCCTGGCAAGGAAAGTCTAGTTTGTAAGCTCAAGAAGAGCTTGTATGGACTTAAACAGTCTCCTAGACAATGGTACCAAAAGTTTGATGCTTTTATGAAGTCCCAAGGCTATTCTCGGAGCAATGAGGATCATTGTCTCTACACAAAGAGATGTTCTGATGGCAGCTTGATATGCTTGATACTTTACGTCGATGATATGTTGATTGCTGGGAAGTCCTCTTATGATTTGTCAATTCTCAAAAAGAAGTTGAGTCAGACATTTGATATGAAGGATTTGGGGGATGCCAAACATATTCTTGGCATGCGCATCACTCGTGATAGGAGTAAAAGATGCATATACTTGTCTCAAAGTGAGTACATATCCAAAGTACTTCATCGATTCAATATGCAGGGTGGAAAGGCATTGAGTACACCTTTACCCACATATGTGAAATTGAGCAAGGATGACTGCCCCAAATCAGATGAGGAAAAGGAATTCATGACCAAAATTCCCTATCAGTCTGCTGTTGGTAGTCTCATGTATGCTATGGTAGCTACGAGACCAGACATTGCATTTGCAGTGGGAGTTGTGAGCAGATATATGTCTAATCCTGGCAAGAAACATTGGGAAGCGGTCAAAATGATTTTGAGATATCTGAGTGGCACTAAGGACAAGTGTCTATGCTTAGGTAGAGGGAAAGCATCCATTATTGGTTACACAGATTCTGACTATGCTGGTTGTGTAGACAATCGTAAGTCTACATCAGGGTACATTTTTCATTTTGCTGGAGGTGCTATCTCTTGGAGATCTCGTCTTCAAGAATGTACAGCTGTTTCCACCACAGAAGCAGAGTATGTTGCAGCAAGTGAGGCATGTAAGGAAGCATTGTGGCTTTCTCGTCTTGCTTGTGATATGGGTTTGCCTCAGCATGTACCTCACTTGCTCAGTGATAGTCAGAGTGCCATTGCTTTGGCTAAGAATCCGGTCTATCATGCAAAGACCAAGCACATTGAGGTGAGATATCACTTCATTAGAGATTGCTTAGCCACTGAGAGCATTATTCTTGAGAAGGTTCACACTCGAGATAATGTTGCAGATGCTTTGACTAAAGCTCTACCACAGGATAGCTTTCGACACTGTTGTCACTTGATGGGGGTTACTTAATTCTTGATCTTACGCAGTCACTTGTATACTGTGTAACATGCCCATCAGGTGGGAGGTATAGTTTGTATACTTACGCTCAGGTATTCTTTATCATTCTTTCTTTTTTCTCCCATAGTTACTCTGGCCATATTGGCCTTTAGTGGGAGATTGTTACCGTTAGTGTCCATGTGAAAGGCCAAATGGCCACCGGACATTTCTTTGTATATGTTCTTTAATAAAACATATAGTGGCCTGGTCAGTCACAGACTGTAAGTTCGACCGCATTTGTAAGACCTAAGAAGTCTGTCTTCGTGCTCCCTGTGTACTGCGTTTTTCTGCGTATTCTACAACCTCAGTGCGGAGTACTGTGTGTGGCGTCAGGAGATCGGTTTTCTACTCCAAGCATATCGTTGTGGAGCTCTCGAGAAGGAGAGTGCAGTGTGGTGCATCGCCATCAAAATACTTCAGAGGGAACCAACTGTCTAAAGATAGACTACCTGTCAACTTAGGTTAAGCAAAAAACGGAGGTTCACAAGAAATATTCCCAACAACTACTAGAGAAGAATCTGATAGAGATATTTACGACACAAAGACTAGAAGACATAAAATCTCTAACAAAATATAATATGCATTAAATAGATAAGTACATAGGGAGATAATACCTTCACAAGGTGGCCGTGTACAGAAAGGTATGCAATTGGAATACCTATGTGCCTTGTAGCACACAATTGAGGGCCCTTTTGATATCCACTGATGAGATAATGACTAGCATATGCTTTTACACGGTCTTCTTGTCATATCCACAAAGTTTCACCTTCAAAAGTCTTCTATATATAGAGATATGTGCATGGGAGTTTGTGTCTCTTCACTTACCCTTGCATCTTCTCTCACCTCTTGACCTTTCACTTCATGTCCTTTGTCCTTCTACTTCCTTGGGTGACTTTTTGGTACTCCAAATCACTCAATGTGGATAATTTTGTGCCTTTTTTTTATTATTCCATCCCTCCAAACATAATTTGGCTTTTATCTCAGCCATAAATACATTTTCACCTTTCACTTTAACATTCTCCCTTAAGGTTAGGAGTGTACTCTCTATATTTTCAAGGCATAGCTTCCTTTTGAGCTTACAAGAAATACATAAATGATGAAGGGGTAAATAATGAGAGGTGAGTATGTGTCAAGCCTCTCAATTGGAGCTTGCACAAGTTCCATAACTTTCAACAAACACTTCCTTTTACATGAGTGCCAACTCCTTGTTCACTACATCACTCCCAGGGTGAATTTGTTGATATATTTTGGTAGTGATGTGTGTGAATACACTTAGTACCATGGGTTTAGTTTTTTTTCCTCTTCAAGAGGTTTTTTCCCTTGGCTTGTATGTATGCCTATAACCCTAACATGTTACTTCTCTTTGTACATTGACTTGGTGATTCATTCAGTGTTGTGTGCATTCCAAGCTTCTTCTTCTTCCTTGTGTTGTTCATGTGCTTCTACAAACCTCAAACTCCAACAAGGTGAAAAGGAAAAAATGAAAGACTTTGAATCTCTAGACCAACCATCAAAACCAAGTTAAAAAATGGAAAATATCTATTCAAATGCCTCAATGTAAATCATAAATGGGTGAGTTTTATGATAACAATTAGAACAAAGAATGTAGTGGTAACAATGGAAGATGGTGAAGAAAAATGTATGTGCATAGATAATGAAGTGAGAATAGAAGCTAAAGGATTTGTTCAGAAGGTGTAGAGACATATTTGCATGGCCGTACATACACATTAAAGGAGTACATCCAAAAAGTTTTGCTCATAGAATAACAATGACTCTCGATGCAACAGCCTCAAAGCAAAGGCAATTCACATATAATGATGCTCAATCAACTAAGATCAAGAAGATATTGATAAATTATAAGCTAAAGTTTCATATATGATATTGACCACATAAAATAGGTATCCCCCATGGTTGTGGTTCCAAACAAAAAAAAAGAGAGAAGCTAAGGTTTTTATCAACCTAAAAGGACCCTTGAGTGTATGTACAAGTCTAGAGCTCCTCTCTCAGGAAACCATGCGATTTTCAAGTGATCCCATGTGATTCCATGTGAGTTCATGTGACCACTTGACTTAGAAACCCATGTGAAGAGCCCTTCTTGGGAAACCATGTGACTTGGAGACATGGAAGGATTAGACCCCTTGGGCTAGAGGTATTTATATGGGTGGATACATGCATCTCTTACTCCTTGTGGGTTTACTTAGGATCTTGAAATAGTCCTCTAGACTATGCTAATTCATTAGTTCATTAATTTACTTGTGGTAGAGTTGTGAGCTTTAGTCATGGTAGAGGAGACCATGACAGTGGTATCACAAGCCAGGTTGAGACCTCGGTAGGATCGTGGAGGATACACCCCATGCTTCTACAAAAGAAAGAGGGATAGAGCCCCCCTTTAGGTAAGAATATTTCCCATCAAGTGGGGCACCCCCTGTATGGCTATGTTGAGACATGCTGACATGCCCAAGGCCACACCCAAAGCTTCCACGATTGAGTAACGACCCATACTACTGCCCACACTAATGTCGAGGTTGTGAGAGAGAGTCATTCTATTCCTTTCGCGATCCAGAGAATGGAAGTGTATGAGACTTGTGCTACATATAGGTTGTTGTGGGATTGCATAACAAAATACTAGGATTATTAGCACCCAATCCAGCCATATAGGCATTATCCATGCTCGGAGTCTCTACCATGTTCTCGAAGTAGCTCATGCAACTAGATACATGCCCAAGTTTCTACCTGACTCTACCTTCCAAGGTGTGTAAAGGACCAGTTTGAGCCTACAAGTGACAGACTATCATTAAGTCATCTTCCTTAGGAGATGAAGAACATGAGGCCGCATTCTTGTATATATATCTCCTTTTAGGGCTGCTTTAGCTTGTATAAGCAGAAAATATCTTATTCAATGGAAGCCCTCATGTATTCCCTAACAATCCGTCCTCCTTCTTTATGGATTGGCATTCATAGTTTTAGACTTTCCTATATTTTAACCATGATTCCACTCTTCTTTGCACTTCCCAAAGAGAATCTAATAGCTTTCAAGCTCTTTTAGCCTTAGCTTTGAGATATTTCAAGATAATCTTAAGTACTTTCTTGCTTTCAAAGTCAAGAACATCCTTAACACTTGCTTGACAGAGTGTCTTTCCAGTGTATCCCTCTATCACACTAAAACAATGGACCTACTAGTTGAATGATGGGAAGGAAGCATGGTACATGATCTCTCCTCATCTTTCATTTGAAGCATGATGAAGGACCATATAGATGGAACAAAATTACATCATGATCTACTTCTTGGAGTCACTTCTTCTTGGATTTTGAAGGATCAAGGATGGCTCTTCTCAAAGGACCATGGAAGGATCAAACTTTATCTAAGGGCTAAGTATTCTTCAATTATGTTTGGTTTCAATATGTGTTTGCCAAATCTTTCATTATCTTTACATTAACTCATCATTGAAGCATTAATTAAGGCCTCAATTTTGATATTTTCTAGGAGAACGTGAGCATCTAATGAAATATTCGTATTCTAAGGAGGCAAACACATATGCATTGGAAGGTAATAGAGCATCTGAAGCATGTTCATGCATTATTTCAAGGAAAAGAAAGAATGTGTGTGCATTCCCTTTTGGAGGGATGGTTTTAATGCACCACATTCAAATCTAACGATTTTCTTTGTGCACATATCAAGTTCCCTCTTTATTAGAAATGTTCCAAATGCATGACAACATGTGCATTGACATGAGCATGCTTGAAAAAGAAAGACCATGTTTGTGTACAAAAAGAAACATATAAGCATGGAATGCATGAATGCTCAACATAATAGAAGCATCAAATTGCCTAAATCATGTATGTCATACATGCATTTTCATGTAAGTACATACATGAACTTAAGCTATTTGATAGCTTCAGATAAACAAGGAATCCAAAAGGAAAGAATAATCTCATCTCATTTGTAATCTTAAAGTTTTAGAAGCTTAATCAAGTCTAGTCTGTTCAAACATAATTTCATCTTCATTGACTATGTGAATCAGGAGATATAGACAATTCCCTATTTGTGTGTCAAGTCTATTCACTTTGTTTAATAGGTAATATGTTTTATAGAGACTGTTTGGTATAGCTAGTAGTGTCTGAATCGAGGATGTTATATCTCATTAGAAATTTATTGAAGTCCACTATGAGTTTTTGAAATTTATATCCATTTAAATCTTGCATTGATACGAGTTTGCATTTTAAGCTAACTATAAAAAAAGATCCTAAGAGGCTTTGTGCACTATTGTTGCATATGGGAAGTGTACAAACTTTTCGTCAGTGGTATCAGAGTATGTAAGAGCATCTAAAACAAGTAAAAGGGGTTGATAATGCAAGGAGAAGAGCAATATGAAGATTGAATGGAGCAAGGATTCTACATTGTTAAAGCAAGGGTGAGAAAGTTACAATCACAAAAAGTAGCAAGATGATGAGGTTAGAGAGATAATGCCTAATCCTTACAAATGATACCAGAAAGGATCATTTCTAATTAATCAATGTGTTAATAGTATACCTCAATCTAGCTACAGTCGGAGGTTGTAAGTAGATCCAATGGATGGGCTTCTTGATAAGCTTACTCAAAAGTTTAACTACCAAAACACACAAATCAATCTAAGTGCATATGATCAACCCACACAATTGATCAACCCATGTGATTGTTCCAAAAAAAAATGTCAGATGATCATTGTAAAAGATCATGCCACATAATCATTAACGATCATGTCATGTGATTGTTCAACCCAAGTGCTTGATCAGCTTGCATGATCAATCAACCCACATGATCAATTCACCAACATGATCGATCAAGCCACACAATCTAATCATCATCATATTCAAGCCCCAATTTGATCTTGCACATGCAATTGAATGAAGATAGATAATCACAAAAATGGTTAGGTCTCCCTTATTTCTCAACAAAATTGAGCATATGATGGCTCAAAATGAGGATAATGAAAAGGTCTACATGTTTGCACATGCAAAATTGCAAAAAAAAAAAGGGGAAAGATCAATCTAAACACTGAACAAAGCAAAAATGGATCAATATTGTCAACGGTTGTAAATGAATCACACAAAAGTAGGTTCAAAATTGTGAGAAAAAACCACAAATGCTTAATTTCAAGTAGCAAAAATATTTGGAAGCGTGTCATACAAGCCACAAAACATGCAAAAATCACTCAATAAGATGGCAAAAAAAAAAAGAACATGAATTTTGCAACAAGAAGAGCTCTCTTAGTTACACTAGAAAAAATTCCTTACAAGTGAGGGGCTATGGTCCTCTCATATACCACTTTAGAATAGCTTGAAAATAGCTAAAAATACCGAAAGGAACTCTACTTCTGCTCTTCTCTTTTAGTTTTTGTGGGGCAAGACTCCTCCCAATAATAAAAGAAAACTCCTAAAGTATTTATAATGCTCTTTATAAATCCTTGTGGGGAAGTTTTGTGCTCCTTTTGTGCTCCATTTTCGAATTGGCCTAGCTTCATGGTATGGTAACAACCCCAAAAGGGAAACTAAGTTAAAAGATGAGATATCATGGAAAAGAAAATCTCTTTTGATGTTCCTACTTTAAAGGACATATTCTTAAAATGACCAAGTAGTTCAAAAAGCAATTAAGCAGTCAAGGGGACCAAAGTTATATATTTAGTCATTATTAAAGGGCAAGAATACCAAGTCTATTGAGAACTCAAATAAAAACGGTATGAACACCAAATATTTATGGAGATAAGATAATTTTATTTCTCAAACACATGTCCACATTGCATCAGTCTACAAATTGTGATAAAAAAGGAGCACATACTTTCTTTTTTTATGAAAAATCTTGATTTATATTAATAAAGGAAAAAACTGTTGATATATTTAGGTAGTGATGTGTGTGAACACTCTAGGACCGCCGGGGCACTTTTTTCCCTCTTTAGGAGGTTTTTTTCCCCCGGCTTGTATATACGCCTATTGCCCTAATGGGCTACTTATCTTTGTACATTCTCTAGTAATACATTCAGTCTTGTGTGTTGTGCTCCTAGCTTCTTCTTCTTCCTTGTGCTGTTCGCGTGCTTCCGCAGACGTCTAACTCCAACAATTGGTATCAGAGCAGGTCGTTGCTTCTTCTAGGGCGCCGTCGACACTCCTCCGTTTGCAGTCTCAGATTCACACAAAATTTGGTGAGCATACTCAGGGTGTTTCCGAGATCATAACAGCTTCACTCTGTGGTGCCAAAATCGCGATCTGAGCTCGTTTCGGCCTCCGAACGCACTATCGCAGTGCTTGTGCAGGCTATTTCGTCCTTTTGTGCCAAAGGTATATACCAGTTTCTGTTCGCCAGTTTAAGCGTCTCGAAGTCTGCTACAGGTCTAGCAGAACTCGTGTGGGCAGTTCTGTTCAACTTTTTGAGATACAGTCAATTTTCTGCATCAAGGTATTTTAGTCACCGGCCATGGTTGAAAGCAGTGATGTATTCCGTATGTTGGCTGTTGAGGATAAGTTGGATGGTACCAACTACCCATTATGGGCTTATATGATGCGACATGTACTGGTTGCAAAAGGATTGTGGAACATTGTGCAGGGTGTTGAAAGACGTCCTGTTACACCTGTAACGACAGGTACTGCAAATACAGGTGTTGGAGCTGATGAAGATGGTGTCGAAGATGATATTCCGCAGATTCCTGTTCGTGCTGCTGTTTCTGTTGCACCTACTGCAGAGCAGATTCGTTGGGATGGCAGAGATGCCCAGGCACATGCATTGATAGCTTTGTCTGTCAAACGTGCCATTATTCCTCACATTCGCTCTTGCAGAACAGCAAAGGATGCTTGGGATACACTTACCACTTTGTACCAGGCTAGGAATGAGGCTCGTGTTGCTTACCTCCGAAAACAGTTGGAGAGTGAGCACATGAATGAAGGTGATTCGATGGACAGTTTTCTTACAAAGATCAAAGACCTGAAGGAACAATTGATTTCTGTTGATGAGGTTATACCAGATAGCTCACTTGTGCAGACCGTTCTGAATGGCCTTCCTGATTCATATCAGAGTTTTGCCTCTACTCTTCGATTGATGATGAAAGGCAATCCGAATGCCTTGTCATTTGAGGAATTAGTCTCTGTTCTGTTGCAGGAAGATCAGTCCAGGCAGAACAGGTCCATTATGCGTGTTGCAGATCAAGCTTTCCTGGCTAGTCAGAAGGGCAAAGGAAAATGGAGCTCTTCTACTAGTAAGCAGAAATCTGCAAATGCTGCACAATCGAAGAACCAGGATAAAGATGAGAAGAAATCAGAAAAGCAGAAATTGTTCTGCAAGTACTGTAAAGGAAATGATCATATTATAAAGAACTGTCCAAAACTGGCTGCTAAAGAGGCAAAGAAGAAAGAGGCTGGAATGGTTGTTGCAGAGGCCTCTACACCAAAAACAGAGTCTGCAAATCTTGTGCAGGAAGAAGAATGGGCGTTTACTACTGTCTGCAGTTTTGACCCATCTTCTCATGATCAGTGCATGTCTGCAGTAGACTCAGATGTTTGGTACTTTGACAGTGGGGCGACCAAACATATTACCTCGCAGCGCAGTTTCTTCTCTTCACTCGAGCCTGCCCCTACAGGGAATACTGTCACATGCGCCAATAACTCCTCTTATCCTGTTATGGGAGTTGGTAAGATCATTCTGACTACTGCTGATGGTAGTTCTTTCACTTTGTCAGATGCTTTATTTGTGCCAGGGATCAAAAAGAACCTGTTATCAGTTTCTGCATTAGCCAAGATTGGCTTGGTTGTGAAATTCGTTGATGACAGGTGTACAGTCCATGATCTCTCAAATGGCGATGTGATTATTGCTTCGGGCATTTTATGTTGTGGGCTGTATAAGCTCATAGACTATGAAAGATCTGTGAATGATTCGGCATGTGCAGTTCATGATTCTCAGGCTATGTTAGATGCAAAGCTTTGGCATGCACGCTTTGGTCATCTGAATTTTGCTAGCTTGTTACGCCTGCAGAAATCTGAAATGGTGTCCTCTTTGCCCAAACTTGAGGCACTTGGAAAACATGTTTGTGAAGGCTGTATTTTGGGCAAAATGCAGCGTTCTTCCTTTCCAAAAGATGGTTCAGTTCGGGCTATGCAGAAATTGCAGCTTGTACATAGTGATGTCTGTGGTCCTATGCAGACACCCTCTTTTGGAAATTACCTTTACTTCGTGACTTTCATTGATGATTTTTCCAGGCATGCATGGGTATATCCACTCAAAGCAAAGTCCGAAGTGTTCATGTGCTTCAAACAGTTTTTGGTTTTGGCTGAAAATCTGTCAGCATGTAAAATGGGCACCCTCCGTTCTGATCGAGGGGGGGAATATATGTCTTCAGATTTTAATGCATTTCTGGCTGAACGTGGGATAAAACACCAGTGTACAGTGCCGTATACACCTCAACAGAATGGAGTTGCTGAACGAAAGAACAGGTCACTCATGGAGATGGCGAGGTGCATGGTCAAAAGTCAGGCTTTACCACATAGTTTCTGGCTTGAGGCTGTCATGTGTGCAGCATATGTACTGAACAGGTGTCCCACCAAAGCATTGCAGTCTATCACTCCATATGAGGCTTGGCATGACCGCAAGCCATCTGTTGCTCATCTGCGTGTTTTTGGTTGTTTGGCATATGCATTAGTGCCTGAACAACATCGCAGAAAATTGGATGATAAGGCAGTAAAATGTATTTTTGTTGGGTACAATTCTGAAAGTAAAGGCTATCGTCTGTATCATCCACAGACTAAACGCATTCTGGTTAGCCGTGATGTTGTCTTTGTGGAAGATGCTATTCAGCCATTGCTTTCATGTACTAAGGAGACATCTGTTAGCTCCAAAGACATGTATGATACTTTGATGCCTCTTTTTACAGGTGGACAGGCTAGCGCTGGTCCCAATGAGGCAACTTCTCAGCCTTTGCAGGTTTCATATGATGATGCAGATCATTCCATTTCTGATGCAGATTTACATGATGCACTTGTTGATGAGAGAGCTGATATTGAACAGGCAAAAACTATGCCAAAATGGCTGGTGCAGACTTTGCGTGACAACAAATTAGATGCACCTTTGTCATATCGTACTCGTTCAGGCTCTCATAGTACCTCCTTTGCATCAGATTGCTATGCTATGGCTGCATCTAGTCTCTGTGATGAGAATGAGCCTGTTTCTTTTGATGAAGCACAAAATTCAGAAAATTGGAAGGCTGCTATGCAATCTGAATATGATGCTATAATGAAGAATGGTACATGGTCTTTATGTGACTTGCCTCCTGGCAAGAAGGCCATTGGCACTAAGTGGGTATACAAGCTGAAGCGTAAACCTGATGGTACAGTTGACAGGTATAAGGCTAGGCTTGTTGCAAAGGGTTATGCACAGGAAAGAGGCATTGATTTTGATGAGACCTTTGCACCTACATGCCGTATGACTACTGTTTGGAGCATTTGTGCACTTGCAGCCCATCATGGTTGGAATGTACATCAGTTGGACATTAAAACAGCATTTCTGAATGGTGACTTGCATGAAGAAGTGTATGTTTTTCAGCCCCGTGGCTTTGTGCAGAAAGGGCATGAAAACCAGGTGTGCAGGTTAAAGAAGGCGTTATATGGTTTAAAGCAAGCACCACGTGCTTGGTATGAGAAAATACATGCCTATCTGATTGCACATGGTTTTGAGAACAGTCCAACTGAAAGCACCTTATATGTTAAGCGTGCTAATGATGTGCTTCTGATCATTGTTGTCTATGTAGACGACATGCTGCTCACTGGTCCTCTTGAGAAGCATATTGCTGATTTCAAGGCTGATTTGCATGCCTCATTTGAGATGTCTGATTTGGGGCATTTGCATCACTATTTGGGCATTCAGTTTATGCAAGTTGATGGTGGAATGGCTTTGTGTCAAACGAAATATATTGACACATTATTGCAGCGTTTTGGCCTTGAAGACTGTAAGCCTATTGCCACTCCTATGGAGACAGGTTTACGATTGAGTCTTCATGATGCTGGAGATGCATTTGATGCTGTTCTCTATCAGCAGGCTGTTGGATGCTTGATTTACTTATGCATTACTCGGCCAGATATTCAGTTTGCTGTCTCACAGATGAGCAGGTTTATGCATTGCCCAGGAGTCACGCATTGGAAAGCGGTTAAGCGCATCTTTCGCTACTTGAGTGGTACTCGGCTACTTGGGTTGTTTTATCCCAAGGGGGGATCACTACCGCCAGATTTGCATGCTTTTTCTGACTCAGATTGGGCTGGTTGCTATGACACTCGTGTGTCCACCAGTGGTTTTTGCTTCATGCTTGGTAGCTCATGTATATCTTGGTTGAGCAAGAAGCAGCCTACTGTGGCCACTTCCAGTTGTGAGGCTGAGTATAGGGCAGCTTTCACAGCGACTGTTGAGTGTGTGTGGCTCAGACGCCTTATGGCTGATTTGGGTGTTGGCCAGTCTTCTGCCACCACCATCTTCACTGACAGTCAGAGCGCATTGGCAGTTGCGAGGAACCCTGTGTTCCATGCTCGCACTAAGCACATTGAGGTGCATTATCACTATGTCAGGGAGAGGTTCTCTGCTGGGGAGATCCGCTTGGCATATGTGCCCACGCAGGAGAACACTGCAGACCTTTTCACGAAGGCTCTGCCTAGGGAGAAGTTTGAAGCTTTCCGCAAAGCTTTGGGCTTACTTCCTTTTGTGGAGTGATTTCCACATAGCTCGGCACTTCCTTATACATGAGTGCCAGCTCCTTGTTCACCGCATCACTCCCAGGGGGGATTTGTTGATATATTTAGGTAGTGATGTGTGTGAACACTCTAGGACCGCCGGGGCACTTTTTTCCCTCTTTAGGAGGTTTTTTTCCCCCGGCTTGTATATACGCCTATTGCCCTAATGGGCTACTTATCTTTGTACATTCTCTAGTAATACATTCAGTCTTGTGTGTTGTGCTCCTAGCTTCTTCTTCTTCCTTGTGCTGTTCGCGTGCTTCCGCAGACGTCTAACTCCAACAAAAACCACAAGCGAGCTACCTAAAAGTGAAAGGGAATCCCCTAGGGTTTTTTGACTGAAGCTTTAGAGCTCTTTCCACCAAGTGCCAAATCTTAATGCTCTTAGAAAATATGTAGAATAGGTGCCATATGTCTTCCTCTTTAGTGATCCATATTTTGCACTAAGAAGGTAAATCAAACAAGTTGTGGGAACTCACATTGTTCTAATACCTTATTGAAAAATTAGCCAATATAATGTCACCTTTTTGTTCTTGATTACTAGGTGCCAAAGAGCTCCAAATTTAAGCTCCCACTAAAGCCACAACCAATTCAAGCCCCACCATCGATTAAGGGCAAGGGAGAGGTCATAATTTCTCTTGGTCCTTGGGACTTCGTCCAATTTGTTGCCACTATCAATTAGTAGGCCCTTGACATGAGATAACTTCTATATTGGACAATTCTCAGGTCTTCCCTTCCTCAAATTTCAATCATTCTTTTCATCACAAACACTCTTCATACTCAAGTCTAAGGGTACTACCCAAGTCATCATGTCTAATCCATCTATTATCAACATATCTCCACAACTATTTCTACTATCTAATACCTTTGCTATTTATTCACTTTGCTTTGGGAACATCTTCTTCTTTTCTCGTAAGTGGGATCCCCCTCATGGGAAACTTGTGCCACCCATTTCTAATCAGAGTTGAGATGGCAATGGCTCTTTAGATCGCATTGAGTCGCATAACTTTCAACTCCTGAAGTTTAGAGTGTACTTTATTCACTACCACACCCATTCCCATCATTTTGGTATCTAAAATTCCATAGGGATAATACATAGCCTAAAAATTTACAGCTAGGTGATCATCAAAAAACTTAAAACAATTTTTTCTCTTTTTTGTGGTTGATGTTGAACTATGAAACAATACAAATATAAATAAATAAATAAATAATAGATAAATAAATTAAAAATATATATATATATATATATATATATATATATATATATATATATATAGAGTACAAAAAATTTGAAATGTCCATTGAGTGAGACTTGAATCCAAACACCTTTCCTCACTACATTCAAGACATATTTCAAATACGAATATTTTGATTTTAAAGATGTACATATAGAAACTTTAAAAGCAGCTTTTTCGTGGTTGATTTTCGTTTAAGTTAGTTGTTTTTTCGTCGTTGATCTTCGTTTAATTTAGTTGCTTTACGCATTATGGACGCTTTTCGTGAAAACGATTCACTATAACTCATCTCTTTAAATGGATTTTGTTGTGTACGCAGCACAGAAATTCCGCATCGAAGGCGTTGGTACAGTCTTCTCCGAATTCCCACTGGTCGCTTATTCAGCCTGTTCTCTGCTTCGTTCCCAGTAGTGAGCAAGCCGAAGGCGTGAACGCTTGGCTGTTTGCTTCTTCCGTATTCTCCTTGCGGGTAAGCGTTTATCTTGTTTCCTGCAGAGCGAACTCTATGACGTGAGCGGGTGAGACTATTCTAGAAAGACCAATCCAGAATGTGCGTCTCTGCCTCGGGTATGTGGGGCAGTTAGTTTAGCGAACTAGGTATTGGATCTTCTGCTTTCGATGCAAAATTAGGAGTTTCTCTTTTAGAACCGTGCCGTTAATGTCGCGTATTTGCCTTAGCTTTTTGCAATTTTACTGATGATGGAGGTGTGTATGTACAGTGGTGTCTGAGTTGTTTGAGTACGGACAATGCGGCCTATACGATCGGACTCACGCTCAAGGTCGAGGTCAAGAACTCCTCGGAAAAGCAGGAGGAGGTCCCCAGACCTTTCCCCAGTTAAACGAAGGAGCCGCTATGAGCATGAAAGCAGATCTCCCACAAATTCCAGGAGCAGGTTGTCAATGGAACCTGATTTCTTTCAACTTATTATTTGCATCATTCTATGAATTTTGCATGCACTTTACTCGCAAAAACGTTATGTTTTAGTAGAACACGGTTGGGATAATCTGGAATGAGCCCTCTTTTCTCCCTTTTGATCTTATAACGCCCAGACCTGGGGATTTAAGAGGAAAATTGCATCTGAAAGATCTCATCTTTTATTGAAATGTGGACTTTTCTATGAAGGAACACATGTGAGGGTCATTTGCTTCATTTTTGTAAAGTAAGACCCTAGTTTCATATGTTCATCATGTGTGTAATGCCTCTATCAAGCGAATAATTGGAAGGAAAACTTAGGAAAAAGGATAATGAAGTGAAGATTTCGGATAATACGGTCTGGTGCTTTCCGCGTAGTTCTACTTAGGTTGTTCAAAATGAATATTGTGTTTTAGGATAATACGTGCTCATTGCTCATGGCATTGGGTACCATCTGCCACGGGCTGCTGCAAAGTTCTCAGAGCCAAGTGTTTTACACATCTATAAGGTTTAAGCGGGCTGCTACACATATATTATGTATATATATGTATATATGATATACATTGCATAACATAATACACAGATGCCATAGACTCATATACAATTGGAAGGAAAACTTAGGAAAAAGGATAATGAAGTGAAGATTTCGGATAATACGGTCTGGTGCTTTCCGCGTAGTTCTACTTAGGTTGTTCAAAATGAATATTGTGTTTTAGGATAATACGTGCTCATTGCTCATGGCATTGGCCATCTACCATCTGCCACGGGCTGCTGCAAAGTTCTCAGAGCCAAGTGTTTTACACATCTATAAGGTTTAAGCGGGCTGCTACACATGTATTATGTATATATATGTATATATGATATACATTGCATAACATAATACACAGATGCCATAGACTCATATATAGATGCTCAATCATCAATGACAATGCACATTACATATGCCAGCAACCATACACGTGCGAGTGTCCACACACCACCCACATCATCAGATAGGTACATTATTAGAAAACAGTAGTAGTGATTAGGGGAAAGTAACATTACGAAAAGCCTACTATGGCAGTTACATGTGCACTGCTAAGGGGAAATTTATGCCTGAATCAGCTGTTGTATGCAAAAGACATATATATCCCTCTGCTTACATGTAGAAACTTGAAAGTGAGGAGAATGCTGGTTGAGGCACCACCCTTGGGGCTGTTAGGCCTCGGATGACATCCTCTTAACTGCTGCTCCAGTTCCAACAGGGCTTCATCACCAGCATCCTCACGATGAGAAGCTGCATACAATCCTGCATACAGCTAATTTTCCAACCCTCAGCAGGACCTAAATTTTATCCATCTTCAAATATGAGTTTGTTGTCCAATCTGATTCTGCCCTCTACCAAGTCTATTTCCTTGGGCAATCTAAACAAGGCTTCCATAATAACTTCATCATGGCTATCATCCCCTCTCCCTCCAAGGAAAACCTAGTGCATGCTCCTCTTTTTCGTCCAAAGTATGGACTCTAACACAGCACCTTTTATAGCCTTTTGGCTGCCTCTGAGGGCTTAACAGCCATGTGAAGACCAAGGGAATAGGAGACTTGCTTAGCTCATTGCCACTGGATTGCATGTATGAGAGGTTAATCTGGACCAACTCAGCCCCGTGAACTCATCTAAATTTGTGCACATTGCTTTGCTTCATTCTTGAGCAGGAAAATGCTGTAATACCACTGTAATCACTTCTCCAGGATCTTGTTGCATATGCCAGCAGCCATAAACATGTGCCACTGTCCACACACCATTCACGTATATCAAAGCCATATATAATACATAATAAGAGTACTAATTACATCTTAAATTCTTGACCATCTTGAAGGTTGTAATTTAAAAGTTTTTATGATCTTTGATATATATATCAATCTTTGGCACGGTACGGTATGTTCTATATAAAAGTGTGCTTGCAGTGCTTTAAAAAGTTATCCATATCATTACCAAGCAACAATCGGGGGTTTTGGAAAGACCAATGCAGGGATGTAAGTACACCTAATGGAGTAAAGTGAATCACTTTTTCTTTCTTTTCCGTTATGCTATGTTTTCCCTAACTCAAGTTGCGATAGGTTATAGGTTGTCAGAATCTTGTGCATCACTGAGATTCTTTTCTCCATTACAGGCATAAAAGCAGATCGCCTAGCTCTAGGAGACACCATAGAAAACGTTCCTTATCTCCAAGGAGACATAGGCAACGAAGCAGGTCATCTACACCAAAGAGATACAGAAGTCGATCTCCACATTCTGGGAGGTGGCAGTGGAGGAGCCCCTCACCAATCTCAAGGAAACCTAGACATGCTAGCCATGGAACTTGGTGCCATGCACACAGATCAGAGAGTTTAGGATATCCTGAACAGAAGAATTCAGAAAAGTTTCATGAGGAAGAAGAATCAGAAAAGATCAGGTATTAAGTTTGTGTTTCTCTTTGTGTTCTATCTTTATGCCTGCATATTTGTTTTGCTTTGTGTAACTGTAAAATATGTATGCCATACAATTGCATTGGGAATCATTTATGTTGTTCCTGTCATCCTCGCCCAAGCATCTATAAGCATTAAAGCTTTGGTTTTATTATAATGTAGATCTCTAGTAGTGCATTGTTGGTTGATGCATTGCCATAATTTGTCCATATCCCATGCAGCTATGCACCTTGAGATATGTTATTCATAGGTAGTCAATCTTACACTTTGAAGGTATTTTCTCATGCAGTTCAACATATTCTGGATTTCCAATAGCCTTTACTAATGTGTTTTTTTCCTTGAGAGTGAAGCATTGGATTCATATTATCAACTTGTATGTTATACACACATATGAGAAGGCAAATGTTATGTTTGTTTGTATACTTTTTCCGAATTGCAAATGCATATGGGTACAGATGCAATGGTAAAGTGCAGTTGAAATTACCATACGCAGCCGTATGTGGTCAACAATAAGATTATGTATGAAGTATATATTGCGCAATCATACAGATTATGAAGTATATATTGCGCAATCCTTATATTTTTGCATGTATGATATGTGCAATGTGCAACATGCAAAATGCATTTCACATTGCAAATTTTTATAATTATAAATATGCACATCGTGATAGAATTTTTCTTTGTTGGCCTTCATAGAAGTATTCATATGAAGAGTCACACTTTTACATATTGCATGTACTCTTGGGCGTATTGATGATGTGAATGAGGATGTCGTAGCTCATTCAAGCTATGGTATATGTATGATAAAGTTTGATAGCCATATGAAAGAAGACGTGGAGAGCTTTGAAAAGTATCCATTGTGTGCTAAACAATTCACTTGGGTGAAGATTGGGAGGGGAGAGAAACTAGAGAGAGAAAGTTCTTTCAAGATGTAAGAGTATAAGAAAATTTATGCGTTGAGTTTTGAGGTGGTCTTGTGTCTCTTAGAAGCACTAGAATTCTTATCTTTTACGGAAGTTTGTCCTTTGGATCTTTTACCATCTATTGTGGCGTGAAACCACTTACAAGCGGCCACAGCCCAAGCGGACATAAATTTAATGTGGCCTTGGGAAAAAAGAAAAGTAAAAATATCTTTGGAAAGGACTTGAAGAGGGCTAGATGATGGAAAGCGTCACCACCTATGTTTACCTATCTTCATGAGTATGTATCCCTATATATACATACGTACATACATTCACATCTACTTCTAATTTACTATATTTCACATCCATAGCTTCTTCTCATCTCTGCATGAAAATGTCTTCTAAACTTGATTTAAGCTTGGTATTATATTTCATATGTTTACCATAGCTATAGCTGAAGCCTGAGTGGTAAGTAGCATAGTTTTTCCCAAGATAGCTAGAAGTCGAAATGAAGGAATCAAGTGTGACCAATGTCAATGCAAAGATAAAAGGCTAATATAACGCAAGATTAAAGTATTTTGCACATTGGCATGATACATATTTAGAGTTAGATTTCAGTACATGGAGTAAAGTGAATTTCGACCCTTGAAGTAAGGATTTAAAAACTTATGTTAGATTCTAGAAACAGTGTAGAGTTTAGAAAACTGAATTGTAGCCATAAAGAATGTTGATATTTGCAAATTTGTAGTAGAAATGAGAAAGATGATTATCAATCATGATTCATATCCACTGTTCAGGTTTTTGTTTGTCATTTGTATCAAGATACATACTGTGCACAATGAATGGAAATTTTCACTCTCCTCTATCCATACCTTTGAGAGCTCTAAGAAGAGCTATGCTTTTACATCACAAGCTTCAAGCACTTTAGAACATTTCCTTATAGTTCTCTTTTTGCATGATTTGGATCTAACCACATCTTTTCTTCGATTGTTTATAAGAATTGAATTTAGCATGTGCAATTGTTTTTGTCTAGATCTCTCTTGGAAACATATTTGATTCTTCTTTGAGATATATTGCAATTTGAAACAAAAGAAGGTTCTCATAGACTTGGAAAGGAATAGAAGAAATTGCTTTTGTTTTATGTGGGGTGTGTGTGTGTGTCTTTGTGAACTATTATATACATAAAAGCCATTACTTTAATGTTTGTTTGCCTTGTTTTTCATTTTGTCTAATTCTCTTATTCATCTTTCTGCTTTTTGTCTGGACCTTTTTCCCCTTTTATCTTGCTCTCTTTCTTGCATCCTCCTGTTTACATCATCTTATCTTGCATCCTTCTGTTTACACCGTTTTATGACTGTCAGAAGGTAAATAGTAATTGGAACCAATTATGCATACTTAAGTACTCTTAGTAGCAAAGCATTAATCTGGTGGTTTGAAGTTTCTAGACTAATAGAAAAGCTCTATTTGTCAAATACAACCATTCTGTATGCATAGATTGTTATGAAGGAAATCAATGATAGAAAACGTATACCATTGTTGGTACATTCAAGGTGGCTGTGTAATACCTGTTTCAAAAATTGATATTTCCCACTGTTATGCTGAATAGATTAGGTCTGCATTGATTTTAACAAGAAATTCTTTAACTACATTGTTTGTGAGGTGATTTCTTGTTCTGCATCACCCCTTTTGAGACTGGAAGTTGATATTTCTGTTATGTTTTAATGGAAGGTTTGTTTGATTCAATTGGAGCTGAAAACAATTAATGAACTTGAATTGCATATAGAGCAGAACTACAGATGTTTCCAGGACCATTATGCACTCTCACTTGAATAGGGAACATACTCTCATGTTTGATGCATGTGACTCCACAATTGAACTTAAATGGGTTAGTGATGTAATGGTAAACGGTCCATCGTACTCATGTCAGCGGCACCATCCTTCAGTTTAATTTTGATAACACATTGCTTTCTGGATTGGTAGTAGGTTGTTGTTGGAAGATTGTTATAGGTGTTTATATGCAAATGATAGGTGAATATAGTGTATTGTACAGTCAAGGTTGTTACTTTGGGCCATTATGCTCATGATTTTGTTAAAAGCTTTTTATTTCCCACGCTGCGTTCTGATTAGACTTTAGTTGTAATTATAGTTCAACTGCATAAATTGATCTTATGGCTACATCTAGAGCAGGACTGCATATGTTTCCAGGAGTGTTAGGCATTCTGATTTGACTAGGAAACTGACTCTCATATTTGATGCTTGTGACTCCACGGACCACAAGTGAAGTTAATTGAGTTGCTGATCTATTTCGTCATCTAACATGAGATTTATGATAGAAGACTGATATTATAGGTGCTTATGTGCAAGTGACAGGTAATATATAATATTTTGTGCAGCTTAGGTTCCATTGTTACAGAAGCTTAGGTTTCCAAACGAGCGTTTATATATTGCTTTCTGAGGGAAAGCCTTCCGATAGGTTCATCGATGGAATATTTCCTTTTAGAGTATTCCTTCAAGGCTGTCACTTCTTTATACTCATAACTTTGTTAGCCCCCCCTTTTTTTGTGCACAATGTGCTGCCAAGGCTGTGCTACTTCTTTGGTTCATTATACGCATGACTTTGTTTGCCCCTCCCCTTTTTCCCCTCTATGCTGCATTCTGATAAAGCTGTAGTTATAACCATAGCTCTGAATAGACTCTTCTGCAAGAATTCTATGTTTTTCAGTTGTATGGTATCTTCATATGTTTGATTGGCTTTTGCATACTTCAAACTTGTGATTGAAAAACTACAAGGTTTCATTGGTTTTTGCATGCTTCAGAATTGTGATTAAATGGGATCACAACTTTTCTGTTCAGTCATCACTCTTAGACTTCAGATTTTGAATCATGATGATTTGAGGGTACCATATACTTATCTTAATTTGTTTGCTCATTGTGCATGAACGGTGATTGTGTATGGTATTTACATTCATACTTTTCCATACTTCTGTACCCATATGAGTTTGCTGTATGGCTGAGGTATGAAAGACTGTGGTTGTTAACTAAGGCTTGAAAGCCTGCCGCCTTTGTTTGCGATGCATTTTGTGTGGATGCAAATCACAATACAGCAGAATAGAGTCAGCACAACAGATCATTAGATCAGGAACATAATTTTTATAAATGTTTTGACTGGTCTTGTTGCCAGTTATCATATGACGTAGAGATTGGCTGATACTCATAAGCAGGGCAATAACAAACTATTTGGATTGAAACATCTGATTGAAAAAGAACATTTGTCAAATCACATTAGTACTTTAATTTATTTGGTTGCAGGCTATCATGGAAGTCACAATCACAGATTTCTTAGTATCAAGCTCATTTGTTTCTGGCATGAAATGGGCCATGCTCCCCTCATAAGAGAAGGAAATGCCTCATTTTAAAGAGGCCCTAACAAAAAAAATTTTCTTTGGCATTGAACATCTTGAAGGCAGGTCTCATGGTGATAGGAGATAAAGTGACCTTTTTATTTTGCCAAGGAGAGGTACACTTTATGCTGGTTGAATATCGAAGCTTTGTAAGCTGGTGGTGAATGACTGTCATTGTTTTGTGCAAAGACAGTTATTGATTAGGAGTGTCGCTATATCTCACCTGAATGTATCACACACAGGAGACAACAAGAGGCAGAGGCAAAATTAGTTGAGGAAGAGGCCTTACGGAGGCTAGATACTGCAATTGATAAGACGGTTCAAGAGGCTTTGGACTCGGAAGAGCTGAGAAAGGAGGTTGACAGGCGGCTACAAGAGGGGCGGAAAAGGGTAGCCGAGGAAGTGGCAAGACAGATTGAAAAGGAGAAGGCAGAATTTGCGATAGAAGCTAAAAGAAAAGAGGTAAGAATTCTGCCCCTTTTACTGTGATTTGGACCAGGGTTTTTGTTATATATGGCATTTTTATCTGCTTTTGGCTGTTACCCTAGGAAGCTGCTCAGCGTCAAGAAGAGGAATTGCGAAGGATACGAGAGGAGAATCAGCGTAAAGTGGAGGAATCTCTGAGAAAGGCTGCCGAGGAGCAGGCAAGAATAGAAGAAGAACGTTATCGGGAATTAGAGAGGCTCCAGCAGCAAAGAGAGGAGGCATTAAGAAGAAAAAAGCTCCAAGAGGAGCAGGAAAAACTTGAACAAATGAAAATACTTGGCAAGAAGAATATTCGGCCAAAGCTTTCATTTGCTTTGGTCTCAAAGTGACCATTATTCACACTGATTCTTACTGTAATGTTTTATCTTGTCTTAAAAAGTGAAATATTTCTTGGATTTTACTCTGAAAATTTGGGTGCAACATTAATGTTACTTATCCTCTCTTATGGCATAGTCTTAAACTTTATTTCTTATTTGAAGTCTTTTGAAGGTAGATCTGTTGTTTACTTGTATTTATTTACTGTCAGCTTATGTGAGAGTTCTTGGCATGTAAATGAATCTCCTCGTTCATACGTTAATGGAATGCCAGTTCTCTGAAACTAGGATGTCATTTGTCCATACCAGCAATCTCTCTCCCTGTAAGGGGAACGGTCGAGACTCAAGAGGACTGAAGGGCAAACCAAGCATACATCTCTAGGAAGCTGCTACAAGCTATGTACGAAAGAGATGGATCTAATAAGTGCCTCGATCACCACTGCAGCAGCAGCTAGCTCTGCTTTAATAATGTCATGAGGTACTGAAGCCTTGGCTGTAATATCCTGGGAGATAATAGAAACCAAAGGCTCTACATCCTTCTCCATTCATCCATGTGGCCAGCTCTGCTGTGGCTGCCAAGTGAGGGTTCCCAAATTTGCACCCCATACAACATTACTGATGTCACCAAACCATTATCAGAAAGGCAAAGTTTTGTTTGAGATTCCTGAAACTGGACCTATGAACATTCTCTCAAGGCTGCCCAAGGCTGCATAACCTCTGGTCAATCCAGTCCCTTTGCTGCTCTTTTCATTGAAAAAACTGGCCCACTCCCAATGGATCAGTATGCACATTCCAGAGTGTCCTGTCTGTTAGTGAAAATGGGGCCTGATCTTGTGTAGTCTAATGTTAAAACCTATAAACTTGATTTTTTCAAGGTTTACCGACAATCCAAATCCTGTGCGTACATCTGTAAGGTATCCCAGCCGTGCTACATGTCCTACGGGGAGTCAGAGTTCAATACAATATCATCAGCATTTGACAAAAGTGGGATCCATGTCTGTCCAGCAGTGCAGCTCATTTGGCTGGGTTGTTTGCGTCCCTTCGAGTGGGGTGAGGGTTCATCCTAGCAGGCCACATTGGCAGGACGGATCCTCATCCTTGTGGTGAGATGAAAAAGCGACCGTCATATGTAACATTTTCTTCATGGTTGTGCCTGTTCTTTAGAAACTATTATAATTTGAAATAAAAAGTGCGTTAGCATAATCAAGTTGTCCTTGAGGGTTCGCCTCCCTTCGCGTGGGGTGAGGGTTCATCCTAGCAGGCCACACTGGCAGGACAGATCCTCACCCTTGTGGTGAGATGAAAAAAGTGACCGTCATATGTAACATTTTCTTCATGGTTGTGCCTGTTCTCTTAGAAACTATTATGATTTGAAATAAAAAGTGAGTTAGCATAATCAAGTTGTCCTTGATACCCTGCATCTCAAGAGTCATACGTATAATTTTTCCCTTGGTTGTATTCTTTTCAAGTTTCCCTTTTTAGTGTTTAATCTTGCTTTAAGTGCACCTTTTTTCACTTGAACCTCTCTATATGCTACCTACTTCTCTTTCTCTGATCTTATCGCTCCCTCTTTAATTCAAAAGTCCATGTGTTTGTGGTTCTAGATTTCTTCATTCCTTCCTCTACCCTTGCCTTGTAAGTCTCTTCTATCTCCACCTCTCGAGTTCCCTACATCAACACTTTAGACTAATTCCCATTTGCTTGTGCACAAATTAAACTCACACTTTTATTGATCATTAACCGTAGCAAGCTAAGATTCAATTAAAGTATCACGTGAATTAGCATGTTGGGGGCTTCTCTTTCTGTCCTTCGGGCATTCTTGTTGGACATTGTCGACAATAGCAATAGCCATGCTTGCTGTGGCAGTGCTTCTGTTGGAAGTCAGGTAGGCCCAATATAAAAACACAGGTTCTTTTCAACACTTCGAATTCTGCACACGTACACACCGTGAACCAAATAAGATAGATGGATGACTATACAAATAAACAAGAGTCGAGAGAAATGAATGAGAAGCAAAGAGGTTACTTTAAATATTAACTACTTGATGAAAGAGTAACTATACAATGTGTATGTACAAAATTTCGATACAGGCTGGATATATGATGAATTTAGGTATAAAAAAATAGAGAAAAGTGTGCGTAAGAGTCAAAGAACGTGAAAGTGTGCTGAAATATGGAGATAGAATTAGATTGTTTGTAAGGAAAACTGCCTATGTGCTGAGATATAAAGTAAAAATTGGTAACCCTAACAGAAATCAGGTTTTTCTCTAATATAAGCAGTCACAAAACCTTCTTCACTTGAGGTGTGATGGGTTGGAAAACCTGGTACAGCAGCAAGTACAGAAGATAGACTGAAATATAGTAGCAACTCACAAAATTCATCAGGTACAGAGTGTGTAAAGAAGAAGAGTGCGGTAGCTAGATCTCTTCCAAAATCAGCTTCAAACCTCCAAACCAGAAGCATCTTAGCCTAGCTTAAGATAAGACTTATCTTTTGTGTGCCGTAGGCCTCTTTTTATAGGCCCATATGCTCCAAAAGCTGCCTTTGGTGATTTCCACCACAAATTGTTGCAAAATTTACAGAAGGGTCTTTTTTTAATTATTTTGAGATCTAATTATTAAAATACATGGGGTTTAATAAGAACCATTGGATTAAGTGCCTTTTCAAAATTAAATCTGGACCATTGGATCTTAATTATAAGTTATGATGAGAAGCACTTAAGAACTTATAAATTAGGTTTTAAGTATGAGGGGTCATATGAGGTGAGATGGTGGAGTGCTATATATCAACATATCTAGAGTTCTTCAAGGATATGCAATAGTAATTTTTGACCATCTTTTGTTCAAACCATTTTTGAGAAATGGAAATGGGTATACAAGCTCAAGTGTAAGCCTGATGGAGCAGTTGACAGGTATAAAGCTAGGCTTTCCACAAAAGGTTGTGCTCAAGAGAGGGATTGATTTTGATGAGACCTTTGCACCCACTTGCCAAATGACTGCTATGCACTTGAAGCTCATCATGCTTGGAATGTATATCACTTGGACATCAAAACTACATTTGACTGAATGGTGATTTACATGAAGAAGTGTATGTATTTTAGCCTCGTGGTTTCTTATAGAAAGGGCATGAAAACAAAGTGTGTAGGTTGAAAAAGGTGTTATATGGTTTGAAGCAAGCACCATGTGCTTGGTATGAAAAGATACATGCCTAATTGATTGCACTTGCTTTTGGGAAGATTCCAATTGAGAGCACCTTATATGTTAAACATGCAAATGATGTACTTTTGATCATTGTTGTGTATGTTGATGACTTGCTGCTCACTGGTCCTAATCAGAAGCATATTGTTGAATTTAAGGCTAATTTGCATGCCTTTTTTGAGATGTCAAATTTGGGGCATTTGCATCATTATTTAGGCATTTATTTTATGCAGATTGATGGGGGAATAGCTTTGTGTCAAACAAAATATATTGTCACATTATTACAGGGTTTTGGCCTTGAACATTGCAAACCTATTGCCACTCCTATGGAAACAGGTTTACTGTTGAGTCTTCATGATGCTGGACATGCACTTGATGTTGTTTTCTATCCGTAGGTTGTTGGATGCTTGATTTACTTATGCATAACTTGACTTGATATTCAGTTTGCTCTCTCAGATGAGCAGGTTTATGTATTGCCTAGGTGTCAAGCATTCAGAGGCAGTTAAGCCCATCTTTTTCTATTTGAGTGGTATTCGACTACTTAGATTGTTGTAACCCAAGGGAGGATCACTACCGCCAGATTAACATGCTCTTTCTAACTCTGACTGGGCTGGCTGCTATGACACTCGTTTGTCCGCTAGTGGTTTTTGCTTGATGCTTGGTAGTTCATGCATATCTTGATTGAGCAAGAAGTAGCCTACTGTGGACACTTCTAGTTGTGAGGCTGAGTATAGGCCAACTTTCACTACGACTGTTGAGTGTGTGTGATTCATATGCCTTTTGGTTGATTTGGGCATTGGTCAGTCTTTTTCCACCACCATCTTCATTGAAAGTTAGAGCACCTTGTGCTCCATGCTTGCATAGAGCACATTGAGGTGCATTATCATTATGTTAGGGAGAAGTTCTCTGTTGGAGAGATCAATTTGGTATATGTGCCCACACAGGACAACATTGCAGACCTTGTCACAAAGGCTCTACTTAGGGAGAGGTTTGAAGCTTTTCACAAAGCTTTGGGCTTACTTCCATCTCTGCCCATGTAGCTTGGCATACCTTATACATGAGTGCCAATTGCTTGTTGATTGCATCACTCCCAAGGGGGATTTGTCAATATATTTCAGTAGTGATGTGTGTGAACACGCTTAGGACTAACGGGGTACTTTTTTCCCTCTTTAGGAGGGTTTTTCCCTCGATTTGTATATATGGCTATAACCTTAATGGGTCAGTAATCTTTGTACATTCACTTGCTAATTCATTCAGTGTTGTGTTGTGCTTCAAGCTTCTTCTTCTTCCCGTGCTTGTGCAGACCTTGAACTCCAACAAAGAGCATATGCCAAAGAACCAAATATGATCTTATGACTAACCATTGGCTTTCGGCCATTCCAATCCTCATAAGGTGTGATGACCCTCAATGCTTTTATAAGACAATGGTTCAATACATAGTTTGCATACATGATTGCTTCCATCGAAAAATTATCAAGAAGATGCTTTCCTTTTACCATGCATTGTGCCATTTCAAAAAGTGTTCTATTCTTGTGCTCTACAACACCATTTTGTTGAGGTGTATATGACATTTTATATTTGTGAGCAATATCTCTTTCACAAAGAAAAGCATTAAATTCATGTGACATGTATTCACCACCTAATCTATGCAAAGAGTCAAAATCTATTGCCATAATAATTTTCCACCATAGATAAAAATATTTTAAAGTAAGAAAATACCTCTTTCTTTGCTTTCATAGGATACACCCAAGTATGCAGTGTTGCATCATCAATGAAGGCAACAAAATATACATGCTTGCCAAAAGATGGAGTCATACATCACTATGAACAAGATGCAATTTTTGTGTAGCATGTGTAGCACCATCTTTGGGAAAAGAAACATGATGCATGGAAGATTCGACGGTTGTCTATATTTGGGTATGAAATGAAATCTGTTCAAGTCATGAGCCTTCAGATGATCCCATAATCCAAGGGCCTAGGAGAAAAGACACTTTTGCCTTTTGGCCACTCAATCTCAACTATGAGATGCTGTTTTGATCCAATGGTAGTGAATCTAGGCGCTCAAGATTGGAAACATTCAACTAATGCCATCCAATGTGGGAATAAATCCAAGGGTCTGGATTCAAAGGTGCAATTTTTGCGATAAACTACATCTCAACCCTTATTGTCTCTCAAATCCAAGGGCCTATGTTCAACAATGCCTTGACTTTTGCCACTCAATATTAGCCTTTAGATCATTTAGCTAATCTAAGGGCTCTGACCCATTCCTATTCCTTTCAAATCCATTCATACAACTAAAACCACTAGTTCAAGTTGGCTTTTCCTCTTTGAACACACAAAAACCATGGAAGTCTATACCTACCCTATATGATTAAGGGGCTAAATTGTGTCCATCATGACCATCTTGTCATTGATCCATCCCTAATCATTCCTTAATCTAAAAGGCCCATGCTAGGCTCATTTTTTTTCCTAATGATAGATATACATGTCATATTATTTTTTATTTTCATTATGCTTGGCAAGCATTCTACATTCCTCAATGGTATGTCCGATCTTTTGACAATACTTGCATCTCTTCTTCTTTTGCATATCACCATCAAGAGAGGAAGAGGTGATAGAGGAAGGATGATGCTTTGGTTTTGATGAACCCAAAGCTAAACCATACTTGCTTTTAACCTTTTGTGTAATAGCAAGTGCTTGATTTTCCCTCAAGCAAACCACTTCTATTCACTCTTGATTTCTCTTCTTGCAAAGAAGAGACAAAACCTCATCAAAAGTATACATATTTGGATTTTCTTTTGCAACCAACGAAGTGTAGTCGCAAAGTTGTAAAAATATTTTGACAATACTTTGAGTAATGTAGAAATGAGTGATCCATTCAAAATGATTTTAACAATGTTGTCAATTACTCTTTCAAATCCTTGATGTGTATAACATATACATCCGCTGAATCATTTTAGCCATACATACATCTTCAATATGGTTTTTTCTTGAATGATGAATATGATGTTTAGCTATAGCAATAACACTTTGGCTATTTGAAAATATCTGCATAGGTAAGTGGACATAAACATCAAGGTAATTTAAAATTAATTGATCATATGGCCTCAAGCGTTGTTGTAAAGAAATCACTCCTAGAGGCTTGTATATCTTCCTGAGTCTCCATCACCTCCCCAAATGGATTTGAAGCATAAAATATGGTGACTTAGGAAATATTGTAACATAATTCTTTGCTACCTTTGAATATTTAAAAATTTTCTTAACTATTTTTTGATCAATTTTAGGAGGTTTGTGTGTGAACCTTGATACTTGATAAAAATCAAATTGAATCTCAAGACTTGTAATACAAAGATAAATCAAGCAATCAAAATTTCTTGACTATAAATAGTAGCATCAAAAGTATCTAAATATGTTTTTGCTTGTAAAGAGACATCAACATTCATAGGAGTTTGCCTATGTTAAGATCTTGCATTTCAAAACCTTTTAGAAGTTTCTCAACATATTTATATTGTTCATGACTATAAAGTCATCCTTGTGAATAATTTGAATGCCAAGTTTATGATGTGGAAACCAAGATCATTAACATAAGATAGTTTCTTAAGTTCTAGCTTAAAAATCTATAAACTTAAATCTCGTGGATCTATCATAATCATACATCAACATAAATGATGATGATTATAATCAAAACATCTTCCCTTGGCTTAATGTATAGAGTAGGAGCAACTTTTGAGTTTTTAAATCCAATGGAAAATAAGATATAAATATGTCTTTTCACATAAAGCTCTTGGTGCTTGTTTTGAACCATAACAATTTTTGATTAGCTTGCAAACAAGTTGTTCTTTAGATTTTTCTTAAAAAGCCTTTGGTTGTTACATGTGGACATTCTCATGTAGTTCAACATTAAGAAATGTTGTCTTAATATCTAACTGGTATACTTTCCAACCAAACAACGCAACCAGAGAAAATGTAATTCTCACTATGATCATTCTACAAGTAGGTGCAAAACTTTCATCATAGTCAATACCTTTCATTTGTGGATTGACAAATAATCTTTCTTTCAATGTTTCTTTTGATTTTGAATATCCACTTGACACGAATTGTCTTTATGTAACTCACAAAGCTTCTAATTTTGATTCTTATGAATATGATCAATCTCCTCTTGCATTGCTTTCTTCCACACAAGATTATATAAAGATTCTTAAAACATTAGCATGCCATTCTTAATTGAAGCAACAACCAAAATGTTATGAACCTCAAAGACTTTTGCATAATTTACCTAGTAAGCTTGATCTTTATGACTTCTTGTTCTTCCCATGAAACTTTGAATGACACTTTCTTGCAAAGTTTTCAAGTACCACCTTGGAATATTCTTTAAAAATGGTGGTATATCTCTTTCTTCTTGACTTCTTGAAGACTTTCTAACTTTTTGAATGGGAGATGGTGAAGGTTGTGATGATGCGATATAAAATTCAGCTTGTCTATGAGTGCTTATAACTCCTTTATCTTTATATACATGCACAAGACTTTGTAAAGGTTGATCACCCCCTATATGGTTTGATATAAGCATCCAAATTCCAATAAAAGAATGCATAATTATCTTCCTCTGGAACTTTTGAATGTCTATTGTAAATATGATTTTCAACAATGTAAGCATTGATTGAGAGTAATAATTTACCTATTTCTAGAACATAGAATCTATGACCTTTGATTTCTATTGATATATTTAGATAGTGATGTGTGTGAACACACTAGGACCGCCGGGGCACTTTTTTCCCTCTTTATGAGGTTTTTTTCCCCCGGCTTGTATATATGCCTATTGCCCTAATGGGCTACTTATCTTTGTACATTCTCTAGCAATACATTCAGTATTGTGTGTTGTGCTCCAAGCTTCTTCTTCTTCCTTGTGCTGTTCGCGTGCTTCCGCAGACGTCTAACTCCAACAATTGGTATAAGAGCAGGTCGTCGCTTCATCTAGGGCACCGTCGACACTCCTCCGTTTGCAGTCTCAAAATCGTATGAATTTTGGTGAACATACTTAGGGTGTTTTCGAGATCAAAACGGCTTCGCTTTGTGGTGCCAAAATCGCGATCTGAGCTCGTTTCGGCCTCCGAACGCACTATCACAACGCTTGTGTAGGCTATTTCGTCTTTTTGTGCCAAAGGTATATGCTTGTTTTTGTTCGCCAGTAGAAGCGTCTCAAAGTCTGCTACAGGTTTAGCAGAACTCGTCTTGGCAGTTCCGTTCAACTTTTTGAGATACAGTCAATTTTTTGCATCAAGGTATTTTAGTCACCGGCCATGGCTGAAAGCAGTGATGTATTCCGTATGTTGGCTGTGGAGGATAAGTTGGATGGTACCAACTACCCATTATGGGCTTATATGATGCGACATGTATTGGTTGCAAAAGGATTGTGGAACATTGTGCAGGGTGTTGAAAGACGTCCTGTTACACCTGTAACAACAGGTACTACGAATACAGGTGCTGGAGCTGATGAAGATGGTGTCGAAGATGATATTGTGCAGATTCCTGTTCGTGCTTCTGTTTCTGTTGCACCTACTACAAAGAAGATTCGTTGGGATGGTAGAGATGCCCAGGCAAATGCATTGATAGCTTTGTCTGTCAAACATGCCATTATTCCTCATATTCGCTCTTGCAGAACAGCTAGGGATGCTTGGGATACACTTACCACATTGTACCAAGCTAGGAATGAGGCTCGTGTTGCTTACCTCCGAAAACAGTTGGAGAGTAAGCACATGAATGAAGGTGATTCTATGGACAGTTTCCTAACGAAGATCAAAGATTTGAAGGAACAATTGATTTCTACTGATGAGGTTATACTAGATAGCTCACTTGTGCAGACCGTTCTGAATGGTCTTCCAGATTCATATCAGAGTTTTGCTTCTACTCTTCGGTTGATGATGAAAGGCAATCCGAATGCCTTATCATTTGAGGAGTTAGTTTCTGTTCTGTTGCAGGAAGATCAGTCCAGGCAGAACAAGTCCATTATGCGTGTTGCAGATCAAGCTTTCCTGGCTAGTTAGAAGGGCAAAGGAAAATGGAGCTCTTCTACTAGTAAGCAGAAATCTGCAAATGCTGCACATTCGAAGAACCAGGATAAAGATGAGAAGAAATCAGAAAAGCAGAAATTGTTTTGCAAGTATTGTAAAGGAAATGATCATATCATAAAGAACTGTCCAAAACTGGCTGCAAAAGAGGCAAAGAAGAAGGAGGCTGGAATGGTTGTTGTAGAAGCCTCTACTCCAAAAACAGAGTCTGCTAATCTTGTGCAGGAAGAAGAATGGGCGTTTACTACTGTTTGCAATTTTGACCCATCTTCTCATGAGCAGTGCATGTCTGTAGTGGACTCAGATATTTGGTACTTTGACAGTGGGGCGACCAAACATGTGACCTCGCAGTGCAGTTTCTTCTCTTCACTCGAGCATGCCCCTACAGGGAATACTGTCACATGCACCAACAACTCCTCTTATCCTGTTATGGGAGTTGGTAAGATCATTCTGACTACTGCTGATGGTAGTTCTTTCACCTTGTCAGATGCCTTATTTGTGCCAGGGATCAAGAAGAATCTGTTATCAGTTTCTGCATTAGCCAAGATTGGCTTGGTTGTGAAATTTGTTGATGACAGATGTACAGTTCATGATCTGTCAAATGGCGATGTTATTATTGCTTCTGGCATCTTATGCCGTGGGCTGTATAAGCTCATAGACTATGAAAGATCTGTGAATGATTCGACATGTGCATTTCATGATTCTCAGGCTATGTCAGATGCAAAGCTTTGGCATGCACGCTTTGGTCATCTGAATTTTGCTAGTTTGCTATGTCTGCAGAAATCTGATATGGTGTCTTCTTTGCCCAAGCTTGAGGCACCTGGAAAACATGTATGTGAAGGCTGTATTTTGGGCAAAATGCAGCATTCCTCCTTTTCAAAAGATGGTTCAGTTTGGGCTACGCAGAAATTGGAGCTTGTACATAGTGATGTCTGTGGTCCTATGCAGACACCTTCTTTTGGAAACTATCTTTACTTCGTGACTTTCATTGATGATTTTTCTAGGCATGCATGGGTATATCCATTGAAGGCAAAGTCTGAAGTGTTTTTGTGCTTCAAACAGTTTCTGGTTTTGGCTGAAAGTTTGTCAGCATGTAAAATGGGCACCCTCCGTTCTGATCGAGGGGGGGAATATATGTCTTCTGATTTTAATGCATTTCTGGCTGAACGTGGGATAAAACACCAGTGTACAATGCCGTATACACCTCAACAGAATGGAGTTGCTGAACGGAAGAACATGTCACTCATGGAGATGGCGAGGTGTATGGTCAAGAGTCAGGCTTTACCACATAGTTTCTAGCTTGAGGCTGTCATGTGTGCAACATATGTACTTAACAGGTGTCCCACTAAAGCACTGTAGTCTATCACTCCATATGAGGCTTGGCATGACTGCAAGCCATCTGTTGCTCATCTGCGTGTTTTTGGTTGTTTGGCATATGCATTAGTGCCTGAACAACATCGCAGAAAATTGGATGATAAGGCAGTAAAATGTATTTTTGTTGGGTATAGTTTTGAAAGTAAAGGCTATCGTCTGTATCATCCACAGACTAAACACATTCTGGTTAGCCGTGATGTTGTTTTTGTGGAAGATGCTATTCAACCATTGCTTTCATGTACCAAGGAGACATCTGTTAGCTCCAAAGACATGTATGATACTTTGATGCCTCTTTTTTCAGGTGGACAGTCTAGTGCTGGTCCTAATGAGGCAACTTCTCAGCCTTTGCAGGTTTCATATGATGATGTAGATCATTCCATTTTTGATGTAGATTTACATGATGCACTTGTTGATGAGAGAGCTGATATTGAGCAGGCAAAAAC
This sequence comes from Ceratopteris richardii, assembly GCA_020310875.1. Classification (NCBI taxonomy): domain Eukaryota; kingdom Viridiplantae; phylum Streptophyta; class Polypodiopsida; order Polypodiales; family Pteridaceae; genus Ceratopteris; species Ceratopteris richardii. The sequence continues at coordinate 138,781,846 of CM035420.1, read as the reverse complement.
TATGCCAAAATGGCTGGTGTAGACTTTGTGTGACAACAAATTAGATGCACCTTTGTCATATCGTACTCGTTCAGGCTCTCATAGTGCCTCCTTTGCATCAGGTTGCTATGCTATGGTTGCGTCTAGTCTCTGTGATGAGAATGAGCCTGTTTCTTTTGATGAAGCACAAAATTCAGAAAATTGGATGGCTGCTATGCAATCTAAATATGATGCTATAATGAAGAATGGTACATGGTCTTTATGTGACTTGCCTCCTAGAAAGAAGGCCATTGGCACTAAGTGGGTATACAAGCTGAAGCATAAACCTGATGGTACAGTTGACAGGTATAAGGCTAGGCTTGTTGCAAAGGGTTATGCGCAGGAAAGAGGCATTGATTTTGATGAAACCTTTGCACCTACATGCCGTATGACTACTGTTTGGAGCATTTGTGCACTTGCAGCCCATCATGGTTGGAATGTACATCAGTTGGACATTAAAACAACATTTATGAATGGTGACTTGCATGAAGAAGTGTATGTTTTTCAGCCCCGTGGCTTTGTGCAGAAAGGGCATGAAAACCAGGTGTGCATGTTAAAGAAGGCATTATATGGTTTAAAGCAAGCACCACGTGCTTGGTATGAGAAGATACATGCCTATTTGGTTGCACATGGTTTTGAGAACAGTCCAACTGAAAGCACCTTATATGTTAAGCGTGCTAATGATGTGCTTGTGATAACTGTTGTCTATGTTGACGACATGCTGCTCACTTGTCCTATTGAGAAGCATATTGCTGATTTCAAGGCTTATTTGCATGCCTCATTTGAGATGTCTGATTTGGGGCATTTGCATCGCTATTTGGGCATTCAGTTTATGCAAGTTGATGGTGGAATGGCTTTGTGTCAAAAGAAATATATTGACACATTATTGCAACATTTTGGCCTTGAAGACTGTAAGCCTATTGCCAGTCCTATGGAGACAGGTTTACGATTGAGTCTTCATGATGCTGGAGATGCATTTGATGCTGTTCTCTATCAGCAGGCTGTTGGATGCTTGATTTACTTATGCATTACTCGGCCAGATATTCAGTTTGCTGTCTCACAGATGAGCAGGTTTATGCATTGCCCAGGAGTCACGCATTGGAAGGCGGTTAAGCGCATCTTTCGCTACTTGAGTGGTACTCGGCTACTTGGGTTGTTTTATCCCAAGGAGGGATCACTACCGCCTGATTTGCATGCTTTTTCTGACTCAGATTGGGCTGGTTGCTATGACACTCGTGTGTCCACCAGTGGTTTTTTCTTCATGCTTGGTAGCTCATGTATATCTTGGTTGAGCAAGAAGCAGCCTAAAGTGGCCACTTCCAGCTGTGAGGCTGAGTATAGGGCAGCTTTCATAGCGACTGTTGAGTGTGTGTGGCTTAGACGCCTTATGGCTAATTTGGGTGTTGGCCAGTCTTCTACCACCACCATCTTCACTGACAATCAGAGTGCATTGGTAGTTGCGAGGAACCCTGTGTTCCATGCTCGCACTAAGCACATTGAGGTGCATTATCACTATGTGAGGGAGAGGTTCTCTGCTGGGGAGATCAGCTTGGCATATGTGCCCACGCAGGAGAACATAGCAGACCTTTTCACAAAGGCTCTTCCTAGGGAGAAGTTTGAAGCTTTCCGCAAAGCTTTGGGCTTACTTCCTTTTGTGGAGTGATTTCCACATAGCTTGGCACTTCCTTATACATGAGTGCCAGCTCCTTGTTCACCGCATCACTCCCAGGGGGGATTTGTTGATATATTTAGGTAGTGATGTGTGTGAACACACTAGGACCGCCGGGGCACTTTTTTCCCTCTTTAGGAGGTTTTTTCCCTCGGCTTGTATATATGCCTATTGCCCTAATGGGCTACTTATCTTTGTATATTCTCTAGTAATACATTCAGTATTGTGTGTTGTGCTCCAAGCTTCTTCTTCTTCCTTGTGATATTCGCGTGCTTCCGCAGACGTCTAACTCCAACAATTTCAACACCATAAAAAAAAGAAATTATATCTTTTTCATCAAGCTTACCAAGATCCTTCTTTTCAATGAACATAAGAGGGAGAATCAAAGACTTTTAAATTTTCGCATTGTTCTTCTTGTTGAAAATCAAGTCCCAAACATAAAAGACTCATCCATGAGTTTTGCAAGTGGACCAACAAAAAAATAGGAAAAAAATTGAGGAATCAAGTTAGGAGCTTCATTGAAATAAATGAAATTTGAATCTTTTCAAATGCGCACCAAAAAGTGTACCTACACTAATTGGTGGGTGGTTACCTAGATCATAGGAAAAGTAAAAAAAATTATATATAAGCACCATTTCACCTTTCATTCTTGAGTTTTATGAAAGCAACCTCCTTTCTTATCTCATTTTCTTGTGATTTTGCCCCACTCTATCCAGAGGTGTAGTTAGGTTTTCACAATTCTATTTTGACCATCTCACATTGTACTTATTTATGTTGAATTCAAGCACAATTTTGTCTCTTGTATAATGCCCCAAAGTGTGAAAAAGTCAAAAGTTAGTCTACTCAGTGAATTGTGAGGAACTGCCAAGTCTATGTACCTATGTGTGGGCGTAGTGGAGGATAACCGTGTTCCAAAGCTGCATTGGGGTGCTAGAAACTTCACTTATCAGTGGTATCAAAGCATTTTGGAGGTTTGGAGACATTAACGGACATCATATTGAAGACTTGGAGGGGTCAATCCAACTCGTGGAAGCATACAAAGGAGTCATCAAGTTGAGAAAACATCAAAAGGGGAGTACACCAATCAACACATCAAATATCAAAATTTAAAGGAAAATCTACAAAAAGTTAACATCCAACACCTTCTAAAACATAGATATGCTTGAAGCTAGAGGATCACTTTAGACTCAGTATGGCTGAGCATAATGCACAAATAGAGAAGTTAGAGAAAGGCAACTATCAACCATGGAAATTTAAAGTTAACAACTAATTTATGGCAAATGATTATGGGGATTAGTGAGTGGAAGAGAAACAATGCCTTATGTACATGATCCACCACTTGAAGGACATGCCAAGGCCTTAATGAGTGGATAGAAGGGGATAGGAGAGTCATATTCATTCTATCCCAACACATAAAAATTATCATGATAGACCATATGCAAGACTTGGACACATTCAATAAGGTTTGGGTTTGGGAAACCTTGGAGAGATTGTATTCTTCATCCATTTAGGCAAGGAAGATTCAACTCAAGAATGAGTTGAATAATACAAGGAAAGCACCAAGCACTAACATTAATGAGTACATTTTGAAGGTTAAGGAGCTTGCATATGTCTTAGGCTCAATTGGGTTTTGAATCAAAGATAATGATCTTATTGATCGCACTCTCAATGGCTTGACAGACGATGAAAGGTGGAAGATAGTCAAAACATTAATGTATGTGAGAGATGCCCTACTAGAATTTGATCAATTAGTTATATTGACAGTGACCATGAGATGCACTAATGAGGTTCATAATCAAAGGGAAGCCAAACCCAAGTTTTTTTATTTAGGTAGAGGCAAAGGCGAAAGAGGTGGATATAACTCCCAAGCAAGGGGGAGAGGATAGTTAAACTCAGCTCACACAACAAAGAAGGCTCCAACCAAATCTATGGATCAAAAGAAAGAGGAAGGAACAAAGGAAAAGGAAGGAGTAGAGGAAGAGGAGAAAGATCACAAGGAGGAGAAGCATCCAATGGAGAATGCTAAAATTGTGGAAAATTACACCATTATGTAAGAGATTCCTGATCCAAAGGAGGAGTCAATCAAGGATACAAAAGGAATCTAGGTAATTATGCTGGTAATTCAACAAAAAAAGTAATTGAGGTAATTATGCTAGTACTTTGGCAAATTCAAAAACTGAGAACTTGTTTATTGTTGGAGAAAGACAATCACCAATTGATGATTACATGAAGCCCAAGAGTGAAGAAATGAAGAAAAGATTTAGGCTTAAAGCATGAAGTGAAGTCGAGGTTCAGAAAGAGATGTTCTACATACTTATGTATATTAGTTTTGTAAAATACTTCACAAACACTTTGAAGTAATGATGAATCTATACTCATATGTATATATACACTTGTGTATAGTCATGATATACATAAGAGATGAAGTAGAGATGAGAATATAATCAATAGAGTTCAAGTCCTTTAGTGATAGATGTGCAGAGAATCTTCTTGTGAGATTAGCGATGAGTCTATCCTAGAATTCTCTCAGCTTGATCATGTGGATCAAGAAATCTTCTGTACACATCTAATTAAGAAGCTAATCAATCTATGAACAAATTTTGATGATCTAATACTCTTCAAGTTGTGTGTATGATAAGTAGGAACATTCATATGTAGAAGTCTGTAAGTGAAGTTCTCAGAATCGCGCATTTTGCTACTCAAAGATTTTCTTGGATCTCAGTGCTCAGTGTAAATTTTTTAATGTTTCAACATTCAAAATTTAAGTTAGAAGATAAGGAAGCTTTGGCTAAAAGCATTTAGCAAAATGGGTTATCCTTTGAGAGAAATTATCTTATGAAGTTAACCATGTCAAAGTCGTCATTTCAAGAAGGCAATTTGTAACATACATTTGATCTAAGTGATCAATTAAAGATCTAATGGTTCTTTTGAATAACTAATGATCATTACGATTGTGCAAAGGTAGTAAAAATGTGTGCACATCATTTGAATGATTAAAATTGAAGTTATGTGCAGAGATTGAAGTCTATTTTTGAAGTAGACTTGTTGAAGTTGAAGAGACTTCACACAGAGAAGTATTTCTAAATGAATTTGAAAGTTAATGTGAAGCTTGTGTAAAGTTTGGTTTATTCTTGATATAGAGGAGTTTTTAAATCAAGTTAGATCAAACATTTGGAGAATTAAAGGTCTCCGACAATGGTATCAGAGAAGAAAGGTCAAATCAAGATGAAGAAGAAGTAATGAGAACCCCGACTATTGCAGATATCAAAGATCTTGTGAATTGAAGGTGTAAAAGATTAAAGTCTTGAAGAAAACCTGAAGAAGTACAAAGTTTGAGCTCAAGGATCAAGAAAGATTAAAGCTCTATATCAAAGGTGTTGATATATTTAGGTAGTGATGTGTGTGAACACTCTAGGACCGCCGGGGCACTTTTTTCCCTCTTTAGGAGGTTTTTTTCCCCCGGCTTGAATATACGCCTATTGCCCTAATGGGCTACTTATCTTTGTACATTCTCTAGTAATACATTCAGTCTTGTGTGTTGTGCTCCAAGCTTCTTCTTCTTCCTTGTGCTGTTCGCGTGCTTCCGCAGACGTCTAACTCCAACAATTGGTATCAGAGCAGGTCGTTGCTTCTTCTAGGGCGCCGTCGACACTCCTCCGTTTGCAGTCTCAGATTCGCATGAAATTTGGTGAGCTCGTTTCGGCCTCCGAACGCACTATCGCAGCGCTTGTGCAGGCTATTTCGTCCTTTTGTGCCAAAGGTATATACCAGTTTCTGTTCGCCAGTTTAAGCGTCTCGAAGTCTGCTACAGGTCTAGCAGAACTCGTCTGGGCAGTTCCGTTCAACTTTTTGAGATACAGTCAATTTTCTGCATCAAGGTATTTTAGTCACCGGCCATGGCTGAAAGCAGTGATGTATTCCGTATGTTGGCTGTTGAGGATAAGTTGGATGGTACCAACTACCCATTATGGGCTTATATGATGCGACATGTACTGGTTGCAAAAGGATTGTGGAACATTGTGCAGGGTGTTGAAAGACGTCCTGTTACACCTGTAACGACAGGTACTGCAAATACAGGTGTTGGAGCTGATGAAGATGGTGTCGAAGATGATATTCCGCAGATTCCTGTTCGTGCTGCTGTTTCTGTTGCACCTACTGCAGAGCAGATTCGTTGGGATGGCAGAGATGCCCACGCACATGCATTGATAGCTTTGTCTGTCAAACGTGCCATTATCCCTCACATTCGCTCTTGTAGAACAGCAAAGGATGCTTGGGATACACTTACCACTTTGTACCAGGCTAGGAATGAGGCTCGTGTTGCTTACCTCCGAAAACAGTTGGAGAGTGAGCACATGAATGAAGGTGATTCTATGGATAGTTTTCTTACAAAGATCAAAGACCTGAAGGAACAATTGATTTCTGCTGATGAGGTTATACCAGATAGCTCACTTGTGCAGACCGTTCTGAATGGCCTTCCTGATTCATATCAGAGTTTTGCCTCTACTCTTCGATTGATGATGAAAGGCAATCCGAATGCCTTGTCATTTGAGGAATTAGTCTCTGTTCTGTTGCAGGAAGATCAGTCCAGGCAGAACAGGTCCATTATGCGTGTTGCAGATCAAGCTTTCCTGGCTAGTCAGAAGGGCAAAGGAAAATGGAGCTCTTCTACTAGTAAGCAAAAATCTGCAAATGCTGCACAATCGAAGAACCAGGATAAAGATGAGAAGAAATCAGAAAAGCAGAAATTGTTCTGCAAGTACTGTAAAGGAAATGATCATATTATAAAGAACTGTCCAAAACTGGCTGCTAAAGAGGCAAAGAAGAAAGAGGCTGGAATGGTTGTTGCAGAGGCCTCTACACCAAAAACAGAGTCTGCAAATCTTGTGCAGGAAGAAGAATGGGCGTTTACTACTGTCTGCAGTTTTGACCCATCTTCTCATGATCAGTGCATGTCTGCAGTAGACTCAGATGTTTGGTACTTTGACAGTGGGGCGACCAAACATATTACCTCGCAGCGCAGTTTCTTCTCTTCACTCGAGCCTGCCCCTACAGGGAATACTGTCACATGCGCCAATAACTCCTCTTATCCTGTTATGGGAGTTGGTAAGATCATTTTGACTACTGCTGATGGTAGTTCTTTCACTTTGTCAGATGCTTTATTTGTGCCAGGGATCAAAAAGAACCTGTTATCAGTTTCTGCATTAGCCAAGATTAGCTTGGTTGTGAAATTCATTGATGACAGGTGTACAGTCCATGATCTCTCAAATGGCGATATGATTATTGCTTCTGGCATTTTATGTCGTGGGCTGTATAAGCTCATAGACTATGAAAGATCTGTGAATGATTCGGCATGTGCAGTTCATGATTCTCAGGCTATGTCAGATGCAAAGCTTTGGCATGCACGCTTTGGTCATCTGAATTTTGCTAGTTTGTTACGCCTGCAGAAATCTGAAATGGTGTCTTCTTTGCCCAAACTTGAGGCACCTGGAAAACATGTTTGTGAAGGCTGTATTTTGGGCAAAATGCAGCGTTCTTCCTTTCCAAAAGATGGTTCAGTTCGGGCTATGCAGAAATTGCAGCTTGTACATAGTGATGTCTGTGGTCCTATGCAGACACCCTCTTTTGGAAATTACCTTTACTTCGTGACTTTCATTGATGATTTTTCCAGGCATGCATCGGTATACCCACTCAAAGCAAAGTCCGAAGTGTTCATGTGCTTCAAACAGTTTTTGGTTTTGGCTGAAAATATGTCAGCATGTAAAATGGGCACCCTCCGTTCTGATGAGGGGGGGAATATATGTCTTCAGATTTTAATGCATTTCTGGCTGAACGTGGGATAAAACACCAGTGTACAGTGCCGTATACACCTCAACAGAATGGAGTTGCTGAACGAAAGAACAGGTCACTCATGGAGATGGCGAGGTGCATGGTCAAAAGTCAGGCTTTACCACATAGTTTCTGGCTTGAGGCTGTCATGTGTGCAGCATATGTACTGAACAGGTGTCCCACCAAAGCGTTGCAGTCTATCACTCCATATGAGGCTTGGCATGACCGCAAGCCATCTGTTGCTCATCTGCGTGTTTTTGGTTGTTTGGCATATGCATTAGTGCCTGAACAACATCGCAGAAAATTGGATGATAAGGCAGTAAAATGTATTTTTGTTGGGTACAGTTCTGAAAGTAAAGGCTATCGTCTGTATCATCCACAGACTAAACGCATTCTGGTTAGCCGTGATGTTGTCTTTGTGGAAGATGCTATTCAGCCATTGCTTTCATGTACTAAAGAGACATCTGTTAGCTCCAAAGACATGTATGATACTTTGATGCCTCTTTTTACAGGTGGACAGCCTAGTGCTGGTCCTAATGAGGCAACTTCTCAGCCTTTACAGGTTTCATATGATGATGCAGATCATTCCATTTCTGATGCAGATTTACATGATGCACTTGTTGATGAGAGAGCTGATATTGAACAGGCAAAAACTATGCCAAAATGGCTCGTGCAGACTTTGCGTGACAGCAAATTAGATGCACCTTTGTCATATCGTACTCGTTCAGGCTCTCATAGTACCTCCTTTGCATCAGATTGCTATGCTATGGCTGCATCTAGTCTCTGTGATGAGAATGAGCCTGTTTCTTTTGATGAAGCACAAAATTCAGAAAATTGGATGGCTGCTATGCAATCTGAATATGATGCTATAATGAAGAATGGTACATGGTCTTTATGTGACTTGCCTCCTGGCAAGAAGGCCATTGGCACTAAGTGGGTATACAAGCTGAAGCGTAAACCTGATGGTACAGTTGACAGGTATAAGGCTAGGCTTGTTGCAAAGGGTTATGCGCAGGAAAGAGGCATTGATTTTGATGAGACCTTTGCACCTACATGCCGTATGACTACTGTTCGGAGCATTTGTGCACTTGCAGCCCATCATGGTTGGAATGTACATCAGTTGGACATTAAAACAGCATTTCTGAATGGTGACTTGCATGAAGAAGTGTATGTTTTTCAGCCCCGTGGCTTTGTGCAGAAAGGGCATGAAAACCAGGTGTGCAGGTTAAAGAAGGCGTTATATGGTTTAAAGCAAGCACCACGTGCTTGGTATGAGAAGATACATGCCTATCTGATTGCACATGGTTTTGAGAACAGTCCAACTGAAAGCACCTTATATGTTAAGCGTGCTAATGATGTGCTTCTGATCATTGTTGTCTATGTAGACGACATGCTGCTCACTGGTCCTCTTGAGAAGCATATTGCTGATTTCAAGGCTGATTTGCATGCCTCATTTGAGATGTCTGATTTGGGGCATTTGCATCACTATTTGGGCATTCAGTTTATGCAAGTTGATGGTGGAATGGCTTTGTGTCAAACGAAATATATTGACACATTATTGCAGCGTTTTGGCCTTCAAGGCTGTAAGCCTATTGCCACTCCTATGGAGACAGGTTTACGATTGAGTCTTCATGATGCTGGAGATGCATTTGATGCTGTTCTCTATCAGCAGGCTGTTGGATGCTTGATTTACTTATGCATTACTCGGCCAGATATTCAGTTTGCTGTCTCACAGATGAGCAGGTTTATGCATTGCCCAGGAGTCACGCATTGGAAAGCGGTTAAGCGCATCTTTCGCTACTTGAGTGGTACTCGGCTACTTGGGTTGTGTTATCCCAAGGGGGGATCACCACCGCCAGATTTGCATGCTTTTTCTGACTCAGATTGGGCTGGTTGCTATGACACTCGTGTGTCCACCAGTGGTTTTTGCTTCATGCTTGGTAGCTCATGTATATCTTGGTTGAGCAAGAAGCAGCCTACTGTGGCCACTTCCAATTGTGAGGCTGAGTATAGGGCAGCTTTCACAGCGACTGTTGAGTGTGTGTGGCTCAGACGCCTTATGGCTGATTTGGGTGTTGGCCAGTCTTCTGCCACCACCATCTTCACTGACAGTCAGAGCGCATTGGCAGTTGCGAGGAACCCTGTGTTCCATGCTCGCACTAAGCACATTGAGGTGCATTATCACTATGTCAGGGAGAGGTTCTCTGCTGGGGAGATCAGCTTGGCATATGTGCCCACGCAGGAGAACATTGCAGACCTTTTCACGAAGGCTCTGCCTAGGGAGAAGTTTGAAGCTTTCCGCAAAGCTTTGGGCTTACTTCCTTTTGTGGAGTGATTTCCACATAGCTCGGCACTTCCTTATACATGAGTGCCAGCTCCTTGTTCACCGCATCACTCCCAGGGGGGATTTGTTGATATATTTAGGTAGTGATGTGTGTGAACACTCTAGGACCGCCGGGGCACTTTTTTCCCTCTTTAGGAGGTTTTTTTCCCCCGGCTTGAATATACGCCTATTGCCCTAATGGGCTACTTATCTTTGTACATTCTCTAGTAATACATTCAGTCTTGTGTGTTGTGCTCCAAGCTTCTTCTTCTTCCTTGTGCTGTTCGCGTGCTTCCGCAGACGTCTAACTCCAACAAAAGGTACATTGTAAACTTCATAAATCTTGGTAATTGCAGATACAAAAGTCAAGAGATGGCAGAAAGCTTGCAGATTGACAAGCTAGATAGAGAGAACTATCCACCATGGTCCATGAGGATGGAGACACACCTCATGAGAAAATATTTAATGAAATTCATTATAAGAGAAGAAGAAAAGCCATAGTTTAAGGATCCAAGCATTCCAACAAGAGAAGAACTTGCAGATTTGAAGAATTGGATGAAGAAAGATGCTCAAGATAGGAGCATCATTTACATGGCTATAAATGATTATCTTTTACCACACATTAGAGGATTAGAAAGTCTAGTAGATGTATGGAATGCCTTGGAAGAACAAATACAACCAAATCAAGGAAATCTTCACTATGGGCTGAGTTTACAACTTTCAAAAAGAAAGAATCTTAGTCAATTTTTGATTATGTTACAAGGATGAAGGACATTGCAGATAGTTTGAGAGCAGTAGATGAAGACATTAAAGAAGACAAGTTGATAAGGCAAATACTCACAGGTCTAAGAGGAGATGAAAAGTGGAAGCCTTTTATATTGTCTACAGAATTATCATTAGATCATTTTATTCCTAATCTTAATCAATTTCTAGGACATATGCTAACATTTGAGCAGGACATTAAAGGAGAGAATGACAGAAGCTCAAGTCAAGTAATGTATTCAAGAGACAAGAAGAATGCTAAAGGCAAGCAATCAAATGATGAAGAAGGATCTTCAAGTCAAGTGAACTTCACAAAAGGAAAGATGAATTTCAGAGGTAAAGATAGAGGAGGTAAGAATAAAGAAAATGCTAAAGCTTATTGGATTTGTGGAAGAACAAATCATTTGTCAAATGATTTCTGGTATAATAATCAAAATGGTGGAAGTTATAATCAGAATTTCAGTCCAAGAGGAAGAGGAGGTAGAAATCAAAGAGGTAATTTCAGAGGAAGAGGTGGTAGGACTTCATTTGCTAGAGGAGGTGGAAGGAGTTTCCAAACTCAGTCTTACAACAACACTTATTACAATAATGCATCAGATCAGAAGGAAGAATTGATTCTCATATTGAATGCAACACATGAAGCAATTAATGAAGATCAAGTGGTGTTTTATGTTGACTCAGGATGTAGCAATCATATGAGCGGCAATATTTCCTTGATCACAACATTGGATGAGTGAAGACAAAGAGTGGAAGCACACTTATAAGCAAGGTACTTTATGTTCCAACAATTCCTAAAAATTTGATAAGTGTAGGGCAAATTGTTGAGAATGGATATGAAGTCAGATTTACAAATGATGGTGTTTATGTTGAAGATCCAAGTCAAGGATGACAAAGAATGGTGCAGTGCTTGGTCTACCAAATATTAAAGGTCAACATATGATATACAAATGTGAGGCTTGTCAACTAGGTAAAGCTCACAAGAAATCATACAACAAGCAAGGATATAGGTATTCAAATATGCTTGAATAGGTTCATACATACGTGTGGGATCCTTCAAAGGATTATAGCATAAATCGATCAAGGTATTATGTGTTGTTTGTTGATGATGCAACAAGGTGGATTACTCTATATGTAATCAAGGATAAATATAAAGTGTTTGAGACATTTAAACACTACCATGGTAATGCAGAAAGAATTATAGGACAAAAGCTTAAGAGATTGAGATCAGATGGAGGGGCAGAATATTTTTCTAAGGAACTTGATGATTATGTGTGGAATGCAGGTATAAAAAGAGAAGTGACTTGTAGGTATTCCCCACAATAAAATGGATTTGTTGAAAGAAGAAATCGAACTCTTGTAGAATTTGCAAGATCAATGATGAAGGAGAAGAATTGCCCTAATTACATGTGGGCAGAAGCAATTAATATTGCAACTTATCTTGTGAATAGGTTGCCTTGCAAAGCTTTGGAGGGAATGACTCCTTATGAAGGATGGTGGGGTAAGAAACCTACTCTTGATCATTGCAAAATATTTGGATGTCTGGCATATGCTTATGTTCCATCTCAATTGAGACATAAGCTAGAACCTAAGGCAGAAAAGTATGTGTTCATTGGGTATGATGATAGACAGATGGGATGCAGGCTGTGGAGTCCATCCACAAAACAGTTTCTTGCTTCAAGAGATGTCACATTTGATGAGAAAAACACATGGTTTACAGGGCCAAACAATGTATGCATAGATCTTGAAGAAATCAAAAGGAAAGGAAAGTCAAAGGTGAAGGTATATGAAGAAGATAATGATGATGATGTTTGCAGAGATGAAATGCAGGATAATGATGAATATAGGCCAAGGTTTGATCTAGAAAAAAATGAAGCAAAGATTTCAAGGAGTGCAGAAATTAGAAGGTCATCAAGAGAAAGAAAGCAACCTATCAGGTATAGCTATGATACTTATTTCTTGACAATCAAAGATTATGCTTATACTGTGAAGATAGATGAAGATCCATCAACATATGATGAAGCTAAAGGTAAAAAAAATTGGGAAAAAGCAATGCAAGAAGAGTATGATGTTGTACTTGAGAATGAGACATGGGAATTTGTGCCAAGACCAAGGAATCAGAAGGTAATTGGATGCAAGTGGGTGTATAAGACAAAGAGGTTTGCAGATGGAAAAGTGTCTAGATACAAGGCTAGACTTGTGGTCAAAGGATATGCTCAAACACATGGAGTGGACTATGATGAAACCTTTAGTCTAGTTGCTTAGATGTCTACAATCAGAACTCTAATTGCTATTGCTACATGTAAAGGTTGGAAGCTATCTCAATTAGATGTAAAGAATGCATTTTTAAATGGATATATTGCAGATGAGGTGTACATGGAGCAACTAGAGGGTTTCAAAGAGTCAAATGGATCAAATTATATTTGTAAGCTCAAGAGAGATTTGTATGGCTTGAAGCAACCTACAAGGGCATGGAATTATAGACTTGTTAAGTTCTTGAATGAACTTGGATATCAAGCTTCAAAGGGAGATAGTAATTTGTTAGTAAAAGCAAGTGAAGATTGATACATTTATGTTTGCATTTATGTTGATGACATTATTCTCACAGGTACAGATGCTCAAGGAATCAAGGAGCTCAAGAAGCAAATGGAAAAGGAATTCAAGATAAGTGACTTGGGAAATTTGTCTTATTTCTTAGGAATGGAGATTATGTATACTCAACATGGAGTATATGTTATAGAAGAAAGTTATTTGAAGAATCTTCTGATGAAGTTCAATATGGAGAATTGTAAGCCTTCAACTACACCTTTGGAGGTAAATCACAAATTGAGCAGGTATGGAGGAGAAGAGTTCAAGGACATGAAGACATATCAGAGTTTGGTAGGTAGTCTAATCTATGCTACTTTGACAAGACTAGATCTTCCATATGCAGCAGTTGGTGTCTTATCACAATTTATGCATTGCCCAAAGAAAACTCATTGGATTGCAAAGTGTTTAGTGATGCAGATTGGGCAGGTAATTCAAATGATAGAAGATCTACTCATGGTTACCTGTGTTATGTTGGAGATAAGCTAATCTCTTGGTGTTCAAAGAAGCAACATACAATTGCTTTTTCATCCACAGAATCTGAGTATAAAGGAATGGTGGAAGCTGCAAAAGAAGTAATTTGGTTGAAGACTTTGTTGAAAAGTCTTGGAATTGATCAGAGTACTCCAATCATATTTGAAAGATAACATGAGTTCATTGTATTCAGCAGCTAATCTTGTTTTTCATGCCAAAACTAAACACATAGAGATTCAGTATCATTTCTTAAGAGAAAAGGTGCTTGATAAAGAAACTGAAGTCATGTATACACCAACAAAAGAGAAAATGGCAGATATGCTGACAAAAAGCTTGGATGGACCCAAGTTACAAAGGTTTAAAGAGATAGCAAGCATAAAGAAGATGCAAGTAATCACAATTGATGATTGAGGGGGAGCTGTTGGAGCAAGACAATCACCAATTGATAATTTCATGAAGCCTAGGAGTGAATAAATGAAGAAAAGATTTAGGCCTAAAGCATGAAGTGAAGTGGAGGTTCAGAAAGAGATGTTCTACATACTCATGTATATTAGTTTTGTAAAATACTTCACAAAAACTTTGAAGTAATGATGAATCTATACTCATATGTATATATACACTTGTGTATAGTCGTGATATACATAGAATATTAAGGAGAGATGAGAATATAGTCAATAGAGTTCAATTCCTTTAGTGATAGATGTGTAGAGATTCTTCTTGTGAGATTACCGATGAGTCTATCCTAGAATTCTCTCAACCTGATCATGTGGATCAAGAAATATTGTGTACATATCTAATTCATAAGCTTGTCAAGCTATGAACAAAGTTTGATAATCTAATACTCTTCAGGTTGTGTGTATGATAAGAAGGAACATTCATATGTAGAAGTCTGCAAGTGAAGTTCTCAGGATCGCACATTTTGTTGATCAAAGATTTGCTTGGATCTCAGTGTTCAGTGTAAATTTTTTTACCTTTGAGCATTCCAAATTTAAGTTAGAAGATAATGAAGCTTTGGCTAAAACCATTTAGCAAAACGAGTTACACTTTGAGAGAAATTAGCTTATGAAGTTGACCATGTCAAAGTCATCATTTCAAGAAGGTAGTTTCTGAGATACATTTGATCTAAGTGATCAAATTAAAGATCTAATGGTTCTTTTGAAGAAGTAATGATCATTATGATTTTGTAAAGGTAGTACAAATGTGTGTACATTATTTGAATGATTAAAATTGAAGTTATGTGCAGAGATTGAAGTCTATTTTTGAAGCAAACTTGTTGAAGTTGAAGAAACTTCACACAGAGAAGTATTTCTAAATGAATTTGAAAGTTAATGGGAAGCTTGTGTAAAGTTTGGTTCATTCTTGATATAGAGGATTTCTTAAATCAAGATAGATCAAACATTTGGAGAAATAAAGGTCTCCAACATTTATGATATATGGTTCAAGTGCAAGAGTTAATTCTGATTTGACATGGTACATAAATAATGGTTACAACAACATGAGTTGCAATAAAGATGTTTTTATTTGATTTACACTAACCCACCACTGAAAGACATGTAGAGATAGGAGATGATACTGAGCACAAGATTGCACATGTGGGAGATGCTCCATTGAATGGATATCAAAGCTCCAAGGTGTTGAAGGATGTGTTGCATGTGCCAATCATCACTAAGAACTTGGTTTCGGTAGGTCAAATGATTGAAAGAGGTTATGCGGTGAGGTTCAATGATCAAGGATGTTTTGTTGAAGATCCCACATAGGACTACAAGCTCATAGAAAAAGGAAAGAATCGCCATGGAGGTAAAACCATCAACCCCTCACAATCTACTTGTGAATTAGAAATAAATAGATTAGAGAGATTGACTTGTGACACAAAAAAATTTACCACATAAAACTACGAAGGATGGGGGAAATGCAAAGGAAGTATTTGCTTAGAGGTCTACCTGATCTTACATCTTAGAATATGAAACAATTGTGCCATGCTTCTTAATTAGAGAAACAAAGCATATTTCCATTCACAAAGGGAGCACATGTGGGCAATGAAGTGTTGAATCTCATACACACAAATGTATGGGGACCTACAAGGGAGCCATTCAGTAGAGGTATTAGATATTTTTTTCACATTTATAGATGATCATTCAAGGTTTCTATGGATTTAATGCATGAAGGAAAATTCACAGATGTTCTATTACTTCAAGAGGTTCAAAATATAGTAGAGAAGGAGACAAGGAAGTATACGAAGACCCTCGGATTAGATGGAGGGGGAGAATATTTCTCAAATGAATTTTAAGATTTTCTACATGATCATTTTATGGAAAGGGAGTTCCCTTGTAGGTATACACCCCAACAAAATGGGGTAGCAGAGAGAAAGAACACACACACACACACACACACACATATGTATATATATATATATAGCAAAAGTGGCTGGAGCCATGGTTCCTTCTCAAATAGTCTATTTCACCGAAGATGTTTCATGTGCTTTCTGACATCCAAATTTTATAATCTTAAATTTTTGATGAATTTAATCAAGCGTATTCTCTTCAAACAAAATTTCATCTTCATTGACTATGTGAATCAAGAGATAACAACAATTCTGTATCCATGTCTCAATTTTGTTCACTGTTTGAAATAGGTAGCTTGTTTATCAGAGATTGTTTGATATAGATAGCAATGTCTGAATTGAGATTGTATGGCTCATTAAAAAGATAGTGATGCCTGATATAAATATACAATTTTTCATATTCATTTGACATTTGAATTGAGATGAGCTTGCATTCTAGGTTGACTATGTTAAAAAAAAAAATGCTAAGAGGGTTCATGCATTTTTGTTGCATATAAGAAGTGTATAAATCTTCTATCATACATTGTATATGATCGCCCTCCATAATCAAGTGAATTTCTTGGTACTTGCTTCCTAAGTTATCACATGGCCCGATTAGATAGGTCATCTTTTGTGTCCCTTGTCAATTGGGTATCTAATAGTAAGGTTTAGCCTAGCATGTGTCCAATCTAGTACGAGTGCTATTGTCATTTTTTAATGACATGGATTGATGGAGTTGTTCCAACAAATGATTTTTTTTCTCAAAGATTACAACCATTTTATAAGCATTTGGATCTTTCTATTTTGATGATTAACCACTTCTCCCAGGCATTTTCTTTGGAATTTCTTTGACCACGAATTTTGAAAGTTATTAAGTCAAGACATTCAATGAGAGAATGAATATGTTTTTTTCACATATAAAGATTTTCTTTCGATGAGGTAGTGAATGTATATAATATCAAAATCACCCTTGAAGCTCTCATCTGCAATTATTTTGTGAGAAGAGCTTCCTTGAGTTATAAGGTCAAGAAAAAAAATGTAATCCTATTGGTGAGATAATACATAGAAAATAGCAAAACAAGATAAAAATAGCCCCACTTAACAATTTTGTACTCACAACATGGGTTCTTAACTATAGAAAGCAAAGAATGGGAGTGGATGTGGGCTCTTTTGATGTGGAATAGTGGATCTCTAATCTATACACAAAAAATTTGCATGCATTCAACCATTTTCACAAAATGAAGCTCCTTCAAGTTTGTAATCCATCATGCAGGTTACCTAGATGTTGTTGCCTAATCCTTAGAAATGATACCAAAAAGTGTCATTTCTAATTAATGAATGTGTTAAGAGTATACCTCAATCTTGTTGCAGTTAGAGGTTGTAAGTAGATACAATGGATGGGCTTCTTGATAAGCTTCTCCAAAAGTTTAACTACCAAAATGCACAAATCAACCTAAGTGCACATGATCAACCCACACAATTGATTGACCCATGCGGGTGTTCCGAAAGATCATGTCAGAGGATCATTGGAAAAGATCATGCCACATAATCATTAACGATCATGTCATGTGATCATTCAACCCAAGTGCTTGATCAACTTGCATGATCAATCAACCCACATGATCAATCCACCAACATGATCGATCAAGCCACACCATCAAATCATCATCTTATTTAGGCCCCAATTTGATCTTGCACATGCAATTGAATGAAGATAGACAATCACAAAAATGGTCATGTATCCCTTATTTCTTAACAAAATTGAGCATATGTTGGCTCAAACTGAAGGCAATGAAAAGATATACATGTTTGCACATGCAAAATTGCAAAAGAAAAAAAAACAAAGATGAATCTAAACATTGAACAAAACAAAAATGGATTAATATTATCAACAGTTGTAAACAAATCACACAAAAGTAGGTTTAAAATTGTGAGAAAAAACCAAAAAAGCTTAATTTCAAGTAGCAAACATATTTGGAAGCAAGTGTTATACAAGACACAAAACATGCAAAAATCACTCAATAAGATGGCAAAAAAATAAGATAATGAATTTTGCAACAAGTAGAGCTCTCTTAGTTACACTAGAAAAAAGTTCTTCAAGTGAGGGTCTTGGCCTTTTTATATTGTTCCTCTCATATATCACTTTAGAATAGCTTGAAAACAGCTAAAAATATCGAAAGGAACTCTACTTTTGCTCTTCCCTTTTAGTTTTTCCCAATAATAAAGGAAAACTCCTAAATTATATATAATGGTATTTATAAATACTTGTGGGGAAGTTTTGTGCTTCTTTTGTGCTCCATTGTTGAATTGGCCTAGCTTCATGGTGTGCTAACAACCCCAATATGTGATGATCAAAGATGACATGTATCACTTTTTCATTTCTCTAACATGTATAGTGGTCATGCTGGTATATATGCACAACATTACGACCACCACGTGCTAGAGAGATGACTCCGCTCCCAACAAAATGCCTCTATATATAGCTCTCTCTAGGGGACTGCTTGCTTGGGCAGGTGGATACTAACCATCCATGTGTCAGCCATGTAACTGCATGTGCACCGTGTCCCAGTTAACCATAGTTAACTCAAGTGGATGCTTCTAGAAGGTTCTAGAGCTCTTTGGGCAAAACACTCTCCCCATGTACCCCATGGGGTTGAACCCTATTGGAACACAAAAATCACAAATTGATGATTACAAAGAGCTTGAAGCATGTCAAAGACATGTCAAAGATCAGATTGAAGTTCAAGAAGTCACTTGAGAAAGTGAAGAGATCTCAGAAGTGAAGTTTGTATACATATGTACATTACTGTTGGAAATTCTTGTAATATGAGTATAGATAATCCTTAGGATGATAAGGAGTAATGTAATAGATGTGGGATAATTCTAGAACCATATGTATATAAGTCAATGTAGAAGTACAAAGCACGAGTTCTAAGGATCAATAAAGATCAAAACTTCATATCAAAGGTACACTTTATTATCATAAATCATAGTAATTGCAGACACAGAAGATCAAATATGGGAGAAAGCTTGCAAATTGATAAGCTAGATAGGGAGAAATATCCAGCGTGGTCCATGAGGATGGAGGCACACCTCATGAGCAAAGATTTGATGGCATTCATTACAGGAGAAGAAGAAAAGCCTGAGTTTGAAAATCTTAGTGTTCTAACTAGGGAGGAACTTGCAGGTTTGAAGAATTGGATGAGAAAGGATGCTCAAGCTAGGAGCATCATTTACATGGCTATAAATGATTATCTTCTACCTCACATCAGAGGATTAGAAACTGCAACATATGTGTGGAATCCTTTGGAAGAGCATTTCCAAAACACAACCAAGTCTAGGAAGTCCTCATTATGGGAAGAATTCACAATTTTCAAGAAGAAGAGCTCACAATCAATTTCTGATTATGTGGCAAGGATGAAGGATATTGCAGATAGCTTGGGAGCAGTAGATGAAGACATTGAAGAGGATAAGTTGGTAATACTTACAAGTCTGAGAGGAGATGAGAAGTGGAAGCCTTTCATATTGTCCATAGCATTGCCACTTGATCACTTTACTCCTGATCTTAATCAATTGCTAGGACACATGCTAACTTTTGAGAAGGACATTAAGGGAGACGATGATAGGAGTGCAAGCCAAGCTATGTACTCCAAGGACAAGAAAAAGAATGGCAAAGGGAAGCAGTCAACTGATGATGAAGGAACTTCAAGTCAAGCTAACTTTACAAAAGGAAAGATGAACTTCAGAGGTAAAGGAAGAGGAGGTAAGAACAAAGATAATACTAAAGCTTGTTGGATTTGTGGCAGAACCAATCATTTGGCAAATGATTGTTGGTATAACAATCAAAATGGAGGAAATAATAATCAGAGTTTTAATCAAAGAGGTAGAGGAGGCAGAAACCAAAGAGGCAACTTCAGAGGAAGAGGTGGTAGGACATCATATGCTAGAGGAGGTGGAAGAAGCTTTCAATCTCAGTCCTACAACAACAATTATTATAATTATGCATCAGATCAGAAGGATGATATGACTCTCATTTTGAATGAAACTCATGAATCAGTAGGAGAAGATCAAAGGGTGTTTTATATTGACTCAGGATGTAGCAATCATCTGAGTGGCAATATATCACTGATGACTGATATGGAAGCAAAGGTGAATGGACATACAGTTGAAACAGGTGACAACACCAAGCATAAGGTGGAAAGCATTGGACCAGTGAAGACAAAGAATGGAAGTATACTCTTGAGCAAGGTACTTTATGTTCCTACTATTCCTAAAAACTTGATAAGTGTAGGGCAAATTGTGGAGAAGGGATATGAAGTCAGATTCACAAATGATGGTGTCTATGTGCAAGATCCAAATCAGGGATATAAAAACATTATTGCAGGTAAAAAGGAAGGAAGGTTGTTTACTCTCAAAGTCCAAGGTAATGTGGGACATGCTCTATTTACTTATGCCAAAAGTTGAAGGGCAACACATGGTGTACAAGTGTGAAGCTTGTCAATTAGGTAAAGCACACAAAAGTTCATACAATAAATCAGGGTACAAGTATTCAAATATGCTTGAATTGATTCATACAGATGTGTGGGGTCCTTCAAGGGACTATAGCATAAATGGATCTAGATATTATGTGTTGTTTGTTGATGATGCAACCAGAAGGATTAATTTATATGTAATCAAGGACAAATCAGAAGTCTTCAAGACATTCAAGCATTATCATGCTTATGCAAAAAGGATTACAGGACAAAAGCTCAAGAGGTTGAGATCAGATGGAGGGGGAGAGTATTTCTCTAAAGAGTTTGATGATTATTTGTGGAATGCAGGTATAAAGAGAGAAGTAACTTGCAGGTACTCTCCTCAACAAAATGGAATTGCAGAAAGAAGAAATAGAACTCTTGTAGAATTTGCAAGAGCAATGATGAAGGAAAAGAATTGCCCAAATTACTTATGGGCAGAAGCTATCAACACTGCAACATACCTTGTGAATAGATTACCTTGTAAAGCTTTGGATGGAAGAACTCCTTATGAAGCATGGTGGGGTAAGAGACCTACTCTTGATCATTGTAAAGTATTTGGATGTTTAGCATATGCTTATGTTCCTTCACAATTAAGATATAAGCTAGAACCCAAAGCAGAGAAGTATGTGTTTATTGGGTATGATGATAGACAGATGGGTTACAGATTGTGGAGTCCATCCAAAAAGCAATTTCTTGTTACCAAAGATGTTACATTTGATGAGCAAAGCACATGGTATACAGGGTCAACAAATGATTATGCAGGTGTTGAAGAAATACAAAGGAAAGGGAAGACAAAAGTAAGTGTGTATGAAGAAGATATTGATGATGTTGATTATAAAAGTTAATTGCTGGACAATTTGGAAGATGGGCCAAGATTTGATCCAGAATCAAATGTTGCTGAAACTTCAAGAAGTGCAGAGGTTAGAAGATCCTTAAGAGAAAGGAAAGAGCCTATCAGGTATAGCTATGTTACATCTTTTCTAACAACAAAAGATTATGCTTACATTGTGAGGAGAAAAGAGGATCCAATCACATATGAATAAGCTAAAGGTAAATAGAATTGGGAGAAGGCAATGCAAGAAGAGTATGATGCTCTACTTGAAAATGAAACATGGGAGTCGGTGCAAAGACCAAAGAATCAGAAAGTCATTGGATGTAAGTGGGTGTATAAAACAAAAAGGTTTGCAGATGGTAAGGTGTCTAGATACAAGGCTAGACTTGTGGTTAAAGGTTATGCTCAAACTTATGGGGTAGATTATGATGAAACCTTTAGTCCTGTTGCTAAGATGTCTACAATTAGATCATTGATTGCTATTGCTGCTTGTAAAGGATGGAAGTTATCACAATTAGATGTGAAGAATGCATTCCTGAATGGATATATTGCAGATGAAGTATACATGGAGCAACCAGAAGGCTTCATGGATTCAATTGGATCAGATTATGTGTGTAAGCTCAAGAGAGCTTTGTATGGCCTGAAGCAAACCCCTAGAGCATGGAATTACAGGCTTGTTAAGTTCTTGAATGAATGTGGATTTCAAGCATCAAAGGCAGATAGTAGCTTGCTAGTGAAGGCAAGTGAAAATGGATACATATACATGTGTATTTATGTTGATGATATTATTGTCACAGGTACAGATGCTCAAGGAATCAATGAGCTTAAGAAACAAATAGAGAAGGAGTTTAAGATAAGTGATTTGGGAAACTTATCTTATTTCTTAGGAATGCAGATTGTATACACTCAACATGGAGTACATGTTACACAAGAGAGATATTTGAAGAGTCTTCTGATCAAGTTCAACATGGAGGATTGCAAGTCTTCAAGCACACCATTGGAGGTAAATCATAAATTGAGCATGTATGGAGGTGAAGAATATAATGACATGAAGAAATATTAGAGTTTGGTAGGTAGTTTAATCTATGCTACCTTGACAAGGCCAGATCTATCATATGCAGTAGGTGTGTTATCACAATTCATGCATTGTCCAAAGAAGACTCATTGGATTGCAGCTCAAAGGGCACTCAGATATATCAAAGGAACCCTAAGTGAAGGTCTGTATTATGGATTTACTTCTGATACAAGAATCAAAGTGTTTAGTGATGCAGATTGGGCAGGTGATTCAGATGATAGAAGGTCTACTCATGGGTATTTCTGTTATATTGGAGATAAACTAGTTTCTTGGTGCTCAAAGAAGCAACATACAATTGCTTTTTCATCTACAGAAGCTGAGTATAAAGGAATGGTAGAGGCTGCAAAAGAAGTGATATGGTTAAAGACCTTATTGAAGAGTTTTGAAACTGATCAGAGTACTCCAATTATTCTTGGAGATAATATGAATTCATTGTATTTGGCAGCTAACCCTGTTTTCCATGCCAGGACTAAGCATATAGAGATTCAGTATCATTTCTTGAGAGAAAAGGTACTTGATAAAGAGATTGAAGTGATGTATACTCCAACAAAAGAACAAGTTGCAGATATGTTAACAAAAAGCTTGGATGGACCTAAGCTACAAAGATTCAAGGAGATGGCAGGAGTGAAGAAGAATGGAATAATCACAATTAATGATTGGGGGGGAGTTGTTGGAACACAACAATCACAAATTGATGATTACAAAGAGCTTGAAGCATGTCAAAGATCAGATTGAAGTTCAAGAAGTCACTTGAGAAAGTGAAGAGATCTTAGAAGTGAAGTTTGTATACATATGTACATTACTGTTGGAAATTCTTGTAATATGAGTAGAGATAATCCTTAGGATGATAATGAGTAATGTAATAGATGCGGGATAAGTCTAGAACTATATGTATATAAGTCAATGATGTAAAGAAATACATGAGAGAGTCATTAGAAGACAAGTGTCATAGAGTTAGATGTGAAGAGAGTCATCTTCAGAAAATAGTGACGAGTATTTCGTAGATTTCTCTCAGTCTGATCATGTGGATCAGAAATCCTTTTGTACACATCTAATCTAGAAGCTAATGAAGCTATGTTCAAAGTTTCATGGTCTAGTTTTTCTTCTGCTGTGAGTATGATCAATAGGAACATGTGTATGTAAAGTCTGCAGATGATCTCTCAGAGTCACGCACTTTTTCATGTCAATGTTTTGCTTAGATCTCAGTGCATAGTGTAAAGTTTTTTATCAGTGAGCATTCAAAATCTAAGTTAGAAGGTAAGGAAGCTATGGCTAAAAGCATTTAGCAAAATGGGATCTGTGCTGTGAGAAATCAACCTTAGAAATTACCTATGTCAAAGTCGCTTGTTCAGAAAGACAATTTTTGACATACTTTTGATCTTAAGGATCAAATTAAAGTTTTAATGATTATTTTGATGAACTAATGGTTGATATGATTGCGCAAAGGTAGTCTAAAGATATGTGCATCATTGGTTTGAAGAAATTTGAAGATATGTGTAGGAAATGAAGTTGATTTCTGAAGCAGACTTTCTGAAGAAGAAATTTCTTTACTCAGAAAAGTGTTATTGAAAGTTTTGATAAAAGAAGACAATATTTGTGTAAAGTTTGATCCATAACTGATATAGAAGTGTTCTTAGATCAGTATAGATTAGACCTTTGGAGATTAAGAAGCCTCCAACAAACCCAAGACCTCCTCCTTCACATCCTTGAGTCTTAACCACTAGGCTAAGTGGATCACTTGGTTACAAGAGTAAATGACCTTCTAGTAAGTCTAGACTCGAGATCTTTAGTCATACATACGGATGACCAAACGGTGTCTGATTTCAGATCCGTTTGAACCGGCCGGACCCTTAGATCATACACGTACTTTATTACATCTTCGCCCCTTGGATTCTAAAACTAGAGGAACATGGTCATGTTCTAGAACTGGAAGAACATGTCTCATCTCTATGGTGGCATCCCTGCCCAAATGATTCAAAACACTATCTCGCTTTGCACTTTGATAAACTGGTCAAAGTACAAAGTAGTGAATGAATAATAATGGTAGATCTAAAAATATCCATGGCCAATTCATAGTTTCTCGATGTGTGATCGAGGCACAAACATGTGAACTGGGTGGATTCTAATTACTAGTCCATTTCTGGGCATAATTGGTGCATGGACTCGCAAGACTTTGAGAACTCTTGATTCGCTCGAATTTATTTTGGAGAACTTGAAGTTTGGTTGTCCCAAACATCTAACTTAGATGTTTGTACAATGGCTTACTTTGATCCAACAGTTACTTGATTTTTTCACCTGACTAGAGGACTACTTTGTCCTAATGAGTTTAAAAATCCTATGTAAATTGTAGGAGAGAGTTTACGATTTTCTTTGAGTCAACCATACTATAACTTGTCCAAATCAAATTCAAAATGAAAATTGTCCAATTTAGGATACTTTTCTCAAAGACTTTAGCTGAAAGTTCTTGAGAATCGTCCATCTAATGAGCAATTCCTAACTTGTCTCTTCTAGAGTATACTGGACTCTAGGAAATCATTGATGCTATAACTTGAAGCAAACTCAAATAAATAACTCCACTTAGACTTATTATCTTTTGAAGATGGAAAAGGTTCTTGTACATAACATCTATCTAGGATGTTCAATTTAGTTATCTAGTTATAACCGGCTAACCTTGGTTTTTTGCAAAAGGAATCAAATACCATATTTGAGCCAATTCCAAAAGATTTGGAAATCCAAAAGAAATAACTAAAACTCTGTATAACCAATTCAAACTCCAAAGATACGTAAACTTGCTATGAGTCAAAGTCTAGATCACTCAAGACTTTAGCTTCTCAAAGATCTGTTTCAACAAAGTATTGAAGCATTTTTTCTATCTTTAAGAGAAATAATCCGGATTCTCAAAAAGATTCAAAGTAAATCATGAACATCATCCAACCACAAGATACTAATGTGGTAATCAATATCAGTGTGTCGACCCACTAAGGTTTGGTTGATGAGTTTTGTATTCAAATAATGCTTCTCTTGAGACTAAGTTCAGGTCATATTCAGTCTTTCTAACTCCTTACTGGGAATGCAATTCTTGTGCATTTCTTTGAGTCAAAAGAGTGAATTTACCAAGTTATACTAGGAACTTGGTGCTTGAGTTAGTCAATCAAATCCTTGGTTGAGAAGATCAACTCAAAGTCAAAGTCCAACTTTTTCAAAAATTTGTGAAATATTTTTGAATTAACAACACTTTATCTTGAAGTGTTTCAAGAAGATCTTGGAAGTTACTTACTTCATATCTTCTATTTCCTTGATCTTGAAGTTATCTTGAAATATCTTGAGATACTACTTTTATCCTCCTTGAATTTAAACTCCTTCTTTGAAGTTTTAATTCCGTTGAGGATCAAACTTAACTTCAAGATCCAATCGGGACTAAAAGATAATTATCATCCCACGGTCCAATGTGCATTGTGCTGTACCTTGTAAGCCCACTTGCAGCCTATGGGTTTCTTCCCTTTGTGCAATGGAACTGGCTTCCGTGTTTCATTTCCATAAAGTGCAACCATCTCCTCATCCATAGCTTTCTCCTAATTTGCATTTTCGATTGCATCTTCACAACAAGAAGGTTCAACATATTGTATTACCTTGTTCATGTAGGCACAATGGTGAACCATGTAACTATCATATGTCAATCATTGTGCTAAATTTTTCATCCTCCCAGATCATCTTGGTCTTGGGTCACTTCTTCTTGTTGTGTCATCTACATATGCCTTTCTTACTTTTGGAGTTTTCACAATCCAAGTTCCTCATCAAGGATATTTTTTGAATGGCTTGAGTCTCCATCAATGAGATTCACACTCTACCAAGGATAAGTGTTTTTTCCAAGTGCCCACCAAATGAGGTGCCTTACCTTTATGTAGCCCAAGTTCCTCAACTAGGCTCTGATACCAATGAAAATCTCCTAGCTAGGAGTATGATGGGCTAACCACTAGCCCCAAAAGCCACGGAAGAGGATTACTTCCTAATCCTATCTCTTAAGGTATAGTTCAAGCATCCCCAACTAGGATTATGTAAAACTATTCCCCCATCAACTTGCATAAGTTGAATGCCCAAATAATAATGTGAATGCCCCAAATCTAACATCTCAAAAGAGGCATGCAAATCAGCCTTAAATTCAGCAATATGCTTCTCAATAAGATCAATGAGCAACATGTCATCAACACACACAAAAATGATCAAAAGTCATCATTTCCACTTAACATATAAGGTTCTTAGATTGTTTTCAAAAGCATGTGCAATAAAGTAGGCAGATAACTTTTCATACAAGCACGTGGTGCTTGCTTGAAACCTTATAATGCCTTTTTCAACTTGCACACTTTGTTTTCATGCCATTTTGGCACAAAACCATGAGGTTGAAGACCATACACTTCTTCATGTAAGTCAAGATTTAGAAATGTAGTTTTAATGTCCAACTGATGTACATTCCAACCATGATGGGCTGCAAGTGCATAGATGCTGTGAACGATAGTCATTCAACTTGTGGTTGCAAAGGTCTCATCAAAATCAATGCATCTTTCTTGAGCATAACCTTTTGCAACAAGTCTAGACTTATACCTGTCAACCATTCCATCAAACTTATGCTTTAACTTGTAGAGCCATTTAGTGCCAATGGACTTTTTGCTAGGAGGAAAATCACATAAACACCAATTATCATTCCTCATAATAGCATTATATTTTTATTGCATAGCAACCATCCAATTTTTAGAATTTTGTGCTTCATCAAAACAAAGAGGCTTATTCTCATCATAAAGTTAGAGGTAGCCATTGCATAGCAATCTGATGCAAAAGAAGCACTATGAGATCTTGAATGAGAACAATATGATAGAGATGCATCTAATTTGTTATCTCGTAAAGTTTGCACTAGCTATTTAGGCATAGTTTTTGCCTCCTCTATATCAAGCCTCCCATCAACAAGTGCATCATGTAAATATGCATTAGAAATGGAATGATCTACATCATCATGTGGAGCCTATAAAGGTTGAGAAATTGCCTCATTTGGACCAACACTTGACTGTCCATATGTAAATAGAGACGATAAAGTGTCATACACATCTTTGGAGCTAACCAATATCTCCTTAGTACATGAAAGTAATGGTTGAACAAAATCTTCCACAAAAACAACATCATGGCTAACCAAAATGCATTTAATCTCTGGATGATACAAACAATAGCCTTTGCTTTCAGAACTATACCCAATAACATTACATTTCATTGCTTTATCATCCAATTTTCTACATTGTTATCTAGGCACTAATGCATAGGCCAAACAATCAAAGAGACATAAATGAGCAAAAGATGGCTTGCAACCATGCCAAGCCTCATATAGAGTGATAGACTGCAGTGCTTTGGTGGGACATCTGTTAAGTACATATGCTGCACACATAACTGCCTCAAGCCAGAAGCTATGTGGTAAAGCCTGACTTTTGACCATACACCTCGCCATCTCCATAAGCGACCTATTCTTTCTTTTAAGAACTCCATTCTATAGACATGGATACAATATTTTGAACTGATGTTTTATCCCATGTTCAATGAGAAATGCATTAAAGTAAGAAAACATGTATTCCTCCCCTCGATTAGAACGGAGAAAGCCCATTGTACATCTTGATATATTTTTAGCCAAAACTAGAAATGTTTTGAAGCACATAAACACTTTAGAACTTTCTTTCAATGGATACACCCATGCATGCCTAGAAAAATCATCAAAAAGTCATGAAGTAAAGGTATTTCCTAAGAGCAGACGTCTGCATATGACTACAAACATCACTATGAACAACTTGCAATTTTTGACTAGCTTGAACTCAACCATCTTTTGAGAAGGAGGAATGCTTAAATTTTCCCAAAATACATCCTTCACAAACATTTTTGCAAGGTGCCTCAAGTTTGGGTAGAGAAGACACCATTTCAGATTTCTGTAGGTGTAGCAAACTAGCAAAATTCAGATGACTAAAGCATGCATGTCAAAGCTTTGCATCTGAGATAGCCTAAGAATCTTGAACTACACATGCTGAATCATTGATAGATTTTGCATAGTCTATGAACTTATATAGCCCACGACATGAAATGCCATAAGCAATAATGGCATCGCCATTTGAGAGATCATGAACTGTACACCTATCATTAAAGAATTAGGCAACCAAGTTAATCTTGGCTAATGCTAATAATGGCAACATATTTTTCTTGATACTTGGCATAAACAAAGCGTCTGGAAATATGAAAGAAATACCATCAGTAGTATTTAGAATGATCTTACAAACTCCCATTACATGATAAGAGGAGTTGTTAGTGCATGTGATAGTATTCTGTATAGGGGATGGCTCAAGTGAACTGAAGAAACTACACTACAAAGTAATATGTTTGGTTGCCCCACTATCAAAGTACCAAAAATCTGAGTCTACTACAGACATGCATTGCTCATGAGAAGATGGGTCATAACTGTAAACAATAGTAACAACCCATTCTTAATTCTGCACAAGATTAGAAGACTCTATTTTAGATGTAGAGGCCTTTGCAATAACCATTCCGGCCTCTTATTTCTTTACCACTTGTAACCAATTTTGGACAACACTTTATGACATGATCATTTACTTTACAATATTTGCAGAACTGTTTTTGCTTTTCTTTTTCTTCTCATCTTTGTCTTCCTTTCTTGGTAGTGTAGAATTAGCAGATTCCTGCTTACTAGTAGATGAGATCCATTTATCTTTGCCCTTCTGACTAGCTAAGAAAGCTTGATCTGCTACATGCATAATGGACCTATTCTAGCTGGACTGACCTTCCTATAACAAAACAGAGACTAACTCCTCAAATGTTCATTAGGATTGTCTTTCATCATCAACCAAAGAGTAGAAGTAAAACTTATGAATCTAGAAGACCATTCAAAACGTCTACAAAAGTGAACTATTTGGCCATACTTCATCTACAAAAATCAAATATTCTTTCAAATCTCTAATCTTTATCAAAAAGCTATCCATAGAATCCCCTTCATTCATATGTTCACTCTCCAACTAATTTCGGAGATAAGCAATACTAGCCTCATTTCTTGCCTTGTATAAAGTGGTATATGTATCCCAAGCATCCTTTATTGTTTCACAAGAGCGAATATGAGGGATAATGGCATGTTTGATAGACAAAGCTATCAATCCATGTGCTTGAGCATCTTTGCCATCCCATCAAAGTTGCTCTATAGTGGGTGCAACAGGAACCAGAGCATGGTCATGAATTTGAAGATCGTCATCTTCAACCCCATCTACATCATCTTCAATAACTATATTTTCAGGTGGAGTAGATTGTTTTTCAACACCTTGCTCAATATTCCACATTCCCTTTTCTACCAATACATGATGCATCATATATGCCCATAATGGGTAATTGATACCATCCAAGTTGTCCTCAATAGCCAAGATTTGGAATACATCATTTCTTTCAATCACGACCACTAACTAAAATATCCTGATGCAAAAAAATTATTGTATCTTAAGAAGTTGAATAGAACTACCCTATCAAGCTCTACTAAACCTATAGCAGACTTCCATGTGCTTGTACTCGCAAACCAAAACCTGTATATATGTTTGGCACAAAAGGAAGAAATTGCCTATGCTATGATGGTGTGTTTGGAGGCCAAAACAAGCTCAAATCAGAATTCAACACCACATAGTGAAGCTACTTTGAACTCCTAATTGCCCTGAGTATGCTCATTAGTTTTTGTGCGATTTTGAGATTGCAAATGTAGGGGTGTTGACAATGCCCTAGATGAAGCGACAACCTGCTCTGATACCAATTATTGGAGTTTGAGGTCTATGAAAGCACGCAAACAACACATTAAGAAAGAAGAAGAAACCTTGAGCACAACACACACTATTGAATGTGTTACCAAGTCACTAGGAGAAAAAATGAACCTTGCATGGGCCGTTTAGATTAAGGGGTGATTAGAGATGGACCAATGAGAAGAGGGTGGTGGCCACAGTCTAGTCCCTTAATCTCATAGGGTATGCATAGGCTTCCCTTGTTTTTGTGTGGTCAAATATGTCAAAACCACCCAGAAATGGTGGGTTTTCTCTTGAGAATGGTTTTGAAAAGCTCAAAAATCAATTAGAGCCCTTGGATTGCTTGAGAGATCCAAAGGCTAAGGTGAAATGGGAAAAGTCAAGGCCTCTTTAATCTTGGACCCTCGGATTCACTTGAGAACAAGTGGCCACGATTGAAGCAATGCTGAGAAACTGTGCAAAATGCCGTGTATCGTTGGATCTGTTCTTCAATCTAATGGATGAACTTGAATTTTGTGAAACTTTGGTGCTTCCATCACAAGACATTAGGTCTCGTTAACATCCAATGGCTGAGGTTGCTCCTTTGAGAGAGAATGGGGCCTTTTCACTACAACCATCCGATGAAGTTGATGATCTAACAATGCACGTGCATCTCCAAATAATAATCAGCCCCATTTGCGTTGGAGTCTTGGATTATTGACAATCGAATGGCTGAAAAACTTGCACACAGTGTGAAAATGTGTGAGCCCCACTCCCATCACAATTGACATCTTCTCTCTCTACCTTTTTGAGTTTTTAAAATAAGCCATCGATTAAAACAATCTAAGGGTCACAAACGCTCACGGATGAGAGTTCAAACAAGCATCTTCGTCAAATATTATTTTATTTGAAAAAACCATTGGTGGTTTTGGATGCTTCCTTAAGCTCATGGATTAAGCCTTTTAATCCCTACAAATTAGGGATCCTTACAAGGCCCATGCAGGGTCCATTTTTTCCCCTAATGTGAATGTACAAAGATAAGTGATCCATTAGGGTTATATGAACAGATACAAGACTGGGAGAAAAAACCTCCTAAAGAGGGAAAAAAGTGCCCCGGTGGTCCTAAGTATGTTCACACTCATCACTACCAAAATATATAAACATGAGATCAATCCAACCACTAGTAGAATCTAGTGGAAGATATTAAAGGAGTGTTGGAGATCCCACACATGCATGTGGACTTCAGTTACATTTGTGGTCCTCGTTGATTCGACTAGCTATATGTGCATGCATAACATTGGGACGAGAGTCATTTCTCTATCATGTGGTGATCTTAATAATTAGTTTGTTATAGATAGATCTAAAATCAAACACCGTTTGATCACTCGTGTGTATGGCCAAAGATCTTGAGACTAGACTTAAGCATAAATTCATGTGCTCTCTTAAACAAATGATCCACTTAGCGTAGTGGTTAAGTCTCAAGGTTGTGAAGGAAGAGGTCTTGGGTTCTATCCCCGTCCGGATCATGGGGAGAGAGTTTTGCCCAAAGAGATGTCTAACTCAAGTTAACGTGAGTTAACTTGAGTCCACAAAGGCTTAACCCAAGTGGTGAGTACACCTACCACTAGTGGAATATATAAGTCAAAGGTACTAAAGCAGTGGTCTAGATCACTCCAACCACTAGGAGACTTTAGTGGAATATGTTAAAGGAGTGGAGAAGATTTCACATGCACTTGTGGACTCTAGTTACATTTGTGGTCCTCGTTGATTCGAGTACCTATATATACAGGCATAAGGTTGGGAGCAAAAGGTTGGTAGCAAAGTCATCTCTCTAGCACATGTTGGTTCTAATAGTTAGTTCATTGCAAGGCACACCAAAAGACCATTCTTTTCCTTTTCACATGTATTTGCTCTAGTCAATTAGTTAAGCTTATTACTTGATCTTTAATCAAACTAAAAATCCGCTCACATATTAGATTAGCAAGAAATATCAATATTCGTAATTACCATTGTACTATCTAAAATCTATCAATATATTCATCTATGATACAATTAATTGGGAAATTCATTTATTTGTTTATATACGCTCTACATTTATTTTCTTACAGCCTTTAGAGAATGAAACGAAGGGGATAAGAAGGTCATTATCGTTCTTTCTTAGCTAAGACCTAGACGTTAGCATGAACGTATGAAAGAACTTAGAGAGGTTATATGTCAATATTAACAAATACTACAAAGATACAAGGAATGAACCAATCGAGCACATAATTAAAAAAACATCTATATTTACATGGAAGAAAGAATGAATCATAGAACATAGCTAATATATTTATTACAATGTTGGAAATACAAATCCTAATCTAAAATAAAATAGTTTTACAAGTAGAAATTTAAAAACTCTTTCACAAATTACAAGTTACCACTTGATTTTAAATCACATATATGTAACGGACTTTTTTACGTATCGTAGCACACACATGAATCATCTATATGTACATGGAAGTAAAAATGATCCACAAATCATAATTTTCATATTTATTAATATTTAACATTACAAATCTATTCCATAACACACACACACATATGTGTGTGTGTGTCTTATCGTTAATTAACACTCGGTTCTAGATCATATGTATGTAAAAGACACTTTTGTGAATCATAACACACATGTATGAATCATTTATGTCTACATGGAAGAAAGAATGATTCATGAACATTCATAATAACCATCAGATAATGAGAGAATTCATTGTATAAAATTAAGATCAATGATCAAAACATCCACACGAAGTAGTGATCTCTAATCACTTGCAATACTTTGGAATAGGAATTGTTAAATGTTACACAGTTACGCTGTGTTAATAACTAGCCAAAATCGTTACCGAACAAATATTAAACGTAAAATAATGATTCACCGTAAGCTGTATTAAACTTTCTATCACCGAAAGGCGTTATCAGACCAAGTGGGTTCTTGGGAGTGGTAGGGGTCTGTTAGACGAGGCCCTGTACTCTTTTTCCAATTCTTAATCACAACATCAAAACACTAATGCACGTCTTAGCTTAGTTACTTGCGGTAACTAGACAATATTGGGTTTCTTTACGCCTGCGTATCGAACTTCTTCAGACTATTCTGCTATTGGAACAGAGCAGTAGTCCATTCTACAGCTCCGCTATTATACCGTAAATCAACCAAAGCGAAGACTATAGCTGACAGATTCATTCGTCACCACACTTGCCAGTGATCTCAAAAGTCCCCATTACCGAAGATACTAGTTCGTACTCATATTCGGGGTCACAGTTATTACACCGAATGCAATGAGTCTGATGGAAACACACAGAACATACTCCGACAGGGCAATAGATTACCTATTCAATTCACATAGCCAGATAACTACTCAAACTGACTCAGGGTACTTCAATAACTGAAGAATACGCAACAATACAATACGATAACAGTACTCAGACACACAATCCGTCATTCAATCACTCGTTACGGTGAACTTCAATGTGAGCATCCGATACAGAACTCAACATTTACATTACTCAGACTCCACAACAGTGTAAACAGTACTCTGACAAAAAATTAAGCGAACAATCCGGCAATTCCAGAAGGACGTCTCTCTCGAGCATTCTCCTTACATTGCTTTATATAGATTTACAAAGTGCGCGTACCAACTTTTGCGCGTAATTCAAGGAACTCCGTTACATCCGGCAGTCATTGCATTTGTCTCACTCGGCGGCCGACTAACACTGGCATGCACGGTGGACTCGAACCCGCAAGTGATTTTTATTACAAAACTACTGTTCATCTATGATACCTTCTAAATACATATTCCTGGCTAATCTAAATGTCCGGGCTATTTTTTTCTTAAGGGTTTCTAATAATTGCTTAAGGGTGTCGGGTTCTAAAATCTGCGCATCTACTCTAACGGAACTGAGGGCAATGGCTTTGGTGAGCAAAATTTCAGCCTGTGTTTGCAAAAAGGCCTCTTGTAAATAAAATTCATTTGATAATGCCGCATCTCTTGCTGTCTTCATGTCTGTTACTTGTTTCTGCATCTCGTTGATTCTGTCTTTCTGGTTGCATACCTGATTATCTAATCTTCCGAACTGTTGGTTCTGGAACTCTATGGTTTGGTAGTAAGCATCCCGTTCTCTGCGGGCATTTGCTAAGTCCTTCTGATATTTAGATTCTCTGTTCAGTTGGTGTTTCAGCATGTTGTTGACATTGTCTAAGGATTCTTTTGTTCTTTGTAACTCTTCTACTGCCTGCTTTGCTTCTCTCTGCTGCTCTTGGTATTTTTGTACTGTATCCTTTAACTGGAGTCTTGTTTCTTCCAGTAGATTTCCTAGTGCTATTCTTGTATCGTCTGTATCTTTGATTGTTTGATTTAACTTTATTATTTCGGTGTCGGCAGCTGTCAGTAGTTCGTCTTTTTCAGCCAGTGCCTTATCTCTCTGGTTTGAGTGTTCTTCCTGTGCTTGGAGTGTAGCCTGTAGTTGCTTGATCTGCTCATGTAATGCATGATTTTCCGCTCTTGCTGCTTGTAATTCTTCCTGAAGAGGGGTGATATCCGCCTCCATTATTTCCAATTTCCTTTGGAATTCTTCTCGTGCACTGTCTGTGGCTTGCTTCAGGTGTTGCGGCAGTTGTTGGGATAGATCAATTAAAAGGTGACCCATGGCTTCTAATTCCGAAAAAACTGGAATGGGGTGGGGTGGTAGAGGAGGGCGAGGTTGCGCCGAGGTTTTGGTGAGCAGTTGTTGTGAATTAGGTGGTGAATAATTGAGGGAGGATGTAGAGGCTTCAAAAGTTCCGGTGGGGTGACTGGGCTTGATGGGGCTGTGGGGTGGTTCCGGTTGAGAGATGGGGTTAGCAGGCGGGGTTTTGGGGAGGGCAGAGTCAGTAGTTGTTACCTTGTTTGTTTGTTCCGTTTCTGCATTGTGTGCTTCTGTGGATTCCACTGCCTTCGGTAGCTTGTCTAGTGCATCTTGATTAGATTGTTGCTCATTTTTCTGTTGCTCTGATTCTTTTTCGGTCGAAATTATTTCCGTCTCTGCTTGATCTTGTTGTTCTTGTTGTTCAATTGATGATTCATTATGCATTGAGGTGGCTGTATCATGGAACGTCTCTTCTTCTTGCTTCTCGTCTTCTTTATCATCATCTTTATTCTTTCCGGCTGAGCCTTGTGCTTCACTTTCTGAGGAGCTAATCCTGATGCGTTTCCGGCGGAACAACTGATTGAGCTCTTCTTCATCTTCTTCTTCCTCATCTTCTAGTAGTTGAACTGACTCTTCGTGCCTTAAAACTAGTCCTCGTTGAGGTGGTTGAGCGGCGAGTATGGTTGGGAAGAGAAAAGAAAGGATGTGGGGAAGTCTGGATCGAGGGGTGGTTCCTTTGTTGACTTGTTTCACTATGGCGACGCACTCCTTATGGATTCGGTGAAAGAAAAATGAGGCGAAATTAACGGGTTCTCATGCGGCAAGGTCGATGGCGGAATAGAATGGGCGGGAGATACCGTAGGTGCGTTTCTGGAGATTAAGGATCGCAACTAAGAACTGCAATGCGGTTCTTTCAGGTTCGGGGCAGTAGAGAATGGCGTATTCGTTCGATGAATGGCGGGGGAAAAGTTCGGTCATGCGGGCTACGGGGATACTTGGGCCATTCTCGCGGCCTTGTGGAGTGAGGCGGAAGGCTTCAGCGAAGGCCTGGAAGGTTATTACGGTTCTAGATGGTAGGGAGGGGAAGAGCCATTGTCGTTCGGTGATGGGAGATTGGGCGATGGCTGGGATAATTTGTGCGAAGAAGGGATGGGCTTCCACTGAGTGCCAAGGCAGCTCAGCAAAGTTGGCCAACCCTCGGATACGCAGGTATTCTCCTACCTCGGTAGGGATACCATCACAGAAGGCTGTGTAGTTCGCCAACGCTTCCATTGCGCACGCGAACACGAATACACAGGACACAGCACACGGATACACAGAACACATAACACACAATCACAATCACAAGAACACAATAGCGTTTTTTGGCGTAACCGAAGAGCTTAAGTACAGATATTACGGTGGGGGGGTAGGAAGTGATGGTTATCATTGTGCAGTGCTGGAATGATATTGCTTTTAATTTGGCATGCATACTTGAGTAATTGGTAAGGAGGGCGGCTTATGACAAAACAGGCTATTAAAAAAGAAGAGAAAAAACAGAATGAAAAGTAAAAAACAAAAGCTAAAAAATGCGGTCCACCGTCGAATGATTTAATGCGGACTAGTAGCGCTTCGATACGGCCGCAACTTCGAGCCGTTGATTGCTTTTGGAAGTGGATTTCCGGTCAACGTAGTCAACCGAAAAGTTGCTGGACCGATTTGCTCTGAGATTTTGTAAGGGCCGAACCACCGTAATTTGAATTTGCCGGCGGATCTATTTGACTTTGCATTATAAAAAAGTACAAGCTGTCCTACCGAAAACACTAGAGTTTTCATGTTTCTATCGTGCGTCCTTGCCTGTCTTAGTTGAACTTCGTGCATAGTTAAGAAACTGAGCCATCGGTGCTCATCTAACTCTCTGAGTGTGTCCAACCGAATTGACAGTGAGTCTTCCGGTAGAAGTTTCTGAGTGATTGCTATGCGTAAACTTGGTATGACTATCTCCATTGGTGCTATAGCTTCTAAGCCATAAGCTAATTTGAAAGGTGTCAATCCTGTTGTTACCTTGTAGGTAGTCCGGTATGCCCATAACACTGCAGGTAGCAGTTGATCCCATCTTTCCGGTGATTCCATGATCAATTTTCGAAGGATATTCAGCAAAGATTTGTTTGTACTTTCGGCCAATCCATTAGCATGAGGATAATAAGGAGAACTAAATTTATGTGTGACCTGGAACGAATGTGTAAGTGCCTTCATTAGATTGTTTACAAAATGAGTGCCTTGATATGAGACAATTTCCAGTGGTAAGCCAAAACGTGGAAAGACATCGGTTAGCAGAAACTTTGCTACCGTAACGGCTGTAGCAGACCGTAAAGCCCAGGCTTCAGCCCATCTGGTTGCATAGTCTGTATAGGTCAGTATGTAACGGTTGTTACTGAAGACTGCTCGTGGTGTAATTGGACCGATAAAATCTAGACCCCACTTCTGGAAAGGTTCCATTGGTAAGATGGGTTGCAGAGGAGAAAAGTATCACATTGTTTGACAAACTGTAATATATCTCTGTACATCGTTGGCCACCAGAGACCACTCTGCAGAATTTTTCAGTGAGTTAAATCTGCAGCAAAGTGGCCACCGGAAGGAATCGAGTGAGCCAAAGTGATAACTGAGTTAACTTCATGCGGTGGAATACATCGAAGTAGGATTCCGGTGTGATCTACATAATATAATTCTCTAGCAATTAACCGAAATCGACGGCTAAAAACTGCAATTTTCCTGCATACTGCTCTAGAAGTCTGAGATGGAAGGCAACCATCAGTGAGAAAGGTCAAGATCTGATCATAATATGAAAATGGGATAGGTGGGTCTGCAGATTCTTCATTAATTGGTTCTGATACATAAATCGCGGGTGTCGTGTCATCTATGCCCACCGGAGCTTCACCGGAATCTAAGCGGGATAAAAAATCTGCTAAGGCGTGTGAACTGCCTGGTCGGTGAATGACTTCGTAATCAAATTCCTGCAAGAGTAAGACCCATCGCGCTAATCGACCACCTAGATGCTGTTGCCGAACTAGATAGACAAGTGCAGCGTGATCTACATGAAATGTGAATTTACGGCCTAGCAAGTAATGTCTAAATTTCTTGACCGAATATACTAGTCCTAGACATTCTCTTTCTATTACAGAGTAATTTTTCTCAGCAGGTGCTAATCTTCGACTTGCATAATACACTGGTCTGAACCATTTATCAATTTGTTGCATCAATACACTTCCTATTGCTATATCTGAAGCATCAACAAATATATGAAATGGGTGATCCCAGTCCGACGGTTGTAAGATAGGAACTTGTGTTAATAAATGCTTTAAACGATCAAAGGCTATCTGGCATTCCTGGGCCCATTCAAATTGTCGAGGTGTTTTGCTGATTAGCTTGTTTAGTGGTATAGCCAGATGAGCAAGCCACCGTAAGTGCCTTCCATGCCACCGTACTTGGCCCATAAAGCGCATAACTTCTTTTGGAGAAGCTGGCACCGGAGCTTCTAATACTACCGAAATCTTATCTGGATCTACTTGGATACCTTGTGCAGATACAATGTGGCCAAGTAACTTGCCACATGAGACCGCAAACACCGATTTGTTTGGATTCAAACAGAGTCTATATTCTCTGCATTTCTGAAAGCAGCACCATAAATGAAACAGATGTGCTATCATCTTACCGAAAATTGAAAAATCGTCGAGATATACTTGCATAAATGAAGTGAGATAAGGAGAAAATATCTCTTGCATACATCTTTGAAATGTGCTTGGTGCGTTTCTTAATCCAAACCACATTACCGTACAAGCAAAGACACCCCAATTGGTAATAAATGCAGTTTTCGATATATCTTCTTCGGCCATTCTTACTTGGTTGTAGCCACTGTATCCATCTAGAAATGAATACATCTCGTGACCTGCTACTCTATCAAGCATGGTATCTAAAAAGGGAATTGGAAAGGGATCCGGTACGGTTGCTGCATTTAATTTCCGGTAATCTACACAAATTCTCAATTGCTTGTTTTTCTTTGGCACAATCACAATCGGAGAGATCCATTCAGCATGCTCTACTGGCACGATGAATCCAACTTTCAATAACCTATCAAGTTCTGCCTTTACCTGGGAGGCATAGTGGGGATTCATCCGGTAGCTGGTTTGCTTTATCGGTCTTGCTTCTAGCTTCAGCATGACCCTGTGCTGGTAGATACGGGGGTCTAATCCTTTCATGTCTTTGTAGTCCCATGCAAAGACATCAGTGAATTCTTGGAGTAGCTGGATTAAATCTGCTTGAAATGTTTCCGGTAAGTTTTGCTTTATCTTCACAGGACGCGGATGATCTTCGTCTCCTAAATTGTAAGTAATCAGCTGATCTTCGGGGACATAGAACTGTTGATGTTTCTCTGTGTTGTCTGTTGGTTTAAAAAGTTGCTGCAATTCATCGTCATCCTTCTTAGCCTCTTCTGTGACGGGTATTACTGTACAGACTAAAGCATTCCAATTATCTACAATGGGCTGTAGATCAATAGTTCCTAAGGAAATTAAGTCAGCATTACTCTTCAAAAACTCTTCTTCTTCATAATCTGACAATCCATCTAGCATATGGACTGGTTCAAAAAAATACGATCTAGCGTGTAGCTCGCAAGGTTGTATAGCATCTAATTTTACCACATATCTACGATTGGCATCTTTAAACGTAAGCTCTTGTGCAGACCAGTCCTGTATTACCTTCGCATGTTTCAGCCAAGGTCGGCCAAAAAGAAGGTTGTAATCCAAAGTGGATTCCAGCAAATCTAGTATAACAAAGGTCATTTTAAAGGTCGTACCTTGCAAAGTGATGGGTACATTTCGCACAAGTCCTACAGGATGGACTCTTGATTGATCTGCCATTCTGACAAAAAATTGAACTGGTTCGATTTCAGTCCATCCTAATCTTTTGCATAATGCCGCAGTCGCAATGTTAACACCAGAGCCTCCATCAATTAATACCTGCGTAATCTTATGATTCTTATACCATACTGTAATCAAGGGAACTGAATGATCAACTGTAGAATCAGGTTCCGATTGAACTGCTGCTGTTGCCGGAATACAAGAAGGTACCAGACTGAACTGTTGTTGGAACTGTTGCTGAATTCCAGGCACTAATGCTAGTAGTTGGCCCAGAGGCAGAGTGATAGATGCCTTAGATAAGATTTCCCAAGTCTGTTGAGATTGATTGACAGGCTCTACTGATGTTGAAGTTGATGCCTCTGCTGA
The DNA here is from genome assembly GCA_020310875.1 of Ceratopteris richardii. NCBI lineage: Eukaryota > Viridiplantae > Streptophyta > Polypodiopsida > Polypodiales > Pteridaceae > Ceratopteris > Ceratopteris richardii. The sequence goes on along the minus strand of CM035420.1, from coordinate 138,741,737 downwards.
TGCGGAGGTGTCTACGGTGGGCAATGTATCTGCTGCTAATGATGTTTCTACTGCTAACTCCCTTTGTTGTGTTCCTTCCTTTGTTAACGAGGGCTGGGCTATCGGAATAGGCTCTGGAAAGACTGGTGGTTCTGCTGTGGTCCATTGAATAGCTTTGTTATACATTCTGTGTTGTTCATGTATCCCTGGTTCAAATATTTCTGCTGCCGGTTGCAGTTGTTTACCGGAACGGGTCTGGATTGCAGCAGCCTGTATCTCCACCGGTGTGATTTTTACCATGTTGGCCATTGGATTTTGACGTTCCTTCTTCCTTTGATCATACTCAGCTGCATCCTTGCAAAATCTCCTAATATGTCCAAATTCACCACAAAAATGGCAGCGTGGTGGTGGTAAATTGGGATTTTCCGGTGGTGGTCCGTTTTACCAGCGGTTTGGATTATAATTGTTATTCCTCTGTCCTCGGTAATTTCGATATCCTTGGTGCTGGTTGTTTCTCATTTGTGGAGGCACATAGTGATTGGCTGGTTGTCCTTGTTCCTGGATAATTGCATTGACAGTTGCTGTTCCTTGTACTCTAACGTTGTATGCGCAGTTTTCGGTGGTGTGTTTGACAATGTTGCAGATAGCGCAAAATGTTTGATTAAGTGCACAATTGGCACTGGTATGTCTTGAATTTTTGCATATGTTGCAGTATACCTGTGTAGTCATATCTTCTGCAACATTCTTGTTTCCTTTTAACCATTCTAAATCTTCTGTAAATCCACCGACTTTGTGTTCCAGTTGCAGAGTCATTGCAATGACTGCGTCGAGGGACATGGCTCCGACACATCTTATGATCATGATCTGCTTAAGTTGTGGAACCAAGCCATTAATGAACCACTGAGTGATAACGTCATCTGGTAAGTTAGCATGGGCCGGTGGTAGCTGCCTTAAGTGTGTTCTGAAGAGAGTAGCATACTCCTGTACAGTTTGATTTGGTTTCTGTCTATTATTCTGCAGATAATCAAAAATTTCGGCTGGGTTCTTTTTTAGCCTGAATCGTTGCAGAAAAGCATCTCGTACTGCTTCGTAGGTGCCGAAATGATTAATATCATATTTTGTAAGCCATCTAGCTACTTCATTAACAAGTGTAGATTGGAAGACAATGGCTTTGTAGGCCTGATCCGGTGGATGATTGAGAACTGCGTAGCTTATCTCGAAGGTGTGTACGTGAGCATCCGGATCATCTCCTGGAAATCCACCAAACTTCGTGTATGTCACTCCCGTTGGAGGTGGCCTTGGTGGACATAACTGTTGTTGTTGTTGTCCGTTCATCATGAGTGTATTATACCTTCCTTCTGTATCTCGGGCCTGAATATCTGAACTACCGGAATCTGTATCGTCGAATGGCGCACTTTCCGGTGTGATTATCTTGCTTGATATGCTTCGAATCTCTGTTTCGAACAGCCTTCCTTCCTCCTTGATATCCAGTGTATGGGAACTTGCTTTCGAGCACGGTGATTGGGCTGAGGATTCAGCAGAAAATGCTAAATCGTCACCGAAAAACTGTGATTCTCTTACCGAAATATCACCGGAATGAACCGAAATTATGCCCGATTTTGGTGTTTTTTCGCCTTCGCCGATTTCTTTGACTAAAGTGTTTCTAATCGTAGATGAATCTGAATCTTTTTCCAAGGTTGTTAAAATAGATTCCCATTGCGTCTTGGTAGGTTCTGGAATTACTATATCTTCGACAGACTGTGCCAAAATAGTACCGGAATGTTCCAGAGGCGTAACAGGTCCCACCGGAATATGACCAGAATCAGTTTTAACATTCTTAACTTTCTTGACAACTGGGTCAGTCCTAGTTGTACTTCCACTTCCCAAAGTTGGTTTTAGTACTCCAGACTGATGGTTCTTGGGATACGTTTCACCGGATCGAGTAACCGGCATGTATCATCTTTTGTACTAATCGTGTAGTATTACTAACGAGACAGTCTGCAACAATCTGGTTCTATTGCTACTGCCAATCGAACGATAATCTAATTCTGACAGATGACTGGCAATCTTGATGCCACTTTCCCACAAACGGTGCCAAGTGTTAAATGTTACACAGTTACGCTGTGTTAATGACTAGCCGAAATCGTTACCGAACAAATATTAAACGTAAAATAGTGATTCACCGTAAGCTGTATTAAACTTTCTATCACCGAAAGGCGTTATCAGACCAAGTGGGTTCTTGGGAGTGGTAGGGGTCTGTTAGATAGAGGCACTGTACTCTTTTCCCAATTCTTAATCACAACATCAAAACTAATGCACGTCTTAGCTTAGTTACTTGCGATAACTAGACAATATTGGGTTTCTTTACGCTTGCGTATCGAACTTCTTTAGACTATTCTGCTATTGGAACAGAGCAGTAGTCCATTCTACAACTATGCTATTATACCGTAAATCAACCAAAGCGAAGACTATAGCTGACAGATTCATTCGTCACCACACTTGCCAGTGATCTCAAAAGTCCCCGTTACTGAAGATACTAGTTCGTACTCATATTCGGGGTCACAGTTATTACACCGAATGCAATGAGTCTGATGGAAACACACAGAACATACTCCGACAGGGCAACATATTACCTATTCAATTCACATAGCCGGATAACTACTCAAACTGACTCAGGGTACTTCAATAACTGAAGAATACGCAGCAATACAATACGATAACAGTACTCAGACACACAATCCGTCATTCAATCACTCGTTACGGTGAACTTCAATGTGAGCATCCGATACAGAACTCAACATTTACATTAGTCAGACTCCACAACAATGTAAACAGTACTATGACAAAAAATTAAGCGAACAATCCGGCAATTCCAGAAGGATGTCTCTCTCGAGCATTCTCCTTACATTGCTTTATATAGATTTACAAAGTGCGCGTACCAACTTTTGTGCGTAATTCAAAGAACTCCGTTACATCCGGCAGTCATTACATTTGTCTTACTCGGCGGCCGACTAACAGAATGGAGGTGGTGATTCAAATACCACCATAATATATTATAAATTCACTCTAGGTCCTACAAAAAATATGCGAGTACGAGAGATTTACATAAAACATAGTTTGCATATTTTTTATGTATCGTAGCACACACATGAATCATCTATATGTACATGGAAGTAAAAATGATCCACAAATCATAATTTGCATATTTATTAATATTTAACATTACAAATCTATTCCATAACACACACACACATATGTGTGTGTGTGTCTTATCGTTAATTAGCACTCGGTTCTAGATCATATGTATGTAAAAGACACTTTTGTGAATTATAACACACATGTATGAATCATTTATGTCTACATGGAAGAAAGAATGATTCATGAACATTCATAATAACCATCAGATAATGAGAGAATTCATTGTATAAAATTAAGATCAATGATCAAAACATCCACACGAAGTAGTGATCTCTAATCACTTGCAATACTTTGGAATAGGAATGGAGGTGGTGATTCAAATACCACCATAATATATTATAAATTCACTCTAGGTCCTACAAAAAATATGCGAGTACGAGAGATTTACATAAAACATAGCTTGCATATTTTTCAAATCCTACTCTAGAATACATATGCAAGTAAATATTCTTTCAAAAATTATAACATGTATATTGATTACTAATAAACACTTAATTCCAAACCATATGTAAGAAAGGGACAGTTTCATGAATTACAACATGCATATGGATTAACAAAATGAAAACTCAAAATGAATAAAAATGAAATATATACATAAAAAGAAAAAATAAATTTTACCTTGAGCTTCCTCGCACATAATAGGTAACACTATCAATGAGAATACGACAGATAGTCATATTTTATTTTTGGATCAAAATCTAATAGTTTTTTATCAATATCATTTGGAATGAAAAAAGCTTTTTATCGTATGTTCCGAATTCGACGAAGTATTTAATATAAAAAAACTAAAACTTTCTAACAAAAGTCTTTCCATTGAAAAGTCTCAAATGATTTGAGGTCTCGTGAATATGTTGAGTCACCAAATGATTAGTCGAATAATAGTAGGTCTTTGTATAACCAGATAATTATTCATGAATGAATGAATTCTTGAATAATGAATAATACAACAAGATTAACGGTTTACTCTTTGCCACAAGTAATCTGATCTTTAAACATCGCTAGATCGTGCAAGATCGTGCCTTACTCCATGTGAACAAAAATAAAACCTTGATTTTATTGTTAAAAAGCATTTAGTTTCACCACAATGTAATCAAAACACTAAACTTGTTCTTATTACCATTCCTTTTCTCTGTTCACGGAGCAGTGCAGCAATAAAACGCTTTGCATGTTTCGCCCTTATGTTTAAACAGACAAGCAAAATCATGTTTTAATAAATTTCCAGACGAAAATGGGTTATTTGTACTACTAGTAGCGCCATACCTGTCTGAACTCAGCCCTATTTGATCAACTCGCAATGGCTCCAGTTAAACTTTCATTATACCATGCTGAAAGATAATCAAGAAAAATTATTGTCTCATTTGGGGACAAGCTTGCCACTAATCTGGTAAATAACTTAGAGACGTGCAGAGATATTCTAGTGCAGTTGATGTGTCATGGTTTTTCATTTTTTGCATATTTGCTTGGTATCTCAAGGGAAAATCTATTCGCAGACAGCAATACCTTGCTTAGTATTTCGTGGGATGTTCTATTCCAGAGATAACAAATATTTTAGTAAGTCGTTTGCATCTAAGAACTAGGAATTGGGTATGTAGAGCGTTTGATCACCTGCTCATCATAAAGATCAAGCTTGATGCTTCAGCAACGACTATGAATGAAAGAGGTGAGAAATCCTACGAAAGATTGTTGCCCGTTGCGGGTGACGATGAAGAAAGATCGTGATATGGCGATGGAGACGCGAAATTATGAAAAGTCACTTCAGGTGGAAGTAACGGAGGAGCAGAATCTACATGGAACAAGGATGGGGGGACGTAGCATTAAGGTTCTTGCGGTGCAAGGAACACTGGCCTCCGTTGGTCTGGAGAAAGCGGGTGCAGCTGTGGTGGTAACTGTATTGACGCCACGAAATATGGCGATGGAGATGCAAAATCATGATATACTCCGGGCGGAGGAGAGTCTACAGGGAACGCGGATGGGGGGAGGTAGCTAGGAGCTTCTTGTGGTGGAAGGAACATTGGCCCCCGTGGATCGGGGGACTGTGATGGCATCGGCGGTGGCGCCAAATTCGGTATTCGTGACCTCATAGCTATGCAGGTATTTTCATCTCCATTCAGGAAAGCTGTGCATTCTTCTCTGCTTCGTTGCATCATCCTCTGCTCGATGCAGTTTCTCGTGTCATCGAACGCCAGCATTGTGGATAGACCTGTAGGGACGGGGCAGTTCGAACCTTCACCGCTGAAATAATTGAAACTGGTAGTCAAGTTTTTTAGATTCGGTAAGGCGCAGATCTCAGCAGGGACGCTTCCACAGAGTTTATTGTTAGCTACGTTGAGCTGTTCCAAGCTCAGTAGGTCTCCTAAGGAGGGAGGCAAAGGGCCTATGAGTTTGTTGAGGCTCAAATCCAGCACAGTCAGCTGAGAAACCTCACTAAACTGAGCCGGTATGCAAGCTTCTAACATGTTTCCGAGCAGGATGAGCTCTTCTAGAGTCGTATTCAGCCCGCTGAGATCAGAAGGGATTCTTCCGGTCAGTGCATTGTTGGCGAGGACGATGACGGATGCAGAGGAAGTGTGTAGAGTGGAAGGTATAACTCCAGAGAACTTGTTGTTGTTGAGGAAGATCGCATCGAGAGGCTTGATGAACAGTTTCTCTGGCATCTCACCCGAGAATCGGTTGAAGCGGAGGTCAAGGTAGGCGAGGCTCGGTAAAGACAGAACAACAGCCGGAAATCCTCCCTCAAAAAGGTTGTTGCTGATATCGAGCTCGTACAGATCTGTCAAAGAAGATATGGATGCAGGAAGAGAGCCAAAGAATCGGTTAGAGTTCAAGTGGAGAAGGGAGAGGCGAGTGAGCTTTCCGAGCTCTTCCGGCAAGGAGCCAGCAATATTCTGGCCATTGAGATCGATTCCTGCAACGAAAAGCTCGCCGGAGCCAACGTCCGGCGGCGACGCGCAGAAGATGCCTCGATAATTGCAGGGGTTAGGGCCGATCCAAGTTGCTGTGACATTATTTGGATCATCGGTAATAAGCTTCTTCCATGCCTGGAGAACTGAAACTGTATGCAACATGTTGGGAGTAGGATAAGAAGGTTGCGGGCTGCAACCGTCCCACCAAAGGCGCACGGCCGAGAAATGTGATACGAGTGAGCGAGGACGACGATGAAAATGTGTTGTGGAGGTCAGCAGCAGCAACAAGAGAATGAACAAGGCGGCTAGGATAGCAATGTAACGACTGTGGAGAGGAACCCGCATTTTCTCCTGCCTGCCAATCAGCAGGTATGTTGCTACTGCAAGATGACCTGCAATTCAGGAAGTAAAGATCAACAAGTCTATCAGCACATGATGGCTTCAGATTTGCAGTAATAAGAAATTCGAAGGAATACTTAATCACTGATTCAAATAATCGATTAGAGTTAATATCTTATCAGAATTAATTCAAGACACAACGATAAATCTTGTCCGCAAAAAATGCCCTCATAATCTACACAGTGAAAAATGCCATCAGGTTAGTAAAACATTAATCCAACACTGATTCAAGATAATGCTCGAACACTAATCTTGTAACTATTAAAATCTACACAGTGAAAAATGCCCTCAGGTTAGTAAAACATTGATAATCATCGATAATCAAGATAATCATCGAGCACTAATCTTGTAACTATGATTTTGCCTACTGAGGCTAAAGGTGGTCTGTATTTCATACTTCCATGATATCGTTTGAAGAGGAAATCACTGACAGTTTTAATCCGAGTATCACAAATAAGTCTGAGAATCAACTTCATCACTCCATGGAAGTCATAAACAACAGGGAATTTGACAATGCTGGTTCCTGACACAGTTAGAGGGAGGAGGGGAAAACCAAAGAGAAGATAGAAGAAAAAAATACGTGGAAGAGACAACGCATCTTGTTCTGCGTACAATATACAATCGATGCTACGCTGCACCTTAGACGATAACAGATAGTCTTTCTATGGAAAATATTAGACATTGCTTGCAGGAAACTCCATACAAACATCAATCTGCAGAAGCAAAACTGGAATTCGTTTTGTCTTTCTTTGGAAAATGTTAGACATTGCTTGCAGGAAACTCCATACAAACATCAATCTGCAGAAACAATCCTTGTGATACTGAGATTGATACCTGCTTAGCTTAATGACGTAGCAAACCCTGAAAACGGCGTCCGCAACTGCCAAATCAAACTGTTAATCATGTACTACTTTTCAAGATACCGTTTTCCTTCTGCCGCAGGCGGTAATGACCTAATCGGTAAACGGACGCTACCTCCGTTCCTTGAGCAGAAGAAAATTGTCGCTGATCATCGGCAAGCTGCGCATTCCAAGAAATTCGATTCACGCACGGTCTGTACAGATTTTCAGGCTCATCGCATCATCGCATGCGACCTACGTTGCATTTCGTTGCACACAGTTGATTCCAATGTGGCGCTCTGGACATAACCTATACCTCCAGATACGCAGTGTCCGTATGAAGCGCATGTCGGGGACACTGTTCTTCAAAACACCAAGGGTCGTTTGGGCTTCACACCCCCAGCATGATGATTCGGTCATGGAGTCCATTGAAGTCCCTGAAAAATCCGAGTTCTTGGCTCTCTCTCTCTCTCTCTCATATATCTCTCTCTCTCTCTCATATATCTGAATGCCAGCTTCCAAGACGTATGTTCATGACTCATACGACTAGAGGAACTTGCATGGTCGGTGATCCTTTCGTTTTAGAAAGCCCAAAAGCAATCATCAATTTTTTTTTACTGTTTAAATGATTCGTCCACTGTTCTTTTCTTTTTTCAAATTATCAGTCCACTGTTTTTTTTAGAGTACAATGAATTGAAAACACACTCAAAAATACACTACAATGAATTGGAAACACACTCACATAGCCGATCTCGTAATGTGGAGGCACCCATCTTTGAAAAACTCATAGATATGTTCAGTCACTTGAACTCAGGACTTTCTCCCAAAGACTCAAGGCATCAAACCACTAGATTACACGGGCTTGAATGCATCTACTGATCTTGATGGTTTATATGTTTTTGTTTTAAATGGAGGTTTGGACGAAGCCTCCTTCCTTGGCTTTAATTTTGAAAGAACATTTGTACAAGGTGAATGGGCATAGTACTCGTCGGACGGCCTTCCGTATCTCATAGAGCAAAGGTTAGAGAGCATGATTACAATGGCCCAAAGGCTACATGAGGATAAGTTAACTTGTTTAACTGATAGAAGGCTTTACATGGTGTCTTGCTAGGTGGGGAGGATTGAACCATCACCCTCGCCTCAAGAGACAGGACTCAACCAGTTGAAAACATGCTAGGATAGTGAAGGTTGATGTTGTTAGATGGCTTGCACTAATTGAAAAGTACGACAATGAAGCATATAGCATTCATGAAACCCTCCGAATCCCATACAACACTGATGCCTAACATTTACTAGGAATGAAGAGACTGAGAACTTGTCGGCATGTGCTAGTTTAGTTGGTTTGAGCTCTTGTCTCCTGTTACAGGAGTGGGGGTTCAACTCTTGTTCATATATTTAGGTGGTGGTGTGTGTGAACAAGAACATTGCATACCTTTTCACAAAGGCTCTGCCTAAGGAGAAGTTTGAAGCTTTCCGCAAAGCTTTGGGCTTACTTCCTTTTGTGGATTGATTCCACATAGCTTGGCACTTCCTTATTAGATTGTGATGTGTGTGAACACTCGAGGACCACCGGGGCACTTTTTTCCCTCTTTAGAAGGGTTTTTTCCCCTAGTTTGTATATACTCCTACAACCCTAATGTGTCACTTATCGTTGTACATCCTACTGGTTGTACATTCAATATTGTGTGTTGTGCTCCAAGCTTCTTCTTCTTCCTTGTGTTATGCGCGTGCTTCCATAGACCTCAAACTCCAACAACCCTTGCTAGCGCTGGCTCACATATAACAGGCCATGGGCCAATCCAAACGTAATCTCCTTACCACTTTGAGGTTGTCATCATTGTATCACCTTCGGATGCATAGGTTTTCTATGACATGCATCTGGATGCATGCAAAACATGTAAAACCTGCAACGACTTCCATTTTGTTTTGTGGGCTGGTGGATGCATATAGAACGAATTGCACAAACAAGAATTCCTCTTATTCATGTTCCTTTTTTGAATCCCTCAGTTATGATATCTTACTGGTCTATCAGTGTCCACTCGCCACCAATGTTGTGCCATCGACATTGGAGGACCTCGAGCAGCAGTAGGCTATGGCAACCATAGCCCACATAAACCTCCCTTCCCCTGGACCTTCTGTGTAAGCGCTTCAAGCTCCATCCATTACTTTAGCCTGCAAGTGGATCATGATCATTGTTCTCTCTCTCTCTTTGATGTACCAGAAATACACCCATGGTGATTGCTGTGTAAGACTTGAGTCATGACTACTCATAATGTAGAGTGCCATAGATTAATGCACTCTTATAAGAGATTTTGAGTCACCTCAATCCTCATCAGTGTAGTACTCTATATCTACTACGATAATCAATGATCATCATGTGTATGCACAGGTGACAATACTAGACCATATCCTATAGAAATTTATCAACGAAATGAGATTCTGAGAACATGGATGTACCGTGGATAATGGATCTTCGCATTCAAAATTTTAGAATGTATATGAGATGCAACATTTAACAGGAATGTTTGAGCTAATGTACCCTAGTGGTTGACCGTTAGAAAAAATTCGGAGTTCGAACTCTTGTTGGATATATTCTTGAGTTTTTTAACATGGATGTCTCTATTTTACGAGGTCAGGTGTCTCTAATTTACGAGGTCGGGTGTCTATGTCTTTTTAATTCCTTTTAAAATCAAAAGAAAGACATTTAAAAGTAATTTTGGCCAAAGCCTAATCTTTCTTATAGTTTTAATTAGATTGAAAGAACAACTATACAAGTGAAGGGACATAGTATCCATGTGAGCCTCTGTATCTCACAAAACAGGGGTTAGACTACCCATAGGTGACACTTGGAAAGAACTACTCAAAAGTGACTGGTTTAACTCTGTTTAAAGACGATACACTAACTTATAGCCCACAATTGTCCTGCCATAAGGAAGGTCTAAACCCTCACTCTTGCCACAAGAGGCAAAAGGCCCAACAAGATAGCTTAACACATGCAGAATATGAGATACAACATTGCTACAAGCTATATACAAAACAGTTAATATGTTATAATTTTAAAAAATATAGAACGAAAATGAGGATTTAAAAATACTTGTAGATCATTGCGCATAAAAAGTATTCTATCCCAAAAAATATACAACAAGTAGAGACTTGGAAAGCTTTGCGAATGATGAGGTAGTAGGAGACTTATTGACTCCTACCAAATGGAAAAGAAGGGTTCGTGTTACCATAAGCAATCTTGTTTCCATGTACAATAATGCAAAAGGCAAGAATCAAGTGAAGCAAATATTTATAGCCAACGTGTATAAGAATGCAAGAGAAAATAATAACCAAGTCCCCATGAGTGGTCTTGAGTCGTTGGTGTCTTTGTCTCTTAGGTTAGGGATGGGGTCCAACCCTTGCAAGTTTTGGCGGGACATCCCTCAGTACATGTGTGTTTAGATGGATGTAAATCAACCCCTCCAAGGGGTTTGCTCAGCCTTCAAGCAATTCAAAAATTAGTTGTTGAACTTTCAACTAGTTCAAACTAGTTACCTCATCTAGTCTTAGGGTCATCCCTTTCCAATTTTTATCTTTGTGGGTGTTCAGGCTCTGAATTTTGATAGTCATTAGGCATCTAACCCCTCCTCTTTGGGATTGGGGTGGTCCCATGGATACTGTGCCTGCTTTTCATTGTATTTTCAATTAATTCAAGATTAACTGGAACAACTGATGAAAATATGAAAATTTAAACTTCTATAGTACTATATAGCCATAAGTTGCAGCCTTCAAAGGAAATTATTTCCTTCGTATTTTTTCAAACTGCAAGTATTTGTTCAATCGGCATGTCCTCTTTCTTCAATGATAATAGTGTTTTTGGCTTATTGGTTTTTTCGAGAATGTGGATTTGTTCTTATCATGGATTCAAATGATCTGTTTAATGCTGTACTACTCAAATTTGAGACCATGGTAGAAGACAAAAGTTTTATGCAAATTATATCTGTTTATTGATTCTTTTATCAAATACCACTATGGATTTATAAATTTTATAGGATCTCATAGACTCTGGATGCATTGGATAAAAGAATCTTTTATTTCCTTTTTTTCATGTGGATGTATTAGGTACATGTAAATCAATGGATCCTAGCGAGGAGCTAGAGTCCAAGAAATATATTTTCTCTTCATCTTCAATGATTAGTGAAGATCTGAAATAAATCTACATCAATTTCTCAAGAGACCAATTCATTTGGAAGTTGGACATGGTTTTAATGAATGTTTCAACATGTTGGAAGTACTAGCATACATTGTACTACTACTACTACTACTACTACTACTACTACTACTACTACTACTACTACTACTACTACTACTACTACTACTACAAAAAATAATAGCAATAAAGTTAAAGAACTTAGTAAGAAGAGAAAATTTAGAAAATAGTGCCAATGTAAGGTATTGTGTCCATGGACTTACCTATCATCCAAGGCCTAAATTGCAAGGCCAGCACAAAATGTCTTATGGACTTACCTATCATCCAAGGCCTAAATTGCAAGGCCTAAATTGCATGGCACAAAAAATGTTTCTTCTACCTTTCATATGAGAAATTTTGATATGTCTATAGAAGGCATGTACATATAGATCCATAAAAAAAATGATATACAAATTACAGATCTCTGCTTAAAATTTGACACGAATCTTCAAAAAACACCCATTTTTGACAAGCAAAATGGCCCTAAATAGGCAAAATGCCCATCAACTTAAGGCCCCCATATCATCTATGTGAGTTCATGCTCAATGAAGGAAGAATAAAATTTGCATAATGTGATTAGAATATTAAGAAAGTGAACATATTTGTGTACTCAAAGAAGCTCCTTGAGAAACATGATTTTAGCATTATATAAACAATAAGAAAAAACTTTAGGATAAGTCAAAGAAAATAACAATTGTTGAATCCATGAAACTTGTATACTTTTGCATATTAGAGAATCTTAAAAATCCAAGCCATTGCAAGCTTCTATGAGTGGAACACCTAATATGCATACATTGTGTGAGTATGGTTCATATTTTAATGCATTGTTTGAAAGAGAGAATATGGAGGTATCAATAGGAGTACATGAAAATCCTTTTACATCTTTCTTATTGATGATATCACAAATCTGACTATTATTTTTTATGTTGAATACATGGGAAATGCAAGAAGAAGGGTAGGAATTGTATATTGGATGTATGAAATAAAAATTGAATTTATACTCATGATTTTTTCATTAAGTTTCTCTCTAAAAATATCATATTTAAAGTGTATTGTCATTATCATAGATTTTGAATTTGTGTTGGTTGTAAATCAATCAATGTACTTGCAAATTCAAAGAATGTGTGTGCAATGTCTCATGATGTAACTTCTTGTAATTAGCCTTGAATTTTTTAGTAGTTTGACTTTGTATGGTTCTTTGAAAGATGTAAGTTAGAGTTTTTCCTTGTTTTTGGAAGAATTTTGCATTGCAACCCTTATTTTTTATAATTTTTTTTCATGTAACCCTATTGCAATTGTCTAATTTTATCAATCGGCATCCATAGCCGCAAGGTCATCCACTAAAATAGCAACTTAATTGGCTTTTGCAACAATTTTGGCTACTAACCCATTAAAATTGCATTCTTGGATGATTCTAGCTTATATAGGAGGGATCTCTCTGAAAACTTTTGGGTACAAATGTCTATGCCATGAAATTGAGTTGTGCAAGAACACAAAAGAAAAAGAACTTCGTTCTCATGCATTTGGAAGCTACTTTTACACGCTCTTTTTCACTCCATGTACTCTAGAGAGGAATGAAAAACTAGACCCAAAAAAAAGTTTGCATATACTTCGAGGAATCTTCTACATCCTCCTTTGCTTTCCTCTTTGTGAGCTTGGCATAAGAAATCATAACAGCATATGAGGTGAAAGGAAGCACTCGTGGAAAAAAATTGCACATGTCTCAAGGCAACCTCTCTTACACTTATGTGTCCCTCGATTAGTTTTGAGCTGAACCGTTTCCCTCTACATGGGAACTTTTTACTCTAGTGTTGGCTAGAGATTTTTCCCCATGTAACCACATATACATGATATAGTCATATCTACTGGTACATAATACTTAAAGGATTCATGTATATCTCTCACTTCACTCATTCTCAATTATTGATCATCTATCTATAAAGAGTTCTTCTAGACATCACATGTCTTCTTACGCCCATATCCTTCTTTTATCTTATGTGTACTCTTGTTCGTGTTTCCTCACTCACACAAACCCAACACTAGTACGAGATCAAATTTAGCTTCTTCTCAACCTGCTATTTTTCATGTCCATCACCACATGCATTTGTACTACTACAAATTGATCCTAAGGCATAGAAGTACAATGTTCAACACTTGGTGAACATTTCCACTAGGTGCATTCGGGTTTTGCCCCCCCTTTCAAAGCCATTCGTGCAATGAGAATTTCCATTAGAGTTATAGTTTGTGAGTTGCATTTCAGCTATGTTGAGGTTCGTATCTTACTCCTTTTGAGTTCTTTGGTCCAATGACAACCAAGAATGACTCTTTGGGCATGCTTCAAGTAAAAGAATGACTTTTTCGGCATGCTTCAAGACAAAATGTTGTCTTAAATTATGAAGCATGTTCTTGTTGCAAAGAAACCATGGAACATACTAGCAAATGTTGACAAGCGACTCGATGGTTCTTCTACTATGTAGAGTGTTGTCATAGATTTAGGTTCATTTTCAAGTAGAGTCACTATGCTCCTCCACCTATGCAAGAGCAACTTAGATGGGATGGAAAGGATGATCAAGCTCATGCATTGATTTCTGTTTCTATGAAGTGATATATTGTTTCACACATTCGAGCATGCACTACTTCAAGACAAGATTGGGATACACTTGCTTCTTTGTATGTTATGCATAGTGAATCATATGTTGCTTACTTGAGAAAGGAACTTGAATATGTATGTATGGCTAAAAATGAATATGTGCATGTTTATGTTACATGCATCAAGGATTTGAAAGAGAAACTAGAAAACATTGAGGAGATCATTCTTGATGCATCAAAATATTTTGACATTATGCAAAGGATTGTCAAAACATTTTCAAATCTTTGCTACTACACTTCATTTGTTTGCAAAAGGAAATCCAAACATGTATAGTTTTAATGAGGTTTTTTCTCTTCTTTTGCAAGAGAGTAATCAAGAGTGAATAGAAGTGGGTTGCTTGGAGAAATACAAGCACTTGCTATTAGAAAATAAAGTTAAAAGTAAGTATGGTTTGGATTTGGGTTCATCAAACCAAAGCCTCAACCTTCATCTTCGACCGCTTCCTCTCTTGATGCTGATAATCAAAAGACAAAGAGATGCAAGTATTGTCAAAAACCTAGATGTATCGTTGTTAAATATAGAAAGCTTACCAAGCAAAATGAAAAAAGAAAGAATATGGCATGTCTACTATTGAGAATACATAATGCAAAGAATGATGAAGCCAATGGTTCTCAAAATTTTTGGCCATGTGTTGTTACATGTAACTATGATTCATCATCACACTCTACGTGTGTGATTGTGAATGATGTTGATTCAGATTGGTTTTTCGATAGTGATGCTTTAAAGCATTTCATTTCATATGCAAAAGATTTTCTGTACTTTTGAAAGATGCACCCAAGGAAGGACATGTTTTATGTGAAAACAATGCATCTTATCTTATTATTTCAGTTCAAGAAATTCTGCTTATAACTATAGATGGAGGTATTTTTAATTTCAAGGATTCACTGTATGTATCTAGTATCAAGAGAAAAACTTGATTTTAGTTCCTACTATTTCTATTGTGGGTGTTCATGTGCATTTTGTTGATAAAATATGTATGGTTCATGAATTTCAAAATGGTAATGTTATTTTGATGTCAGGGACATTATGCGATGGTTTGTATAGGTTGGATAGATATAGGAAAGTTTCCTCAAATTGTTCATATATTTTGGTAGTGATGTGTGTGAACACACTAGGACCGTCGAGGCACTTTTTTCCCTCTTTAGGAGGTTCTTTTCCCTTTGCTTGTATATACACCTATAACCCTAATGGGTCACTTATCTTTGTACATTCTAGTGGTAATACATTCAGTATTGTGTGTTGTGCTCCAAGCTTCTTCTGCTTCCTTGTGCTATTTGCATACTTCTACAAACCTCACTCAAACAATTGGTATCAGAGTAGGTCACTACTTCATCTAGGGTGTCATTGACACCCCTTTGTTCACAATCTCAAAATTGCATGAAATTTGGTAAGCATGCCTAGCGTGATTAGAAGTTCAAAAAACTTCATTTTGTGGTGATGAAATCGCGACCTGAGCTTGTTTCGGCCACTGAATGCACTATCACGGTGCTTGTGTAGACAATTTCATCTTTTTGTGCCAAATATATATACAAGTTTTGGTTCACTAGTATAAGCACCTCAAAGTCTAGTATAGGTTTAGCATAACTTGCATCACGGTATTTTAGTCTGTGGCCATGACTGAAAGCAGCAATGTATTCTATATGTTGGTTGTGAAGTTGGATGGTACCAATTATCCATTATGGGCTTATATGATGCATCATGTATTGGTTGCAAAATGATTGTGGAATATTGTACAGGGTGTTGAAAAACATCCTATTACACCTACAAACACATTCGCTTAAGGTGATGCAGATGGAATTGAAGATGAGGATATTCTTCATGTTCTTGTTCGTGCTACGATTCCTGCTGCACCTACTATAGAGCAAATTCATTGGGATAGTAGAGATGCTCATTCACATGCATTGATAGCCTTGTCTATCAAACGTGCCATTATTCCTCACATTCGCTCTTGTAGAACAAAGGATGCTTGGGATACACTTACCACTTTATACCAAGCAAGGAATGAGGCTCGTCTTGCTTACCTCTAAAAATAGTTGGAGAGTGAGCACATGAATGAAGGAGATTCCATGGACAATTTTTTCAAAGATTTGAAGGAACAATTGATTTCTGCTTATGAAGTCTTGCCTGACAGTTCCCTTTTGCAGACTATTCTGAATGGACTTCTCAATTCATATCAGAGTTTTGCTTCTACTCTTTGTTTGATGATGAAAGGAAATCCAAATGACTTAACATTTGAGGAGTTAGTATCTCTTCTATTGCAGGAAGATCAATCTAGATAGAACATGTCCATTATGTGTGTTGCAGATTAAGTTTTCCTGGCTAGTCAGAAGGGCAAAGGTAAATGGAGTTCTTATACTAGTAAGAAGAAATCTACTAATTCTGCACAATCAAAGAAGGATGACATAGATGAGAAGAAAACAAAAAAGCAGAAATTTTTTTGCAAGTATTGTAAAGGATAATGATCATGTCATAAAGAGATGTCCAAAAGTGGCTACGAAAGAGGCAAGGAAGGAAGAGGTTGGAATGTTTGTTGTAGAGGCCTCTACACCTAGAACAAAGTCTGCTAATCTTGTACAGAATGAAGAATCGGCAATTAGCACTATTTGAAGTTATGACCCATCTTCTCTTGAATAGTGTATGTCTACAGTAGACTCAGATGTTAAGTACTTTGATAGTCGGGCAACCAAACATATTACCTCACAGCGAAGTATCAACACTTCACTTGAGTCTACCTCTACAAGGAATACTATTATATGTGCCAAAAACTCCTCTTATCCTGTCATGGGAGTTCGTAAGATCATTCTGACTAGTGCTGATGATAGTTCTTTTACATTGTTGGATGCTTTATTTGTGCTAGGAATAAAGAAGAATCTATAATTTATCGGATAGGGTAATTTTAAGGTGACCTTCAAGTGGGATTAGGAAATCAAGGGAGCTCCAAGGAGTTTTTTAGCAATACAAGGAGAAAATGGGTCTTTAAAAAACTCATGAAACAAAATTTTATGTCAAATAAATTAAAGTCAAAGCTCGATCTAAACTTGGGACTTTTATGGCTCCATTAAGAGCCATTCAAGGGTGTCTAGAGCACTGTGAAATGCAGAACAAAGCAAGGTTTTTGGAACACTTATTGGACATAAGAGCACTTTTTGGAGCACTAGACTTGAGGTTGGAAGCATTGGAATAAGTCCATGGCAAGTCCAAGTGATGGCTTGAGTCATCAAAAGGCTTAGAAATTTAAAGGAAATGTGAACTCCTCGTAGAGTTCACTTGTGAACTCCCTCTTGTAATTTTTGAGTATTTACTTTATGTAAAAAGTGAAAGCATCTAAAGTGGTTGAGTCCACTTGATGAAAAAAGAAAGGAGAAGCCATGAATTCATGATTGAGGGTAGTTAGAGAATTAGATCAATCACTAAAGAGTTTGGAGAGTGATTATAGGAAGATTCAAATTCAAAAATAGGCTCCAACCATCACTATAAATACATGGAAGTTTAGTCGCATTTTTGAGCCCTCCATGAGCTGAGCTTTATGCCATATCAAAGTGTGGGTTCAAGAACGCATATGTATCAGTAAGTCCATTGTATTTCACAATCAATACACTTTCATTTTCATGATAATTTGAGTTCATATTCTCATGCTTTTGTGAAGTGTATTGTTCACTGCCATATCTCTTAGTTTTCTTAGTCAGATTGCACAGTTGAATTCTCTAAACTTGGTGCATCATTTTTAATGTCTTAAGTTGGTAAAGTTTTCTCCGTAAGTCTACTAAATGCTCATAAAATTTCATTGCAATTGGCTTTTTAAATCTTAAGATATGTTTATTTGAAGTTGACTATATCACTTCATTCTCTACTTCTCTGTTAGCACTCCATCAGATCAATGTTTTTCTCAGAGCTGGTTCTCAGTGAGATATTACTATTTCTTTGCTCACGGGTTTGAGTATTGCTACAACCCGTGAAAATCGGGATGGTGCTATAACTTGCTAGACTTCTTTCTCTTTATGTGGTCCATCATTTTTGATCAAATCTCTCGTGCTTGTTATCTCAATAAGTTAATAAGAGTTTCCCAAAAGGAATTAAGTTAATTGCTATTGTGGCCAGAGAACTGTTCAAAACATTGAGCAGGTGTATGAACCAAAATAGCAAGTTTTTTTGTTCTTTAATCTACTTCAACTTATCTGTTTTGATCCATCTTTTTGAGAGTGATCTTCCAAGGTACATAGGGTGTCTAATATATCCTTTGGCAAGCTAAAAAGGCCCACCACATATCTCTGGAGTTCATTTGGCTGGTGTAGTGAAAAGTTTTTGCAACACCACTTCATCTTCACCAAGTACAAATCCATCTCTTCACAGGAAGAACACTAAATCCTCTTAAACAATTTTTGGCATAGGCTAAAGACAAGGAAAATACATCCTAAAGAAGTTAAAAGCAACAAGTGATTGATATCAAAGGAGTCAACAACATGGTTGTACAAGGATGATTGGGCTAATCAATAGGGCACATGAACCTTAGATTACCATGTGCCTTAAGTCCCACAAGGTGTAGGATTTTTGAATGTATTTGGAAGTCAGAAGATAGGCCTAGGGAAAGACCTAAGTTCAACTTTTCAAACCCCTTAGGGAGAAAACCATCAGGAATGGAGATGGAAAGAACAAAGTAGAAGCGACACAAAAACATAAGACATCAAAGAGACATGGATGAGTTTTTGTTTCCTAGGCTTAGAGAACACCCTCATATCTTGAGGCCTACCCAACTGGTTAAATCCATGACGAACAATTTTGATGGTACTAGAGACCCATACGATTAGCGAGGTTTAGATAAGCACTAAGACTTGAAAAAGTTGATGATTTATTCACTCAATATAATGCCTTTGGCCTAATTATGAAAGACACTTCCTTGAACTGGTTTCAACCATTACACCAAGGTGAGTTTAGGAATATATACTAGCTGCTACACGCATTCATTATTGACTTCTCCAAGAGTGGCATAAGGCACAATACCTCATCTCTCATACATAGCAATACCTCATCTCTCATACATAGCTTTAAACAAACATCCCAAGATATGGTTAGACTTGTAGGAAGACCACTTAGGCAATACCTGGAGAGATGTCCAATTCTAGAGCTACCCACACTAGCCAAACAAGTGGTGTTGATCTTGGATGGTTTTCTAAATGCCAAATGGAGATCTTATGTGTATTTAAAAGAGCCTAGAACTGTAGAATAATGCATTCATATGTGCATTAATAGTGAGGACAACCTAGGGGAAGAGTTAGAGCTTTCCAAGATCTACAAAGATTCAGACTATGCTACTAGGTTTACTTCTAAACCATCCACCTCAATTGAGGAGTTAGTAGAGAAGGTAGCACATAAATTAGGAGTCTCAAGCAAACATGCACCTAGAATGGTCTTAGTGAAACGATGTTACAATTTTGGAGGAGACCACATGGATAATGTGTGCCCAATTATGGCTCAACCCCAAGGAAACCCTAATAGCCAATATTGCACGATAGAAAGGAGAGACACTAACCACACTGTGCAAGACTACCCTTACAACAAGCAGGTGGTTAGGCAAAATTATCCACAACCATATCAATGACAGGGAAGTTATCCAAATTAGTGCCAACCTTAGCAATACTTTAGGCCACAACAACCTTACCAACCACAATATCAAGCTCAACAAAGACCTCAACCAATGTTGGGTCAACAACCTCCTACAGTGGCCAATTGTGATTCTAGTCAAGTATGCATCAACAAAAGAAAACTTGAATAGAGCCTTTGATCCAGCACCTCCCTTGATTTTTGAAAACGATCCAAATGCTCATAGCTTGGAATCAACGCATATAGATAGTCCACTAGCGTACTATATGGACTCACTAGAGTATAAGGAGATCTATGCTTATGAAAACCCTAGTGAACCTAGTTGGGAGCGGGAATATTCAAACATAATGTGCACCAACCCTAGCCCTTGGCCCCAACCAAGACAAATGAGACCCCAAGGACATCAAGGACCATGCTATAGATGTGAAGGAGATCACTTCATAAGGGATTGCCCAATCCCGACACCAAGAGAGACACAAGTAGTAACCATTCAAGGATATTGTCCTGATTGCGATAACAAGCATCCCCTAAGGAATTGCCCAAAGAACCCATCCAATGTGCAAAAAATCACACCTTTTAATGTTATTCGCTTAGTGGTAGACTCAAGTGGAAGTACGATCACCATAAACCTAGTAAGTAGTAACTAGAGCCTAAGCCCTCCAACACAAGCAAGGCACATGTCAAGAGAAGAGCATAGACATTAGTGAGATAGAACTAGAGCTTGGAAGGATAGCCGTGAATGGATGAAAGACAATGGAAAAAGAAGGTGAGCAAACTAGAAGAAAGCCTAAGAGAGACCAAAGGTAAACTTAAAGAAATCGCATCTTAAACACACTCTCACATACCACTGCCACCACCGTCACAATCTAATCACCCTCGTATAATCCCACCACCACCACCTAGAGTAGGATCAATCCTAGCAGATCCTACTCTGGAAGACTTAGATATGATGCTTAAAGCATATCAGACTAGAATCTAGGAATGGCCAAATATGCGAGAACATGAAAAACCTAGAGCTGACCTAGAGATTGAGAGAATTAAGTTATCTGCAAAAATGGTAGAACTGGCTCAAACCATATTTAGGCGAGCTTCCTTTTCAATTACACTAACTCAGCCAAAGTGAAGTTTCACTTTGATGGATAGCTAGAAAGACTAAAGAAAATAATAGTTAGATCAAGACAACTAGCAACATCAAAAGTAATTAATGTTAGAAATGAAGGGATATACCCTCCCCCCTAGGAAGCATAGGCTCCTAACTCTAGTGATCCTCGTATCTCTTCTTGAGTGAATCAATATTCACAAGAATTTTTAAGAGATATTCAAGAAGAGAAATGGACCAAGGAGAGTGAGAATCCTCCTCCCATTGAGCTAGTAGATGATCTTCATGATGAGTTTCCATAAGATATTCCATCTATCTATGGAGACCAAGAGGATGTCCAGTCTAGTGAACAGTTAGATTTTGAGTCTAATTCCTTGTAGGAATTGCCCCATTTCATAGGCCCATGTGAGTCTAATTCTATCCACATGAGAGCAGCCACAATCATGGTAAGGAACAAAACCTCTGTTGTACCTAGAAACATCAATGTAGTGAAAAACACCAAAGTGCAATGTCATCTCACTTTGGAAGAGCTACTCAAGGTTAAACAAAATTGTGGAAACACATAACTAATCAAGTGCCAAAAATAGCTAACTCTCATTCCCAATTAGGAACATATAATTCTATCCTCGAGATACCCTTGGATAATATAGGAGATTTGAGGAAATGAGAAGAAAGAAATACTTATCTTCCTATCACTTATCAGGGTAACACAACAAAAGCTATCTTAGAATCAAGTGCAGGTGTTTCCATTGCTACCACCTCCTTATGGAAGTGTTGTGGCAAGTGTGCACTTAGATTGATGATAATGAAGTTGCAAATGGCAGATGGCCACATCAAGAAACCTCTAGGATTATTGGAAGGAATAACTCTTACCACTTGAGATGTAGAGTTTGAGCATACTTTGTCCATATGAAAATTTTGCAAGAACCATGCATATGAAATGATCTCTGGTAGACCATTCATGAGATAATTGTAGATAATGTAAGGTTGGGGAACCAGTTCTTTGTATTTGCAACATCTTAGAGTTACCACTAAGGTCAATCTCAAGGACTATTCACATAGAGATGTGCCCCCTATAAAATGGAATCCCATCCATAGAGCATCAGATGACATGGAGTTAGTGCATTCCATAGAATCAGGATCCTCTTGGATGAATGAAGAAAATCACTTATGGATGTGCAAATTTATAGTTGAAGAAGAGAAAGCTACATAGGATGTAGGCACAAAGAAGCAACCTAGATAAGTTCAAGACCCAACCTATGCACCCATAGTGTTCCTAGATGAAGAATTTGAAGCCCATGGTAGGGCAAAAATTCTAGCCACAATGGACATAGCAGTCAATGAGGAATAGTGGACACCACATTGCGACAAATATGGCTATGAAATCTTAGTTTTCAAGATAGAACCAATCATGTATGATTTGGTTATTGAAGAGTATGAACTTCATATGATTGAACAAAAGGAGGATAGTGACGAAGACGGAGAGTCCATCCTCATGGAGTCCTTTTGTGCTTATGAGGAACAATATCTATATTTAATAGAAGCCAAAACTTAGGAAGAGGAAAGTTCAAAAGAGGAAGAGATGTCAATAGTAACCCAAGAGAAGAAAAGAGAGAAACCAAACCATCAGCCAATAGAAGAAGAAACCCTCTTTGAAGTCCCAGAGAACTTCAAGAATTCTAAAATAGAAGAATGAAGAGTTATGATTATGATGCCTAATAGGGAAGCACTCACAAGAGTTGCATAAAAAAACAAATACTAAACTGCAATGTATGTAGTCATGGCATACTAAACTGATGTAGTCATGGCAAAGAAGAGAAGTGAAGATATAAGGCAATGTATGTATTAATTCATGTACAAATACAATGTCATTGGCAATAATCAATTTCTCAATGTGTGAGAGGTGAATGATCTATGAAATGAGCTCTGCATTCATAATGTATCCCTATCAAAATGATCTCATGGAGTTGAGATATCATGTGGGTCTTTTGATTCTCCTTTTATAATTGAGTTTGAAACCAACCTTTTGAATTCAAATTCAAAAAGCTCACCTAAAAGTGAATCCTAAAGTATAGGATATATTCTCTCATCACTCAACTACCAAAATGATTCGAGATTTGATGCTTTCTAACTCCACGTGCAAGTAGTGAACTTTTTACAAAAGTAAATATACTTGGTTTTACAAGGGATTGATCATATAAAACTTCATGAAAAATAGGCTATTCATCCAAGTATGTGGGCTTGGATTCTTTTGCACCAACAACTCCCCCTCAAGCCTAACATTCTTGATCTTCATTCCTCTTTGATCTCGTACAAACCAATCATCAATTTGGATCTGTTCATCTTGCTTCCATCCAAAGATTTTGTAAGTGTATCTGCACATTGTAAATGATTTGATACATAGGATAGTTCAATATCCTTAGTAATAAATTTCTCCCTTACATAATGATAGTGCACTTCAATGTGCTTAGTCCCTGCATGATATACATGATTAGTAGCCAAATGAAGTGAACTAGTGTTGTCTCCAAAGATTATTGGTGTAAGAGTGTAACCCTAAATCTGCATAGAGTTGCTTGAGCCACATAACTTCTTGTGTTGCATTTTCTAGGCCTCTATATTCTGCATCTATAGATGATAAAGCCACATTTGGTTGCTTCTTAGATGACCATGATATAAGATTTAAACTTGCAAAAGATAGGTACCCTGAGGTGCTCCTCCTATCATCCTTAGAGCCAGCCCAATTTGCATCAAAGTACATCTTTATATCTAAGTCATAAGTGAAGGGATAAAATAATCCTTCATTTATGGTACCCTTTAGATACTTTATCACCCTCTTGGAAGCTTCCACGTGAGGCTTTCTTGGTGCATGCATAAATTGACTTAATGTACCTACTGCATAGGCAATGTCTATTCTTGTTAGGGTAGCATACTTGAGACTCCCTACAAGTTTTTGATAACCTGTAACATCCTCAAGGAGTTCTCTTTCATGAGAACTAAGCTTATGATTGAGTTCCATGGGAGTACCTACAATTTTGGTGTTCTCCATCTTAAAATTTTTCCAACATATCATGAATATATTTTCTCTAAGTAATAAATATATCAGAATCTGTATACAAAGTTCTAAGCCAAGAAAGTATGTTAACAAACCAAGATCATTGATTTTAAATTCTTCCATTCGTTGAGCTTTAACCCGCTTGATGCCATTAGCATCATTCCCTATAATAATAATGTCATCCACATAGACACATAAGTAGATAACTTCTGAGTTAGTCTTCTTTATAAATAAAGAAGAATTTGCCTTGCTAGCCACAAAAACCTTGATCTTGCAAATAAGTAAGAAGCCTATGGTTCCAAGCTCTAGGAGCTTGCTTTAGGCCATAGAGTTCCTTCCTTAGCTTGCATACATAACCTGGTTTATCTTTATCTTCAAACCCTGGTGGTTGTGCCATATACACTTCTTCTGATATCCATCCATTAAGAATGCATTCTTGACATCTAACTGATATAGATTCCAATTCTTGGAAGCAACAATACTCCTAATTTTTGGCATCTTAGCCACATGTGAAAAAGTTTCTTCATAGTCCACTCCATGGGTTTGAGCAAAGCCCTTTGCCAGCCTTGCCTTTTACCTGTTTATAGAGCCATCTGAATTCTTCTTGATTTTGTATATCCACCTGGATCCTATTACCTTCATGCTTGGCTTTTTAAGGACCAAATTCCAAGTATTGTTCTCCAAAAGTGCTTCAACTTCATCCCGCATGGCTTCTCTCCATTCTTTCTTGTTATTATCCTCTTCAAATGAAGAAGTTTCTTTTGTCATAGAGTCTTTAGTGATATACACAGAATGCTTAATGACTAATGATATGTCATAGCCATACCTTATGGGCTTTTTGCTCTCCCTTTGAGATCTCCTGACTGCTTGAGTGGAGGACTCTCAAATCTCTTCCAATTGCTTTACCTTGGTCTTTCCTCTTGACTCCCAAGCCTTGAAATCTATTTGCTCTTCATCCTCTGAATTGATATCTTCTGGTAATTGTTGATCTTCTTGAGTGAGAGTTGGAGAATCACTTTCCAAATCAAAAGGTAACTTGACCTTCATGCAATCATCTTCAAACCATGAATTATTTTCATCAAACAATACATCTCTACTAACTATAAATCATTTGTTAGTGGGATTGTATAGCCTATAACCCTTCTGGTTTTGGTCATATCCAGTGAATATACACTTTTCAGCTTTAAGGTCAAGCTTCCCTCTAATCTGTGAGGGAATATGTGCATAAGCAATGCACCCAAATATTTTTCAATGATCCAATGAGGGTCTCTTGCCATTCCATGCTTCATAGGGTGTCATTCCATCCAAGGATTTGGATGGGAGCCTATTAAACAAGTACGTGGTTGTGGAAACAGCCTCTGCCCATAGGTAGTTGGGTAGCTTCTTCTCATTCAACATTGATCTTGCAGCTTCAATTATCAACCTGTTCCCTCTCTCTGCCACTCCATTTAATTCAAGAGTAGATCTTGTTGTGACTTCTCTCTTTATACCTATGTCCTGTAAGAATAAATCAAATTCAAGTGAAAAGTACTCACCATCTCCATCACATTTGATCCTCTTCAAGCTTCTACATGTTTGGTTCTCAACCAATGTCAAACTATATTGTGAAACATGTAAATAATTCATCCTTATGCTTCATGAAATAAAGGATTGTCCATCTACTATAATCATCTATAAATGAAACATAGTACCTTGAACCTGAGATTGATGGATCTTTGTTAGGACCCCACACATCAATGTGTACAGGCTCCAAGGAATCTTCATACATGTACCCTTTTCTGTTGAATGGTTGCATATGAGCTTTGCCAAATTGGCATGCTCCACACATGTATATCATGTGTTGCTTGGACACATTGGGGATGCCAAGCACACTCTCATCCCTGCATATTTGCTTTAGTGTTCTTTCTCCTATATGACCTAGCCTTTTGTGCCATATCTCTATTTTAGTTAGAGTTTGATCTTTGTAATTGAAGGGTGCTATGTTTCTGGTGTCTTCAATCTCAAATGTAAAGCATATACCATATTTCTCACCTTTTGCAATCCTTTTGAAGCCTTGTTGAGGGTCTTCCACATATGCTCCATGATTTGTGAATCTGACTTGTAGGCCTTTCTCAACAATCTGTCCAACACTAATTAGGTTTTTGGTTATAGTTGGCACATACAAGACTTTACTTAAGAGGTTCATGTTACCATCAGAAGCCTTGACATTTCCAATTTTCTTGACAGAGTGTCTAGTATCATCACCTGTGTGCACTTCATGCTTCCCTTTGGGTTCCTCAAGATTAGATAACAATGCTACATTTTTAGCCACATGATTGGAACAACCTGAATCAATATAGAAAAGATGCTCATCATTTTTACCTTGCTTGGATGTCATGTTCATGATGAATAGAGAGTCCTCTTGGTCTTCTGTGTAGTTGTTATAATTTCTTCTTCCTTTGAAACCACCTTGATAATTGTTGTTATTGTAGCCTTGGTAGGATCTCCCCCTGCCTTGCTTTCCTCCTCTACCCCTTCCTCTAGCACCTCTTCCTCTACTTGTGTAGTTAGCTAGAAAGGTACTAGCCTACTCTTTATTCTTCTTGCTTTTTCCTGTTGGAGTTAGACGTCCGTGGAAGCACGCGAACAACACAAGGAAGAAGAAGAAGCTTGGAGCACAACACAAAATACTGAATGTATTACTAGAGAATGTACAAAGGTTAGTTGCCCATTAGGGCAATAGGCGTATATACAAGCTGGGGGGAAAAAAACCTCCTAAAGAGGGAAAAAAGTGCCCCGACAGTCCTAGAGTGTTCACACACATCACTACCTAAATATATCAACAAATCCCCCCTAGGAGTGATGCAGTGAACAAGTAGCTAGCACTCATGTATAAGGAAGTGCCAAGCTGTGTGGAAATCACTCCACAAAAGGAAGTAAGCCCAAAGCTTTGCAGAAAACTTCAAACTTCTCCCTAGGCAGATCCTTCGTGAAAAGGTCTGCAATGTTCTCCTGCATGGGCACATATGCCAAGCTGATCTCCCCAGCAGAGAACCTCTCCTTGACATAATGATAATGCACCTCAATGTGTATGTATGTGCGCATCAAAGTACGAATCAAATATGATTGTGTATGTGCATGTGTGTGTATGATTGTGAATTAAAAACTATTGTGATTGTTGAAAACGGTTTTATGTTCCTTTTGATAACTCAAGGGTTGAGAAGGTATCAATAAGTGAAGATCAATGGCATCTTGGACAATGTATATCAGCTAACAAAAGGTTTGTGTTGTATTAATACAATATAGATTCACATATCCATAGATATTCTTTAAGAAGTTGTATTGTATTGATACAACACAAACCTTCTGTTAGCTGAGATATTGACATCAAGAGGGACTTGTAGGGAGGAAAGGAATAGGCTTTTTAAGATAATAGCATCAACAGGGACTTGTTATGGGCAAGTTTTGATAGAAATCGACTTATGCACTCAAACTTTCGATACTTATGACAAAAAAGATGTAAACAGGTAATAAAAGTTTTTACTTTTTATGATAGTTTAATAATATTTCAAGCACATAGTAATTAATTTTTAATTTTTTTATATTTTTATAGGTTATTTTGAAGGTTGATTGATTTTGAGCTGAGTATAAAGGTAGAAATTTCCCATAAAAAAGGGATCATTATCAATTGTTAACTTGAATCATTTGAATCATTAACTTTGCTTTTTTTTAGGCTCAAGTCAATTTGTTGTGTGTATGTGCTTGTATTGATGTATATATATACATATGCATGTGCGTGTATGCATATGTATGCATGTGTGTGTATGAATGCATGTAAGTATGTATGCACATGTGTGGGTATGCATATGTATGCATGTGCATGTGTGTATATGCATATGTAGGTAGGTGCATGTGTGTATATGCATATGTATGTATGTATGTGCATGTGTGTGTATACATGTCTATGTATGTATGCATATGCGTGTATGTATGCATGTAAGTGTATGTGTGTGTCTATATGTGTGTGTGTGTGTATATATGTGCAAGTATCTATATGTGGTGTGTATATGTGCAAGTATTTATATGTGTGTGTATATGTGCAATGTGTGTGTGTATATGTGCAAGTATCTATATGTGTGTGTATGATTTTGTGTCTATATGTGTGCATGTTTTTGTGTGTCTATAGCATGTTTTTGTGTGTATGACATGCACATACATACACACTTGTACTTTCAAATTTGTAAAACAAAAACACTAATTTTACCTTTGAAGAAAAGTTTGGAGCTCTTTAGACTCTCAAACATGTGTGAAATGAGTTTTCGATAATAAACTTTTGATCGAAAGAACTTTTGATCGAAAATGTTTCGGTCCAAATGTTTTTCATTGAAAGAATTTTTGATCAAAAGCTTTTCGATCGAAAGAGTGTCCCTATCCGTTCTTTTTTTCGGTGTTTATTCGGACAACCCCGAATAAAATGAACATATTCAGTATTTTTAATTATTCGATCGAATAAATGCAACCTAGTCGAGTTGTGCCATCAAGTTACACCTAGCTTGACTCAGTTATATCAAGTTAGTTCAACTCAGCCAAATGTCTATAAATAGATGACAAGAGTTGAGTCTCATTTTTCACATGCATGAGTTGAGATAGAGCATAGAGAGCAAAAGAGCACAAAGAGAAAAAGAGTAGAGAAAGTAGAAAGTTAGCAATGGAGAAGAAGGGTGCTAGCAAAATGACTCATAGCTAACCCTAATTTACCTAGAAAATAAAGATTTGAAAAAGATTCCTTTGTAAAACCCTAGAAATTTCTATATTTTGATTGAAAGAATTCAAATTTATGTCCAAGTTGAGGGTGATGCAACTCAATGCAAGGCATCGAGAAAGCAAGAAATGTCAATGCCAGGCATCAAATTTTTGGGCCAACTAGATGCCAGACATCGAGTCTGCTAGGCAAGTTGATGCAGGGCATTCACCTTGTGGGCCAACTCAATGCCAAGCATCAGTTTTGAGGGGGAAGTTAATGCATGGCATCAAATTTGTGGTCCAACTCGATGCTAGACATCGAGTTTGCAGGCCAAGTTGATGCGAGGCATCAACCTTCTAGTCCAATTCAATGCCAACCATCGAGTTTGTGGGCTAGGTCAATGCTTGGCATCGACTTTGCCTACAAACTCCATGCATGGCATCAATTTTGCCCACAATGTTGATGCCTCGCATCGCCTTAGGCCAAAAACATGATGCTTGACATCGAGTTGGACCACAAATTTGATGCCTCGCATCAATTTGGCCTACAAACTAGATGCATGACATCGAGTTGACCTTGGCTAAGATAATCTCATGCCCTTGGCTAAGATAAATTGTATCATTTTAGGGACATTGAGAAGCACAAGGAGAAGTATGTTAAGAAGTTGAAGGTGATGTTTAGCTTAGGAGAGGGTGCTTGGGATAAAAGCATTGGACATGTAAGTTATGAAGCCAAGGAAGAGCATCTTGTCTTTGTCCTCTGAGCATGCAAGTAATCCAATGGCCCCATCAGTAGGTGGCCATAGAAGTGTCAAGCCCATTAAGGAGGAGGCAATCAGAAAAGATAAATCTAAAGAGAGTGAATTTAGTAGAAAACATAGACCACTTCGAGACATGACAAACCTAGAGTGGTGCCTTCAATACATAGAAGAGAAAAATGCCACCCTTCTTGTATTCATAGGGTGCTATGGGAGGGGAAAGATTACTACCACCTAGGTTTTTCAATATGGCCTAGTGTTTAAGGTGGAATACAAAGACAAGGAATCAGATAACCTTTTTTTCCTAGTGGAGATTTCAAAAGAATTAAGGAATGAAATTTGCAAAATGGAACTTCTATATCCAGAATGTTGTATGCCAGAGAGGCTCGCTTAGATTTGAAGGGATTCAGACAACTTGATTGTGGATCTCTTTCCATGGATACAGGGGAGTATCATGTCAAGACAACACTGGAAGACAACACCTATAAAGGCAAATCGTAAGCAACCCATATAGAAGAAGCCCCAGAAGAAGACTACAAAGCCCGCTGATATGGAATGAACAAAAAGCTTAGACCCTCAGGATGACATAATTTCTCCTGGTGGAGAGCTTGCATATGGGATTTTGTTGGCTGAATAGAATAAGATTAGAGAGGATATTTTCAAGAGGAATCTCATGAAGAAGCGGAAACTTTTCCACCTCCCCATTACCATCATCCACAGACCCCCTATTGACCCACTTATAGGAAGGAGGCCTCTTGAGATAAGGGATCCCCATAATCTTCATGTGCTGAATCTTAAGAAGAAGATGAAGATAAACCTACATGCAACTAATGTGCCATTCTTGGTAATGGTCGATCCAATCGAGTGCAGTTCAGTGGAGGAATTCAATGATAGATAGTGTCAGGACTACACATACTATGTCTTTGGAGGATCACACTACATTATAAAAGAGCATCCAACTACATTATGCAGAGTGTAAGATCTACATTGGTTTGACTACAGAGCATCCAACTACATTATGCAGAGCATCCAACTACATTGGAGTTATAAAAGAGCATCCAACTACATTATGCAGAGTGTAAGATCTACATTGGTTTGACTACAGAGGAGGCAAAGCTCCTAGCTTGGGATCACAACAATGACAACCATTACAGGGAGAAGATGTCGGGCATTGAGCGTATCTATTTCTTCCACCATGAGTATGCTGATGCCCTAAGGGCAGATGGTGGAAGGATTCATTGAAATTCGAGAAAGCAGTGCCTGATAGAGGTGGGGATTGTAGTTGATTACACTGTGAAGTCAGATGCATTGCATAAGTTTGACCCATGGTTCCAACTCATCTTTTGGACACGAGAAATTCGGGACCTCCCAGATAAAATCTTCACAACGTGGGAGAAAAAGGAGGTGAAAGGCTAGAACAAAAGAAGGAAAACCTAGAACCTCAGGTGGATGTGAAGGGAAAAAGGACGTAAACAGATCTCTCAATTGAAGAGGTTGCTGAGGATATGAATCTAACACCTTCGAGAGCTTCACGAGGCATTAACGATGACACTTTGATAATTTTGACATTATCAAGGGTCATTTCATAAGAGTTGAGCCTTGAGGAGATGATCATAGAGCTAAATAAGTAAGTAGAATCTTGTCATTGATTGGTTCCACTTGTTCCTTTAGTAACTTATCATGTAGCTCCAAACTTCATAATGTAGTCACAAGGTTTATATGAAGATTCAGGAGGTGATTATGAGGAGTCTTGGGTGCTTCACATGGAGTGAAGTGGAGGAAAAGTACCTTCCCACCTCCTCATATAGAGCATTATTAGAATACTTTACATTGTTCTGCGATTGGGTGAGTTCTCTTTCTCATTAGAATTTAGTATGGTTATGTTTGTTTAATGGTTGGTGCTATTCAATGAGGGGCATTGAACTATATGAACAGACATCCTAGAAGTCGATGCCTGCCATCAAATGTCACTAGAATCCCTATGTTGGGAATTGAGTCCGACTCAAGATTCGATGCTAGGCATGGAGTTTCACTAGGATTCCATTGCTAGGCATTGGGTTTGAGCACAAAGTCGATGCCAGGTATCACTTCTCATAAGTAGTTGATGCCAAACATCAAGTTGAATCCGATGAAATGGGTTTGGGGCTTTATCCATTTATTCATTTCAATTTCCTAGCAAAGACTTTGTCGATTTATTCAATGCCAAGCATCAACACCATTCATGTCGCTCATATCCAAAGGGAAAGGCATGAAAATGTTAGAATAAAGACAAAGGAGGTGTCATGTTGTTGAGTGTCTTACATGGTACTGTCTTTGCTTTTTGTCTCTATGTTGAAATTTCATGTCACATTTTACTTATAATTTTAAGTTTCCAAGGAAAAGGCAAATGTAAATCACACCCCATGACATAGGTTTGTTAGTGCTACTGAGTGCCTTATAGTCACATACTATGATAAAGTTAGTAAAAGAAGGGTCAGGGAGCATTGTAGTGAGAACCAAAATTTCAAATATGCTAATGTTCTCAGCAATTACAAAGAAACTTCATCATGTGGCAGGGGACAAGACATTGGCTAATCCTTATCAGAAGCTCTAAAAGCTTATAATGAGGTTAATCTAGTTGTTCTCTAATGATGATGATTGGATCTTGGACTTATTCTCTCGCACATGTACTTCTAATTGCAATGTTGCTCATTCACACTCTTTTGCCATAAGTTCTAACAAATTTGTTTGTTTTCAAGGATGACACTCGCTTGTGCGCTCAAAATGTTCACGCACTGCATACCTATACAGAAGGATGAAGCCCAAATCAACTTCATAAGGATGTGGATTAATGGCTTGAATGAGTGCCCAAACGAGGAGGAAGAGGTTGGGAAGAAGCACATTGTGGACACAGGGAGATTCCAGTCTGCCTCAAGGAAGCCTATGCCACCATTGGTAGATGATACACATTACTAACAATAATTTCATTAATAAAAAAAAAGGTGGTATGAGTGGTTATGCAAGAGCATAATCATCCAAACAATCAGAGTTTCTTGCCAATCTAGGTACTTACATTCTTAGATCTCTCCCCCTTCACTCATGTACACAAAACTCTACTTGATTCACTAAGGAACTTAGATTATACCCACACCACGAATCCACACATATCACGAGGGAGCTAATAGGGATACTTGTGCTTGGGAAAGATTGAGATAGGCTTTATATTAACTCATATATGCACTTGAGATTTGGGATAGTGAGTAGATGAGTGTAATCTACTCAATTGAGAGCACTAAAAATAGAAGTGTGCACTCAGTGTTTGAACTTAGAGAAAATAGAAACCTTTGAAGAAATCCATAGTTTAGGTTTTTTATTGAAGTCATTTCCAACATAGAAGGTGAATACTACACTTCCCTATATCTTTGTCCACAAATCTACTCAGAATTGTTGTATACTTAGATAGGCCCAATAGATCGATAGTGCATCTTTGAGATTAGAGAGAGACAAAGATCATCTCTAGTCTTGCAATTAAATTTGAATTTAGACTATGTGTAGATAAGAGAGGGAGTGTCTACATGGTGACATACCATCCAAAAAAGATGAATGAACTTGGTATCATTGTAGATGACAAACCATCAACCATGTTGGTGAGGATAAGATTAAGTTACCACATGCAGAGGCAAGTCCATAGTGATTGATATCTTGAGAGGTGATCTTATTCCTCAAGATGATGATTCCATTGAGATCTACTTGATTGAGGGATCTGACAAAGTCACGTATATGTCTCCACCCATCAAGGATGTTTGCCCTAGCTTGATTACAATCTAGGAATTTCATGATCTTGATAACCATCTCAGATCACATAATTAGATCAATCGAGGTATAATTACATGGGGCAACTAGTGTTTCCTCTCAAGAAAGATGCATCTACTTCTTGCAATCCAAAAAGAATGAATGATAGCCAAGGGTATCCTAACCTAGGATAATTTTCTTAGACTAATTTCCCTCATCGTAAAACAAAATCCAATACTTTAGTCACTATTGCTATGCTAGATCCAATATTTGGAGGACCTTCACCTAATAGATCACTTATTCCAAAAAAACTACCAATGGTTTAAGGACAAGAGATGCACACATTGGTTTGCTCGTTCAAAGAAAAGTTGATAGAGCCAAAATAGTGAGAGCCTCATAGATAGAAAAATAGTGAGAGCCTCATATGATGGGTCTAGAGATGCTTATAACCACATGGAAGAGTTTAAGCAAGTATTGTGAGTGGAGAAAGATGATGCATTTTTCTTCAATATGAATCATTTTGATTGATGTTGGTAGGACTACTATCATCCATTCAAAAGGAAAAAAATCCAGAATAGGTTGGCTTCTAGAAGATTTTATTGGTGAGGTTGCAAATAGGGGATTCCGACATAATAATACTTCATCTCTTATCCATAGCTTCAAATAGGCTAGCCAAGAAATACTAAGGTTAGCAACCAAGCAATTCAAGCAATATCTTGATCGATGCCAGAGCTAGAGCAAACCACCATGTAAAGTTTACATTAAATGTTTTTATACCTTAGTATCATCTTGGGAATAAATCACCCAGTGCTTCACTTAATCCAGATAGCTAGATTTACAAGTACCTTAGCTTAGCTTCTTTTTAAGTTTCTTGCTTCTATTTAGGAGTGAACTATGTATCAAAGAACTTGTTCACTTTATTATCGCCATCCCCTACTCAAAGAATAAATGAAGTTAAATGCATTTATGTAGATGCATACTAGCAATGGTTCTATCGTCCCTTAACTTCATGCACTTTGTGCTTCTTTTTATGCACAAACACCTACTTTCGTTACAAAAATTGTTATTCTTATGCAAATGCGTATGTGCCTTTAGAACATTTATAATGAAGTGGAAACTTGATATGCACATAAAGAAAGGCTTTAATGCTTACGTTTATGCATTGAACGAAGTATTTTGATAGCGATGCATGACAATGGAATCCCCTTCTTAAGAGCTCCACGATGATACCTTCGAAATAGAAAACTGGTTCCAGTTACACAGTACTCTATAGAGGCGCTATAGAATACACAGAAAACACAGAGTACACATACTATGAACAAAAAATTCATAGGTCATACAAATGCATTCGAACTTACAATCTATGGCTAACCAAGCCACTATATGTTTTATTAACATATACAAAAGTGGCTGATGCCGTTTGGCCTTTCACATGGACACTAATGGTAATAATCTCCCATTAAAGGCCAATATGGACAAAGTGAATATGGGAGAAAAATAAAGAATGATAAAGAATACCTAAGTGTAAGTATACAAAGTATACCTCCCACTTGATGGTCATGTTACGTAGTATACAAGTGACCGTGTAAGATCATGAATCAAGTAACCCCCATCAAGTGACAAAAGTGTCGAAGCCTATCCTATGGTAGAGCTTTTATCAAAGCATCTGTAGCATTACCTTGAGGATGAAGCTTCTCAAGAATAATGTGCTTAGTAGCTTAGTAGTCTCTAATGAAATGATATCTCACCTCAATGTGCTTGGTCTTTGCATGATAGACAGGATTCTTAGCCAATGCAATGGCACTCTAACTATCATTGAGTAAATGAGGTACATGCTGAGGTAGACCTATATCACAAGCAAGATGGGACAACCATAATGCTTCCTTACATGCCTCACTTCTTGCAACATGCTCTGTTTGTGTAGTGGAAACAATCGTACATTCTTGAAGATGAGATCTCCAAGAGATAGCACTTCTAGCAAAATGGAAAATGTACCTTGATGTGGACTTACGATTGTGTACACAACTAGCATAATCAGAATTTGTGTAACCAATAATGGATGCTTTCCCTTTACCCAAACATAGAAACTTGTCCTTAGTGCCACTTAGATATCTCAAAATAATCTTGAACACTTACCAATGCTTCTTGCCAGGATTCGATGTATATCTGCTCACAAGTGTAACTGCAAATGCAATGTCTAGTTGCATAACTCCATAGCATACATGAGACTACCAATAGCAGACAAATAGGGAATTTTGGTCATGAATTCCTTTTCCTCATCTAATTTGGTGCAATCATCCTTGCTCATGAATTTCACATATATGGGTAAAGGTTTATTCAATGTTTTTCCATCCTACTTATTGAACTTCTGAAGTACTTTGGATATGTACTCACTTTGAGACAAGTATATGCATCTTTTACTCCTATAATGGGTAATGCACATACCAAGAATATTTTTGGCATCCCCCAAATCCTTCATATCAAATGTATGACTCAACTTCTTTTTGAGAATTGACAAATCATAAGAGGACTTCCTAGCAATCAACATATCATTGACATAAAGTATCAAGCATATCAAGCTACCATGTGAGCACCTCTTTGTGTAGAGACAATGATCCTCATTGCTTTGAGAGTAGCCTTGAGACTTCATAAAAGAATCAAAATTTTGGTACCATTGTCTAGCAGACTGTTTAAGTCCATATAAGCTCTTCTTCAGCTTGCAAGCTAGATTTTCTTTGCCAAGAACTACTCTAGTTATTCCATATAGATCTCATTTGTAAGATATCCATGCAAGAAAGTAGTTTTCACATCCATTTGGACTAGCTCTAAGTCCTCCATTGCAAGGAATCCAAGCAACATTCGAAGGGTAGTCATCTTGACCACTCGAGAAAAGATTTTCTCAAAATCAACACCATGTTGTTGCTTAGAATCCTTTGCAACAAGTCACGCTTTATACTTTGGAGAAGCACTATCTGATGTGAACTTCGGCTTATATACCCATTTACATGGTAAAGCTTTCGTGCTCTTTGGCAAAGGTACTAAATCCCAAGTACCATTCTTGTGAATAGAATCCAACTCACTCATCATGGCATGCTCCCACTTGACATAATCCTTTGTCTCCATGGCCTCTTTTTAGCAAGAAGGCTTACCAGCATCTGTTATCATAACAAAACCAAACCTGGAACATATCTATCAAGTGGATGTGAGACATGTGGAGAGTCTCAATGGTTGCTGAATAATAACATTTGCAAACAGTTCTCATCAGACATTCTCTTGAACATCCCTATGTGCAACATTTTTATGTAGCAAGCCATTTTCTGAAAGTAGGGAATACCTCATCCTTCACTTTGATAGGATATGCCCACACTTTTCTAGTTGCATCATCTATGAAGGGGACAAAGTAAAGAGAACCACCTAATGACCTTGTGGACATAGAAGCACACACATCTTTATGAGCAAGATCTAAAGATTTAATTGAAGAGTCAATGTGTGTCTTGTGCACATTCCTAGTTTTCTTCCATATTGACAATGCTCACAAAATGAAAAATCAGAGAAAGATGACATAGGTAAGTATAAGGACAAAGATTTTGCATCCCACTACGAGATATATGGCCCAAACGACCATGCCAAATACAAACCATAGGTTGTTGAATAATATTTAACAAGTGTTCTTTCTGTGATACAAATAAATGATAGAGTGAGACAAATTTGCTTCCTTTTGCAGTAACCATATTGCCCTTTGATATGCAAAAGGATTGAGCATAGAAAACCACCTTGTAATTAAGGTCATCAAGTTGACCAAATAACATCAAACTACATGATACCTGAGGTACATGACATACATTATGCATAGTAAATTTTGAATCATCAATGAATTGCACAACCACATCTCCAATCTAGACATCAAACTGGCAAGAGTCACCAAGTCTAACAGTATCGAGAGACTTTACTACATAAGTAGAGAACCATTCTCTATGTGGTATCAGATGGAAAGAAGCACTGAAATTTTGGATCCACATTTGGGAAAGAGAATCAACCATAAGAGCCTCAGGAGGCTCTTCAATCTTCAATGTCAAAGAAGATGATGCAATTAATTGTTTAACATACCCGTCGAGATTCTTCCCTTTACATTTAGCATTCTTTAACATATAGGAATCTTTCTTCATGTGTCCTTTCTTATGAAAATAATGGCATTTGATATCCCTCTTCCTTGATTTACTTCTACTCTTATCCCGTTGACCATTCTCTTCCTTGCTCTTGCTCTTGCTATGTTACTGATTTTTTTCTTGGTAAGCATCATGGACATTATATGCATCTTGAGTCTGAGTGCCAACCATAGATTTTCTATAAATCACCTCACTCAAGAGTGCTCCACATATGTTATCATAGGCCAGTTTACCACCAGGTGCACTATTACTAATAGTTGTGCAAAACATATCGCATGATGATGGCAAGGTCCATAACAACAAGATTGCTTTCATTTCATTATCTTGGTCCATCTTCTAAGCCTATAACTAGGAGAATATAGCATCAAATTCATTTGGATGTGCAACGATACTATTTTTGTTCTTCATGTGGTCATATATCTTTCTCATGAGTTACACTTTATTTGATGCTGTTTCTTACTCATATGTATTGCATAACTTCTTCCAAAGCTCCTCAACACTTCCACAATCCAATATTGTAAAGTAAATATTATCTACTAGGTGAAATTAAATAGTAAACTTGGCCATTTCATCCAACTGCTCCCAGTCATCTTCATCCATGTTACCATGCTTCTTTAGATTCCATTTATTGGCTTCCATTGCCTCCTCTGAATGAGCACATCTTTAATGTGATTCTTCAATAGAGCAAAGTTTGTGCCATCACATTTTGGGATCTCAAAATGGTCTTTGCCTTGCAAGTTATAGCTCCTCATTGGAACACTGGCACTAGATCCTGATCCACTAGATGTGCCTGAGACCTCTGATGCCATGATGATATAGAATTGAATAGAATGGTAATGGAGCTAGAAGAGTCCAACACTAGTAAGGCTAAAAAAAATGATAACTAAGTGTGAGATTCTAGGAAAAAATTTAATAGAGTCTTCCCATAAGAATGAATTAATGAACAATAATGACCAACCAAAAGGATTATGTGATAGTAATGTGCTCACACCAATAAGTGTATCAATGAGTAAATCAACCATTGTTTAGTTGACATAACCAAGAAATTTGGAAAAAAATTGCCACATTATCCTATGCAAAATGAGCATATGACAAGTGTCAGAATCTCATAAAACTATAAGTACTGACATGTTAACCTACGTAGTGAATCATTGATTCCAGTACATATAATCAATTACCTGAAAGAAGCCAACTAGGATTATCAAGCACTATGAACAACTAGCATACATCTCCTATGGCGTGGTTGGGTAAGTCTTCTACCTGCCTCACCAAAACGACCTTGACATTTGGGTGTCTCTCAGTTAAGAAAACCTCACCACAAACCTCTTTATCAAACGTAAAGGCTCTATGCAAAAAATATAGCTGCTATATCAATGCGCATATGGACATACATAAGAAATATCCACATATGCATACATAGTGTGTATGTGCTCAATACATGCAATAAAATGGTATTGAAAGGCTGAATTGATAGCCCAAACAATAGCCAACAACACATACAAGTGTGTATCAAATCTTTTCTTTAGGCTCAAAGAACCTATATAGACTTGTAGTGGCTACTTCCACCACAACTAGAACCTTTTAAGAAACCTATATATTTACTAGTGTGGCTGAAAACACAGACATTAAGGTGAATGAATCTACGTGTTCAACTGATACTGCTTTTGATTAAGAAAGCAATGGCTTGAGTTTCAAATAGCTGTAGTAGTTCTGTGCAAATATAGCAAAATAGACTTCTGAAATTTGAACAACCTGCAAAATATAGCAAAATAGACTTCTGAAATATAGCAAAATAGACTTCTGAAATTTAGTAGTCCTGAAATATTTTTGCACTGTGTATATCAATATCAATTCGCCCTATCCTTTCGTGTTCTCATTTTGTATAGAGCAGTTCCTTCTTATCTCTCCCTGAAGTCCTCAAAGAACACCCAAAGTACTCATCTTAATCATCACGTGTTTGAAGTCCTCGAAAAATAAGTCTTCATTCT
Source organism: Ceratopteris richardii (assembly GCA_020310875.1). Lineage (NCBI taxonomy): Eukaryota > Viridiplantae > Streptophyta > Polypodiopsida > Polypodiales > Pteridaceae > Ceratopteris > Ceratopteris richardii. The sequence goes on along the minus strand of CM035420.1, from coordinate 138,702,384 downwards.
CAGCGTACGCTTGAGCTAATCCACTGGTCGTTGGTCGTTGACCTTTTCAGGTTTGTTATTGTATCCCGTGCTCTATCATGTCTTAATCTTTTTTCTTTTCTTATGATGCAGGAATGTGACGGCTCCGTACTTCTGAGTCCTGAACTTCAGGATGCGCCGAATAGGAATTCACTGCGCGGTCTGGAGGCGATTGATGAAGCAAAGCGAGCACTTGAACAAGAATGTCCTGGTTTAATTTCTTGTGCAGACATTATTCAATTGGCTGCTCGGCATGCAGTTGAACATCACATAGCTTAAATGCATAGCGAAGCGATGTTTTATGTCGGGATTTACTGAAGTGCTCGCTTTGCTTCATCAATCGCATCCTGAATTCCTATTCCTAGTCACATCCCTGCATCATCATAAGAAAAGAAATGACCCTCTTCAATTTTGTTTCCGGATAACATCACAGAGAAGGGGATAGAATAACAATCCTGAAAAGCGTTAGCCAATGTTCATAAAATCTTTCACTATATGAATTTCATCACAGGAAAACCAGACTAATGGAGTCAAAGAAGATGAAATCCTCTCTGAGAAAATAATTATGGATGCAACATATGCCTGCCTTTCATTACTTTCAGTGAAGTCAATTTTTATTGTTAATGTTATTTGTACTAAGGCGCAATATTGCACTGCTAACGATTCACTGGATTTTCTGTTTTTGTCTTCCCCGCGGAAATAGAAAATTACGCCGAAACGCCACGATTTTGAAACGAGCTCCATAACTCAATTATTTCAAAGCAGTAAACAAACTTCTGAAACTCAGGAAACATATATGATGTAGGACAGACATAAAAAAGTCCATTCGGAAGGTTTATCCTACAATCATGCTAAAGAAGAGAAGGAAGGTTTATCCTACAATCATGCCAAACGGAGAAGTCCTGGAGCGTTTCATTGAGAATGGTCAAGTCAAGTCATAGAAATCCTCACTCAGAGAATTTGAAGCATTTAACAAAGGGAATGCATTCGAAAGGAAAGTTAAGCTCGGAAACGATGGCGTAGAGGTGTTATCTACAGCAAATTGTGCGCAATATGCCGATCGAAAATGAGGCAAGAAGCGTGAGCAGAAGAACAATGCCTGCGCTTGCCGAAATATGCATCATTGATGACGATGACCTCCTAACCTTCGTGATCCCCATTACGTCGATTCTTGCATGGGATACTGCAGAAGCTATCGAACAGCACAAGACCAGTTCAAGAGGGATGTCGAGACGAAATTTAAAGGGACTCTTCGCAGAAATGAGAATTTACAACTTCCTTTGTTTCGTGGAAGGATAAAAGATTTCAAATTTCAACTCTTAAACTTTCAAGCAACGATTAAAACGAATAAAAGTGAGTTTAACCTTTTTCTCTTAGTCATATCTCCATAACCCTTTAAATTCGAAATTCCATCTCGAGTGTAGGGTAGAGTGGCAAACACATAGGAACTTCTCAAAAAATATTGATATGGAGGTTAGTTCACCAATGGTGTTTGCATGGAGGTTCTCTGCACTATCAAGAATAGTGTAAAAAAAGTGTAACACATCTCTGAAACTCTTTACATACCTTGGAAAAAAAGAGAATTAAAATTCATCATCAATCGAAGCTCGGATGGATACAAAGTTGAGGCAAGTCACCTTTCATGATTTTCATAGGAACTTTCTCTCTCTTTTGGATATGATATATGTGTTTACGATGTATTTTAAATGCATCTCCACCAATATTTGGAAAGATAATTTGACAAAGAGAGAGAGAGAGAGAGAGAGAGAGAGAGAGAGAAAGAGAGAGTGTAGTCTCGAGTCTTCAAAGTTTATGATTGAGAAAAGCTCGACAGGAACGTTATCCCTTGCACACAGCTTGAACATAGCCGCAAAAATCGTGTGGTTTGTTTGACCTTGAGATACAGAGAGAGAAGCTTATGCGCACAAAGTAAGAGAAGTCATTATAGCGATGTGAGGATGATCAACGCCATTATGAATATGGATGTCACAGTAGCAATTGTTTCCAAATGACTTCCTCCACATATTCAACTTTCAAAAAGCAATAAACTGGCATTCGAGGTTTGGAGGGGAGGGTTCAGGGCTCTGCGTCTGTGGGCGGCTATGGCGGATCAGTAGCGCTTACAGATTGGCGGATCAGTAGCTTACAGATTTGAACTTTACTGAGGGTCGGTCGCGGACGAGGAAGGAAGGAGCTCTGCGCCTGTGGGCGGATTTGGCGGATCAGTAGCAGTCGTGTCGGGCGGTGGCTCAGCGGAGGGTTAGCAGGTCCGTGGGGAGCGGGAGGTATCGCGGGGTATCGAGACAGGTCTCCGCAGGCATCGAGGAAGGCAGGTGTCGCGCTGGGCGGGTATCGTGTGGGGCCGGTGTCGTCAGCTGGTATCGCGGGGGAAAGGCAAGGGCGAATATCGCGAAGGGCGGGCATCGACCAGCAGGTATCGCGGGAGAGAGTCAGATCGCAGATCTCGCGCAGTAAAAACTTAATAATTAAATATACTTCCCTCTTGTGGCTGCGGTCGCCTCCCCGTGTGCCAGGTATCGCGATACTCCCGCTGGGGTATCGCTGAGGCCTCCATGGGTTGAGGCTAGTACCGCGACATCGGCTCGTCCCCCAAGACGCCGCTCCGGGAGGCACGCTCCTTCGCGATATCTAGGAGTTGGCCGAATTAAGCGATACTTGGAGTCCGGGCGGTCGCGATACTTGGAATCTGGGCGGTCGCGATATTTGGAGCCTGGGCAGTCGCGATACCTGGAGTCTGGGTGGTCGCAGCGATCGGCAGAGGGCGATCGCGGATTCTTCGGGTATCGCCGGCTGGGGGTCGCTGAGCGCCCGATAGCCGTCCGTCCTCGCGTGTGGGGCGATCGTGATCGCCGGGTACCCCTAAGCTAGAGAAAAGAAAGACCTTTTGAAAAGAAAAAAAAAAAGAGAAAAAAAAAAGAAGAGAAAAAGAGAAAAGAAAAAAGAAAAGAAAAAAAAGAAGAAAGAAAAAAAGAAAAAAAAAAGAAAAAAAAAGAAGAGGAAAAAAGAGAAAAAAAAAAAAAAAAAAAAAAAAAAAAAAGAAAGAAAGAAAAAGAAAAGAGGGAAAAAGAAAAGGAAAAGGAAGTTAGAAAAGACTCATAAAGAAAAAGTGTGCCTCCATTTATCGCCGGTAAAGCAAAGTGGAGTTTTCCGTGTTTTTCTTTTCATGTTGGAGGGTTATGCCGCGGGGTTTTGAAAAGTAAATGTGGCACCAGTTCGTTTGACCATGGATGTGGCTTCACCCTCTCTTGTAAAAAGTAATCGGGCCCCTCCCCCTGGGGAGAACGGTACACTGGCCGCGCTGCTGGAGGGGGGGTCGTGTGCTGTCCCTGGGCCATCCGAAAGTGCTGAATCCCCCATCGTGTCCCTCAGTAGACCCGCAGTTCTATCTGCTCAGGAGGAGCTCAAGAAAGTTTGCCTCGTCGGCCAAGTGTTTGGCCCTAGGCCCCCGCTCGAAATCGTACGACAATGGCTCCGAAAAGAGTGGTTCCCTCGTGGACTAATTGTCAGCAAATGTCAGTTCTTACCAGCAAACCACTTGCTGCTAATCTTCGAAAATGAAGAGATGGCGTTCCAAGCCCTAAGCGTTGGCACCTGGCAGCTCGGTCGGGCGACCCTGTGCCTATTCAGATGGTCCCCGGACTTTACTCCCGACAAATCGAAATCACTCCGATACCCCCTTTGGGTTGAGCTCCCTAACCTCCCATACTTTCTGTACAACTTCATGTGGGAAATTGTCTCTCCTATCGGTAAGCCGCTGGCTTCACGCGAAGACATTGGTGGCCTCATCTATGAAGGTGCAAGACACTCGTTCAATGCTAGGTGGCACCCGCAAATCTGCGTCGAGGCCGACCTCAGCTCGCCTCTTCCACCAACGATCAAAGTGGACATGGGCGAAGGAGAGATTTGGGAGCAGGATATCACCTACAAAAACCTCCCCAACGCGTGCTTTCGCTGTGGTCAGCAAGGTCACAGGATTAAAGACTGCCCTCTCAGACAAAAAAACAAGAGATCCCAAGAAGCCTCCAAAACTGCTCAAGACAACTATGGCGAATTGACCCACTCGACCAGGGAAGGGAAAGGCAAGTGCCTCCTCAATCCACAAGCTGATGCTGATGGCTTTACTGAAGTTAGAAGAAGAAGGAAAAGAAGTCCGAGGGCCAACGGCGAGAGAAACAACCTGCCACTTACCCCCAACAGCAATTTGTACTGCAATCTAGGAAAGGAGATCAATGAGCTTGACTATCCAGGCGGGAAGCCACTCGAGCTAGATACCTACGACAATGCCCTAGAAATCCCTGACAACAAAGAAACTCCCCAGGAAGGCTATACTACAAGCAAAGAAGATGGATTCACCACTAGTAACGAAGACAACATGGATAGTGAAAGTTCCATCATTGGATCAACGATCCCGGAAACGGTGCCGAGCACGGGGCCCAATTCTCCGCAGCAAGGTGTATCCCGCAAAGGAAAACAGCCTATGGAGCTACCCTGGAAAAGCCCCTACAAGAACCGACTTCTAAGTCGGGATCAGATACCAGCGAAAAAGAAAGATGAAGCCAAGAGAAGAAAGGACAAGGCTCCCTCCCGCAAAGAGGGATCAATACAAAAATGATTGTCATCTCGCTTAATGCTAGGGGGCTAACTGACCCCTCAAGAGCGGCCATCATTGGTCAATGGCTCCGCGACACTAGCTTAAAACCAGACATTATATGCATTCAAGAGATTAAAATCGACGGGGAAGACCTTCTGAAACGACTCAGACAGGTTTCCTCGGCCCATGTGTGGATCCCAACAAAGCACCAGCGGGGATCCGGTGGAACGGCCATCGGTGTTAAACAACCCTGGCTTGAAAAGCTCGAGAACTCCATTGAAGATGTCAATCACCGCTGGATTGCGGTTTCTTTTGGCGCCCCCCTCTGTGTTACTATGGTTTCTTTGTACGCCCCTAACGGGGATTTGGAGAGGCTGAACACTTGGACTTCTCTTGACTCGCTTCCCCACAACGTGCTTATATGTGGCGACTTCAACATGGTGGAGGACCCTATGGACAGATGGATGGGCAAGGGCAGGGTCATCGACAGTCGGGAGAAAGAAACGTGGGACTTGACCAAACTCCACTTGGATCTGGTCGAATTCAAAGACTCGAATGGCTTTTCCTGGTCGAATCTCCAAGCGGGCGAGGACCTGAGGAAAGCTAGACTTGATAGATGCTACATCTCTCAGAGCTTTACTCATCTGTGGGGCCACCCTTTCATCACGCAACGTACCGACCTCACCATCTCTGACCACTACCCGATCGTTATCACTTTCCAACCTTCCTACGGGACCCACAAGGCTCCGTGGTTCCATGCCAACGCTTCCACCTTCTCTCTCCCCTCCGTCCATCAAGAGATAGCCGATGTGTGGAAGGTGGCGTTCGCCTCTGGCTTGGCCCCAGCCAAGTGCTGGAGAAGTGCGGTCGACAAGTCTCGCAAGATCATGATCAGAACTAAGAAGATGCTCGAGACTGTGCGGCGGGCTCGTAGGGAAGCGCTGTACCACAGACTCTGGCGACTCGAGGAGGAAGTGAACAAAGGAAAACACCAAGCCCAGAAAGGTCTCCGAAGAATCAGAGCAGCGTTGAGATACGAGGAAGAAATTCAAAGGAAAAACTTGCAAATCTTCTTCAAGGAGTGGTGGGCTGGAAAAGCCGACAAACCCACCAAAGAGATGTGCAGCATCCTTAAAAGGAAACACAACAGAGAAACGATTCCCCTACTGCTAGACCCACATGGCAAGGTATGCAACTCGGAAGAAGATAACTTTGGCATCATCGAAGGGCACTTTACAAGACTCCTGGGAACCTCGAACCCCCTCTCCCACCATAGAAGGGACTGCATGGCTGCCATTTCTAGGGTTTCCCCCCGGAGAATACCACCCAACCTCCACTCCCTGCTCCATGCCCCGATCTCTGAATCAGAAATCATTGAGGTCATTGATGCCCTCCCTCTCGGTAAAAGCCCGGGACCCGACGGACTCACTAACGAGTTTTTTAAATCCTTCAAGCTGGTGGTTGCCACCCCTCTTCGGATGGTCTGGCAAGAAGCGCTAAATTTTGGTGCTCTTCCTTCTTGTATAAATAATGGAATCATCAAGCTGGTTCACAAGAAGGGGGAAAAAAATAGAATCGAGAACTGGCGGCCAATTACGATGCTACAAACAGGATACAAGATCGTCGCCAAAGTCATTGCCAACAGACTGGCGTGCCACCTGAGATCTTGGCTTAGTGAGGACCAAAAAGGTTTCATCAAAGGCAGGTCCATCCTGGAAACCATTATGGATATTTGGGAAGGTATTCAATTTGCAAACGAGTCTAATCAAGATGTGGTCTTCCTCAAGATCGACTTTGACAAAGCCTACGATAGGCTAGAATGGGACTATATTCTGCAGTCGCTCCAAGACCTCGGATGTAGTCAGAAATTCACCAAGATGATCGCGACCCTTCTCGGCAACGCAACGACCCAAATTAACGTCAACGGCAAACTTTCGAAGGCGATCCATCTTAAAAGATCTATTAGACAAGGGTGCCCTCTTGCCCCCCTTCTCTTTGCCATCGCCACTGAGGGGCTGAGCAGACTTGTGGCTCACCATGTGGAGGCTGGCAATATCAAAGGCCTCCAACTACCTCACGACCACAGTCAAATCATCATGAGACTTTTTGCTGATGATATGAACGCGTTCGTTCACAATGATAATACCAGCCTGGAGACGTTCTGGAGGTGTCTTGATACCTTTTGTGAGGCCTCTGGATCCAAAATCAACCACAATAAAACCGCCTTTAGGGCCATCGTGGGACATCAACCTGGCCTTCTCATTGATCATGGCTGTCAAATCATTCCGCAGGGCCAAATCTTTCGGCTGCTTGGAATCCCCTTGGGATTTGGCGTCTCTATGGAGCAGCGATGGAACTGGGTGCTGGCCAAACTTGAAAACAAGCTCAATTACTGGAGAGGCATGCAAATCAATCTCGCTGGACGGGCGATGGTCATCAACACGTTCCTCCTCTCGTCTACCATCTATTTCATTTCTTGCTGGAGACCGAATGAGCAAGGCCTGTCCAAATTGAATGGCATCTGCAGAAACTTTCTTTGGACGGGTGATCATAACAGAAGGGGGGTGCCTAAAATCAAATGGGCCATCTGCACCAGCCCTAGAGATAGCGGGGGGCTTGGCATCCTGGACATTGGGTGTATGGCTAACAAACTGGCTGCCAAATGGATGATTAAAGCTTGGTGCAATAGGGAGGCCTCGTGGGCCAAGCTGATCTTCAGAAACAAAAATGAGTTGGCCCTCACGGGATCCCCGAACTGGAAGAACCTCGACATCATGACCTTGCTATTCTCCCCGATACCTGTCTTCCCGAAAGGCTCCAATCTCGTATGCTCTCTTTGGAAGGGCTGGAATAAAGTCAAAAGCTTCACAAGAATTAGTGAGGACTGGAAGTGGGCGGCCGGAATCAGACAAAACGACTCTATCTGGTTTCCGATACATGGCATCCGGAGTGTGGAGTCGTGGAACATTCAAAATGCCAAGAAGTTATGGAACAAAGGATTCAAAAAATGGAAACACCTCTGGAAACATGACACCAACAGTTGGATCAACTTCGATGATATCGACCCTCGCTTAAACATCTCCTACGAAGAATGGAACACCTTGCAAAGCAGATGCCTCGCTTGGGATCGTCACAAAACTAGCCTTCTCATGGGACATGATGCTCCGAACGAGCGTGGTCTCAAATGGCACAATGGAAATAGCCTACTCAAAATCCCGTACATCAAAGAAACGACTGACCTCCAGTTCAGCCTCAACAAGAAGTGGTGCCTGTCTTGGTCCCTACTTCGATGGAACATGAAATTCATGGGTATCTGGCACCCACTTATAGAGATTAAGAAGTCTGTCCTCTTATGGCAAATTCTTCATCGAGGAATCTGGACTAACCAGAAGGCAAGCAAAATTTGTGGGATCCCTCCGTGGTGCAAACGCTGCCACCGTGCAATCGAAGATGTCCCACACATCTTCTTTACTTGCCCCAACTCCTACAGTAGTTGGCAGTTGGTTGGACTGAAAATCAGAGCTCAGAAACCGCTTAATTGGAAACAAGCCCTTTTGGGAGAAGCGATTGGTTGCTCTGCGGCTCTCTGGAACGCAATCAGAGGGGAAGTCCTGTGGAAAATTTGGCGAGAGCGGTGTGCTCTCAACTTCGGCGACCCCCCCAGGGAGTGGTCGATTGAAAAATCTCTTTTCCTCCTGGGCAAAAGGATTGTCAACAGCAAGAAATCCCCCCCCTTCAGGCACCATCAAGTCCCCCGTTTGATTAACAACAAGCTCAAACCCAAGTGGGTCCCTCACGAGGGCGACGAGAGGGTGATCAGTCTTCTTTGTAATGCTACCTAGGAATCAAACAAGCTTCCCCTGCTTTGTGGGATTTGGGGGGTCCCGTGGGCACTAGTCCCCTTCTATTGTACCTTTGTTTCTTAATTTAATTCAAGTCCGGGAGAGTAGGCTATTGCCGAACTTCCTTTACATTAAAAAAAAAAAGATAATTTGACAAGCTTAATTTATATTCAACATCAAGCTTAATTTTTCTATTGGTTTTAGCCCGTGTAAGAAAGGTGTTTCCTCTTGAAAGGTGTAAAAGTCAGTCACGCCCGCTTCCTACCTAATATATTTAACATTAATATATTTTTAAGCATTGTTTAATAAAAAAATAAATACATGCACAAATCATAATTTAAGATGATAAATACCTAATATGATTAAGAAAATAAGAGAAGAATTAAAAGCAAAACAAAAAGGAACAACAAAATAATATTAGAAATTAAACTCGCAAACACCTACAATAATTTAAATCAATATTTTGATCGAATAAATTTCAATACTTTTGATCGAATGTTTATTGGTCAAATACACTGGACAGGAGAATATTTCATTGAAAAACTTTCAAGTAAAATACTAAAATATCAAAATCTTATTCAGAAAATACAAAATATCAAAATTTTTTTAGAATCCAACATAATTTTATTATTCGACATGATGTGAGTCCTCGCACCCCCTCAAACACCTCCCCTCCATCCGTGCAACATCCCTACATCCCTAGTTTGCCATCCCCTCTTCAAACTTCTCCATTAGACATAATTTCTCTGTTTCCATATTCAATTTTCATATCTAGATTGTGTGGTGGGTTCAATATCTAGTGAAATCTTATGTGAGCCAGCATCACAAGCTATCTCGTGTCCTTTGGCCTTGGTGATGCTTCTTACTAGAAATAATAGAGTCAACTTCTCTCTTTTCTGATGCGATCTGTTGAAGAAAAGAATTATATACACTTACTTCTCTAGTCGAAAAATTGCAAGCCTATTAGTAAATTACAAGAATGAAGGATTCATCTATTATACTAATCCTAGACAAGAAAAAGGTTATATACCACTAATAGGTGTTCAAAAGAAGTGTATGCATGCCTTTGTAATGGGTCCTATATACCAATATCAATCTTTGTGAACGAACAAGTGACCGAAGAGCAAAGAGTGAGCAAGAAACTGAGGTACACATGCATATACACACACATACATACACACATATGCATACACACACATGCATATATATACACACATATACATACACACACATACATACACATATATACACATATATACACATATACACACATATATACACATATACACACATACATATGCATACATACACACATATACATACACACATAGACACACACACATACATACACACATATACAAAAACATACACACAAATACACACACATACACACATACATACACATATATACACACATATACACACAGATACATACATACATATACATGCACACATATACATACACAGACATATATACATACAAACATACACATATATACACATACACACACACACACACATATACACACATCTTGTAGTATGCCCAAGGGAAGCCCAGATGCACACCACCTTGCATGGAAGAAAGAGGAGAAGAACAATGCTTGTGCTTGCCGAAATATGCATCATTGACAATGACCTCCTAAACTTTGTGATCCCCATTATGCCCATGGATGATATAAGAAGACTCTTCTACTACGTGAAGAGGGATGTAGAGATGAAATTTAAGAAGACTCTTTTCCACGAGATTTCAAGTTCTAACTCCTAAACTTTCAAGCAACGATAAAAATGGATTAAAAATGAGATTAACCTTCTTCTCTTATTCATACACCAAATTTCATGTCATGTTATGCGCAATCAAGAAATTGACTATCTATTTTATTTATTTTTTTAAATAAAGGGGAAGTTTTGCTAAAGCCTAATCTCCCTTTGCATGAATTGATTGAAAGAACATTTGTACAAGTCAATGGGTAGAGTATCCATGGGACCCCTTGTATCTCACAAAATAGGGCTTAAATTGCCCAAAAGCAAACACTAAGAAAAATTGCCCAAAAACATCTGATTTAATACGGATCAAAGGCATTACATTGGCCTTAGGCCCATGTCTTGCCCTAGAGGGGGGTTTAACCCTCGCCCCCACCCAAGAGGTGGAAGGCCCGATCACCCATACTAACTTTCGGAGACTACTATCTACATAACCCTTTGAATTCAAAATTCCATCTCAAATATTTTTGTGGAACCTAAAGTTGACAGTTGTGTTTCCTTAACTCCGACAACAAGTCCATGGTGTGTGGTAGAGTGGCAAACACAGAAGGTGGTGGGTTCAATATCTCGAGTGCGTGTACCTTGGCAAAATCATGTATCAATGAGCATTACAAACTGTCTCGTGTCCTTTGACCTTCGTGATGCTCCTTGCTAGAAATAATAAAGTCAACTTCTCTCTTTTTTATGCCATCTATTGATGTTCAGACACTTGAAAACTGTTAATCTTCAAACATTTATACGATTTAAAAACCTTCACCTTTTTCATCAAACACATATTAGTGATGCATGAAAAAAAAAGGGATTTTTGATATGAATGTCACTAAACTACCTTCTTAGTCTCCCTTCTTTATCTCTTCCAAGAGTTTTTGTGCGATTTTCCTTGTTTTATGATTTTTTAAAAGTTGTTTTATGCTTTTCTTCTTCTTTTTTGTTGGACTTTAGGCTACTTTGTTTTTTTTCTTTTTTATTTCTTTTTGTTTCTTTTTGGACTTCTCTAAGACAAAAATTGCAGCCCTATTACTAAATTAGAATAATGAAAGGTTCATATATTATGCTTATCCTAGAGTACAAAGAGAAGACTCTATACCACTAATAGGACTTCAAAAGAAGTATTTGTATATGCACACTCTAGATATAAAGGTCTTCTCTTGGCATGTTTGCTTTGATTGCTCTCCTTCATTCATGCAGCAGTTGGTTTGAAGGGATGCTCCACCTGGCATGTTTGCTTTGTCTGTTCTCCTTGAGAACGTACTTGGGTATCCACTTCTATTAACATTGCCATTGAGATTCTAGTAATTACTTTGGAATTTAGCGAAATTATTATTTGACACGAAAGGCATTGCCATTGAGCTTCTAATAGCTTCTTTGACTTACTTGATTTAACTAAATGATTATTTGACACGAAATTCATTGATTCATGAATCTCTTAAACTTCATGTTGATGTTTGATGGAAACTGTCTTTGTCTCAGAACGCCTTTTAGGGTCATTCTTAGCAACCAAACTTTTTCTAGCTTTTCCAGATTTCTTTGCAAGATCCACCTATTGCTTGTGATGTTTACAGTTCTTTAATCCACTCTAAAATCTCTTTTCTCCATATTTTTTTACCTCATCATAGCTCTCTTTGGGTACTCCTTGATTAATATTAAGAGTTTAAATAGCTAGGGATTCATGCATTGGTGTTTGAAGTGAATTGTGTATATTGGATTTAGAAATGGGATGGATAGATGTTGGAAGTATAAGGGATGATTTTGAAAGAATGCGTTTTTGCAAGAAATGATGAAGCTTGAGACCTATATTTACTATTCCTACCCTAGGCATTGTCTTGTCTTATAAAAAGCTACAAACTTCTCTACCTTGAATATTTCCAGAAAGGGCATCTTGGGCTATATTCAATGTGACTAAATATTTATAGATCCAATCTTGCCCTAGGATGAGATCTTATAAGACATCCTTGTCTTCACACACTAGAAGAGTATGTATCACAGTCAAATTTTCTAACAACATAGGGACACATACCTCTCCTTGAAATGTAATCAATTAACACCCATATCAATAATGCAGGCTTCAACACTTGGTAAACGTGTTAATGCTAGAAATTCTACTAGTGAGGCGCTAATGGTGCTTAGAGCTATCCATGTGCCTATTAATGAATCCACTAGGATACACTCACCTTTATTGCCACCTAATTTCCAAATACGGCCTTATATTGCGCTATCCACCCTTTACTACATCCATTCTATTCACTTTTTTCATCTCTTTGATGTATCCATTCTTATTGCTTTCTAATTCACTTTCAGGCTTCTTGTTGTGCTTCTTCTCATATCACTCTTCTTCTTGTTTGGGCTTTTGGGCTTGTAGTAAGCAAGCTAGTATATTTTTAGTAAGAAGTTCCCTATAGAGCTTCACTCTTCATCTGGTAATGTAGTTGGATAAAAATGGCCCCATCGAGTTTTGCTAGAGTTATAACTCCTCCCAAAGAGATTCTATTGATTCATAGGAGTTTGTAACCTCTTTTTTGGAGCTTCTTAACATGTTTACTCAATGTATACAAAATCACTAATTCTCCAACTTGCAATACCTTGTCCTTTATATGTGCATCATAATAAACTAATTTCTACCTAAGTTTGACTACATATATCCTTGCTCTCACTTGTAGATGCTTTTTATTATAGATTTTCTATTTGTTCCAGCTATTGTGACAACTCATGGCTAGTCCATGCATAGTCTTTGGCCACTCACAAGATAGGTACTAAGAAAAAAAATTGGGGAGAATAGCATTTTGGTCATAGACTAGATTGAATGGTGTGGTTCTAGTGGCAGTCTTGTAAGTCACTCTGAATGCTCATATATTATGATGTAGTTTCTTGTTCCAATCACATCTCCCATTGTTAAATATTTTAGTTAAGAAAGTATAAATTAATTTATTATTTGAACTTTTTGCTTTGCCCATTAGCTTCTAGGTGATAAGGTGTCAATGTCTTATGGAGCACCAAGAAGTCATTCAGAAGACACTTAACCACTTCTTGAAAGGCTATCCCTATCACCAATCTCAAGTGGTAGTCCAAAGCATGTGAATATTTTTTTTAATAGAATATGGTGATCTTTTGATCATCACTCTTTTTGCTTTGGCTTCTACCCACTTTTTGAGATAATCAGTTGCCATAATGATATATAGTATGAGAACATCTTGCAAGTGGGCTAATGGATCCAATGAAGTCTATAATCAACATTCAAAAGCTCTTGCACTAATCATTGATCTAAGGTGCATCTCATCTCTTCTAATTCGATATTGCATCCTTTGACAAATTTTGCAACTCTTTACATATGTTTGTGCATCCATGTGAAGCCTTGTCTACCATAGCCTTGCAAATACACCTATTGAGCTATTTCTAAGATGGAGAGATACTTTCCTTCATGAATGTGAAGCCCACGTCCTATCCTGAAGAGTTGATTTTCTAATATAGCATAATCCTTGCATTCTTCTTCTAATGCTATTTGTCTTGTTGCACGTGCACATGTAGAGTACTCATCATATTTCAAACAAATCTTCTATTATTCTATTCCATTCTAGAAGTACTATTGGATGATCTATACAAGAATGGTTTATTGGTTGCAATTCTTGATAGTTACAATAATTTTGCACATGCTTCTATACATCATTTTCCATATATGACCAACATACTCCAAGTCAATATAACTTCTATAAATTCATAGACTTCTCTTCATGCGTTTCCCATATATTCTTGTGGGATTGTTGGATTAAAGTCATCCTTTAATCATCTCCTACACATCTTAGGTAGAACACCATGTGAGTACTCAAAGTATAAATGACATCATAGGATTTGGTAGTTCCTTGCTTTCTTCAACACCATGTGAGTACTCAAAGTATAAATGACATCGTAGGATTTGGTAGTTCCTTGCCTATATTTGCATTGATCTTATGATTGGGACCATGAGTAAAGAATGATTTCCATCGTTTTAGCCCAAGATGCCACTAGTTGTAGGTTGGAAAGGAATGTGTCTAGGAGCTCATTACTGACTCCAATAATGACTATGTGCCATTCTCAATAGCTGGTCAACACACACATTATTGTTTCTCTTTTTTATTACCATTTCAAAGTCAAACTCCATTAGCCATAAAAAGATATAACTAATCTTCTAGTCTTATAGTGGTTGTTAACCAAGTATAGCAATGCTTGGTGGTCCAGAAAAAAACTTGAGCTTGTTAGGTAGGAGGTAATTTATAAACATCTTTACTCCATAGTCCATTCCTAGACCTTCTCTCTTGGTATTTGTATAATTCATTTTTGCACTATTAATTTTTCTACTTGCATAACCAATTGGATGATCAAGTTTTCCTTCATCTATCAGTTGTACAAGAATGCATCAGATTGTTAAATTGAAAGAATCCATATGAATGTGGGATGATCTATTCCAGTCCATCACTCTAAGAATGGGAGTTGAGCTCAAGTGTTTCTTTATTCATCAACTCCCTTTTTGCAACGATCAATCCAGTCGAAGTACTTAATCAATGATCATCATATGGGAGCAAGAAGAAATCATGGAGCATTATGAATTAATAAATATGGCATCAATAAGAAAGCATGGAGCATTATGAATTAAGAAATATGGCATCAATAAGAAAGCATGGAGCATTATGAATTAATATGCGGACATGAAGATGATGATATCTCTCCTCGAGGACGAAGGGATGGACATAGCATATCATAAAGCTAAGCATTTAGTTCCAATTATTCTTAAATTTCATATCTGCTTTCCTTAGATTTCATTATCTTTGCATACATTCATAATTGATAATACTTCAATTATGGATATGGTCCAAATGCAATCATAAGGTATTTGAAGCATTGATTAAGCAATCATAAATTATTTGGAAAAGGGAATCAAGCATGTCCAACACATTCATGCATCGATCCATTGAAATGAGTGAGTAAAAGTGCATTTCCCCTTGACAAATGATGGTTCAATGTTATCGTTAGTGTCCATATGAAAGGACAATATGTTTACTAATAAAACATATAGTTTCTTGGGCAGCCATAGGTTCTAAGTTCGAATCCATTTCTATGACCTAAGAAATCTATGTATGCCCACCCACCGACGACTTTCTCCAAGGCTTATGACCAAGGCATAGACCTTGGCATACCTTGTCATTCGAGCCAACAAAGTCACCGTTGGCTACACACTAGGGAGGAGATGAGCGATCAAGGAAGACGGAGGTTCCTGGTATTTCTCGGGAGGTCACCCATCTAAGTTTGTTCCCCCTAGAGCTCGCTTAACTAACAAGCTCTCTTAGCATTAAGCACTCTTGTGTTTTCTGAAGAAGTGGAAAGACTAAGCTTAATCGTACCTTGAACATCTTTTGGGCCCTCAAAGCTTCAATCTTTGCTTTCAAAGCCTGTTTTGATGCATTTTTGGGGGATGATTCTTGGAGCCATTTTGGAGTACTTTTGCGCATAGTTCTTTTTACATAGATTCTAGAACATCAAGAAGAGTGCTCTTTGTACTTCTCAGACAATGAATATTCACCTTTGAGGCTATGTTTTTAGCCACAATAGTAAATCTATAGGTTTCTCGAAAGGTTTTAGTTGTGGTGAGAGTATCCACTACACATCTATGCAGATTTTTGGCGCCTAAAGAAAAGAGTTGATGCACACTTGCAGGTGTTGTTGGCTAGTGTTGGGGCTGTGAATTCAGCCTTTCAGTGCCATTTTACTAATATTTTGCATAAAGCCTTTTATGTTTGATAAAGAGGGTCGTGATGAGGTTTTCCTACCTCGAAGACACCCAAATGTAGAGGTCTCTTTCATGAGGCAGGTGGAAGACTTACTGTAATAAAGTAAGTGTATGATCTAAGGGTCCGTGTTGTGAAACCACAAACTACTACCTAGCAAAACCACCTCACTAACAGAGAGCACATCTCCACCCATCCAACTCCACTCATATATATACCTCTAGGCCAAGGGCGTGCATGTCCTTGGGGTTGGCCAAGTGTCCAGCCAAGTGTCCCTCATGTGGACACTTTCCAAAGGGTGATCGCTTGCCTTCTAATTTCCCAAGGTCTATCACATGGCCTCTAAATCAAATGAGGATTCTTCTCTCATGTACACACAAGTGGCTCCTAGAGAAGATTCTCCCAAGACTAAGGTTTCCACACCTTAGGATAAATCAAGCCTAAGGTTCTAACCATTCAATTGGGAGCTCATATGAATAAATACCTCAAGGGTTTCACCCAAACGTTCAAGGCATGTTCCAAGGGTAATTCAAGGGCTAGACCAAAGCAAACATACATCATATTCTAACCTTTAGAATCCATATGTTTAACCTTTTGAACCCATGAATTATACAACATTCTTCCCCCCTTGAACATTTTCGTCCTCGAAAATGCGTGTAGGTATAATATGTAAAGTATTCCCCCGTGCACCATGATCTATACTATGAGCATGGTCATCTCTCTCTTTAGATTAATTTCCAGTAATCAGATAAAGGTTAATCCCTACCTTAATCTGAAAGGAAAGGAATTAAAATCCCTGCCCAAATCACTTTCTCTTAGTCCACCCAAATGTACATGCATGCCCTGTACCTATGGACTAGTGAGATGGTTGGACTTCTTTGGTGGTCTTTTTCTTTTGGCACTTTCACAAACCTTGAGCTCCATAAAATAATACATTTCAGTACACTTTATACTTCCCTAGAAATTTATAATTTTAGGACTCTGTGATAGAGATCCTATCTCTATCTTGAAAGGGCAAGAAATTAGATTCATCTTCCACTTTCAATAGAAAGGAGAGGAATCTTCAGATATTCTGGACTTAACTTATTCTTTTATAGTCCTTTTCAAATACAAATATACCTTATTTGTATTTGATAGGACTTAGCTAAAGTTATGAACTTAGCAAAGTGGGTCTAGCGAATCCTTGCCAAAACATGCTTAATAAAAATGAGGAGAAATACTATCTTCTCATTCCTTGGAAACTTCGGTAGACTTATTTCAATCGTCTAGCTTTTCTTGAAACATAAGATTCAAGTATAACAAATTTGAAAGTTTATGTCTACAATTGGATCCCTATCTTGATCATCTTTGATTTTCTCTAGATTAATTCTCGGAGTAGATTTTTATCCCTTTGGAAAATCTATGATCTTCAAGAAGTTATTTGATCCAATGACTAAAATCATTTCTTTTAGGAATTAGAATTAGTTGGTAGATCTTTCTTCTATGTCTCTACCCAGTTCTTTTTTCCACTTAGCTTTGCAAGTTCTTCCAAAGAGAATCAGTAGTAACTACCTTGAACTGACGCTAGTTCATACCTTAGATAGTTATGTACTAACCTCAAAGGTCACCAAAGCTTTTGCAAAGAGAAACAAAGCTTACTAAATCAATTCCTTCAAATCTTAAAAATAATCAAGCCATCAAGATACCTTCTAAATCTTCTATCTATTTGGATGGAGTTAAATTATTCAAGTTTTGCTTTTAGTTCCAAGATCTTGCGAGAAAGATGCCTCTTTCTAGGTATCATATCCAAGATCTTGCTAGGAAATTAGTGAACATTCTTGAATCATTTGTTCTCATCAAAGATTCAAAAGACGATCTTTTACAGATCGTCCTTTTATTTAATCTTATTATACTTGAATAGGCTTGACTTTACTTTTGGAGTTTAACTTGGTAAAGTTCCAAAATTCTTTACCTTCTTACTTATCCAAATTTATTGTACCATATAAAATTTGGCTATGCATTTAAGAAAAATGCACCTACTTAAAAGGATAGCCTTTTCTAGGGTAAATGTCATGTTTATTCTATTTACCCTTTTGTTCATACAACCAGGTGTATTAAATTGGTTCAAGGAGGTACATTTCTACACCTCATAATGAACCTAAGACCTTAATCTAAATGGTCTTATCTTTAAGGCTTATCCCGATGTTTCCTACTGGATCTTGACTCTATTTTCTCTCTAGCCATCAGAGAAAACTCTCAATGGGAGTTAGTTCTCACTGTCCCATACCAGGGAGTTCTTCCTCCAATCCATAGAACTACATCCTTAACCTTTCCACATTCTTTGCCCTTATCTTTTCAATGCTCTCTGATCATTTACCATGATCCTGAATTCCATCTTGGAACTCCTTGGCATCATTTTCATGAGAGAAAGACTTAGGTTTCTAATGTCAATTAATTCAAAGGTCTATTTAGGTTGACCTTTGAACTTTATTTGGTATCAAACTATAAAAGGGTTTGATCTTTTTGACCAATGTAGGCCTCTTGGATTATCCAATCATAAAGGGTTGGATATATTTGACCAAGTTAGGTCACTTGGCTTTCTCAAAATTCCTCTAGCTAATTTAACATGAGATAAGATCAAGTCTTTTCTCCTTTAGATCCCTTTTTCAATGATATTTACCCATGGGATTTTCTTGGGATCTTCAACTCATTCCTTCATGAGTTGTGCCTTGCTTAAGTCTTCAACATCATGTTGATGTTCTTAAAACCATTAACTATTCTCCTTTTAGGGATCAACAGTTATATGTCACCCTGTTGACTTAAGCGAGTTGCCATGCTTGTCGATCCAAACTTTGGATCTATCTTTATCTACTCTCAAATCTGGTTCTTACTTTGTTTGAGATTTAAGTCAAACATACTTAGGTACTTGGACATCCAATGTACTCCTTAACTTTCATGACAGAGTTAAGGAATATCTTTTGCTTAGAAGTATCATATTGATGATACCTTTCTTCCCCCCTTTAAGGAGTTTTCATCCCCGAAAAGTGCAAGAAATTAATGTTCATTTAATTTTCTATCCAAATGGGAGGTTCGTTTATGCTAAATCCTTGATTGAAAAAAACTCTCAAATATCCTTGAGCTTAAGCTTCCATTATCCTTAAGTTCAGTGTCCCATACCACTGAACCCACTTAAGTGATATTGTAAACCTAGATGTCCCATACCATCTGATTTACAATCTCACCTTAGTGTAGACAATTTTAGCTCTTACTCAAGGATTAAACTCCATTCATTTTAGTCTTATCAAAATATTTGTAAGTTACATTCTTACAGAGTCTTGATTTTGAAAAGACTTTGAAAATTGTGCTTTCATTGAACTATTTCCTTGTTCTGATGCAATCAAATGTATCTTTGTTTATGTCATTTGATAATAGAGCTAGTATTCTCATACTAGATAATGCATACACACACATATGCATACATAATGCATACACACACATACACACACATATGCATACATACATGCATACACATACACACATAGACACATACACACACATAGACACATACACACATAGACACATACACACACATAAACACATACACACTCATAGATGCACACACATACACATAGAGCCACACACATACACACACACACATATACACACACATACACATAGACACATACACACATAATGATGCATACACACACATACACACACACATACATGCACATACGTACACACACATGCATACATACACATAATTAATGCATACACACATACATATGTACACGTATATATATTGATTTCTTACAATTTTGTTTTATATGTTAGGTATTATGGATCCTAGTAGAGAGAGAAAGGCGAAACTCACTCTCATAAAAAGTCTTATGAGATCAAGAGTTCCGTTTGATACTCTAGGGGCCATCATGCGTGATTACTCAGAGATGTCTGATGAGGAGCTTGACTGTACGATCCAGATGCTTACCCAACGATCAGAGGAGGGCTCTTCTGCAGCTCCACATGCAGGAAGAGAGCTATCTGCTCATAGGTATGTTTTTTTCATAAACTTTTTTAATGATATTATAACACATATTTTTATTTAGTTTTATCTATCTATTTTCAAGACACCTATACCACCTCCAAATCGTTATAGCAGAGCACAGTTGCCTATGAGGACATGCATAGGCACCTTAGGACTAGAGTGCGATATAGAGCCAGAGGGGAACATTGTGTACATAGGGAATGGATTGGAGTTCAAGAGAAGAATGCGGGAACTATGCGACTCTTACCTGCGCTTTGTCCACTTACTATGGAAGTAAGTAAAAATTTTACATATAAATTGAAATAAATATCTTATGTTTTATTTACATTATTTTTCTTATTTTTGTAGTGAGCATGATGAGAGGGATTAAAAAATACGTACTTAGTTCACTTGCGACAGAGTTTGGGAGAGGATGGTCGCATAAGTGGTGTCTAAAAGAGATGCGGACACTTATGGCTCATCGTCGTGATAATGCACGGTATGCACTGCTTTTATGTATATATATGTGGATATGAGTATGTGTCTTTATGCATGTATGTATGTATATGAGAGAGAGAGAGAGAGAGAGAGAGAGAAAAGAGTGAGACTAGAGGTATAAATACACACATACACACACATATACATCATACATGCACATTTACACACATATACACATACATGCACATTTATACATACACACACATACATGCACATTTTTTACACACACATACACATGCATGAAATTACACACATATAATGAATACACATAGACACATACACATACTCACATACACGTACACATACTCACATACACATACACATGCATAATCGTACACACACATAGACTCATATAATCATATTTACATGCATATATACATATACACATGCATATGCACACACACATGTGTGTATGTGTCTATGTGTGTATGTGTGTGTGTATATGTGTGTGTGTGTGTCTATGTGTATGTGTGTGTGTCTATGAGTGTGTATGTGTTTATGCGTATGTATGTATCTATGTGTGTGTATGTGTCTATGTGTGTATGTGTATGCATGTATGTATACATATGTGTGTGTATGCATGTGTATGTGTGTGTATGCATCATTATGTGTGTATGTGTGTATGTTTGTGTGTGTGTATATGTGTGTGTGTATGTGTCGTCGCTATGCGACTATGAGTGTGTATGTGTTTATGTGTGTGTATGTGTCTATGTGTGTGTATGTGTCTATGTGTGTATGTGTATACATGTATGTATGCAAATGTGTGTATGTGTGTGTATGCATTATGTATGCATATGTATGTGTATGCATTATGTATGTGTATGTAAGCATGTGCATTATGTATGCATATAGTATGTATGTATGCTTATGGATATGCATTATGTATGCATGTATGTGTATGTGTGTGTGTGTCTCTCTATGTATGTGTGTATGCATATATGTGTGTGTATGTGTGTATGTGTGTATATGTGTCTTTATGTGTGTATGCATGTGTATGTGTGTGTATGCATCATTATGTGTGTATGTGTCTATGTGTGCATGTGTATGTATATGTGTGTGTATGTGTGTGTGTGTCTATGTGTATGTGTGTGTATCTATGAGAGTGTATATGTTTATGTGTGTGTATGTGTCTATGTGTGTATGTGTCTATGTGTGTATGCGTCTATGTGTGTGTATGTATCTATGCATGTGCATTATGTATGCATGTAAGTATGTATGTATGCATATGCATATGCATTATGTATGCATGTATGTGTATATGTGTGTATGTCTCTCTATGTGTGTGTGTATGCATATATGTGTGTGTATGTGTGTATGTGTGTGTACATGTGTCTGTATGTGTGTGTATATGTGTCTGTATGTGTGTATGCATGTGTATGTGTGTGTATGCATCATTATGTGTGTATGTGTCTATATGTGTATGTGTGTGTGTATATGTGTGTGTATGTGTGTGTGTGTCTATGTGTATGTGTGTGTATCTATGAGTGTGTATGTGTTTATGTGTGTGTATGTGTGTATGTGTGTGTATGTGTATATGTTTGTATGTGTGTATGTGTATGCATATATGTATGCATATGTATGTGTATGCATGTGTATGTGTGTGTATGCATCGTTATGTGTGTATGTGTGTATGTGTTTTTGTATATGTGTGTGTATGTGTGTGTGTCTATGTGTATGTTTCGCTACGCGTCTATGAGTGTGTATGTGTTTATGTGTGTGTATGTGTCTATGTGTGTGTATGTTTCTATGTGTGTATGTGTATGTGTATGCATGTATGTATGCATAGGTGTGTGTATGTGTGTGTATGCATTATGTATGCATATGTGTGTGTATGCATTATGTATGTGTATGTATGCATGTAAGTATGTATGTATGCATATGCATATGCATTATGTATGCATGTATGTGTATGTGTGTGTATGTCTCTCTATGTGTGTGTATGCATATATGTGTGTGTATGTGTGTATGTGTGTGTGTATATGTCTGTGTATGTGTGTATGCATGTGTATGTGTGTGAATGCATCATTATGTGTGTATGTGTCTATGTGTGTGTGTATATGTGTGTGTATGTGTGTGCGCGTCTATGTGTATGTGTGTGTGTCTATGAGTGTGTATGTGTTCATGTGTGTGTATGTGTCTATGTGTGTGTATGTGTCTATGTGTGTATGTGTATGCATGTATGTATGCATATGTGTGTGTATGTGTGTGTATGCATTATGTATGCATACGTGTGTGTATGCATTATGAATGTGTATGTATGCATGTGCATTATGTATGCATATGCATTATGTATGTGTATGTATGCATGTGCATTATGTATGCATATGTGTGTGTATGCATGTAAGTATGTATGTATGTACGCATATGCATATGTATGCATGTATGTGTATGTGTGTGCATGTCTCTCTATGTGTGTGTGTATGCATATATGTGTGTGTGTATGTGTGTGTGTATGTGTGTGTATATGTGTGTGTGTATGTGTGTGTGTATGTGTGTATGTGTGTATGTGTGTGTATATGTATGTATATATGTGTGTGCATGTGTATGCATTATGTGTGCATGTGTGTATGCAACATTATGTGTGTATGTGTGTATATGTGTGTGTATTTGCGTGTATGTGTGTGTGTGTATATGTGTGTGTGTATGCATATGTATGTGTGTGTAAGTGTGTGTGTGTGCATACCCTGCTTCAACGAGATGCATCTCTCTCTCTCTCTCACGTGCTCTCTCTCTCTCTCTCTCGGTCTCTTCTTGCTCTCGTGTCCAAATCCTAGCACAAATGTGTCGGGAGAAATCGAATTTTTTTTTAACATTCTAGAGCGTCGCATATGCGACGCTGTGTAGTTTTCCAACGTCGCAAATAATGTCGCTAGTTAGCAACGGTATTTGTGATGCATTAATTTTAGCGTTGCATAAGCGATGCAGGCATCGCTTATGCGACGAATGCCCGAAAAAAAAAATCCGAAAACAGCACCGTCGCTTATGCGACGCAGCGATGGTGTTCATTTTTTTTTCAATTCCGGGGCGTTGCTACGCCCCCCTATTTCTTGTAGTGAATGAAATGATCACCCTGACAACTAAAACATGGTCCTCTAGGGGCTTTTGGTCTTACTTGTCTCAATTGGGGCCTAGGGTTTTGATTCATATACATGGCATTGGAGTATTCTAGCTCCCAATTTTGTTCTATATGTGGTGTCTCGTATTGATAGGAATAAGCCTCACTATGCTCTGGTGACTCTATGTAATAAGCTTGTGGACTATCTTCATGGGAGTAGTCTAAACTATGAGCATGAGAGTCATTTTCTGAGACCAACGGGGTTAGTGGAACCAATGCTCTATTAGTGTTTTCCTCTGTCATTGCATACTTGACTAGAATCACATTGGTAGGAGCTGGTAGTTGATTTCCTAGGATTGGTTGTGGCCTATATGGTGCCTGATATTGCTATTGTGGCCTATAATATGGATGTTGGTATTGATTTTGATAGCTACCCTGTTAGTAAGGTTGTTGATAATTTTTTCTGATAGCCTACCTATTGTATGGACAATCTTGAGCCGTATGGTTTGTGTATTTTCTTTCAATGGTGCAGTATGGACCATTAGAGTTTCCTTGGTGGTGAGACATCATTGGGCAAACATGAGCCATGTGGTATCCTCCTAGTTGTAACATTGCTTCAATGAGGTCACCCTTGGTGCTTGTCTAGTTTGGACTCCTAGCTTCTTGGCAACTTGCTCAGCTATCTCATTTATCTCAGTAGAGGTTCTAGAGGTATGACTAGTAGAACTACAATTCTAGCTCCTTACCCAAGTTGTCTTCTATGTCTATGCACATCCACACACACTCTCTTCTATAGATCTAGGCTCTTTCAAGCACACGTATGATCTTAACTTTGTGCTCACTAACCCATCTAAAAATAAGGCCACTTGTTTGACCGGTGTAGGCAACTCTAGAACACGGCATCATTCCAAGTACTATCTGAACCATCTTCCTGCAAGTCATACTGTTTCTTGGGGTGTCTACTTGAAGCTGTGGATAAAGGATGATGTGTTATGCCTGATACCACTCTTGGAAAATTCTAGAATGAATGCTTCTAGAAGTTGGACTATATCTCGATAGTTGCAACTATTTAGGGGTTGAAACCAAGCTAAGATAGTACCCTTAAGAGTCAAACCAAATGCCTCAAACTAAGTGAACAAGTCCTCGACCTGTTCAACTCTTAACACTTGTTCGAACTCGGCCACATGATCATAGGGATCTCCCGACCCATCAAAATAGTTCTTCATTGCCTTGACCACTTGAGAGGGTCTAAGGGTTCTTGGGTGCTCTCGGGGTCTGGGCAATGGGAAATCATGTTCATCTCTCTGGTTTCTATGTGCTTAGTGTCTCTCTCTTTTAGGTCTTTCACCCTCATTTCTTGATCTCTCTCTACCCACAATGTTTGCAAAACTTACCTCAAGTCTCCCTCTGGTTCATTTGCATTGGGTTTCATGAGCCTTGGATGATCCTACTTGTTGGAGGCCATGTGATACACTAGATCTTGGTGGAGGGAAAATTGATTCACCTTGCCAAGTGTATGCATGCCTATCATGCTCTATTATCAAGAACATTGTCTCCGAAGTGTGATCTAGATAGACAACTGTACTTGGTGTCTCAGGGTCTTTGCATTTGTAGATGGTAACTATTGGGCTAGGATGATCTGGATTGAATCTCCAAAAGGCTTCTTCTGTTTCTCTATTCAAGAACAATTCTATGTTTTTGTTGTCTTGGGGAATCCACTCTAGAGTAATTACCCTGGTCAAGATAGATTTTCCTTGAGGAGTCTTGGTTTCTCATCCTAGGTCTCCTTGCTCTAGGTCTGCTATCTCGTTTTTTGGAATAACATTTCCAAACTCATCTGTCCTATCTGGTAAGTTGGTGACCATATACATGGTTCCTTCCTTATCAATATATGAACCCTCTTCAAACTTGACCACTGGGTGTTCAAGTCCAAAGGGTTGATCGGGATTTTTGAGTTGGACCACTGATTGTCTCATGCCATCCTCATAGATGCGTGTGTTGATGACATGATTGCTCCTACTTCATCTACATTTGTATCCACATGAGTGCATCTCCATTTTGTATCCAGTAGGCACTCGGTTTCTAGTCTATTTCCATTTTATATTGTATTTCCTTTGTATTTGGGTACCTTGCCATGTGCTTCTATGAGTTGTATTCATTCTCCTTTCAGGAGACTTATCCCACATATGATGTACTTTTGAGAGCCCCTCCCAAATCTATATAAGGAGGGCCTCTCCCCTCATTTGTACTTGGTTAGAAGCTTGAGGAGCCTACTCCATGCTCTTGGCAAGCTCATTTCTAATCCACATGAGTTTACCCACTTCATGGTCTACTCATTTTGTGTCTCACACATTCTTTGTTTTGTGAGAGTACTTTACGTTTCCCTTTGCTTCCGCATGCGTACTCTCTACATGGTATTAGAACGCTAGGTGGAGGTCTTGGTGGTGCGTTTGGTGGTTGTTTTGGTGATGGTGGTGGTGCTTCATTTTGGTGGCGTGCTTTCTCCTCATTGAGAGAGGCCTTTTGCCATCAGATTTTGGGATTCATTCTGCCCATTTGCCCACCCTCCCACCCATTTTCATCATTTTGTGCCCCCTTTATCCTGAATTTTTCCCACTCTCCCACCCTTGCTCTTGGATTTGTCGATGATCATCATAGTCAGCCCAAATGATTTTAGCACATTTGATGCATCTCATCTTTTAAATTGTTTATAGACACATTTGTGAAGTTTTTAGTTGTTCGCTCAATCTGATTCCTATCATCTAATAAGTGACCCTAAGAGATCCTTGCCATTGTGCATACTGAAAGGAAAACCTTGCATGTTTTCTTCTGTCACATATAATGATACTTTCACTGTCATATACTCAGATCAAGCATGCTTGTATCCAATTCATTTTACGTCTCCCGTTTTCATCATACTCAGGCATGCATCTTGGTTCTTCTATGACTGTCATAGCCGCCACGGAATCTCTTATGCTCAAAGTTCCGCCACTTCGTCATCTCCATGGAAGGACGGGTTGCATTACCTCGAGCCATTGAAAAGTACACATCAAAGCCGATCTCCCGACCTACCCATCCATAGCGAGAAGGAATTGCCCCAACAAGAGCTCTGGTATCAAAAACCTGATTGTAATAAGATAATATATTGCTAGGGAGGTACGAAATGCCAGCACTGGACATCTGCTGCTGTATCGAGCATCTCAAATCCTTGGCAACTTTTTCCAGATCAGATGCATATGACTTCTTATCCCAAAATGACTCGAGAGCGAATTTCAATTCTCTTTTGGGGCCCATACGAGGATAGCCAACCACATGCAAAGCCATTGCTGCCGAGATCTTAAGACTTGTTGAGAGGAAGCTCAGCACAGCAGCTATGGCGTCAATGGTTGAGAGTAATACGAAAGAGAGTTAACGCATAAATGAGTAGTGCCTATGATATCTGAGAACAACGAGATAACTAATACTTCACTTGCAGAAGATGACTCTCTGAGTGGTCGACAGAGAGAGAGAGAGAGAGAGAGAGAGAGAGAGAGAGAGAGAGAGAGAGAGAGAGAGAGAGAGAGAGAGAGAGAGAGAGAGAGAGAGAGAGAGAGAGAGAGAGAGAGAGAGAGAGAGAGAGAGAGAGAGAGAGAGAGAGAGAGAGAGAGAGAGAGGAGAGAGAGAGAGAGAGAGAGAGAGAGAGAGAGAGAGAGAGAGAGAGAGAGAGAGAGAGAGAGAGAGAGAGAGAGAGAGAGAGAGAGAGAGAGAGAGAGAGAGAGAGAGAGAGAGAGAGAGAGACTTCACCAACTGGATTCTTCTGATGATAGCAGATCTCTCTCTGTCCACGCATTCCAAGAAGGTGCCTACTAACTCTTCTGTTCCTATTTTGACTCCATCAGTGCAAAGGACAAGTGAAGTCGATTCCCTGCCTCACTCCACCCGACTGTCATTCACCTGCATCAACATGGCAACAACCTTACAGAGGTAGAACATTTAGCCAAGGAAGGGAGCGAGAGAAGTCCATTTTGATAGGGAAACGGCTTCTGACTCACCACACAGTTGGCAAAGAGTGTGATTCAAATCATTCCTCTCTACAGAGGAAAGAGCACGCCATTGGCCCAGCCATCTCTGTCAGATCAACAGACTGAGAGAGAGGCGACGTGGCTGACACTTTATTTGGCTTATCCTCCGTTTTGTTTAACTTGGCAGTCACTCCTTACACTCTGTGCACTCCAATTTTTGTTTTCTACTTTTAGTAATCGTATACAGCTTAACTCATGTTGGATGATTGCCTGGAGGAGTGCCTGCCATTCTTCGAGTAATCTGGTAGTAGATAGATTCTAACTCTCGCTACCTATTTTTGTTTGGATGCATAAACGGGTGACTTACCTCAAAATGACGCCAATGAAGCCTTGTTATAGATCATGGCCCGGTTCAATGTTCTGAGACCCACAACCACGCACTGAAGAGGCATCACTTGCACCATCATATTTTTGTTCACAGTCTCCAAGGTGTCCGATAGTACCATATTCTGTGCAAAGTCTCCATGTCTCATTTTGACTACCACAAATAATCTCTCGAAGCAAATTAGTAGTGGCTCTCTTCAAGTTACTTTTATTATTCCACTATGGGAGCATTCTGGGAGTAACGTGTTCCTTGGATTTAAGCCCATTATTTTTTCACACACATATATATATATATATATATATATATATATATATATATATATATATATATATATATATATATATATATATATATATATATATATATATATATATATATTTTTTTTTTTTTTTTTCATGTTGTAATATTCAAAGGAACTTCATACTTTTTGGGCATATAATTTGGTGCTCCAACGTCATTGACCCTTACTGTGCTCTCAAGTTGTATCACATTTCCAAAGGGTTTTAAGCCTCTTCTGCAAGGACACACTAAGGCATTATTATAATGAGTTCCGCAATAATGTTTTCCAAGGGTTCCACCCTTAGATTTGTCACTTCAAGGACCTTGTAAAGATTTGCCTTATCTTGGCACCATTTGGCACTAAGTGCCTCTCTCTTTGTACACTCAAAATATAAGAGAAAAGTGATGTGTGTGCATACTTGTGGGTTGGAGGCTAGTCTAAGCCCACCCACAAGCTTCTTCAAGTCTCTAAGCCTACTCTAAGGCTCAATCGATGTACATGGGGCTAATCTAAGCCCTCCTCTTGCATCGACTTATTTTGGTGTGGCACAAGTGCAGGGCTACTCTAAGCCCCCCCCCCCCCCCCCCCCCCCCACCCCCAAAATTTGAAGTCTGGTATCGAGTCGAGCTTTGCAAGTATTTTGCTACAGCATTTTTGGCAAAAGACTTTGGTAGTGTTTTTAAACACTTTATCCTCAAAGCTTTGTAATGACCAAAAAGTGAAGGTAGCTCATCATCTATGGCTAATTTCTTACCCTCTTTCACCCCTATTTTTATGCCTAAGGATGATTGCCTCAATGGACAAAATTACAATCTATGGAAAGATGTCATATGCACTTATCTCTACACAAATCTTCTTCATGAGGTAGTAGATGGGTCAGACCCCGAAGCCAATAGGGACACTAACTTAGAAAATTGGCATGTGTGGAATGTCAAGGACAAAAGAGCTTTAGGTCAGCTGTTACTTGCTTGTGACGAACTGACAAAAGGACATATCACGGCCTGCAAGATGTCCAAGGATGCTTGGGATACATTAGCTGCTTTGTATGAAGACAAGACTCCTTCGAAGATATATGCATTAGAGGCCGAGTTTCATAATTTGACCATTAGGCCACACGACACAATTACCAAGGTCATAGCCCAATTTGAGGATTACCAGCGTAAATCAGCACTGTGGTAGGAAGATCTCTAGTGAAGACATGGCCATTAGGCTTCTTAACAAGTTAGCTAAGTCATACGAGACATTTGTCACAACTTTGTATAATCGCGGCCAAGACTTATCTTAGGAAGAGGTTCGACGACTATTGCTCCTTCACGACTCGCAAGCAAGATCGACTTCCTTACAAGAATCAGCCATGAAGGCCAAAGGCCCATACAATAAGGGCCAAGGCACAAGTCATCAGGCTAGCAATGGATCTAAGAAAGGATCGCATAATTCATCGAAGAAGTTCACTTGTAATTTTTGTGGAAAAGCAGGACACTTAGAAAAGTTTTGCTATAAAAAGAAACAATCATCGAAGGCTTCTACGTCTAGGCAAGTATCCAAAGGATCCCAACATAGATCCCACTACTCAAGTGAGGAACTCTTCATCTCCACAGAAACCAATGCCCTAGTTACTTCTAGCTCCCCGCATGAGTGGATCTTTGATAGCGGAGCTACCTCCCATATGTGCAAAGACAAGGACTCCTTTCAGGAACTCGAAGAGCATACGAGAGAAGTCTAACATGGCAACAACAAGAGTTTACCCATCGAAGGAAAAGGGAAAGTTCAAATTTCCAACCATTAGGGTGAATGCAAGTCTTTATCCAATATTCTTTTTGTCCCAAATATGAATCTACTTTTCGTCAAGGCCATTACAGATCAGGACAAACAAGTATGGTTTGATAACACCTCAGTTAAGGTAGTTGATCCCCATACAAAGGATGTCATTGCTCAAGATATTGAAGAAAAAGGCCTCTACAAGCTATCTTGCTTTGTATCCAAAGAATCAACCTCAAGTCTGTGGCACGAGAGATTTGGCCACACTTCATACTTATCAAAAATCTCTTCATCCCAACTTGTGAAGGGATTGCCAAAGATAGGGCAACTTACTAGTGTCTGCCAAGCTTGCACAC
Source organism: Ceratopteris richardii (assembly GCA_020310875.1). Classification (NCBI taxonomy): domain Eukaryota; kingdom Viridiplantae; phylum Streptophyta; class Polypodiopsida; order Polypodiales; family Pteridaceae; genus Ceratopteris; species Ceratopteris richardii. The sequence goes on along the minus strand of CM035420.1, from coordinate 138,672,062 downwards.
AAGGCAAGCAACACAGGGCCCCAGTACCCAAAGAAGCTTCAACACGAGCGAGGAACACACTAGCCCTTATCCACATGGACTTATGTGGACCTATGAATACCCCATCCCTGAGTGGATCCCTCTACTTTTATCTTCTAGTAGATGATCACTCTCGGTATATCTGGGTGTACTTTTTGAAGTCAAAGGTAGACACATTCTCTAAGTTTCAAACTTGGATCAAGGAAGTTGAGAATGGAGCTTCAACTAAAGTAAAAACCATCAGATCAGATGGAGGTGGTGAATTTATCACTCGTGACTTTGATAACTTTCTCAACCAGAAAGGGATCAAAAGACAAGTCACTCAGCCTCATACTCCATCCCAGAATGGAGTAGCTGAAAGGAAGATACAGTGTGATGGAAATGGCACGAACAATGCTTCATCACAAGGATCTACCCTACAAGTTCTGGGCAGAAGCCGTGCATATTGCAGTTCACATTCTTAATCGAGGATTTACAAGTGCATTAAACAACAAAACACCCTTCGAAGCCTACTATGGAAGGAAACCAAATGGGAATTACTTTCGAGTCTTTGGTAGTGAAGCTTCTGTCCATGTCCCAAAAGAAGATAGAAACAAGTTACAATCAAAGTCTAAGAAACACATATTCATAGGCTACAGTGACCAATCAAAGGCATACCATCTATATGATATGGAAAACCACTCCATCACCATTTTGAAGGATGTGATCTTCAATGAAGCTTCCTCGTACTCAAGAAAAGATTCAAGTACAAGTCTTAGTCCACCTATCTACACTTCAGAGGGGGACTCAGTATTTCCAAACTCCAACTCAGAAGCAAGTACTTCACAACAACCACGCCAATCTCAAAGGCTACTTGATAAGAGACAACGCGAACAAAGTCACTATGTTAATTATGCTCTAATGCACCAAATTCAGCAAATTCCAGAGCCTTCCAACTACAAAGAAGCTCAAGGCCAACAAGAATGGGAAACAACTATGAAAGAGGAACTTGATGCAATAGCAAAGAACAAGACTTGGACATTAGTTCCCAAACCAACCAACGATCAAGTCATAGGAGTCAAGTGGATATACAAAATCAAATACAAGTCTGATGGCACTCTAGATAAATATAAGGCAAGATTAGTCACTAAGGGATACAAGCAACAACATGGCATTGATTATGAAGAAACCTTTGCTCCTACTACAAGATTCACAACCATAAGAATCATCTTAGCACTAAGTGCTCACTTTAAGTGGCCCATTTACTAGCTAGACATCAAAAGTGCATTCCTCAATGGAGATCTTCAAGAAGAAGTATATGTTGAACAACCTGAAGGCTTCAAGATCAAAGGCAAAGAAGATCAAGTCTACAAGCTTCACAAGGCACTTTACGGACTCAAGCAAGCTCCCAGGGCCGGGTATGAAAAGATTCACAAGTTCTTTGAAGACAAGGGATTTCACAGAAGCAATGCTGATGCTAATCTCTATATCTATCAAAAGGAGTCTTTAGTAGCCATCATCATTCTCTATGTAGATGACTTGATCTTGACAGGCTCAGACGAAGAACGCACTCAATTTATCATCACATAGCTTCACCTTGAGTAGTCTATGACATATCTTGGATTACTGTTGTGGCCTATAATATGGTTGTTGGTATTGATTCTGATAGCTACCCTGTTGGTAAGGTTGCTTGTAATTTTGTCTGATAGCCTGCCTATTGTATGGACAATCTTGAGCCGTGTGGTTTGTGTATTTTCTTTCAATGGTGCAGTATGGACCATTAGAGTTTCCTTGGTGGTAAGACATCATTGGGCAAACATGAGCCATGTGGTCTCCTCCCAGTTGTAACATCGCTTCAATGAGGTCACCCTTGGTGCTTGTCTAGTTTGGACTCCTAGCTTCTTGGCAACTTGCTCAGCTATCTCATTTATCTCAGTAGAGGTTCTAGAGGTATGACTAGTAGAACTATCAGAGTCCTTATAGAGTTTGGACAATTCTAGCTCCTTACCCAAGTTGTCTTCTATGTCTATGCACATCCACACACACTCTCTTCTATAGATCTAGGCTCTTTCAAGTACACGTATGATCTTAACTTGGTGCTCACTAACCCATCTAAAAATAAGGCCACTTGTTTGATCGGTGTGGGCAACTCTGGAACACGGCATCTTTCCAAGTACTGTCTGAACCGTCTTGCTGCAAGTCATATTGTTTCTTGGGGTGTCTACTTGAAGTTGTGGATAAAGGATGATGTGTTATGCCTGATACCACTCTTGGAAAATTCTAGGATGAATGCTTCTAGCAGTTGGACTATATCTCGATAGTTCTTCATTGCCTTGACCACTTGAGAGGGTCTAAGGGTTCTTGGGTGCTCTCAGGGTCTGGGAAATGGGAAATCATGTTCATTTCTCTAGTTTCTATGTGCTTAGTGTCTCTCTCTTTTAGGTCTTTCACCTTCATTTCCTGATCTCTCTCTACCCACAATGTTTGCAAAACTTACCTCAGGTCTCCCTCTGGTTCGTTTGCATTGGGTTTCATGAGCCTTGGATGATCCTACTTGTTGGAGGCCATGGGATACACTAGATCTTGGTGGAGGGAAAATTGATTCACCTTGCCAAGTGTATGCATGCCTATCATGCTCTATTATCAAGAACATTGTCTCCGAAGTGTGATCTAGATAGACAACTCTACCTGGTGTCTCAGGGTCTTTGAATTCGCAGATGGTAACTATTGGGCTAGGATGATCTGGCTTGAATCTCCAAAAGGCTTCTTATGTTTCATTATTCAAGAACAATTCTATGTTTTTGTTGTCTTGGGGAATCCACTCTAGATTAATTACCCTCGTCAAGACAGATTTTCCTTGAGAAGTCTTGGTTTCTCATCCTAGGTCTCCTTGCTCTAGGTCTGCTATCTCGTTTTCTAGAATGACATTTCCAAACTCATATGTCCTATCTGGTAAGTTGGTTACCATATACATGGTTCCTTCCTTATCAATGTATGAAGCCTCTTCAAACTTGACCACTGGATGTTCAAGTCCAAAGGGTTGATCGGGATTTTTGAGTTGGACCACTTATTGTCTCAGGCCATCCTCATAGATGTGTGCACCTAATTGCTTAGTCCTGATATACTCCAATTGTGTCTTATAGGGACCTTCTGGTGTCTATAAATAAACAATACGTGAGCTACATGTGGACCTCTCCATGCTAAAAGACATTTATGAGTCACTTGTTTCTGAATTTAGTGTGCAGGGATAACCACTAAGTTGTTGAGCCCAAGACTTGGCTGTATGGTTGACACTGGCCTCAGATGATCTAATGCTTTGCCTATCCTTGCCTAAGTGTCTACCAGATCTCAGGTTCATAATCTTTGTCTATTAGTTCAAATTTTCCCTTTGTATTGCTCAAAATCCTTTAGAGTCCCCTTGCTTTCCTAGTCCCACCGGGATCTTTCCAACAAATCCAAAATCAAAACAAAACGGATTTTGTATGAGAAAGTTATGCCAGTTCAAGGTTCTGGGGGTTAAAATAGGGAAAAAGACCTCTCGGGGAGTGCTTCAAAACAGGCGATACATGATATTTAGGAAGTATCGGTGATACTTGGGAGCAGACGATGCACGATACCCACCTTGCCATGATACATGATATCTGAACTAAAGGATACACGATACTGGGAATTCTACGATACATGATACTTGTCTTTGGGCGATACACAATACTTGGGAAGTATCGTGATACATGATCAAATGATACATGATACACGATACTTGAGAAGTGACAATACATGATACTTGGACTCCTGATACGATACTTGGATCGGTCATGATACATGATACTTGGGAAGTATCGCGATACACGACCAGATGGTACATGATACACGATACATGATACTTGGGGGAGTGACGATACACGATACATGTTACTTGAGGTTGGCGATACTTGGACTTCACGATACACAATACTTGAGCTATTGCGATACACGATACTTGGGAGGTATCATGATACACACTTACGTGATACACGATACACGATACTCAACCCAACGATACACAGTACACGTGAGGTATCGCGATACATGGGGAGATGATACACGATACTCGACAAGTATCGCGATACATGGGAATTCTGGTATCGCAATACCTGAACTCAAACTGACATGATACTTGGAGTTTTTGAAGTCCAAATTCAAAAATTTTTGCAAATATGTGTACCTTATGTCCTCCTTGTCACTCCTATCTGCCCGTTGATGCAAAATCTATCTCCGAATCTGTGATACCACTGACAATACTTGGCATAGGTCGTGTCACATCTGAGACTAGTCACTCAATTTTTTATATGTTTAGAGTATTTGAAGCATATTTCTCCTGTGTTTCAAGCTCTGAACTGCTCTATGCTTCTTGCTCGTAGGCACAAGTGAAAATGAAGGTGAATGTATAGTCAAAAATGAAAAATTTTGAGAAAAGGAAGATAGGAGAGGATGGTGATGATGATGATGGTGGTGGAGTAAAAATAAAAAATTGAATAGAAAATGATGGTTTTTTTACCTTCCAACATCGATACTCTACATCTTACGATCACACGCTCGTCCTCCAAGCTCTCTCCCCAGCAACGGCACCAAATTTATTGTCACTCTAGCACAATGGTAAGTACCAATGTGAGGAGATCCACCTCATAAATGTCAATCCGCGAAGACGTGAGGACTGATATGAGGACTGTGAGCAAGTGAAGGCACAAGTGCGTGAGTGAAAGCACACAAGCATGCACACACATACACACATGCGCACAAGGTAAGAGCAATGAGTGGAACAATGGAAGGCTTCGATTACAAAAGAAATGTCTTACAAAGCTCAAATCTACAACAAGCTAACCTCAAAAATGAGCTCTCTAGCTCTTTTTATAGTTTTTTGAGTGGTTTTGGCTATGTCCAAAGCTAGTCTTCAACCTAATTGAAAATTAGGTTCTAGGGCTTATTTGGGGGCTCAAACAGAGTCTAAAAATTATGAAAATTGGTAGGATGCTACTTCTAATAATCCTCAATCTTGAGAACTCCTAGGCTTGAACAAAATGGATTTGTAAAAATGGAAAAAGGTATTTACAATGGTTTTTAGTGATGCAAATCACTATTTTTATAGGGATCTCTTCTTGAAATTTGACATGTGCTTCTTGGAGCTCCCTACACGCTCCTTCTTCCTGTGTTTCCACATCTTTGATGCGCTTCCACTCCTCGTGTTTGACCTTGAGCTTCTAATACTCCTCAAGCTCGAAGACTTCTCGGCTTGAACAAAATGGAGTTGCAAAAATGGAAAATGGTATTTACAATGGTTTTTAGTGATGAAAATCACTTTTTTTTATAGGGATGTCTTCTTGAAATTTGACATGTGCTTCTTGGAGCTCCCTACACGCTCCTTATTCTTGTGTGTCCACATCTTTGATGCGCTTGCACTCCTTGTGCTTGACCTTGAGCTTCAACAGAGTCAAATCCAAAAGATTTAGAAAATAGAAAGAAAGAATTAAAACTTTGTACAACCAATTCAAACTTCGAAGATATGTATACTTTCTATGAGTGGAACTCTAGATGACTCGAGACTTTAACTTTGCAAAGATCTGTTTCAACAAGATACTGAAGCATTTTTCTTATCTTTAAGAGAAATAAACTAGATTCTCAAAAAGATTAAGGATAAATCTAAAACATCATCAAGCCATAAGATACTAGTGTGGTATTCAACATCAGTGTGTCAATCCACTGAGGTTCTATTGATGAGTTTTTTATTCAAATAATGCTTCACTTGAGACTAAGTTCAAGTCATATTCAATCTTCATGAATCCTTACTAGGAATGCAATTCTTTTGCATTTCTTTGAGTCAAAGGATTGAATTTACCAAGTTACATCAGGAGCTTGGTGGTTGACTTAGTCAATGTATTCCTTAGTTGAAAGGATCTTCTTAATGTCAAAATCCACTTCTTCAGAAATTTATTAAATATTTCTGAATCAACACTTTATCTTGAAGTGTTTCTTTATTCAAATAAGAGCAAATACATGCCTTTATTTGAAAAAGAAGATCTTGGAAGCTACTTACTTCATATCTTCTGCTTCCTTGATCTTGAAGTTATCTTGAAAGATCTTGAGATACTACTTTTATCCTCCTTGAAATTAAACTCTTCTTTGAAGTTTTAATTCCCTAGAGGACCAAATCTAACTTCATGATTCTATCTAGGAGTAAAAGATAATTATCATCCCACGGTCTGATGTCCCATACCATCTTTCCTACATCAATATGAGTATACAATCTGGTGTCCTATACCACCCTATTTTATATTCAAATTGATATGTGAGTGATACTTATCCTAAAGTCTAAACATGTCTTCAAAGAGTACATTCTCTCTTCAATTCTTCTAGAAGAATTTTGAAGTTTCAGGCATTACCTCTAACTTGATATTCTAGGTTTTGATTCCTTCACATAATTGTCTCACAATCATGTGCTTTGCTTTGGAAACTTGAAAACCTCTTGATAGACTATCCATTGTTCTTTGCTAGAGTTTTCAAATGAAAACCAATCAGAATTCCAAGTACTTGAATTTTCACAGATTCAAGTTCAAATATTGGTTTATTCTTGAACAATTTGTAGTAGCTTTTGACTTCTTGTCTTTAGATTCCCTTTTTATTGACACTTTAGGTACCTACCTCGACCGAGACCTTACAGGGATATCTCTATTGGTTAAGTCCAAGCACTCGCTCATGCTTTTTGGATCCATACCAAATATCCCTTTAAGGATAGGTAAACATTATGTTTTACCTTCCACAAACTTAAGTACCGTCTTCAAGGTTGCAGACTACATTCTTGGAATTTCTTCACTCTGTTCAGACTTGGAATAGCTTACTCTTTTCACAATTTTCAATTGCATAAAAGGAACCTACATGGATAATTTCCAAAAGGAATTTTATTACCAATACTTGGCCAAACTTCACAGCAGTTCCAATTGTAAGTTCTTGGACAATCATGGCGAAGCTTGATCAAGTCTAGTTGACCTTGTAACTAGAATAAAGACTTAGTCTTTATCTTTAAGAGCTTCAGAACTATCAAAAGCTTCTTTTCTTACCCATGGCATTTTTAGAGATCTTTCCATCAACTTAAGTCCAAGAATACAGTGATGCCTCTCAAATTCCAAAGCTAAGAATCTTTGATACACCTTTAGGTTATACCAATATTTGGACTTAAGTACGAATACCATTGGTTTGGGACTTCTAGGGAACTACTTGCTAATAAACTTTGAAAGATTCTAATCTCACATCTCTTTAATTCTTTCAGGAAAAGGAATCAAGTAATACTAAGCAAATGATTAATCTTAGAATCTTTTGCTTTACTAGAATGATCTTCAAAAGGAATTCTTGATTTTTGGACAAGACCAAGTCTTAAAGCTTTATTGCTTGTCCAAAAGAGATTCCTCTTTAACCAATGAAATAGTTAGCTATACTATTTCCTTTATTAGCTTATCTTTAAGAATATCATGATTCCTAAAGATCACTTTGACTAAGGTTTTTAATTAAGCTACAATTAGCTTACAAAACCAAGAATAACTCTCTAATCCTTTAAAAGGAAGAGTTCTTTAAAGTTTTCATACTTGCTTAGCATCATTACCAAACATTCAATCATGGAACCTAACATCCTCCTATTGAATGTCAAAGTTCAATTGATGCTAAGGTTCAACTTTTGATTTCCATCACTCGAGATGGAATCAAATGAGAACTTACAAAGATTGCATAGTTCTTCTTGGTACTTTGCATCCTTACTAGGGATGCCGCTTATGGAAAATAAAAACTATCGTTTGAACTTTGAAAGTTCAATTGATTTAAGTTCCATTTGGGATAGAATCAGATAAAACTTCCAAAGGAAACTTTATCAACCTACTTGGATGCTTGATGTCTTAAATCCAAGCTAAGGACTACATCTAGTCTTGTCGTTAGGGTTCTCTAAGATTTCTCCTAAACTTAGAGTCATTATGGAAATTTTCAAGTAGCCCTATTTCTCGCCATTCCAATGAACAAGAAGATTGAACACTTAACTTTTGAAGGGCCTACTTTTCCTAATCAAGACTCCTAATTTGTGATACCTAAGTATCACATTTGGGAAATAAAAACTAGCTACTTGAGTTGGATGGTAGTCAGGAGCCTTGCAACTACCTAGTTTTCTATTTTCCCTAGCTATCTAACTCATGTTACAAAAAGAAGGTAACGAAAGTATAAGTATTCAACCACTTAACCAACAATCATGCATATGCAAATGTCTGCTCTTGCATGCAAATGCATGTGAGTGCATGCACGTGTTGGCATTCTCCTTTCATGCACCAAACTTAAATCAAGCGATTCTTGAGCTTGAAAATGCATGCTCCCAACCATCCATGCACAAACATTATACTTGCTAGCTTTTTAAAAAGATATTCATGAGGATAAACTTGAGCATTAACTTTCTTTATCAAGCAAGAACAAAACATGTTTTATGCATGAAAACATCCTTTGAAAAGGAGAAATGCACCAACATTGTTTCGTAGATGCATGCCTATGCTTGACAAGTGTTTCCATACTTTGATGTTCTCTTAATTTGCTTCCATTACATTGCATACAATGATTTCAAAATTGAAGATTCCTTCCCTACTTCAATGATAATAGCAATGCATTCTATATGAAGACAGTGAAGACAGTGGTGCTTCTGTGCTTCACAACAAAAACTACATGCACCTTTTGCTGCAAGTAGCAGCGAGTTTAGCTCATCATAGTAAAAAGATTCAAAATCAATAAAAAAGTTTATGATGGTGGTGCAATAAAATCTCTGATCGTGTTATGCTCATTGTAGATACAAATATCTTTTTTGCTATTGGTTGAAAACGTAAGCATTTCAACAAAGCATCTAAGCGTAGTAAATACCATAAGACTATGACATGAGTTGAATTCATCAGCCTTGCTCAATGTTATCTTTTTTCTCTACTGCTCCTTTTTTCTCTACTGCTCCTACTATGCACGTGAAATCTTGGATGTTGCAATCGATAAAGATGTGATATTGTATATGATGATGAATTCAAATGAGTTGATAATACAGTGGCTAAAACATTACTACCTATGGTGTTGCATTCAGTTTTGTGTTTCTATCTTTTGGATGCGACCGTGGATAGCAAAGTACATATGATGATAAAGCTTGATAGTATAGTGGCTAAAACACGTGAGCTCATACGTGTGCAATTCCACCATCTTCACGATGGGAAACTTAGCTTTGCACAAACCAATAAGGAAGAGATGCACAAATTGAGATAGAGCAAAGGATGTGCAAAAGTTTGATTAGCAAGATGTCACAAGAACTTATAATGAAGGTGATGATGTCCCCCAAGGTCACCATGAGAACTTTGTTCTGATATCAATGCAAGAGAATGACTATTACGACCACCACCATGTGCTAGAGAGATGACTCTCCTCCCAAACAAATGCCTCTATATATAGCCCTCTCTAGGGGAATGCCTTCTTTGGCAGTTGAATCCTAACCATCCATGTGTCAGACATGTAATTGCATGTACGTGAAGTTTCCTAGTTAACTCAAGTGGAAGCTTCTAGAAGGCTCTAGATCTCTTTGGGAAAATACTCTTCCCATGTACCCCATAGGATTGAACCCAAGAACTTCCTTCACATCCTTCACACTTAACCACTAAGCTAAGTGGATCACTTGTTCACAAGAGCACATGACTTCTTAGTAAATTTAGATTCGAGATCTTCGTTCATACACATGGGTGACCGAACGGTCTCCATTTTTGGAGCCATCTAAACTGGCCAGACCCTTAGATCATATACTTACTTTATTATAGTAAGTCTTCCACCTGCCTCATGAAAGAGACCTCAACATTTGGGTGTCTCCTAGTTAGGAAAACCTCACCACGACCCTCTTCATCAAAGGTAAAAGGGTTTATGCAAAAAACATAACAGTTGTATCAATGACCGCATGGTCATACATAAGTAGTATCCAGAAAAGAATACATAGTGTGTATGTGCTCAATATATGTAGTAAAATGGCACCGAAAGGCTGAATTCACAACCCAAACACTAGCCAACAACACCTGCAACTGTGTATCAACTCTTTTCTTTAAGCACCAAAACCCTGCATAGATGTGTAGTGGCTACTCCCACCACAACTAAAACCTTTTGAGAAACTAGTAGATTTACTAGTGTGGTTGAAAACATATCCTCGAAGGTAAATATTCATTTTTTGAGAAGTAAGAGCACCCTTCTTGATGTTCTTGAACTTGTGTAGAGATAACTATGCACAAAAGTACTCCAAAATGGCTCCAAGAATCACCCCCAAAAATGCTTCAAAATAGGCTTCAAAAGCAAAGAATGAAGCTTTGAGGGCCCAAAAGATGTTCAAGGTAAGATTAAGCTTAGTCTTTCCCCTTCTTCAGAAACCACAAGAGTGTAGCTTAATGCTAAGAGAGCTTTTTAGTTATGCGAGCTCCAGGGGGAACATACTCAGATGGGTGACCTCTAGAGAAACACAAGGAACCTCCATCTTCCTTGATCTCTCATGTCCTCCGTCATGTGCAGCCAATGGTGAATTCATTGGCTCGAATGACAAGGTATGCCAAGGTCTGTGCCTTGGTCACCCCCTTAGTCATAAGCCTTGGAGAAAGCCATCGATGGGTGGGCATACACAAATTTCTTAGATCATACAAATGCAGCCAAACTTATAGTATATGACTGAGCAAGATACTATATGTTTTATTAGTGGGCATATACAAAAGTGTCTGACGGCCATTTGACCTTTCACATGGACAGTAACGGTTACATTGAACCATCATTTGTAAAGGGGAAATGCACATATGTTCATTCATTTCAATGGATCAATGCATGAATGTGTTGGACATGCTTGATTCCCTTTTGCAAATAATGTAGGATTGCTTAACCAATGCTTCAAATACCTTATAATTGCATTTGGAACATATCCATAATTGAAGTACGATCAATTATGAATGTATGCAAAGATAATGAAATCAAGGAAAGCAGATATGAAATTCAAGAATAATTGGAACTAAATGCTTAGCTTTATGATATGCTATGTCCATCCCTTGATCCTCGAGGAGAGATATCATCATCCTCATGTCCGCATATTAATTCATAATGCTCCATCCTTTCTTATTGATGCCATATTTCTTAATTCATAATGCTCCATGCTTTCGTCTTGATGCCTGTGGATCAATCTTTGACAGTACTATACATTTATCTAGATGTATGCTATCACATAAAAACCACTATATGGCATATTGATTAAATTTGACTCGATTGATGATTGCGAAAAGGGACTTGATGAATAAAGAAACACTTGAGCTCAACTCCCATTCTTAGAGTGCTGGATTAGAATATATCATCCCACATTCATATGGATTCTTCCAATTTTGCAATCATGAGAATTCTTGCACAACTCATAGATGAAGGAAAACTTGATCATCCAATTGGTTATGCAAGCAGAAAAATTAATAGTGTAAAAATGAATTATACAATACCAAGAGAGAGGTTATAGGAATGGACTATCGAGTAAAGATGTTTATAAATTACCTCCTACCTAACAAGCTCAAGTTTTTTTTCTAGACCACCAAACATTGCTATACTTGGTTAACAACCACTATAAGACTAGAAAATTAGTTATATCTTTATGGCCAAGGGAGTTTGACTTTGAAATGGTATTAAAAAAGCGAAACAATAATGTGTGTGCTGACCATCTATTGAGAATCGCACATAGTGACCATTGGAGTCACTAATGAGCTCCTAGACATTTTTTATTCATGGTCCCAATCATGAGATCAATGCAAATATAGGCAAGGAACTACCAAATCCTATGATGTCATTTATACTTTGAGTACTCACATGGTGTTGAATTGCAAGTAACTACCATGTCCTATTATGTCATTTATACTGCGAGTACTCACATGGTATTATACCTAACATGTGTAGGAGATGATTAAAGGATGAATTTAATCCAACAATCCCACAAGAACATATGGGAAAAGCATGAAGATAAGTCTAGGAATTTATAGAAGTTAAAGTATGTATATGTGTGTATGTATGTGTGTGTGTATGTATGTATATATGTGTATTTATGTGTGTATATGCATATGTGTGTATGTATGTGCAAGTGTGTATATGCATGTGTGTGTATGCATATGTGTGTATGTATATGTGTGTATATGCATGTGTACCTCACTTGCTTGCTCGCTCTTTGCTCTTTGGTCGCTCGTCGTTCGCAAAGATTGATATCGACATATAGGACCCATTACAAAGGCATGCATACAAACACTTCTTTTGAACACCTATTAGTGGTATATAATCTTCTTTTTGTACTCTAGGATTAGGATAATAGATGAACCTTTCATTCTTGTAATTTACTAATAAGCTTGCAATTTTCCCACTAGAGAAGTAAGTGTATATAATTCTTTTCTTCAACAGATGGCATCATAAAAGAGAGAACTTGACTCTGTTATTTCTAGCAAGAAGCATCACCAAGGCCAAAGGACACAAGATAGTCGGTCATGCTAGCTCACACAAGATTTCACTAGATATTGAACCCACCACACAATCTAGATATGAAAATTGAATATGGACACAGAGAAATCATGTCTAATGGAGGAGTTTGAAGAGGGGATGGAAAACTAGGGATGAAGGGATGTTGAACGGATGGAGGGGAGTTGTTTGATGGGGTGTAAGGGCTCACATCATGTCGAATAATAAAATTACGTTGGATTCCAAATTTGTTTTTTATATTTTGTATTTTCTTAATAAGATTTTGATATTTTCTTATTTTTAACTTGAAAACTTTTCAATGAAATATTATCCTGACCCAGTGTATTTGACCAATAAAGATTTGATCAAAAGTATTGAAATTTATTCCATCAAAATATTGATTTAAATTATTGTAGGTGTTTGCCAGTTTGATTTATGATATTATTTTGTTGTGTTCCGTTTGTTTTATTTTAATTCTTCTCTTCATTTTCTTTATGATATTAGGCATTTACCATGTTAAAGTATGATTTATGCATATATTTATTTTTTATTAAACAATGCTTAAAAATATATTAATGGAATACAAGATACAAAACAGAATCAGATAGGAAACGGGCGTGACTGACTTTTACACTTGTCAAGAAAACAATAGAAAAATTATCTTTCCAAATATTTAATATAAATTAAGCAAACTTGTCAAATTATCTTTCCAAATATTGGCGCAGGCATTGTTCTTCTCCTCACGCTTCTTGCCTCATTTTCGATCGGCATATGCGCACACTTTGCTGTAGATAACACCTCTACGCATTCCCTTTGTTAAATGCTTCAGTGCAAAAATATTGATATACACAGTGCAAAAATATTGATATACACAGTGCAAAAATACACAGTGCTTGGCGAATTGATATTGATATACACAGTGCAAAAATATTTCAGGACTACTAAATTTCAGAAGTCTATTTTGCTATATTTTGCAGGTTGTTCAAATTTAAGAAGTTTATTTTGCTATATTTGCACAGAACTACTACAGCTATTTGAAATTCAAGCCATTGCTTTCTTAATCAAAAGCAGTATCAGTTGGACACGTAGATTCATTCACCTTAAGGTCTATGTTTTCAGTCACACTAGTAAATACATAGGTTTCTTAAAAGCTTCTAGTTGTGGTGGAAGTAGTCGCTACAAGTCTATGTAGGTTTTTTGAGCCTAAAGAAAAGAGTTGATACACACTTGCATGTGTTGTTGGCTATTGTTTGGGCTATCAATTCAGCATTTCAATGCCATTTAATTGCATGTATTGAGCACATACACACTATGTATGTGTATGTGGATACTGCTTATGTATGTTCATGTGGTCATTGATCTAGCGGTTATGTTTTTTGCATAAAGCCTTTTACGTTTGATAAAGAGGTTTGTGGTGAGGTTTTCTTAACTGAGAGACACCCAAATGTCGAGGTCTCTTTGGTGAGGCAGAAGGAAGACTTACCCAACCACGCCATAGGAGATGTATGCTAGTTGTTCATATTGCTTGATAATCCTAGTTGGCTTCTTTCATGTAATTGATTATATGTAGTGGAATCAATGATTCACTACATAGGCTAACATGTCAGTACTTGTAGTTTTATGAGATTCTTGGATTTCTTGGTTATGTCAACTAAACAATGGTTGATTTACTCCTTGATACACTTACTGGTGTGAGCACATTACTATCACATAATCCTTTTGGTTGTTCATTATTGTTCATTAATTCATTCTTATGGGAAGACTCTATTAAATTTTTTCCTAGAACCTCACACTTAGTTATCATTTTTTTAGCCCTACTAGTGTTGGACTCTTCTAGCTCCATTACCATTCTATTCTGTTCTATATCCTCATGGCATTTGAGGTCTCAGACACATCTAGTGGATCAGGATCTAGTGCCAATGTTCCAATGAGGAGCTATAACTTGCAAGGCTAAGACCATTTTGAGATCCCAAAATTTGATGGCACAAACTTTGCTTTATTGAAGAATCACATTAAAGATGTGCTGATTCAGAGGAGGCAATGAAAGCCAATAAATGGAATCTAAAAGAAGCATGGTAACATGGATGAAGATGACTGGGATCAGTTGGATAAAAGGGCAAGCTCTACTATTTAATTTCACCTAGTAGATAATATTTACTTTACAATATTGGATTGTGGAAGTGTTGAGGAGCTTTGGAAGAAGTTATGCAATACATACCAGAAAGAAATGGCATCAAATAAAGTGTAACTCATGAGAAAGATATATGACCGCATGAAGGACATAAATAGTGTCGTTGCTCATCTAAATGAATTTGATGCTATATTCTCCGAGTTATAGGCTCAGAAGATGGACCACGATAATGAAATGAAAGCGATCTTGTTGTTATGCACCTTGCCATCATCATTACTTCTCCGAAGTATAAAGCATGCCTTGTTGCAACAGGTTTTAAGCAACAACATGGTGTTGATTTTGAGGAAATCTTTTCTCGAGTGGTCAAGATGACTACCCTTCGAATGTTGCTTGGATTCGTTGCAATGGAGGACTTAGAGCTAGTCCAAATGGATGTGAAAATTACTTTCTTGCATGGATATTTTACAAATGAGATCTATATGGAATAACTAGAGTTGTTCGTGGCAAAGAGAGTCTAGTTTGCAAGCTGAAGAAGAGCGTTTATGGACTTAAACAGTCCGGTAGACAATGGTACCAAAATTTTGATGCTTTTATGAAGTCTCAAGGCTACTCTCAAAGCAATGAGGATCATTGTCTCTACACAAAGAGGTGCTCAGATGGCAGCTTGATACTTTATGTCAATGATATGTTGATATCTATGAAGTCCTCTTATGACTTGTCAATTCTCAAAAAGAAGTTGAGTCAGACATTTGATATGAAGGATTTGGGGGATGCCAAAAATATTCTTGGTATGTGCATTACCCATGATAGGAGTAAAAGATGCATATACCTATCTCAAAGTGAGAACATATCCAAAGTACTTCAGAAGTTCAAAATGTAAGATGGAAAGGAATTGAATGCACTTTTATCCATATATGTGAAATTCATGAGAAAGGATGATTGCCCCAAATTAGATGAGGAAAAGGAATTCATGACCAAAATTCCTTATTAGTATGCTATTGGTAGTCTCATGTATGCTATGGTAGCTATGAGATTAGACATTGCATTTGCAGTGAGAGTTGTGAGCAAATATATGCCGAATCCTAGCAAGAAGCATTGGTAAGTGTTCAAGATTATTTTGAGATACCTAAGTGGCACTAAGGACAAGTTTCTATGCTTGGGTAGAGGGAAAGCATCCATTATTGGTTACACAGATTATGATTATGCTAGTTGTGTACACAACCGTAAGTCCACATCAAGGTACATTTTCCATTTTGCTAGAAGTGCTATCTCTTGGAGATCTCATCTTCAAGAATGTAAAATTGTTTCCACTACACAAACAGAGCATGTTGTAGGAAGTGAGGCATGTAAGGAAGCATTATGGCTGTCCCATCTTGCTTGTGATATAGGTCTGTCTACCTCAGCATGTACCTCATTTACTCAATGATAGTTAGAGTGCCATTGCATTGGCTAAGAATCTTGTCTATCATGCAAAGACCAAGCACATTGAGGTGAGATATCACTTCATTAGAGACTACTAAGCTACTAAGCACATTATTCTTGAGAATCTTCATACTCAAGATAATGCTACAGATGCTTTGATGAAAGCTCTACCATAGGATAGGCTTCGACACTTCTGTCACTTGATGGGGGTTACTTGATTAATGATCTTACACAGTCACTTGTATACTACGCAACATGGCCATCAAGTGGGAGGTATAGTTTGTATACTTACACTTAGGTATTCTTTATCATTCTTTATTTTTCTTCCATATTCACTTTGTCCATATTGGCCTTTAGTGGGAGATTATTACCATTTGTGTCCATGTGAAAGGCCAAATGGAATCGGCCACTTTTGTATATGTTAATAGAACATATAGTGGCTTGGTTAGCCATAGATTGTAAGTTCGAATGCATTTGTATGACCTATGAAATTTTTGTTCATGGTATGTGTACTCTGTGCTTTTTGCGTATTCTATAACGCCTCTACGGAGTACTCTGTGTGGCAGCTGGAACTAGTTTTCTACTTCGAAGGTTTCGTCCTGGAGCTCTTAAGAAGGAGATTCCATTGTCATGCATCGCTATCAAAATACTTCATTCGATGCATAAAATTAAGCATTAAAGCCTTTCTTTATGTGCATATCAAGTCTCCTCTTCATTATAAATGTTCTAAAGAGACATAAGCATGTGCATAAAAATAAGGATTTCTGTAATGGAAGTAGATGTTTGTGCATAAAGAGAAGCACAAAGTGCATCAAGTTAAGGGACGATAGAACCATTGCTGGTATGCATCTACATAAATGCATTTAACTTCATTTATTCTTTGAGTAGGGGATGGAGATAATAAAGTGAACAAGTTCTTTGAGACATAGTTCACTCCTAAATAGAAGCAAGAAACTTAAAAAGAAGCTAAGCTAAAGTACTTGTAAATCTATCTATCTAGATTTAGTGAAGCACTAGGTGATTTATTCCCAAGATGATAGTAAGGTATAAAAACATTTAATGTAAATTTAACATCCATTACTTCTTGCTTATAATTGTAGTAAATGTAAGGAAGAAATTCCCTTACCAATTGAAGATGATAGCACAATTTGAAGATTATCAAAGAAAATTAGCACTTTGTGGACAAAATATCTCAAGTGAAGACATGGCCATTAGATTGATTAAAAAACTTCCTAGGTCCTATGAAATATTTGTGACCATTCTTTACAATAGAGGTGAGTAAATCACTTGGGAAGAAGTAAGAAGACGTTTGCTTCCCCATGACTCTAGCCAAAAGACTCAAGCTACACAACAAACAACTATGAAGACCAAAACTACTTTCAACAAGACCAAAAATAAAAAAGGAACTCAAGAATCAAAGGACAAAGGCAAGAACAAGTTCACTTGGAACTTTTGTGGGAATCTTGGAAACGTGGAAAAGTATTGCTTCAAGATGAAAAACAAGAACAAGTGCAAGTCTACTCCAAAGATAGAGCATCAAGCTCACTACACAAGTGAAGACCTTTTTCTTACATATGAACACAAGGCACTTGTTGCATCCACTCCTCGCAAAGAATGGATTTTTGAAAGTGGGGCTTTATCATAGACATGTAATGACAAAGAATACTTTCATGAGTTTCATGAGCACAAATGCTAAGTTCATCTTAGAGATAACAAGTGTGTTGAGATCCTTGAGGCAATGTTCATGTCACAAACTCAAAAGGTGAGACCAAGTCACTTACAGATGTTCTTTATGTATCGAGCCTTTGTAAGAACCTTCTCTTAGTGAATGCCATTAACAAGTACAACATGATGGTGGAATTCGATCATGACAAAGTTCAACTCATCAATCAAGCATGAAAAGACGTCATAGCTCATGGATTCAAAGACAAAGGTCTCTACAAGATTTCAAGTTTCATGTCCAAGGATTCATGTTTTAGCTTGTGGCCTTTTATATTTGGACACACCTCTTACTCAGCAAAGATCTCTTCAAGTCATGTTTCTAAACCCTTTGCATTAGTCCACCTGGATCTTTGTGGACCTATATATGCATGCATCATCACTCAATGGATCACTTTTTCTTCTTAATAGTAGATGACTTTAGTAGGTACACTTGGGTTTATTTAGTAAAAGATAAAGAGGAGGCATTTTATAAGTTCAAGGAGTGGACAAAGATAGTTCAAGTTGAATTTCCAACTTCTTTAAAGACCCACATATTCTTAACAGAGGGTTCTCACATGTTTTGAAGAAGAAAAGACCATTTGAGGCTTTTTTTTACAAGAGATCAAGTGTGAACTATTTTAGAGTCTTTGTTAATGATTCCTATTTTCAAGGCCCTAATGTTGGTAGGCCTAAGCAATACATTTTCATCAGCTATAGTGATCATCAAGATGCATACAAACTATATGACCCTAAGAGTGACTCAGTTATAGTTATCGGAGACTACACTTTCAATGAATACTCAAAGTGTTCATTGCTTTTGGATTCTTCTCAAGATCCAGATAATCTCATTTCCTCTTTCGAGGGGGATCATTCCTCTACCAGAAAGTTACACTATATGAAGCATGCTCTTTTTGCACATGGCTTTTTTAGACCATGATACAATTTTGGAGAATGAGGACTTACAGACACAATCTAAGTTTATACCTCAGATGGATAGACCTCCCATCATACCGTCAAAGTTTTACACTTTGCTTTAGCTTCATTTTGGGCTTTACTCAAGGATTAGTGGCTCATCATTTTCCATTCATCTCTTTGAGAGTCCACTTACCTTGTTTACAGTAACATACTAAACAAACAATGTTCCATTCATGGATTCCAACATCTTTCTATTTTTCACAAGATACGCTTGGATCTACATGGATACATCACTCAGTTGGATCATTTTCTAAGCCGTCTTCTTGGTTCAGAGGAGGTTTTCATGGTCCTATCTGTCACGAGGAAGGAGGTAAGGAAGAGAGCTCACACACACACTCTCACTCTCAAGGAGAAGCACACACACAAATTGAGACAGGGAAGAATGATCTTCTTCTTCTTCTTCTTCTATTACATAAAAGGAATGTACAAGAATGACCTAAAAACAAGAATACAACAAGTGCAATATTAAAGACCAGTACATAAGGAAAAACCTAATGTCCGCGAATGAGTGAGCTCGCAAGAAACAAATGTGCCATCACTCTCGGTAGATAAATCTAATAAAGCTCAATGAAGTATCCCTTACATATACCGGCATGACCACTATACATGTCAGAGAAACAAAAAACTGCTACATGTCATCCTGGATCATCACATGTTGAGCTTGATATCTCAACACACCCCCTCAAGCTCAACGCCATATCCTGTAGTCTAAGCATCTTCCGAAACTTCTTGAACTTCTCAGCTCCAAGTGCTTTGGTGAAAATATCAGCAACCTGCTCATCTGTTCTCACATAAACAAGATCAATATCACCTGCTAATACCTTCTCTCTGATGAAGTGATAATGTACCTTGATATGCTTTGTTCTAGCATGGAAAACAAGGTTCCGTGCTAACTGTATGCTGCTAAGATTATCACAATAGATAGTGATAGGCTTTTGCACTTCCACACCTAAAGCTACAAGTAACATCTCCAGCCATGATGCCTCACATGCTACCATTGCAGCACCTCTATACTCAACCTCTGTACTCGACAAAGCAACAGTAGGTTGCTTCTTACTGCTCCATGTAATAGCTGCACCTCCAAGTGAGAAAAGAAAGCCACTAGTAGATCTTCTATCTGGAGTACTACCAGCCTTATCTGCATCGGTTTATCCATGAACGTGCAAATCTACACCAGCTTCATAAAACAATGCATAATCCAAAGTAGCACTCACATAACGTAGAGTGCGCCTCAGAGCATCCAAATGTGGCTTCCTGGGAACCTACATAAACTGACTTTCAAGTCCAACAATGTAGCTTAAATCAGGCCTTGTAATTGTAAGATATATAAGACTTCCCACAATTTTCCTGTACATAGTAGCATTTTCCAATGCTTCACCTGATGTAGTATCCAATTTCAAATTTTGATCTAAAGGCATAGAAATTGGCTTATAATCAGCCATACCATACTTTTGCAGCATATTCAAGGCATATTGCCTTTGCGACATCCATATACCTCTTTCTGTATGTATAAACTCAATGCTCAAGAAATAGCGCAGCACACCAAGATCTTTCATGTCAAATTCCTGCATAAGAAGTTTCTTTGCCTCTTTGATGCTTTCTTCATTATCACCACCTACAATCAGGTCATCAACATAAATAGCCACAATAGTGATGCCATCATCAACCTTCCTTGCATATAGTGAGTGATCTGCATCACACATAGAAAACCCAATGCTGGTTAAGTAATGAGCAATCCTTGCATGCCATGCACGCGGAGCCTGCTTCAGCCCATCCAAAGCCTTTTGCAACCTGCAAACATATTCTGGATGCTTTGTGGCTAGTCCATATATACTTCTTCATGTAACTCACCATGTAGGAAAGCATTCTTCACATCCATCTGATGCAAAGTCCATCCTTTTGCTGTAGCTAATGCAACAAGTGTCCTAACAATAGACATTTTAGCTATAGGGCTAAATGTTTCCTCATAATCAATGCCATATGTCTGTGCATATCCTTTAGCTACCAATCGTGCTTTATACCTGCTTATGCTACCATCAGCATTATGCTTTACCTTGTAAACCCATTTACAGCCTATGGGTTTCTTTCCTTGCGGCAATGGAACCAGCTTCCATGTATCATTTCCATAAAGTGCAGCCATCTCCTCATCCATAGCTTTTTCCCAATCTGCATTACCAATTGCATCTTCAAAACAAGAAGGTTCAGCATCTTGTATTACCTTTGTCATGTAGGCACAATGGCGAGCCATGTAACTATCATATGTCAATCGTTGCACTGAATTACGCATCCTCCCAGATCTTCTTGGTCCTGGGTCACTTCTCCTTGTATCATCTGCATGTGCCCTTCTTACTCCTAGAGTCTTCACAGAGGGCAATCCAAGTTCCTCATCAAGACTCTTTTCTGAACCGCTTGAATCTCCATCAACTTCTTCAAAATCTGCACATGTTTTATGACGAGCAGAAAGCTTTTCTTTACCTTTCTTGGATGTATTTGATGAATTTGCTGGACTGAAATTCCCACGTAATCTTCCACTCCATGGATTTGAGTTGGAACTATTGCTTGGTGATGCATCCGGTCCACTCAAAACCTGAGATTCTGCACTTGATTTTTCAGCATTTTCTTTGTCATTTGGTTCAAGGCTCAGTCCTTCTTTGGCATCTGCATAGAAGCTTGACATTTCATCAAATACCACATCTCTGCTCACCTTTACCTGTCGTGTGAGTGGGTTATAACATTTATACCCCTTTTGCTCAAGGGAGTATCCAATGAAGACACACTTTTCTGCTTTTGGATCAAGCTTCGTCCTCAATTCATCTGGGACATGTACATATGCAATACAGCAAAAAACTTTCAGATGTGATAAGTTTGACTTTTTACCTGTAAACTTCTCTTCAGGTGTAACTTGATGTACAACAGTAGTCGAAGTTCTGTTCATGATGTATACAGCAGTATGCATAGCTTCTGCCTAATAACAATGAGGCATATTCTTCTCAGCCATTAAGGCTCTTGCTATTTCTACAATATGTCTGTTTTTGCATTCAGCAACACCATTCTGTTGTGGTGTGTACCTGCATGAAAACTGACGCCGAATTCCATGATTTTTTAGAAAACTGCTGAACTCATTTGACATGTATTCACCTCCTCCATCTGATCTTAATGTCTAAATGTACTTCCCTATCTGCTTTTCCACCATAACTTTAAAATTCTGGAAGTGAGTAAACACCTCGCTCTTCTCTTTCATGAAATATACCCATACTTTGCGTGTATGGTCATCAATGAAAGTAACATAAAACCTGCAACCACCCATAGATGTGGTCTTTGTTGGACCCCAAACATCTGTATGTACTACTTCTAGTACATTCTCACTAACATGCTTGCCATGTGGAAATGATGCTCTTGAGTGTTTACCAAATTGACATGCTGCACATACCTTTTGCATTTCAGCAACTTTGAAATTTGGTAGTCCATGGACAATCTCCTTTGACTGCATCAGTTTCAGCCTTTGCAAGTTTGCATGTCCAATCCGTTTGTGCCATATCTCCATATCTGCAATAACTCCTGCACCTTTTGCAAACATGGCTGCATTCATTTCAGGAATCTTCACATTT
Organism: Ceratopteris richardii; assembly: GCA_020310875.1. Taxonomy (NCBI): domain Eukaryota; kingdom Viridiplantae; phylum Streptophyta; class Polypodiopsida; order Polypodiales; family Pteridaceae; genus Ceratopteris; species Ceratopteris richardii. The sequence goes on along the minus strand of CM035420.1, from coordinate 138,649,706 downwards.
AAGGTGAACATCCTACCCACTACCTTTGGCAACCAATCGTCCATCCTGCTTGTACTCTTCTACATATAATCCATTAGCATTGAACCTGACTTGTAATCCCTGGTCAACCATTTGTCCAACAGAAACTAGATTCTTTGTTATATTTGGAACATGCAGCACATCAGCGAGATGTTTTACCTTTCCGTCCTCCATAGACAATGCTATGTTTCGTGTATGCTCAATAGGATGCAATGTGTCATCACTTGTTTCAACATATCCAGGAATTGGCATTTTTGGCAAACTACTAAACCATTCTGCATGACTTGTCATGTGATTTGAAGCACCTGAATCAACATACCAGACATTATCATTCGATTTTGAAACACCAGCAGACATCGTGTTCATCATGTGATGTTTAACCATAAACAACTTCTCAGAATCATCTGCACTTGTGGATGCATAGTTGTTTTGCTGCCTTCTGTTATTTTGATTCTTCAACCTGCAATCACGTTCAAAGTGTCCAGGTTTACCACAATTCGAGCATCCTTTACTATCATTACCTGAATCATTTCTTTGGAAATTTCTACGACCTCTTTGACTCCCCCTGCCTCGAAACTGTGCTCTTCCTCCTGCATGATTTTGTTGTTGACCTTGGTCTTGGTTATTGTTTCCTCTTCCACTTCCAAAACCTCTACCTCTGCCTCTTCCTATGCCAGAGTAGAATACCTTCTCAGAACTGGGCTTTCCTTGGGAGTTTGAATCCTCACCAAGATTCTTTTCTTTAATAATCAGCATAGATACCAAATCAGAAAAATTCGGAATATTTTCCCTGGTTTGTATAGAAGTTCTGAACTGCTTATATGCAGCTCCTAAACCAAGAAGGCACACTTCTACCTTATCATCATCATCTACATTCATGCCAATAGATGCAAGTGACTCACATATGCTTTTGATTTTTAGAGTGTAGTCACTTATCGACATGCTCTTTTTCTCCAATGTATGCAGCTCGTTCTTGAGTTGCAATTTCCATGCCTTTGTATTGGTCTTGTACAAAGTGACCAAACTGTTCCAAGCCTCTTTTGGAGTCTTGGCATCTTGTATGTGTCCAATCATGCTATCCTGTATGCTAACAGATAGCCAATACATTACCTTTCGTGCTCCTTGATTCCATTCCTCATATGCTCTTAACTGTTTTGCAGTCTGATTCCTTTCTGGTAACTGCCGAGCATTTTCATTCTCTCCTTCGATGTACTTCTAGTAGCCTTTTCCCATCAAGAAATTCGTCATTCTGAATCTCCAAGCATGGAAGTTGTTCTTGTCCAGCTTATCGCTCATAAGCTGACTCATTCCATCTGCGTTTGCCATTTCTGCAACAAGGGTCCTCTCCATAACTTTGTACCTAGTTAGCAGCTTGGGGAGCTTACCCCATGCTCTTGGCAAGCTCAATCTAATTCATGTGAGTTTTCCCCTTTCATGGTCTACTCAATTTTGAGTCTCACACTCTTTCATTTTGTGAGTACACTCTTTCTTTCATTTTTTTTTCAGGCATGTACTCTCTGCCCTGGTCTTCTTGACCACAAACTTTGATAAGACCTCAATATATGTGGTATGTGAAGAAGCCTCAATAGAAGAATCTTTTGACTTTCGTGGCATTTGAGGTAGTTTGAGGTCCTTGGCCATATTATCCTCTAAGTTAATGCACACTTCTAGGCATGCATATAAAGTTTCCAATATCATAAGACATACCAATTTCCTTATCCTTGCAATTATTAAACCATCAAGAAACAAGGAAATAAATTTAGGCTAGTGGTTTGCTCTAGCTCTGGCATCGATCAAGATATTGCTTGAATTGCTTGGTTGCTAACCTTAATATTTCCTGGCTAGCCTATTTGAAGTTATAAATAAGAGATGAAGTATTATGCCGGACTCCCCAATCTGCAACCTCACCCATAAAATCTTCTAGAAGCCAACCTATCTTAGATTTTTTTCCTTTTGAATGGATGACAGTAGTCCTACCAACATCAATCAAAATGATTTATATTGAAGAAAAAATGCATCATCTTTCTCCACTCACAATACTTGCTTAAACTCTTCCATGTGGTTATAAGCATCTCTAGACCCATCATAGTGGTTTTCCATGCATTTTTCTATCTATGAGGGGTCTCACTATTTTGGCTCTATCAACTTTTGTTTGAACTAGCAAACCAATGTGTGCATCTCTTATCCTTAAACCACTAGTAGTTTTTTCCGAATAAGTGATCTATCACGTGAAGTTCCTCCAAATATTGGATCTAGCATAGCAATAGTGACTAAAGTATTGGATTTTGTTTTAGGATGAGGGAAATTAGTCTAAGAAAATTGTCCTAGGTTAGGATACCCTTTGCTACCATCCATTCTTTTTGGATTGCAAGAAGCAGATGCATCTTTCTTGAGAGGAAACACTAGTTGCCCCATGTAATTATACCTCGATTGATCTAATTATGTGATCTGGGTTGGTTATCAAGATCATGAAATTCCTAGATTGTAATGAAGCTAGGGCAAACACCCTTGATGGGTGGACACATATATGTTACTTTGCCAGATCCCTCAATCAAGTAGATCTCAATGGAATCATCATCTTGAGGAATAATATCACCTCTCAAGATACCAATCACTATGAACTTGCCCTTGCGTGTGGTAACTTGATCTTATCCTCACCAACTTTGTTGGTAGTTTGTCATCTACAATGATACCAAGTTCATTCATCTTTTTTGGATGGTATGTCACCATGTAGACACTCCCTCTCTTGTCTACATATAGTCTAAATTCAAATTTAATTACAAGACTAGAGATGATCTTTGTCTCTCTCTAATCTCAAATATGCACTATCGATCTATTGGGCCTATCTAAGTATACAACAATTTTGAGTAGGTTTGTGGACAAAGATATAGGGAAGTGCAGTATTCACCTTCTATGTTGGACATGGCTTCAATAACAAACATAAACTATGGATTTCTTCAAAGGTTTCTATTTTCTCTAAGTTCAAACATTGAGTGCACACTTCTATTTTTAGTGCTCTCAATTGAGTAGATTACACTCATCTACTCACTATCCCAAATCTCAGGTGCATATAGGAGTTAATATAAAGCCTATCTCAATGTTTCCCAAGCACAAGTATCCCTATTAGTTCCCTCGTGATATGTGTGGATTCATGGTGTGGGTATAATCTAAGTTCTTTATTGAATCAAGTAGAATTGTGTACATGAGTGAAGTGGGAGAGATCTAAGAATTTAAGTACCTAGATTTGCAAGAAACTCTAATTGTTTGGATGATTATGCTCTTGCATAACCACTCCTGCCACTTTGTAGTAATTAAACTATTGTTAGTAATGTGTATCTCGTTGCCTCCCAACTATAGATCCTAAATCCCCCCTAATTGTGTCTCTTAGTGTTCCCATTTATCTACCCGATTTAGTGTTTTGGTGCCTTTTTACCATAATTGTGCTCTCCAAGACCTCTTTGAAAAACCCTCCATATCTTAGCTTGCAAATATTTTTCCAGACTATGTCAAATGTCATGAACTTTCATGACACAATCTGAGAGACACCTCAAACAAAGGATACTTAACAATGATGACTCGTAAAAACTGACAAAATGATACATGACACATGACACTTGATGAAGTGACAATGATACATGAGACCAATGAAACGTTGGTGATAACCAAATCCACAAGGCTTTTGAAAACATGATACATGACACTTGTGAGGTATCAATGATATTTGGCCTAGGCAACTTTTGAGAATCATGACACATGACACATGATCCCTGAACAGTATGAAGAACACTTCTAGGAGATGAAACTTGAAACTCAACACTTAAAAAATGTTACAATACTTGTTGTTTGTTGTGATACCAACCAAAAGTCAATGATAATTGACCTTCATAATACTTGATGAATATCATGATATGCAAAAAGTATCAGTGATACTTGAAGCACACAATGGCTGCTATGTGTCAGTGATGCTTAGACTTTATAATACAAGACAAGTGTCATGATAACTATCAAATGCTAACAATAATTGATGTGTCTTGCAATACCTAAGAGATTTCCATGCCATTTTACAAGTGGTGTGATGAGTGATACCTGCTAGATGTTGTTAAACCTATAAGTGATACGTGTGGTGTCATGATACTTAACACTCATGATATATGCCAAAGTGTTGGTGATACTTAACATGTTTTTTGAGACTTGACCAAGCATCATGATACTTGGGGAATCCCTTGTTGCAATACTTGAATAAATTCAAATGTCATGGCACTTGGGCTTTTCTTCACTAAATTGAAAACTTTGGTATCCCGTAGTGGAAAATATTGTTTCTTGTTAAATTAGTACCATGAAAACCTGCCTTTTGATGCATCAGATTCATGAAGTACCTAGGCAAATTATATTTAATGGCAGAAAAGGCTATCTAATGATCTAGTGCATCTTGTAAGAGCTTCCATTTGTAGAAAGTAGTGGCAATAGTGCCAAAAACAAAGAAATAAAACCTCTTGATATAGTGCTTGGCACTCTAGATGGAGTGATATATTGTTCTCATTGTTATTTAAAATTTGAGTAACTAGACATGGAGAATAAAATAGTATTTTAAAGGCTCAACATATATAGTACCACATCATTTGACACTAGTACGTACATTACGAGAAGCTTTTCTGCATACCTCTATTCTAGCTCACAAAGTTGTTCCAACTACCACTTCAAGAAAGACATTAACCTGCCATAAATGTAAAGGAAACCACACACCAATCCAACACAACTGAGTAGAATGTGGATAAAATTAAGAACAAATAACAAGAAACTTTCAATATTATATTCCAATAATTAAATCATTACAAATGTGTATGTTTACAAAGTTCAATAGCCCTTCTACAATAGAAGTTGATCATATAAATGCTCGGCCTCATCCATAACATCATCTTCAGGGAATTGAGAATTCTCATAAAGTTTTTCTTACTTTATAGCTGGCTCCTCAAGGTGAGCCATGTCTCTTGGCTCATCTACCAATGGTGGCATAGGCTCCCTTGAGGCAGGCTGGAATCTCTCTATGTCAGCAATGTGCTTCTTCCCAACCTCTTCCTCCTCGTTTGGGCACTTATTCAAGCCATTAATCCACATCCTAATGAAGTTGGTTTGGGCTTCATCCTTCTGTATAGCTATGCAATGCCTGAATATTTTGAGCGCACAAGTGAGTGTCATCCTTGAAAACAAACAAATTTATTAGAGCTTATGGCAAAAGAGTGTCAATGAGCAACATTGCAATGAGAATTACATGTGCGAGAGAATAAGTCCAAGATCTAATCGTCATCATTAGAGAACAACTAGATTAACCTCATTATAAGCTTTTAGAGCTTCTGATAAGGATTAACCAATGTCTTGTCCTCTACCACATGACAAAGTTTCTTTGTAATTACTAAGAACATTAGTATATTTGAAATTTTTTTCCCACTACAATGTTCCCTGACCCTTTTTTTTACTAACTTTATCATAGTATGTGGGCATTCAGTAGCAGTAACAAACCTATGTCATGTGGGCACTCAGTAACACAATGCATATGCATACACACATACACAATGCATATGCATACACACATGCATATGCATACACACATGCATATGCATACACACATGCATATGCATACACACATACACAATGCATACACACATACACAATGCATACACACATACATGCATATGCATACACACCTACACAATGCATACACACATACACAATGCATATGCATACACACATGCATATGCATACACACATGCATATGCATACACACATACATGCATATGCATACACACATGCATATGCATACACACATACACAATGCATACGCACATACACAATGCATACACACATAGACAATGCATATGCATGCACACATACATATGCATACACACATACATGCATATGCATACACACATGCACATGCATACACACATGCACATGCATACACGCATGCACATGCATACACACATGCATATGCATACACACACACATGCATATGCATACACGCATACACAATGCATACACAATGCATACACAAATACACAATGCATATGCATACACACATGCATATGCATACACACATACACAATGCATACACACACACACAATGCATACACACATAGACAATGCATATGCATACACACATACATGCATATGCATACACACATGCACATGCATACACACATGCATATGCATACACATGCATATGCATACACATGCATATGCATACACATGCATATGCATACACATGCATATGCATACACATGCATATGCATACACACATAGATAATGCATATGCATACACACATGCATATGCATGCACACATAGACAATGCATACACAGATACACATGCATATGCATACAAACATGTGTATGCATACACACATGCATATGCATACACATGCATATGCATATGCATACACATGCATATGCATATGCATACACACATGCATATGCATACAAACATGCATATGCATACACACATACACAATGCATATGCATACACACAATGCATATGGATACACATCGGTTTTCTTTGGGAGGACGAGTCGGGAGAACTAAAGAAAGTCTGCTGAGAAAGAAGCAGGCTTCGACTATCCGGAGGGCAACAAAGTAAAACGCCTCCATGCATATGCATACACACATACACAATGCATACACACATACACACAATGCATACACACATACACACAATGCATCTACACACAATGCATATACACACATACAATGCATATGCATACACACATACATGCATATGCATACACATGCATATGCATATGCATATACATGCATATGCATATGCATACACACACACATGCATATGCATACACACATGCATATGCATACAAACATGCATATGTATACAAACATACACAATGCATATGCATACACACAATGCATATGCATACACACATGCATATGCATGCACACAAACACAATGCATAGACACATACACAATGCATACACACATTAATGCATATGCATACAGACATGCATGCATATGCATACACACAATGCATATGCATACACACAATGCATATGCATACACACATACATGCATATGCATACACACATGCATATGCATACAAACATACACAATGCATACACACATACACAATGCATATGCATACACAGATGCATATGCATACACACATGCATATGCATATACACATGCATATGCATACACACATACACAATGCATACACACATACACAATGCATATGCATACACACATGCATATGCATACACACATGCATATGCATATACACATACATGCATATGCATACACACATACACAATGCATACACAAATACACAATGCATACACACATACACAATGCATATGCATACACACATCATATGCATACACACATGCATATGCATACACACATACACAATGCATACACACATACACATGCATATGCATACACACATGCATATGCATACACATGCATATGCATACACATGCATATGCATACACATGCATATGCATACACATGCATATGCATACACATGCATATGCATACACATGCATATGCATACACATGCATATGCATACACGCATGCATATGCATACACGCATGCATATGCATACACGCATGCATATGCATACACAATGCATATGCATACAAACATGCATATGCATACACACATGTATATGCATACACACATTGGATCAGATGGGATCTTCACATTGGATGAGATGGGATCTCCATGTACACCTTGGGGAGCGCATGACCATGAGGACTCCAAAATATATCACATACGTAAAGCTCCAGTCATGGATGCAGCCGGAAGGTCAATGCGTCAACGTATTCGACAACTTTGCTCCATAGAGTTTGTACATTATGTAATGCTAAAATGGAGCGAATAGGATAGGGATTCCAAAAACTATATCACACAATCAATATATGAAGAGTACCGGCCAGCACCTGGGAATCCTATTGTGAGTTTAGAATGGATTCAGCATACGGCACGCGAGGTGATGTCTCATCGACGGTCGGAAACTCGTGATGCTTTTAGAGCAGGCTTACCGAAGCCTGTCTGGTTAGATGTTGAAGAGTGGGAATCGATTCAGGATGAGCAGCAACATACTCCTGATTGATATCGTCAACAGAGAGATGTGGCGGCCACACGTTTGGATACGGTTGGATCATCGCATTTAGGTAGCGGCGGATACGACAGTATGCGCTACCAATTTGTAAGTATCATGTTAATTATGATGCTTTGTTGAAATGCTTACGTTTTCAACCAATAGCAAAAAAGATATTTGTATTTATAATGAGCATAACACGATCATGGATTTGATCCCACAACAATCTAACAAAACGATTTGCTATTTCGTTGCACCACCAGCATACACTTTTTATTGATTTTGAATCTTTTTACTGTGATGAGATAAACTCGCTACTACTTGCAGCAGAAGGTGCATGTAGTTTTTGTAATGAAGCATGTAAGCACCAACAAGAATTGAACCATTGTCTTCACTGTGCCTACTATGTCTAGTTCGCTTATATTTGCTCGCAAAATAAGCGCTTTTTAGATGACGATGTCAGTTCGACTATCTGAGATCCCTTAGCTAAACCACAAAGATAATCACATAGTTTTGAATATATATCCAATGCTTGCACCGTGGAAGGGATTGCAACTCACATCTACTATGTGAAAAATAGGTCAGCTATCATTGATGCTCGTGTGATGTTTATATTCTATTCATCTTCGTTGACTACCAAAAAACACACAAAATTTTCTCTCTACACATAAGCAATCCCGAGCTGAAGCTGGAGCTCCCTTTGGAATATTTGGGTGTGGAAGAAAAATATTTTCATAAAATTCTTGCAAGATTTATGAGGAGTTCTTGGTCGAAGGAAGGGAGATAGATCAAAGGGTTGGGTTCTTGATTTCCAACCACGAAGGAAGATGCTTCTTCTCAAGAATCAATGAAGAGATGTAGCTCTATTTAGATCTAAGTACTTTACAAGTTGATGTTTTCATTTCAATATTTGACTTGCTCTATGCTTTCATATAGAATGCATTGCTATTATCATTGAAGTAGGGAAGGAATCTTCAATTTTGAAATCATTGTATGCAATGTAATGGAAGCAAATTAAGAGAGCATCAAAGTATGGAAACACTTGTCAAGCATAGGCATGCATCTACGAAACAATATGCATTTCTCCTTTTGAAAGGATGTTTTCATGCATAAAACATGTTTTGTTCTTGCTTGAAAAAGAAAGTTAATGCTCAAGTTTATCCTCATGAAGTGTTATATCTTTTTAAAAAGCTGATTATGAGACAATCATGTGAAAGAATCAAAACCTAGAATATCAAGTTAGAGGTAATGCCTGAAACTTCGAAATTCCTTTGAAAGAATTGAAGAGAGAAGGTACTCTTTGAAGACATGTTTAGACTTTAGGGTAAGTATCACTCACACATCAATCTGAATATAAAATAGGGTGCTATGGGACACCAGATTGTATAGTCATATTGATGTAGGAAAGATGGTATGGGACATTGGACCATGGGACGATAATTATCTTTTACTCCTACATAGAATCATGAAGTTAGATTTGGTCCTCTAGGGAATTAAAACTTCAAAGGAGTTTAATTTCAAGGAGGATAAAAGTAGTATCTCAAGATCTTTCAAGATAACGAGTCAAGATCAAGGAAGCAGAAGATATGAAGTAAGTAACTTCCAAGATCCTCTTTTTCAAATAAAGGCATGTATTTGCTCTTATTTGAATAAAGAAACACTTCAAGATAAAGTGTTGATTCAAAAATATTTAATAAATTTCTGAAGAAGTGGATTTTGACATTGCAAAGATCCTTTCAACTAAGGAATAGATTGACTAAGTCAACCACCAAGTTCCTGATGTAACTTGGTAAATTCAATCCTTTGACTCAAAGAAATCCAAAAGAATTGCATTCCTAGTAAGGAGTCATGAGGATTGAATATGACTTGAACTTAATTTCAAGTGAAGCATTACTTGAATAAAAAACTCATCAATAGAACCTCAGTGGATTGAAACACTGATGTTGAATACCACACTAGTATCTTGTGGCTGGATGATGTTTTAGATTTATTAGTTTATTTCTCTTAAAGATTAAAAAATGCTTCAATATCTTGTTGAAACAGATCTTTGCAAAGTTAAAGTCTCGAGTTATCTAGAGTTTGACTCGTAGAAAGTATACATATCTTCGAAGTTTGAATTGGTTGTACAGAGTTTTAATTCTTTCTTTCTACTTTCTAAATCTTTTGGATTTGACTCTGTTGAAGCTCAAGGTCAAGCACGAGGAGTGCAACCGCATCAAAGATGTGGACACACAAGAAGAAGGAGCGTGTGGGGAGCTCCAATAAGCACATGTCAAATTTCAAGAAGAAATCCCTAAAAAAAAAAGTGATTTTCATCACTAAAAACCATTGTAAATACAATTTTCCATTTTTGCAACTCCATTTTGTTCAAGCCGAGAAGTCCTCAAGCTTGAGGAGTATTAGAAGCTCAAGGTAAAACACGAGGAGTGGGAGCGCATCAAAGATGTGGAAACACAAGAAGAAGGAGCGTGTAGGGAGCTCCAAGAAGCACATGTCAAATTTTCAGAAGACATCCCTATAAAAATAGTGATTTTCATCACTAAAAACCATTGTAAATACCTTTTTCCATTTTTCAAGCCGAGGAGTCCTCAAGCTTGAGGAGTATCAGAAGTAGGATCCTACCAATTTTCATAATTTTTAGAGTCTGTTTGAGCCCCCAAGTAAGCCCTAGAACCTAATTTTTAATTAGGCTGAAGACTAGCTTTGGACATGGCCAAAACCACTCAAAAAACTATAAAAAGAGCTAGAGAGCTCATTTTTGAGGTTAGCTTGTTGCAGATTTGAGCTTTTTGTAAGAAATTGCTTTTGTAATCGAAGCCTTCCATTGTTCCACTCATTACTCCTACCTTGTGCACATGTGTTTATGTCTGTGCATGCTTGTGTGCTTTCACTCATGCACTTGTGCCTCCACTTGCTCATGGTCCTCATATCTGTCCTCACATCTTCACGGATTGACATTTATGAGGTGGATCTCCTCACACTGGTACTTACCATTGTGCTAGAGTGATAGCCAATTTGCCACCATTGCTAGGGAGGGAGCTTGGAGGACGAGCGTGTGACTGTAAGACGTAGAGTATCGATGTTGGAAGGTAAAACAATCATCATTTTTTGTTCAATTTTTTATTTTACTCGACCATCATCATCATCATCACCACCATCCTCTCTTAACTTTCTTTTCTCAAAATTGTTTCATTTTTTACTATACATTCACCTTCATTTTCACTTGTGCCTGTGAGCAAGAAGCATAGAGGAGTTAAGAGCTTGAAACAATGGAGAAATACGCTTCAAATACTCTAAACACATCAAAAACTGAGTGACTACTCTTGGATGTGACACGACCTATGCCAAGTATTGTGAGTGGTATCACGGATTTGGAGATAGATTTTGCATGAACAGGCACATAGGAGTGACAAGGAGGACATAAGGTACACATATTTGCAAAACTTTTTGAATTTGGATTACTATCTATGGTGTTGCATTCAAATCGGGGATGCCTCTACGACTGGAGATAATGAAACAAATTTGTGGCCTTAGAACTTGGGCATTCAATTTTGCGTTTCTATCTTTTGGATGCGACCGTGGATAGCAAAATACATCTGATGATAAAGCTTGATAGTATAGTGGCTAAAACACGTGAGCTCATACGTGTTCAATTCCCCCATCTTCACGATGGGAGACTTAGCTTAGATCATCCGGCTAACTCTTCACCACATTTCTTGCTTCAAATCAATGAATACAATAATAGCAAAAGCGTATTCATAACAGCAACAACCTTATGATTGATGTGGTTAACCCATCGGTCACAATCGGTAGAGCGGAGGACTATAGTGATAACAGTTGAATCCTTAGGTCGCTCATTCAATACTCGTGAGTTGCATTCCGTTGCCTCATTCATTTTGCCACCACCAATGAATATGCTTATGCACAAACCAATAAGGAAGAGATGCACGAATTGATAAAGCAAAGGATGTGCAAAAGTTTGATTAGCAAGATGTCACAAGAACTTATAATGAAGGTGATGATGTCCCCCAAGGTCACCATGAGAACTTTGTTCTGATATCAATGCAAGAGAATGACTATTACGACCACCACCATGTGCTAGAGAGATGACTCTCCTCCCAAACAAATGCCTTTATATATAGCCCTCTCTAGGGGAATGCCTTCTTGGGCAGTTGAATCCTAACCATCCATGTGTCAGACATGCAATTGCATGTACATGAAGTTTCCTAGCTAACTCAAGTTAACTCAAGTGGATGCTTCTAGAAGGCTCTAGATCTCTTTGGGCAAAATACTCTTCCCATGTACCCCATAGGATTGAACCCAAGACCTCATCCTTCACATCCTTGACACTTAACCACTAAGCTAAGTGGATCACTTGTTCACAAGAGCACATGACTTCTTAGTAAATCTAGATTCGAGATCTTTGGTCATACACATGGGTGACCAAACGGTGTCCATTTTTAGACCCATCTGAACCGGCTAGACCCTTAGATCATATACTTACTTTATTATAGTAAGTCTTCCACCTGCCTCATGAAAGAGACCTCAACATTTTGGTGTATCCTAGTTAGGAAAACCTCACCACGACCCTCTTTATCAAAGGTAAAAGGGTTTATGCAAAAAACATAACACTTGTATCAATGACCGCATGGTCATACATAAGTAGTACCACAAAAGAATACATAGTGTGTATGTGCTCAATATATGCAGTAAAATGGCATGGAATGCCGAATTCACAACCCAAACTCTAGCCAACAACACCTGCAACTGTGTATCAACTCTTTTCTTTAGGCGTCGAAACCCTTCATAGATGTGTAGTGGCTACTCCCACCACAACTAAAACCTTTTGAGAAACCTGTAGATTTACTACTGTGGCTGAAAACATATCCTCAAAGGTGAATATTCATTTTTTGAGAAGTAAGAGCACTCTTCTTGATGTGCTTGAACTTGTGTAGAGATAACTATGCACAAAAGTACTCCAAATTGGCTCTAAGAATCACCCCCCAAAAATGCTTCAAAATAGGCTTCAAAAGCAAAGAGTGAAGCTTTGAGGGCCCAAAAGATGTTCAAGGTAAGATTAAGCTTAGTCTTTCCCCTTCTTCAAAAACCACAAGAGTGTAGCTTAATGCTAAGAGAGCTTTTTACTTATGCGGGCTCCAGGGGGAACATACACAGATGGGTGACCTCTTGAGAAACACTAGGAACCTCCATCTTCCTTGATCTCTCATGTCCTCCGTCATGTGCAGCCAATGGTGACTTCGTTGGCTCGAATGACAAGGTATGCCAAGGTCTGTGCCTTGGTTACCGCCTTAGTCATAAGCCTTGGAGAAAGCCATGGGTGGGTGGGCATACACAAATTTCTTAGATCATACAAATGCAGCCAAACTTGCAGTATATGACTGAGCAAGAAACTATATGTTTTATTAGTGGGCATATACAAAAGTATCTGACAGCCATTTGACCTTTCACATGGACAGTAACGGTTACATTGAACCATCATTTGTAAAGGGGAAATGCACATATGTTCATTCATTGCAATGGATCGATGCATGAATGTGTTGGACGTGCTTGATTCCCTTTTGCAAATAATATATGATTGCTTAACCAATGCTTCAAATACCTTATAATTGCATTTGGAACATATCCATAATTGAAGTATGATCAATTATGAATGTATGCAAAGATAATGAAATCTAAGGAAAGCAGATACGAAATTCAAGAATAATTGGAACTAAATGCTTAGCTTTATGATATGCTATGTCCATCCCTTGATCCTTGAGGAGAGATATCATCATCTTCATGTCCGGATATTAATTGATAATGCTCCATCCTTTCTTATTGATGCCATATTTCTTAATTCATAATGCTCCATGCTTTCTTCTTGATGCCATATCATGATCCCTGTGGATCAATGTTTGATAGTACTATACATTTATCTAGATGTATGCTAGCAGAAAAATTAATAGTGTAAAAATGAATTATACAATACCAAGAGAGAAGTTATAGGAATGGACTATCGAAAAAAGATGTTTATAAATTACCTCCTACCTAACAAGCTCAAGTTTTTTTTCTAGACCACCAAACATTGCTATACTTGGTTAACAACCACTATAAGACTAGAAGATTAGTTATATCTTTTTATGGTCAAGGGAGTTTGACTTTGAAATGGTATTAAAAAAGGAAAACAATAATGTGTGTGCTGACCATCTATTGAGAATAGCACAAAGTGACCATTGGAGTCACTAATGAGCTCCTAGAAACATACCTTTTCAACCTAAAGCTAGTTGCATCTTTGGCTAAAATGATGGAAATCATTTTCTATTCATGGTCCCAATCATAAGATCAATGCAAATATAGGAAAGGAACTACCAAATCCTATGATTTCATTTATACTTTGAGTACTCACATGGTGTTGAAAGCAAGTAACTACCATGTCCTATTATGTCATTTATACTTCCAGTACTCACGTGGTATTCTACCTAAGATGTGTAGGAGATGATTAAAGGATGAATTTAATCCAAAAATCCCACAAGAACATATGGGAAAAGCATGAAGATAATTCTAGGAATTTATAGAAGTTATATTGACTTGGAGTATGTTGGTCATATATGGAAAATGATGTATAGAAGCATGTGAAAAATTATTGTAACTATCAATAATAGCAACCAATAAAGCTTTCTTGTGTACATCATCCAATAGTACTACTAGAATGGAGTAGAATAATAGAAGATTTTTTGAAATATGAGGAGTACTCTACATGCGCAAGTGCAACAAGACAAATAGCATTAGAAGAAGAATGCAAGGTTTATGCTATATTAGGAAATCAACTCTTTAGGATACGATGTGGGCTTCACATTCATGAAGTCAAGTATCTCTCCATCTTAGAAATGGCTCACATAGGTGTATTTGCAAGGCTATGGTAGACAAGGCTTCACATGGATGCACAAACGTATGTTAAGAGTTGCAACATTTGTCAAAGGATCGATATCAAATAAGAAGAGATGATATGCCCCTTAGATAAATTATTAGTGCAAGAGCTTTTGAATGTTGGGTATAGATTTCATTGGATCCATTAACCCACTTGCAAGAGGTTCTCATACTATATATCTCCTTATGGCAACTCATTATCTCAAAAAGTGGGTAGAAGCCAAAGCTTTGAACTACCACTTGAGATTGGTGATATGGATAGCCACTTTATTCATGAAGTGGTTGAGTTTCTTCTGAATGATCTCTTGGTGCTCCATAAGACACTGACACCTTACAACCTAGAAGCTAATGGACAAAACAAAAAGTTCAAATAATAAATTAATTTATACTTTCCAAACAACAATATTTAACAATGGGAGATGTGATTGGAACAAGAAACTACATCATAATATATGAGCATTCAGAGTGACTTACAAGACTGCCCCTAGAACCACACCATTCAATCTAGTCTATGACCAAAATGCTATTCTCCTCAATTTTTTTCTTAGTACCTATCTTGTGAGTAGCCAAAGACTATGCATGGACTAGCCATGAGTTGTCACAACAGTGTTGGAGTTAGACTTCTGCAGAAGTACGCGAACAACACAAGGAAGAAGAAGAAGCTTGGAGCACAACACACAATACTGAATGTATTACTAGAGAATGTACAAAGATAAGTAGCCCATTAGGGCAATAGGCAACTGCCAATGTGCTCTGACTGTTAGTGAAGATGGTGGTGGCAGAAGACTGGCCAACACCCAAATCAGCCATAAGGCGTCTGAGCCACACACACTCAACAGTCGCTGTGAAAGCTGCCCTATACTCAGCCTCACAACTGGAAGTGGCCACACTAGGCTGCTTCTTGCTCAACCAAGATATACATGAGCTACCAAGCATGAAGCAAAAACCACTGGTGGACACACGAGTGTCATAGCAACCAGCCCAATATGAGTCAGAAAAAGCATGCAAATTTGGCGGTAGTGATCCCCCCTTGGGATAACACAACCCAAGTAGCCGAGTACCACTCAAGTAGCGAAAGATGCGCTTAACCGCCTTCCAATGCGTGACTCTTGGGCAATGCATAAACCTGCTCATCTGTGAGATAGCAAACTGAATATCTGGCCGAGTAATGCATAAATAAATCAAGCATCCAACAGCCTGCTAATAGAGAACAACATCAAATGCATCTCCAACATCATGAAGACTCAATCGTAAACCTGTCTCCATAGGAATAGCAATAGGCTTACAATCTTCAAGGCCAAAACACTGCAATAATGTGTCAATATATTTCGTTTGACACAAAGCCATCCCACCATCAACTTGCATAAACTCAATGCCCAAACAGTGATGCAAATGCCCCAAATCAGACATCTCAAATGAGGCATGCAAATCAGCCTTGAAATCAGCAATATGCTTCTCAATAGGACCAGTGAGCAGCATGTCATCAACATAGACAACAATGATCAGAAGCACATCATTAGCACGCTTAACATATAAGGTGCTTTCAGTTGGACTGTTCTCAAAACCATGTGCAATCAGATAGGCATGTATCTTCTCATACCAAGCACGTGGTGCTTGCTTTAAACCATATAATGCCTTCTTTAACCTGCACACTTGGTTTTCATGCCCTTTCTGCACAAAGCCACATGGCTGAAAAACATACACTTCTTCATGCAAGTCACCATTCAGAAATGATGTTCTAATGTCCAACTGATGTACGTTCCAACCATGATGGGCTGCAAGTGCACAAATGCTACGAACAGTAGTCATACGGCATGTAGGTGCAAAGGTCTCATCAAAATCAATGCCTCTTTCCTGCGCATAACCCTTTGCAACAAGCCTAGCCTTATACCTGTCAACTGTACCATCAGGTTTACGCTTCAGCTTGTATACCCACTTAGTGCCAATGGCCTTCTTTCCAGGAGGCAAGTCACATAAAGACCATGTACCATTCTTCATTATAGCATCATATTCAGATTGCATAGCAGCCATCCAATTTTCTGAATTTTGTGCTTCATCAAAAGAAACAGGCTCATTCTCATCACAGAGACTAGATGCAGCCATAGCATAGCAATCTGATGCAAAGGAGGCACTATGAGAGCTTGAACGAGTATGATATGACAAAGGTGCATCTAATTTGCTGTCACGCAAAGTCTGCACCATCCATTTTGGCATAGTTTTTGCCTGCTCAATATCAGCTATCTCATCAACAAGTGCATCATGTAAATCTGCATCAGAAATGGAATGATCTGCATCATCATATGAAACCTGCAAAGGTTGTGAAGTTGCCTCATTAGGACCAGCACTAGACTGCCCACTTCTAAAAAGAGGCATCAAAGTATCATACATGTCTTTGGAGCTAACATATGTCTCCTTAGTACATGAAAGCAATGGCTGAATAGCATCTTCCACAAAGACAACATTATGGCTTAACCAGAATGCGTTTAGTCTGTGGATGATACAGACGATAGCCTTTACTTTCAGAACTGTACCCAACAAAAATACATTTTACTGCCTTATCATCCAATTTTCTACGATGTTGTTCAGGCACTAATGCATATGCCAAACAACCAAAAACACGCAGATGAGCAACAGATGGCTTGCGGTCATGCCAAGCCTCATATGGAGTGATAGACTGCAGCGCTTTAGTGGGACACCTGTTAAGTACATATGCTGCATGACAGCCTCAAGCCAGAAACTATGTGGTAAAGCCTGACTCTTAACCATACACCTCGCCATCTGCATGAGTGACCTGTTCTTCTGTTCAACAACTCCATTCTGTTGAGGTGTATACGGCACCGTACACTGGTGTTTTATCCCACGTTCAGCCAGAAATGCATTAAAATCAGAAGACATATATTCCCCCCCTCGATCAGAACGGAGGGTGCCCATTTTACATGCTGACAGATTTTCAGCCAAAACTAAAAACTGTTTGAAGCACAAAAACACTTCGAACTTTGCCTTCAATGGATATACCCATGCATGCCTGGAAAAATCATCAATGAAAGTCATGAAGTAAGGATAGTTTTCAAAAGAAGGTGTCTGCATAAGACCACATACATCACTATGTACAAGCTGCAATTTCTGCATAGCCCGAACTGAACCATCTTTTGCAAAGGAGGAACGCTGCATTTTGCCCAAAGTACAGCCTTTACATACATGTTTTCTAGGTGCCTCAAGCTTGGGCAAAGAAGACACCATATCAGATTTCTGCAGGTGTAGCAAACTAGCAAAATTCAGATGACCAAAGCGTGCATGCCAAAGCTTTGCATGTGACATAGCTTGAGAATCATGAACTGCACATGCCGAATCATTCACAGATCTTTCATAGTCTATGAGCTTATACAGCCCACGAAATAAAATGCTAGAAGCAATAATAACATCGCCATTTGATATATCATGAACTCTACATCTGTCATCAACAAATTTCACAACCAAGCCAATCTTGGCTAATGCAGAAACTGATAACAGATTCTTCTTGATCCCTCGCACAAATAAAGCATCTGACAAGGTGAAAGAACTACCATCAGCAGTAGTCAGAATGATCTTACCAACTCCCATAATAGGATAAGAGGAGTTGTTGGCGCATGTGACAGTATTCCCTGTAGGGGCAGGCTCGAGTGAAGAGAAGAAACTGTGCTTCGAGGTAATATGTTTGGTCGCCCCACTGTCAAAGTACCAAACATCTGAGTCCACTACAGACATGCACTGCTCATGAGAAGATGGGTCAAAACTGCAAACAATAGTAAACGCCCATTCTTCTTCCTGCACAAGATTAGCAGACTCTGTTTTTGGTGTAGAGGCTTCTGCAACAACCATTCCAGCCTCCTTTTTCTTTGCCTCTTTTGCAGCCAGTTGTAATGAGTAAAGATTTGAATTCAAATTCAAATTTTTGCTCCCTATGATCAAGCTCCTACATATTAGGATATATTCCTTCAATCAAATGGGCTACTTTTCCATGACTCATTTTGGTAGGTGATTACAAAAGATTCTAAGTCCATTTGACTTTTACAATGAGATAAAGTGGTAATTAACCACTAGCATATGTTCCTATGCTTCTTCATGTATGTACATGCTTCAATGCATCCTTTGAGCCAAATGTGTAGGCTTGTAATTTACACCAACAGCTCCCCCTCAAGCCAAGGATTTTGGCTTAAGTCTTCATCTTCAATCTTCAAGTATATCCTGCAATCCAATTATGGATTTGAACCTGCAAAGTTTGGTTCCATCCAAAGCTTTAGTCAACAAATCTGCACATTGCATGTTGGTTGATACATAGGTTAGTTGAATGTCCTTGCTTATAAATTTCTCTCTCACATAATGGTAGTGGACCTCTATGTGTTTGGTCCTAGCATGATAAATAGGATTAGCTGCAAGATGAAGAGAACTTGTATTATCTCCAAAGATAATTGGTGACCTAGTATATAATCCCAATTCTGTATACAAAAGCTTAATCCAAATTGCTTCTTGTGTGGCATTAGCTACTCCTCTATACTCTGCCTGTGTAGAAGACAAAGCAACAGTAGGTTGCTTCTTTGAAGACCATGAAATTGGTTTGTCACCTGCAAAAGAAATGTATCCAGAAGTGCGTCTCCTATCATCCTTGCATCCTGCTCAATCTGCATCTGAATAGACTTTTATATCAATATCTGAAGTGTAAGGAAAATACAAACCACAGTTCTGTGTACCCTTGAGATACTTCAAGATTCTCTTGGCAATCTCTAAGTGAGGTATCCTTGGCTTGTGCATAAATTGACTTAGCACACTTACTCCATATGCAACATCAATTCTTGTAAGAGTAGCATAGTTCAAGCTACCCACCATACTTTGATAACCTATAATGTCTTTGACTTCATCACCTTCATGGGCACTTAGCTTTAGGTTTACCTCCATTGGAGTGCTTGCTACTTTGGCATCTTGCAAGTGAAACTTTTTCAACATGTCCTGTATATACTTTTTCTGAGTAATATATATCCCTGAACTAGTATAGACTAATTCAAGCCCCAAAAAATACTTCAATAAACCAAGATCATTGATCTTGAACTCCTTCATCATCTGGCTTTTGATATACCTGATTCCATTGACATCATTACCTGTAATGATGATGTCATCAACATAAACACAGAGATATATTACTTCTGAATTACTTCTCTTAATGAACAGAGAAGTATCTGCCTTGCTCATGACAAAACCTTGGTCTTGGAGGTATGTAGTTAACATGTAATTACATGCCCTAGGTGCCTGCTTCAATCCATATAAAGCCTTTTTTAATTTGCAAACATATGTTACCTTCTTGGGTCCTCATAGCCAGGAGGTTGTGACATATATACCTCCTCTGAAATCCATCCATTCAAGAAAGCATTCTTGACATCCAATTGGTACATATTCCAATTTTTTGATGCAGCCACACTTACCAACACTCTGATGGTTGGCATCTTGGCCACAGGTGAGAATGTCTCCTCATAGTCAATGCCTTGGGTTTGTGCAAAACCCTTGGCTACCAATCTGGCTTTGTACCTATTAATTGTTCCATCAGTATTTCTTTTCAACTTATAGATCCATCTAGATCCTATTACCTTCATTGAGTCCCTCTTAGGTACTAACTCCCATGTGTCACTCTCTTTGAGAGCATCAATCTCCTCATGCATAGCTTCTTTCCATTCTGATTTGTTTATTGCTTCTTCATATGATCCTGGTTCTTCATTTGACAAATCTTTGGCAAGATAAACTGAATGTTTAGCTGATAGGTTTTTTGCTTTCTCTTTGAGATCTTCTGATTGATTGAGTTGAAGATTCAGGTATGTCTTCAAGCTTCTTCATCTTCATTTTGCCCTTGGACTTCCATGCCTTGAATTCTTCAAGGTTGATAGTGTCTTCATCATCTGAACTTGAGTCTTCATTCTGAGTAGGTTCCTCCTTTGTAAGACTTGGAAATTCCTCTTCCGAATCATAGGGTAGTTTAACCTTCCTGCATTCATTCTCATACCAAGAATCATTTTCATCAAAGATCACATCTCTGCTTACCATAAGTCCCTTATTGGTAGGATTATAAACCTGTAACATTTTTTATTTAAATCATACCCAATAAAAATGCATTTTTCAGCCTTTGGGTTTAGCTTACCTCTTATCTGAGAAGGAATGTGCACATATGCTACACATCCAAATAAAATGATGGTCTCTTACCATGCCATGCTTCATAGGGTGTCATACCATCAAGTGACTTAGATGGTAACCTGTTTATGAGGTAAGTGGCAGTAGAAACACTCCTTGCCCATAGATAGTTAGGTTATTTCTTCTCATTAAGCATAGATCTAGCTGTCTCAACAATTAGTCTATTTCTTCTCTCAGCTACCCCATTCTGTTCAGGAGAATACCTTGTGGTTATCTCTCTTTTGATGCCTCTGTCCTACAAGAAGTCCTCAAATTCATTGGAGAAGTACTCACCTCCTCCATCTAACCTTAGCCTCTTCAAATTCCTTCCTGTCTGGTTTTCAACTAATGCAAGATATTTTTTAAAGCGATTAAATACCTCATCCTTGTGCTTCATGAAGTATAATACAGTCCATCTGCTATAATCATCAATGAAAGACACATAGTACCTTGATCCTGAGACTGAGAGGCCTTTGCTTGGTCCCCGAACATCTGTGTGTACAAGCTCTAGGTAGTCTTCATGCATATATCCTTTCCTTGAGAAGGGTAACCTGTGAGACTTCCCAAATTGACAAGCACCACACTTGTAAATCATATGTTGCTTAGATACATTAGGTATCCCAAGCACACATTGGTCCTTGCATATTTGCTTCAAGGTTCTTTCTCCTATGTGCCCTAACCTTTTGTGCCAAATCTCAAGCTCTAAAAGTTTTGATCCTTATAACTGTATAGTGCAATATTCTTTGTGTCTTCTAACTCAAAAGTGAAAAGTCTACCTGATTTTTCTCCTTTAGCTATCCTCTTGAATCCATGTCTTGGATCCTCCACAAATGCTCCATATTGATTGAATCTGACCTGCAAACCTTTCTCTACAATCTGACCAACACTCATCAAATTTTTGGTAATGGTTGGTACATAGAGTACCCTACTCAACAAATTCTGATTACCATCACAAGGCTTAACATTTCCAACTTTAACTACTGAATGCTTTGTATCATCACCTATTTGGACTTGATGTTTACCTTTTGGCTCCTCAAGATCAGAGAGTAATGCTACATTGCCAGCCACATGATTTGAGCATCCTGAGTCAATGTAGAATAGGTGGTCATCATTTGTACCTGACTTTGAAGTCATGTTCATGATCAGAAGAGAGTCATCCTACTCTTCTGTATAGTTGTTGTAGTCCTTTCTGGATTTGAATCCTCTTTGGTAGTTGCCATTGTAATTGTTGTTGTAACTGTTGTTGTAATTGTTGTTGTAATTGTTGTTGTGGCCTTGGTGATGGTTGAACCTTCCTCTTGACTGTGAGTATCCACCTCTTTGGTAGCCTCTTCCTCTCTGATTTTTGTAATTCTTGAAACACTCATCTGTAGTATGATTTGATAAACCACAAATGTTGCATGGTGATGAGTTATAGGGTCTCCCCCTACCTTGCTTACCTTCCTCTTGAAGATCTACCTTTCCCTGCATAGTTGGCTTGGGAGGTAGAACCTTCATCTTCCATTTTTTTGCTCTTGCCTTTATCCTTAGACTTCTTATCAGTGTATAGGGCAGAAGAGTTATTACCTTTTGGATGTATCTCCATTCCTGGTGAGCTTTTCTTCATGTGTAAATATTTGTCCCATGAGAGTTGTAAGATCTGGAGTGTGCATGTCCATGTAGAGATCCATTGCAGTGGTGAAGCTTTCCCATTTGTCATCAGCCTTGATTCCATTGATCACTTGCCTTACAATTTGTTCTTCTTCAATCTCTTCTCCTATGCTTGCTAACTGATCTGCAACATCTTTGATCTTGGTCACAAATTCTAAAACAGCTTGCTTAGGTTGCTTCCTTAGTGTTGTGAGTTCAATCCACAACTGATTTCTCTTAGCCCTTGTATTGGAGGAAAAATATGATGATAAGGTTTCCCAAGTTTCTTGGGATGTCTTACAATTTTTGATATGTGGCAAAAGAAAGTCAGAGATAGAGTTGAGTAAATAAGACCTTGCCAATGCATCCTTAGCACACCATGTGTTGAGCTTTTCTTGTTCTTCCTTGGTTGGCAATCCTCTTGCTTTGAATGAGGGCAATTCCTCATCTCCTGAGATGTATCAATAGAGACTCCTTCCTTGTAAGTAGGTCTTCATCCTTAGAGACCATGCTTGATAGTTGTTTCTGTCCAATATCAATAAATGAAGGAAAACCATCTCCCATTTTACCTCTATTACTCTAATACCACTGTTGGGATAGATGGATGGATGCTCCAAGAGACTGAGTAGGTACTGCTAAACCAGCTTTGTACCAGCCCTCTTTTGCTTCAGAGTTGATAACTAGACCTCCTTAGCTTTCCAATGACACCATAAAATGTCCTATGTCCTTTGGAAATGACGTGTGCAATGATTGAATCAAAACAGATAACTTTGAAGTTCACAAACTCAAGAAAATCTTCTATTTATGTCTTGACACCTGCTGAGTGTTTTGCTCAGTGTGGCCAGCACAGTAGAAATTGATAAAATTCCTTCTATGGGTATTTAATTAGCTTAGTAAGCTACCATTTGCAAGTGGAATGATGTAAAAAGATAAACTATGCTAAGAGAAATCAATTTAGCAAGTTTAGCTATACCCCCGACTTTTTAGGACTGTAGCAGAAAATGACTAGAGTTCACCTCGACGCAGATTTCTCTCAAATGGCTGAATAGAATCACTTCAAACTTTGACAGCATGTAGATGAATTTGAGCTGAATCCAACAAGCTTTGAAGCACTGAATTTAGTGAAGCACTGGCCGAGATATGCCCTTGACAAGTTGACAAACTTTTGAGTAGACTAACAGAGAACTCAGAGATGAATGATGTAAATGTATCTATTAATGAACACTGGTATACAATCCCATTGGCATGAACAGCATTGCCTAATGGTGTAGAGAGGTGTAGAGTATAGTATAGTCCTCACACACACTCAAAATCAGAAATGACAAGCTCAGGAGTGATCTCTCTTACCCGTGACTTTTCATGTTCACTTTTATATGTAATGAGCAAAGATTTGAATTCAAACTCAAATTTTGGCTCCCTATGATCAAGCTCCTACATATTAGGATATATTCCTTCAATCAAATGAGCTACTTTTCCACGACTCATTTTGGTAGGTGATTACAAAAGATTCTAAGTCCATTTGACTTTTACAATGAGATAAAGTGGTAATTAACCACTAGCATATGTTCCTATGCTTCTTCATGTATGTATAGACTTCAATGCATCCTTTGAGCCAAATGTGTAGGCTTGTAATTTACACCAACAATGCATACAAACACTTCTTTTGAATACCTGTTAGTGGTATATAATCTTCTTTTTGTACTCTAGGATTAGTATAATAGATGAACCTTTCATTCTTGTAATTTACTAATAAGCTTGCAATTTTCCCACTAGAGAAGTAAGTGTATATAATTCTTTTCTTCAATAGATGGCATCATAAAAGAGAGAGGTTGACTCTGTTGTTTCTAGCAAGAAGCATCACCAAGGCCAAAGGACACAAGATAGTTTGCCATGCTAGCTCACACAAGATTTCACTAGATACTGAACCCACCATACAATGTAGATATGAAAATTGAATATGGACACAGCGAAATCATGTCTAATGGAGGAGTTTGAAGAGGGGATGGAAAACTAGGGATGTAGGGATGTTGAACGGATGGAGGGGAGGTGTTTGATGGGGTGTAAGGACTCACATCATGTCAAATAATAAAATTAAGTTGGATTCCAAATTTGTTTCTTATATTTTGTATTTTCTTAATAAGACTTTGATATTTTCTTATTTTACTTGAAAACTTTTCAATGAAATATTATCCTGACCCAGTGTATTTGACCAATAAACATTTGATCAGAAGTATTGAAATTTATTCCATCAAAATATTGATTTAAATTATTGTAGGTGTTTGCCAATTTAATTTATGATATTATTTTTTTGTGTTCCCTTTTTTTATTTTAATTCTTCTCTTCATTTCCTTTATGATATTAGGCATTTACCATGTTAAATTATGATTTATGCATATATTTATTTTTTATTAAACAATGCTTAAAAATATATTAATGGAAAACAAGATACAAAACAGAATCAGATAGGAAACGGGCGTGACTGACTTTTACACTTTTCAAGAGGAAACACCTTTCTTACATAACATTAGGGCTAAAAACGATAGAAATTATCTTTCCAAATATTGGTCAAATTATTGATGCTTAATATAAATTCTATCCCGTTCTCTGTGATGTTATCTTGCGATAGTCTGCTGCTAAACGAAAGGATAGGGTGAATTGATATTGATATACACAGTGCAAAAATATTTCAGGAACTATATTTCAGAAGTCTATTTTGCTATATTTTGCAGGTTGTTCAAATTTCAGAAGTCTACTTTGCTATATTTGCACAGAACTACTACACCTGTTTGAAATTCAAGCCATTGCTTTCTTAACCAAAAGCAGTATCAGTTGAACACATAGATTCATTCACCTTAAGGTCTATGTTTTCAGTCACACTAGTAAATATATAGGTTTCTTAAAACGTTCTAGTTGTGGTGGAAGTAGTCGCTACAAGTCTATGTAGGTTTTTTAAGCGTAAAGAAAAGAGTTGATACACACTTGCATGTGTTGTTGGCTATTGTTTGGGCTATCAATTCAGCATTTCAATGCCATTTTATTGCATGTATTGAGCACATACACACTATGTATGTATATGTAGATACTGCTTATGTATGTTCATGTCGTAATTGATATAGCACTTATGTTTTTTGCATAATGCCTTTTACGTTTGATAAAGAGGTTTGTGGTGAGGTTTTCTTAACTGAGAGACACCCAAATGTCAAGGTCTCTTTGGTGAGGCAGGTGGAAGACTTACCCAACCACGCCATAGGACATGTATGCTAGTTGTTCATAGTGCTTGATAATCCTAGTTGGCTTCTTTCAGGTAATTGATTATATGTAGTGGAATCAATGATTCACTCCATAGGCTAACATGTCAGTACTTGTCGTTTTATGAGATTCTTGGATTTCTTGGTTATGTCAACTAAACAATGGTTGATCTACTCCTTGATACACTTATCGGTGTGAGCACATTACTATCACATAATCCTTTTGGTTGTTCATCATTGTTCATTAATTCATTCTTATAGGAAGACTCTATTAAATTTTTTCCTAAAATCTCACACTTAGTTATCATTTTTTTTAGCCTTACTCGTGTTGGACTCTTCTAGCTCCATTACCATTCTATTCAGTTCTATATCCTCATGGCATCAAAGGTCTCAGGCACATCTAGTGGATCAGGATCTAGTGCGAATGTTCCAATGAGGAGCTATAACTTGAAAGGCTAAGACCATTTTGAGATCCCAAAATTTGATGGCACAAACTTTGCTTTATTGAATAATCATCACATTAAAGATGTGCTGATTCAGAGGAGGCAATGGAAGCCAATAAATGGAATCTAAAAGAAGCATGGTAACATGGATGAAGATGACTGGGATCAGTTGGATAAAAGGGCAAGCTCTACTATTTAATTTCACCTAGTAGATAATATTTACTTTACAATACTGGATTTTGGAAGTGTTGAGGAGCTTTGGAAGAAGTTATGCAATACATACCAGAAAGAAATGGCATCAAATAAAGTGTAACTCATGAGAAAGATATATGACCCCATGAAGGACACAAATAGTGTCGCTGCTCATCTAAATGAATTTGATGCTATATTCTCCCAGTTATAGGCTCAGAAGATGGACAACGATAATGAAATGAAAGCGATCTTGTTGTTATGCACCTTGCCATCATCATGAGATACGTTTTGCACAGCTATTAGTAATAGTGAACTTGGTGGTAAACTGGCCTATGATTACATATGTGGAGCACTTTTAGTGAGGAGATTTGTAGAAAATCTATGGTTGGCGCTCAGACTCAAGATGCATATAATAGTCATGATGCTTACCAAGAAAAGAATCAGTAACATAGCAAGAGCAAGTGCAAGGAAGAGAATGGTCAACGGGATGAGTAGAAGTAAATCAAGGAAGAGGGATATCGAATGCCATTATTTTTATAAGAAAAAAGGACACATGAAGAAAGAGGGCTATGTGTTAAAGAACACTAAATGTAAAGGGAGAATCTCGATGGGTATGTTCAATTACTTGCATCATCTTCTTTGATGTTGAAGATTGAAGAGCCCCCTGAGGCTCTTATGGTTGATTCTGTTTCCCAAATATGGATCCTAGATTTCGGTGCTTCTGTCCATGTGATACCACATAGAGAATGGTTCTCTACTTATGTAGTAAAGTCTCTCGGTACTGTTAGACTTGGTGACTCTTGCCAATATGACATCTAGATTGGAGACGTGGTTGTGCAATAAAATTTACTATGCATAATGTATGTCATGTACCGCAAGTGTCATGTAGTTTGATGTTATTTGGTCAACTTAATGACCTTAGTTACAAGGTGGTTTTCTATGCTCAGTCCTTTTGCATATCAAAGGGCAATATGGTTACTACAAAAGGAACCAAATTTGTCTCACTCTATCATTTATTTGTATCATAGTAAGAAAACTTGTTAACTATTACTCAACAAACTAGGAATGTGCACAAGACACACATCGAATGTTCAATTCAGTCTTTACATCTTGCTCATAAAGATGTGTGTGCTTCTATGTCCACAAGGTCATTAGTTGGTTGTCTTTACTTTGTCCCCTTCATAGATGATGCAACTAGAAAAGTGTGGGCATATCCTATCAAAGCGAAGGATGGGGTATTCCCTACTTTCAGAAAATGGCTTGCTTTACTTGAGACTAAAAAAAGAACTAAGCTTAAGGCTTTACATTCAGATAATGGGGGTGTGTATACGTCACATGATTCAACCTTTTTTGTCAATCAAGGAGTTTGTAGAGAGTTTACGGCTCCTTATACCCTAGCACAAAATGGTGTAGCTGAAAGGATGAATAGAACTATTCAGGATAGAGTAGTCTCTATGCTCCATCATGCAAACCTTTCACAAGGCCTTTGGCAAAAAACACTACTAACTACACTTCATGTGATTAACCTTTCACCTAGTACTGCCAAAGGTTTGAAAGTGGCACGAGAGTTTTGGGTAGGGTAGCCACCATATTATGCTCATCTTCAAGTTTTTCGATTTGAATCATATGTTCATATACCCAAGAATCTTAGACAAAAGTTGGACCATGAGTCAAAGAAATGCATCTTTCTACAATATTATCAAGAAGGATGATTTGGATATCGTTTATGGGATCCTGAAATATGGTAAGTGATCAAAAGTAGTGATGTCATTTTCCATGAGCCTAAGATGCTTAAACAACCCATTGAGGAGGTTGAAGTGAGAAGAGTGGTGTTTGACAATATTAGTCCTCTAATTAGTATGCATAAAAATGCTGCACATAGGGATGTTCAAGAGAATGTTTGATGAGAACTGTCTGCAAATGTTATTATTTAGCAACCATTGAGACTCTCCACATGTCTCACATCCACTTGATAGATATGTTCCAGGTTTGGATTTTGTTATGATAACAGATGCTGGTGAGCCTTCTTGCTACAAAGAGGCCATGTAGACAAAGGATTATGTCAAGTGGGAGCATGCCATGATGAGTGAGTTGGATTCTATTCACAAGAACGGTACTTGCGATTTAGTGCATTTTCCAAAGGGCACGAAAGCTTTACCATGTAAATGGGTATATAAGCCGAAGTTCACATCAAATAGTGCTTCTCCAAAGCATAAAGTGTGCCTTGTTGAAATAGGTTTTATGCAACAGCATGGTGTTGATTTGGAGGAAATCTTTTCTCGAGTGGTCAAGATGACTACCCTTCAAATGTTGCTTGGATTCGTTGCAATGGAGGACTTAGATCTAGTCCAAATGGATGTGAAAATTGCTTTCTTGCATGGATATCTTACAAATGAGATCTATATGGAATAACTAGAGTAGTTCGTAGCAAAGAGAGTCTAGTTTGCAAGCTAAAGAAGAGCGTATATGGACTTAAACAGTCCGCTAGACAATGGTACCAAAATTTTGATGCTTTTATGAAGTCTCAAGGCTACTCTCAAAGCAATGAGGATCATTGTCTCTACACAAAGAGGTGCTCAAATGGAAGCTTGATACTTTATGTCAATGATATGTTGATTGCTAAGTCCCCTTATGACTTGTCAATATCTCAAAAAGAAGTTGAGTCGTACATTTGATATGAAGGATTTGGGGGATGCATAAAAATATTCTTGGTATGTGCATTACACGTGATAGGAGTAAAAGATGCATATACTTGTCTCAAAGTGAGAACATATCCAAAGTACTTCAGAAGTTCAAATGTAGGATGGAAAGGCATTGAATACACCTTTACTTATATATGTGAAATTCATGAGAAAGGATTCTATGCTTGGGTAGAGGGAAAGCATCCATTATTGGTTACACAGATTCTGATTATGCTAGTTGTGTAGACAACCGTAAGTCCACATCAAGGTACATTTTCCATTTTGCTAAAAGTGCTATCTCATGGAGATCTCATCTTCAAGAATGTACAATTGTTTCCACTACACAAACAGAGCATGTTGCAGGAAGTGAGGCATGTAAGGAAGCATTATGGTTCTCTCATCTTGCTTGTGATATAGGTCTGTCTACTTCAGCATGTACCTCATTTACTCAATGATAGTTAAAGTGCCATTGCATTGGCTAAAAATCATGTCTATCATGCAAAGACCAAGCACATTGAGGTGAGATATCACTTCATTAGAAACTACGAAGCTACTAAGCACATTATTCTTGAGAGGCTTCATACTCAAGATAATGCTACAGATGCTTTGATGAAAGCTCTACCACAGGATAGGCTTTGACACTTTTGTCACGTGATGGGGGTTACTTGATTCATGATCTTACACAGTCACTTATATACTACGCAACATGGCAATCAAGTGGGAGGTATAGTTTGTATACTTACACTTAGGTATTATTTATCATTCTTTATTTTTCTTCCATATTCACTTTGTCCATATTGGCCTTTAGTGGGAGATTATTACCATTAGTGTCCATGTGAAAGGCCAAATGGCATCGGCCACTTTTGTATATGTTAATAGAACATATAGTGGCTTGGTTAGCCATAGATTGTAAGTTTGAATGCATTTGTATGACCTATGAAATTTTTGTTCATGGTATGTGTAGTCTCTGTTTTTTGTGTAATCTATAGCGCCTCTACGGAGTACTGGGTGTGGCAACTGGAACTAGTATTCTACTTCGAAGGTTTCATCCTGGAGCTCTTAAGAAGGAGATTCCATTGTCACGCATCCCTATCAAAATACTTCATTATATGCATAAAACTAAGCATTAAAGCCTTTCTTTATGTGCATATCAAGTCTCCTATTCATTATAAATGTTCTAAAGACACATAAGCATGTGCATAAGAATAAGGATTTCTGTAATGGAAGTAGATGTTTGTGCATAAAGAGAAGCACAAAGTGCATCAAGTTAAGGGACGATAGAACCATTGCTGGTATGCATCTACATAAATGCATTTAACTTTGTTTATTCTTTGAGTAGGGGATGGAGATAATAAAGTGAACAAGTTCTTTGATACATGGTTCACTCCTAAATAGAAGCAAGAAACTTAAAAGGAAGCTAAGCTAAAGTACTTGTAAATCTATCCATCTAGATTTAGTGAAGCACTAGGTGATTTATTCCCAAGACGATACTAAGGTATAAAAAATTTTAATGTAAACTTAACATTCATTACTTCTTGCTTAGAATTATAGTAAATGTAAGAAAGAAATTCCCTTACCAATTCAAGGTGATAGCACAATTTGAAGATTATCAAAGAAAATTAGCACTTTGTGGACAAAATATCTCAAGTGAAGACATGGCCATTAGATTGATTAAAAAACTTCCTAGGTCCTATGAAATATTTGTGACCATTCTTTACAATAGAGGTGAATAAATCACTTGGGAAGAAGTAAGAAGAGGTTTGCTTCCCCATGACTCTAGCTAAAAGACTCAAGCTACACAACAAACAACTATGAAGCCCAAAACTACTTTCAACAAGACCAAAAATAAAAAAGGAACTCAAGAATGAAAGGACAAGGGCAAGAACAAGTTCACTTGGAACTTTTGTGGGAAGCTTGGAAACGTGGAAAAGTATTGCTTCCAGAAGAAAAACAAGAACAAGTCCAAGTCTACTCCAAAGATAGAGCA
This sequence comes from Ceratopteris richardii, assembly GCA_020310875.1. Lineage (NCBI taxonomy): Eukaryota > Viridiplantae > Streptophyta > Polypodiopsida > Polypodiales > Pteridaceae > Ceratopteris > Ceratopteris richardii. The sequence continues at coordinate 138,618,288 of CM035420.1, read as the reverse complement.
TCAAGCTCACTGCACAAGTGAAGACCTTTTTCTTATATATGAACACAAGACACTTGTTGCATCTACTCCTCGCAAAGAATGGATTTTTGAAAGTGGGGCTTTATCATAGACATGTAATGACAAAGAATACTTTCATGAGTTTCATGAGCACTAAGGCCAAGTTTATCTTAGAAATAACAAGTGTGTTGAGATCCTTGAGGCAAAGTTCATGTCACAAACTCAGAAGGTGAGACCAAGTCACTTACAAATGTTCTTTATGTATCAAGCCTGTGTAAGGAGCTTCTCTTAGTGAAGACCATTAAGAAGTATAACATGATGGTGGAATTCGATCATGACAAAGTTCAACTCATCAATCAAGCATGCAAAGACGTCATAACTCATGGATTCAAAGACAAAGGTCTCTACAAGATTTCAAGTTTCATGTCCAAGGATTCAAGTTTTAGCTTGTGGCCTTTTATATTTGGACACACCTCTTACTCAGCCAAGATCTCTTCAAGTCATGTTTCTAAACCCTTTGCATTAGTCCACCTAGATCTTTGTGGACCTATGCATACATCATCACTCAATGGATGAGTTTTTCTTCTTAATAGTAGATGACGTTTGTAGGTACACTTGGGTTTATTTAGTAAAACATAAACAGGAGGCACTTTCTAAGTTCAAGGAGTGGAAAAAGATAGTTCAAGATGAATTTCCAACTTCTTTAAAGACCATTAGATCAGATGGAGATAGAACTTGTCAACCACCATTTCTCAAAGTATTTGAAGTAGCAAGGTATTAAGTACCAAGCAAAGAAGGATACTCAACAAGGAATTGTTGTACGGGGATTCAATGTGTGCTCTAGATGGCCAAGACTATGCTTCATTAGAAGAAACTTCCGCAAAAGTTTTGTGGAAGCTCTCCGTACATTAGTACATATTCTTAACACAGGTTCTCACATGTTTTGAAGAACCAAAGCCCATTTGAGGCTTACTTTTAGAAGAGATCAAGTGTGAACTATTTTAGAGTCTTTGTTAATGATTCATATTTTCAAGGCCCTAATGTTGGTAGGCCTAAGCAATACATTTTCATCAGCTATAGTGATCATCAAGATGCGTACAAACTGTACGACCCTAAGAGTGACTCAGTTACATTTATTGGAGACTACACTTTCAATGAATACTCAAAGTGTTCATTCCTTTTGGATTTTTCTCAAGATCTAGATAATCTCATTTCCTCTTTCGAGGGGGATCATTCCTCTACCAGAAAGTTACACTATATGAAGCATGCTCTTTTTGTACATGGCTTTTTTAGACCATGATACAGTTTTGGAGAATGAGGACTTAGAGACACAATCTAAGTTTATACCTCAGATGGATAGACCTCCCATCATACCATCAAAGTTTTACACTTTGCTTTAGCTTCAATTTGGTCTTTACTCAAGGATTAGTGGCTCGTCATTTTCCATTCATCTTTTTGAGAGTCCACTTACCTCGTTTACAGTAACATACTAAACAAACAATGTTCCATTCATGGATTCCAACATCTTTCTATTTTTCACAAGATACTCTTGGATGTTCATGGATACATCACTCAGTTGGATCATTTTCTAAGCCATCTTCTTGGTTCAGAGGAGGCTTTCATGGTCCTATCAACACATATGAGGACATTGTACATTCCATGGAGGACTGCAACATACAAATGTACTACCATGTGATTATCATTTCTTGCTTCATGTGTTACATTTTGTTCTTGCATGACCTACTTCTTGGCAATAAACATATCATGGTGGATATTGTCAAAGCTTTGGAGGTTCTGACATACCACATGGAGTCATCCTATCTATCTCGTATGGAAAAGATCTCATCTAGTGAGATCTTGTTCTATTCGTGTACCTCATTGGTGGCATATCTATGGAGCATTTGCTTGATACATTTAGTGGGCAGCTTATGGAGTACCTGGCAATCACACATGATCGATCCCACTTGGAGGATATGCATTTCTACATGGAGACTGTTAAACTTAAACTTCAAATTAAGTTATCTGTTTAAAGTTTAATTCAAATCTGGGTTCTTGGGATGGTTAGGGGTCTGTAAACAGAGGCCCTGTTTGTATTTTCCCAATCTACAAATTAAGAATATAGTAATTCATCGAATTAAGCGCTAAATTGGATTATCTTCCCAGTACTGCTTTGAATACGTTCTTCAACACAGTTCCACACCAGACAGTTACTGTATAACTTCTTCGCTTTTTACGTTAATCAATTTATGTAATAATGCATTGAACTTCACTTAATGATCAAACTTAATTAACAGAGTTAACACCAGACTCAGATTACACAGAGTTTCAGCAACAGCGCTTTGCTTCTGCCTCTTGCCCAGACCAAGAGTTTGGCCGCTACCCTTCTGCTTCACGCGACTTCTCTCATTAATCTTCCCCCAAAGGTTACAACTTTGCGCTACGCCTTTACATGATGCGTGCGACTTTTCAGAGTATATATTACAAAAGTATGAGTTCCTTTCCGACAGCTTACACTCGCATGCACGGTGGACTCAAACCCAAAAATGGTGATTACAAAATCAAGGTTCATCAATGATTCCCTGAATTTACATAGTCCGAGCTAATTTAAATGTACGTGTAATCTTCTGCTTGAGGGAATCTAGCATATCTTTCAAAATAGCTGGTTCTATAAGTTGTGCATCAGTTCTAACCGAACTAGCAGCTATAACCTGGTTGATAAGTAATTCGGTCTGAGTCTGCAAAAAAGATTCCTGTAGATAAAAATCATTGGCCAGAGCAGAGTCTCATCGCAGCTTCATTTCTTCTATATCTGCATCAATTCGCGAGATCCTGTCTGCCTAAACACCTAACTTCTTTTCTCTTCTTTCAAGTTCCTAAGCTTGAAACTGATGGTTTTGTAATAAGCGTCTCGCTCCTTCTTAATAGCTTCCATCTCCTTCTTTAACTGAATGGTCTTGGCAATCTCCTCAGTAAACTCCTGATCTCGTTGGAACAATCTCTCAGTGACCTTATGCAGTTCAACTTTTGCTTTAAGAACATTGGCAGCAAGTGATTGTGAGGCCTCTTCTAAAACACTGTAGGCATTCCGCGTACTGTGGAGCTCATTTCCTAATGCTATCATGGCGTTCGTCTTGTCTGTAAGTTCTTGCTTTAATTATGTAATTACGGTGTCCCGTTGAGCAATGATATTATCTTTTTCTACTAACTGTTCTTGGAGATGTTGGATTTAAGTCTGCAATGAATGATTCTCGGCTTTGACCACAAGGACTTCTTCTTGGAGAGGGGCAATGTCTACTTCAAGAAGGTCAACCTTACTCTGCAACTCCTCTTGGATTGTCTGAGTTGCCATCTTCATCTGGAGGGGCAATTGCTGGGAGAATTGGATGAGGAGTTGGCCCATGGATGCGAATTCAGTGAACATTATGGTTGGAGGAAGACAAGGAGGATGTTGTGACGATGAGGCAGCGAGGAGGTGAGGTGATGATGGTGGAGAGTAGTCGGGAGAGGATAGGATATTGGTTGATGCCTCACGAAGGGCAGTTGAAGGTGCAACGGGAAGAACATGAGCAGCATCAGGAATGGTAGTTGGAGGAGGAAGAGGGATAAGGGCAATTGGAACTAAAACTATTCTAGTCTCAATCTGTGGTACTCACATGGCGGCTTCAGTAACTGCCTTTGCATTTCCAATCAATTGATTGACTTCATCTGCTTGGATGTATGCGGTTGGTGAAGAAGGGGATTGGCCGTCTGTAACAACGGTAGCTTCTGCTATCTCCTTCATAGCCTCAGCATCCAGTAGCTGAGATTCCTCCCCCAATGAGACTCCAGCTATGTCTTCCATAATAATGTTCTTTTCCGGCTGCTTACTAGGAGAAGACAGGACAGATTCGGCCTATAAAGAAATGGCGGTGTCATGGAAGAGCTCAACTTTTTGTACTGCGGTGGAACCCTGCACCTTGCTTTGCGGTGGGCTAATACGTCTTCATTTACGCTGAAAAAGTTGAAGCAGGTCTTCGTCATCGTCCTCTTCGAACATCTGTGTAGATTCCTTGTGTAACAGCACAAGATTTGTTGGAGGTGGTTGCACGGCTTGCATCACCGGAAGAAGAAGGGTGAGCAAATGTGGCAGTCGAGTTCTCAGAATCTCGTTCTTGGCGATTTGCTTGGTAACTACTAAGCATTCATGGTGAATGGGCCGAAAGAAAAAGGACGTGAAATTGACCCCCTCTCGTGAGGCAGTGTCAATCATCGAATAAAAAGGCCTGGAGATGCCATATGTGCGTTTTTGCAAGTTTAATGCTGCTACAAGAAACTGCAACACGGGCACCTGGCTCGGGGCGACAGAGAATGGAAAACTCATTAGATGAGTGTCGCAGAAAAATTTCTTTCATAGTTGCCAGCAGAAGGAGTGGTCCATCAACCAATCCTTCCTGAGGGAGATGGAACCCCTCAACAATTGTGCTTAGTGTAACTACTACCTAGGGTTTAAGCACGGTAATGGCCAGCACTACTCTGTAGCAGGCATGGCAGCAATGGCAGAGATAATGTGCACATGAAAGGGGTGACACTCCACTGAATGCCAAGGCAATTCAGCGAATGCCAACAGTCCCCAAGCACGCAAGTACTCACTCACATCCGGAGTGAGACCTGCACGGAAGGTTACTATGTTCGCAAGAGTTTCCATGGTGCACTCAAAGACAAGCGAAAACATAGAGCACACAAGAGATAAACACACAAAAACATAACACCAACTAACAGCGAGAAGAACAAGATTAAGTAGAAATACAAGAAAAATCAAGTGGCAAGAACCCTAATCATAACACAGTATTGAAAATATACCAATATAATGGCGACATGCATGTATTAACAGACGCAGCGACACAGAGGCGGTGATTAATCATGGTTAGATAAGAAAACAGAAGGATTACGGTCAGTTGGGCAAGCGAAACATGGAGATCAGAAAAGAAAGGTGATGGAAAAGAGGAACGAGCGTAGAAGAGTAAAAATACCGAAGACACCTCACGAGGTGGTAGACAACGGATAGTAGGATCGAAGCTTTGAATCATTAATCACTTGGGAGAAGGTGACCAGTTAAGGTGGATAACCAAAAAGTTGCGGGTCCCACTTGGTCTGCAATCCCGTATGGACCGAACCATCGTAGCTTAAATTTTCCGGTGGATCTATTAGACTTAGCATTATAGAAGAGGACTAATTGGTTTACCATAAACACGAGGGTTTTGAGGAAACGACCGTGGGTTTTGGCCTGTCTCAGCTGCACTTCCTGCATCACCAAGAAACTCTCCAGATGCTGTTCATCCAAGGACCGTAAAGCCTCCAATCGAAAGGGAAAAGATTCTTCTAGTAATAGCTCGGGTTGAAGGGCCACACACAGACTGGGAACCACCAGTTCCACAATTGCTTCCAATCCATATGCCAACTGAAAAGGAGTTGTTCTGGTCGCCACTTTGTATGTGGTACGATAAGCCCATAGTACAGCAGGTAGAAATTGGTCCCATCGCTCTGGGCAGTCGAACACCAGTTTCTTCAAAATGTTTAAGAGAGTTTTGTTGGTACTCTCAGCAAGTCCATTTGCTCATGGGTAATAGGGAGAACTGTATTTGTGCACAATCTGGAATGTTTTCATAAGAACTTGCATTAATGTATTTGCAAAGTGCGTACCTTGATTAGTTACTATCTCCAAGGGTAACCCATAACGTGGAAAGATATCCTTCATTAAGCATTTAACAACTGCAGCCACTGTAGCGGATTGGAGAGCCCATGCCTCGGCCCATCGAGTTGCGTAATCAGTGCAGGTGAGAATATATCGGTTATTGGTGACTGTTGCTGGAGGAGTAATTAGTCCTATGAAATCCAAACCCCATGTCTGAAAAGGTTCAAGAGGTACAACGGGTTGGAGAGGGAAGTAGTGTTGCTGTAAAGGCTGACCGGAATGCTGACACTCATCACACTGCTGTATATATTTGGTGATGTCACGATACATAGTGGGCCACCACAATCCACTCTACAAAATCTTCTAGTGAGTCAGGTCAACCGCAAAATGTCCTCCAGTTGGGGAAGTATGGGCCATGGTAACGACTGAAGCAATTTCATGTGGCGGAACACATCAAAGTAATACTCCTGAGGGATCCATGTATTATAATTGTCCGACAATCAATCAAAAGCGTTGACTGTACGTGGCGAGTCTTCGCCTAGCAGTTGAAGAAATCATACCCTGTGGACATCCACTAGTCAAGAACAGAAGCAAGGTATCATAGTAAGAAGAGGGTACCGGTAATTCCTGTTGATCATCCTGTATTCTCTCCGCTGCACAAATGGCTAGTGTTGTATCATCAATTCCCTCCGGAGGCTCACCGGAATCCAACCGAGAGAGAAAGTCAGCAAGAGCATGAGCTGACCCTGGTCGATGTACAACGGAGTAATCAAATTCTTGAAGCAGCAAGACGCATCGTGCTAACCATCCTCCCAAATGTTGTTGGTGCACAAGATACACCAATGCTGCATGGTCTACGTGGAAGGTGAAGCGTCTGCCCAACAGATAATGTCAAAATTTTTTCACAAAATATACTAAGCCAAGACACTCTCGTTCAATAGCTGAATAGTTACGCTCTGCCGGGTCCAATCGGTGGCTTGCATAATATACCAGACGAAACCATTTATCCGTCTGTTGCATCAGGACGCTTCCAATGGCACTGTCAGATGCATCCACAAAGACATGAAATGGCAATTCCCAATTCGGTGCTTGTAAAATGGGGGCCTGAGTTAACAATGCATTCAGTCTGTCAAAAAGAAAGTTGACTCTCTTCGGTCCATTTGAACTGACGCGGGCTACGAGTGATCAATCGATTGAGTGGTATTGCGAGATGAGCAAGCCAATGCAGATGCCGCCCATGCCACCGGATTTGGCCCAAAAACCGCATCACATCTTTAGGTGTCTTAGGAGCAGGAGCCTCTAGTACGACCTTCACTTTATTTGGATCCACCTAAATGCCTTGTTTTGAAATAACGTGTCCGAGACACTTGCCATAGGAAACAGAGAATATGGATTTAGTCGGGTTCAGGCACAAGCGATATTCCCGATACTTCAAAAATCAACACCGTAAATGGTACAGGTGTGCTGATGAATCAATGGATAACGAAAAATCATCCAGATACACTCTCATAAATGTGGTGAGATAAGGGGAAAAAATTTCCTACATGCAGCGTTGGAATGTACTAGGAGCATTGCGCAATCCAAACCACATTACGGTACATGCATAGACACCCCAGTTGGTAATAAATGCAGTCTTCGGTATGTCCTGCTCTGCCATTCTGACTTGATTGTAACCACTGTATCTGTCTAGAGAGGAATACATCTCCCTGCCAACCACGTCGTCTAGCATGGTATCCAGGAACGGCAACAGAAATGGATCAGGTACGGTTGTGGGATTGAGCTTTCAGTAGTCTATGCATATCTACAGCTGCTTGTTTTTCTTCGGAACTATAACAATGGGAGAGATCCATTTTGCATGCTCAATAGGCACGATAAATCCCACCTTCAATAATCGATCAAGTTCGGCTTTAACTTGTGCCACATAGTTAGGATTCATCCTGTAACTCGGTTGTTTGATGGGTCTTGCATCCGGTTTCAGCACCACTCTGTGTTGATAAATCGATGGGTCCAACCCCTTCATGTCCCTATAATCCCAGGCAAACACATCAACGAACTCTCGTAGCAGCTACAACAGATGCTCCTCGAAAGTCTCGGATAGTCCTGGGTTGGTTTGGTCACCTAAATTGCAGGTGATCAACTGATCTTCCAGTACATAGAACTGCCGGGGCTTCTCCAAATCATCTCCTGACTGAGGTAATTGTTGGAGCATCGTACCATCCAAGGTCTGCTCTGTACTCGACTCATGCTCATCGGTCAAAGGTACCACCGTGCAGGCTGCCAGACTCCAGTTATCAGCCACTGTTTATAAATCTACGGTGCCAAGTGCCATCAGATCCTTGTTGGTGGTAAGAAAAGCTTCCTCCTCATCATTGGAGAGACCATCCAACATGTGTACAGGCTCCGCTAAATATGGTCGTGCATGTAGGTCACAGGGTTTCATGTCGTCCAACAGGACAACATATTTCTGGTGACTATTTTTAAAGACTAATTCATGTGCGGACCAGTCTTGCACTACCTTAGCTTGTTTTAGCCAAGGACGTCCAAAGAGTAGATTGTAATCCACGTTCGATTCTAGTAAATCCAGCACAACAAAGGTCATTTTGAAAACAGAACCTTGTAGAGTGATCGGAATATCTCGCACCAAGCCCACCGGATGGACTCGAGTTGATCAACCATGCATACAAAGAATTGAACAGGTTCAATTTGCGTCCACCCCAGCCGTTTGCAAAGTGCTGCAATTGCAATGTTGAAACCAGATCCTCCATCAATTAAGCCTTGTGTGATTTTATGTTTTTTGTACCATACCATAATCAGTGGTACCGTGTGGTCCACCGTTGGGTTCAATTCCAGTTGAATTGTAGCTGTTGCGGAAGCACTCAAGGGTCCTGGACTGACCTGCTGCTGGAATTGTTGATGCACTCCCGAGACCAAAGCCAATAATTGACCCAAGGGCAAGGTAATTGATGCCTTGGACAACACATCCCACACCGAATTAGTTTTGGCTCTTTTCGGTATGGTCTCCGGTATGGACTCCAATACTGTGTGATTTAGATTCTGCCTTTCTGGTACGTCTAGTGGTATGCTTTGCTGTGTCATCGGAATTGGGTTAGGGAATACGGTTTGCTCTTGCGTCGCCCACTTGCTTGCTCTTGTAAACACCTTCTGTTGTTCATGAATGCCGGGTTCAAAAATCTCTGTAGCTAGCTGTAATTGCTTGCCCAAACGTGTTTGCACCACTGCTGCTTGCGTATCCACGGCTGAGATGTACACCATATTTGCCATCGGATGTTGTCGTTCTTTTTTCTTTTTGTCATACTCCACTGCATCTTTGCAGAACCTTCGGATATGCCCAATTTCACCACAAAAATGACATTTAGGGGGTGGGGGAGATGTACCCTCTCGTGATGGACTTGTATTCCAACGGGCTTGTCCAAAATTATTTGACCGTCCTCCTTGATAATTCTTGTATCCCTGGTACTGGGTATTCCTCATCTGTGGTGGGACATAATGTCTAGCCAATTCCCCTTGTTCCTGAATAATGGCATTAATAGCTGCTCTATTCTGTACCTTGGCATTGTACGGGCAAGTCTCCATAGTGTGGTATGTTGTGTGGCAAATGGCACAATACAGTTGATTCAGCACGCATGTTGAGCTATTGTGCCCTAGATTTTTGCATTTGGTATAGTATATCTATTTCAAAGGATCCTCGTTGGATTGCCTGGATGCCTTCAGCCACTCTAGGTCTTCGGTGAATCCACCCACTTTGTTTTCTAATTGTAATGCGATAGAAATTACGGCGTTCGAAGTCATTCCACCCACGCACCGTATGATCATAATCTACTTCAATTGGGGCTTTAATCCATTGATGAACCATTGTGATAACATCATCCGGTAAATTAGCATGTGCTTGTGGCAACTGTGGTAAATGAGTCCGAAATAGCATGGCATAATCCTGTACAGTTTGGTGTGGTTTCTGCCTATTGTTCTGCAAGTAATCAAAAATTTTGGCGGGGTTCTTCTTTAACCGAAACCGTTGTAGAAAGGCATCCTTCACATCATCATACTGCCAAAAGTGGTTCTAATCATATTCGGTTAGCCATCGTGCAGCTTCATTAACCAGGGTTGACTGGAACACAATAGCTTTATATGCAAGATCTATGCGATAATTCAGAACTACATAATTAATCTCATAGGTCCGTACATGCGCATCCGCATCATCCCCCGGAAAACCTCCAAATGTTGTGTATGTGACCCCCCCAGGTACCGCGCGTGGTGGGATAACCTGTTGCTACTGATGTTGTGGTTGCGACTCTGGCGGTGTTTGTTGTTGTTGCTATGAGCCACTCATGGTGTTGTTGTTGCTATGAGCCACTCATGGTGTTGTTAATGGTGTTGTTGTTGTTACCTAAAAATTGTGCCAGTATCTCTTGATATTCCTGAATTGTATGGTCAACCTGCTCACTTTTTGGTCCTAAAATGTCATTGAACCAATTGCTTAACTCCAAATCTAACAGCCCTTCCTCGACTTTAGTGTCGAAATTAGCTAATCGTGCATCGAAAAATGGTGAGCGCAGTAAGTGTCCACCAAACAGCACCGCAGTTTCACCAAAAAGCTTTGAATCACCAACAGGTAATATTGAACTCTCACCAAAACTCGCGGAATTCTCACAGGACTAGGCTGCACTGTCACCGAAAACGTACTCACCGGATAACGCAAACTTGTCACTGAAAGTGATCAAATTCTGACCAGATAATGCGCAATTGTCTCCGCACTATGCCTCTGTACAACCCGAAATCACCGTACTTTCTTCAGAAGGTATCGGAATCACATCGGAATGCACCAGAATCTCGTCGTGTGCTACCAAACTACCACTGGGATTGTTGTTGGCTGGTTGTATTGAAACTTCTGCAACTGGACTTAATTGTCATGTACTTCTACCACCAAGGGGTGTTCCTAATAGGTTCAGAACTGCCCAGGGATGTTGATCTCTGCGGTATTTAGGGTATGATTCGTCGGAACGTGTTACAGGCATATATCAAAGAATTCTTTCTCAATCTTTAATCTTCGATGCAAACGGGTACTCCATTTCCCACAGACGGCACCAATGTTAAACTTAAACTTCGGATTAAGTTATCTGTTTAAGTTTAATTCAAATCTGGGTTCTTGGGATGGTTAGGGTTTTGTAAACAGAGGCCTTGTTTGTATTTTCCCAATCTACAGATTAAGAATATACTACCTCACCGAATTAAGAGCTAAATTGGATTATCTTCCCAGTACTGCTTTGAATACGTTCTTCAACACACTTCCACACCAGATAGTTACTGTATAACTTCTTCACTTTTTACGTTAATCAATTTACGTAATACTACATTGAACTTCACTTAATGATCAAACTTAATTAACAGAGTTAACAACAGACTCAGATTACACAGAGTTTCAGCAACAGCACTTCGCTTCCAGCTCTCGCCCAAACAAAGAGTCTGGCGGCTACCCTTTTGCTTCACACGACTTCTCTCATTAATCTTCCCCCAAAGGTTACAACTTTGTGCTACGCCTTTACATGATGCGTGCGACTTTTTAGAGTATATATTACAAAAGGATGAGTTCCTTTCCGACGGCTTACAAGACTTTTTTTTTTGTGCTCGAGTTTCTGCTACAAGACTCATGGTGGACATTTCTCTGATACCCTAGCAGACTCCATACTCCAAAAAATGGATCTCTTGAGGGGGTGTTGAGAATATGACACTGCATCCCCGTTTTGTATCTAGAAGATACTCCATTTCCATTTCATCTCCTTTTTGTATTATATCTCATTGTATTTGGGTACCATGCCATTTGCTTCTACCAGTGTGTCCATTCTCCTTCAACTCGAATTAACCCACATATGATGTACTTTGGAGAGCCCCTAGCAACTCTATATAAGGAGGTCCTCTCCATAACTTTGTACCTAGTTAGCAGCTTGGGGAGCTTACCCCCTGCTCTTGGCAAGCTCACTCTAATTCATGTGAGTTTTCCCCTTTCATGGTCTACTCAATTTTGAGTCTCACACTCTTTCATTTTGTGAGTACACTCTTTCTTTCATTTTTCTCCCATGCATGTACTCTCTGCCCTTGGTCTTCTTGACCAAAAACTTTGATAAGACCTCAATATATGTGGTATATGAAAAAGCCACAATAGAAGAATCTTTTGACTTTCGAGGCATTTGAGGTAGTTTGAGGTCCTTGGCCATATTATCCTCTAAGTTGATGCACAATTCTAGGCATGCATATAAAGTTTCCAATATCATAAGACATACCAATTTCCTTATCCTTGCAAGTATTAAACCATCAAGAAACAAGGAAATAAATTTAGGCAGGTGGTTTGCTCTAGCTCTGGCATCGATTAAGATATTGCTTGAATTGCTTGGTTGCTAACCTTACTATCTCATGGCTAGCCTATTTGAAGTTATGGATAAGAGATGAAGTATTATGCCAGACTCCCCTATTTGCAACCTCACCAATAAAATCTTCTAGAAGCCAACCTATCTTGGATTTTTTTCTTTTTGAATGGATGATAGTAGTCCTACCAACATCAATCAAAATGATTCATATTGAAGAAAAAATGCGTCATCTTTCTCCACTCACAATACTTTCTTAAACTCTTCCATGTGGTTATAACCATCTCTAGACGCATCATAGTGGTATTCCATGCATTTTTCCATCTGTTAGGGTCTCACTATTTTGGCTCTATCAACTTTTCTTTGAACTAGCAAACCAATGTGTGCATCTCTTGTCCTTAAAACATTGGTAGTTTTTTTGGAATAAGTGATCTATCAGGTGAAGTTCCTCCAAATATTGGATCTAGCATAGCAATAGTGACTAAAGTATTGGATTTTGTTTAGGATGAGGGAAATTAGTCTAAGAAAATTGTCCTAGGTTAGGATACCCTTGGCGACCATCCATTCTTTTTGTATTGCAAGAAGTAGATGCATCTTTCTTGAGAGCAAACACTAGTTGCTCCATGTAATTATACCTCGATTGATCTAATTATGTGATCTGAGTTGGTTATCAAGATCATGAAATTCCTAGATTGTAATCAAGCTAGGGCAAACATCCTTGATGGGTGGACACATATATGTTCATCTTATCCTCACCAACTTTGTTGGTGGTTTGTCATCTACAATGATACTAAGTTCATTCATCTTTTTTGGATGGTATGTCACCATGTGGACACTCCCTCTCTTGTGTACATATAGTCTAACTTCAAATTTAATTACAAGACTAGAGATGATCTTTGTCTCTCTCTAATCTCAAATATGCACTATCGATCTATTGGGCCTATCTAAGTATACAACAATTTTGAGTAGGTTTGTGGACAAAGATATAGGGAAATGCAGTATTCACCTTGTATGTTGGACATGGCTTCAATAACAAACATAAACTATGGATTTCTTCAAAGGTTTCTATTTTCTCTAAGTTCAAACACTGAGTGCACACTTCTATTTTTAGTGCTCTCAATTGAGTAGATTATACTCATCTACTCACTATCCCAAATCTCAGGTGCATATATGAGTTAATATAAAGCCTATCTCAATGTTTCTCAAGCACAACTATCCCTATTGGTTCCCTCGTGATATGTGTGGATTCATGGTGTGGGTATAATCTAAGTTCTTTAGTGAATCAAGTAGAGTTTTGTGTACATGAGTGAAGGGGGAGAGATCTAAGAATTTAAGTACCTAGATTGGCAAGAAACTCTGATTGTTTGGATGATTATGCTCTTGCATAACCACTCCTGCCACTTTGTAGTAATTAAACTATTGTTAGTGATGTGTATCTCGTTGCTTCCCAACTATAGATCCTAAATCCCCCCTGATTGTGTCTCTTAGTGTTCCCATTTATCTACGTGATTGAGTGTCTTGGTGCTTTTTTACCTTAGTTGTGCTCTCCAAGACCTCTTTGAAAAACCCTCCATAGCTTAGCTTGCAAATATTTATCCAGACTATATCAAATGTCATGAACTTTCATGACACATCTGAGAGACACCTCAAAGAAAGGACACTTAACAATGATGACTCGTGAAAATTGACAAAATGATACATGACACATGACACTTGATGAAGTGACAATGGTACATGAGACCAATGCAATGTTGGTGATTACCACTCCACAAGACTTTTGAAAACATGATACATGACACTTGTGAGGTATCAATGATATTTGGCCTTGGCAACACTTGAGATCATGACACATGACACATGATTCCTGAACAGTATGAAGAACACTTCTAGGAGATGAAACTTGACACTCAACACTTAAAAAATGTTACAATACGTGTTGTTTGTTGTGATACCAAACAAAAGTCAATGATAATTGACCTTCATAATACTTGACGAATATCATGATATGCAAAAAGTATCAGTGATACTTCAAGTACACAATGCCTGCTATGTGCTAGTGGTGTTTAGACTTTATGATACAAGACAAGTGTCATGATAACTATCAAATGCAACAATAATTGATGTGTGTTGCAATACCTAAGAGATTTCCATGCCATTTTACAAGTGGTGTGATGAGTGATACCTGCTAGATGTTGTTAAACCTAGGTATTAGTGATATGTGTGGTGTCATGATACTTAACACTCATGATATATGCCAAAGTGTTGGTGATACTCAACATGTTTTTTGAAACTTGACCAAGCATCATGATACTTTGGGAATCCCTTGCAATACTTGAATCAATTCAAATGCCATGGCACTTGGGCTTTTCTTCACTAAATTGAAAACTTTGGTATCCCAGAGTGGAAAATATTGTTTCTTCTTCAATTATTACCATGAAAACCTGCCTTTTGATGCATCACATTCATGAAGTACCTAGGCAAATTATATTTAATGGCAGAAATGGCTATCTAATGATCCAGTGCATCTTGTAAGAGCTTCCATTTCCAGAAAGTAGTGGCAATAGTGCCAAAAACAAAGAAATAAAACCCTTGATATAGTGCTTGGCACTCGAGATGGAGTGATATATGTTCTCATTGTTATTTACAATTTGAGTATCTAGACATGGAGAAATAAAATAGTATTTTAAAGGCTCAACATATATTGTACCACATCATTTGATACTAGTACGTATATTATGAGAAGCTTTTCTGCATACCTCTATTCTAGCTCACAAAGTTGTTCCAACTACCACTTCAAGAAAGGCATTAACCAGCCATAAATGTAAAGGAAACCACACACCAATCCAACACAACTGAGTAGAATGTGGATAAAATTAAGAACAAATAACAAGAAACTTTTAGTATTATATTCCAATAATTAAATCATTACAAATGTGTATGTTTACAATGTTCAATAGCCCTTCTACAATAGAAGTTGATCATATAATTGCTCGGCCTCATGCATAACATCATCTTCAGGGAATTGAGAATTCTCATAAGGGTTTTCTTACTTTATAACTGGCTCCTCAAGGTGAGCCATGTATCCTGGCTCATCTACCAATGGTGGCATAGGCTCCCTTGAGGCAGGCTGGAATCTCTCTGTGTCAGCAATGTGCTTCTTCCCAACCTCTTCCTCCTCGTTTTGGGCACTCATTCAAGCCATTAATTCACATCCTAATGAAGTTGGTTTGGGCTTCATCCTTCTGTATAGCTATGCAGTGGGTGAATATTTTGAGCGCACAAGTGAGTGTCATCCTTGAAAACAAACAAATTTATTAGAGCTTATGGCAAAAGAGTGTCAATGAGCAACATTGCAATTAGAAGTACATGTGCGAGAGAATAAGTCCAAGATCCAATCGTCATCATTAGAGAACAACTAGATTAACCTCATTATAATCTTTTAGAGCTTCTGATAAGGATTAACCAATGTCTTGTCCCCTGCCACATGACGAAGTTTCTTTGTAATTGCTGAGAACATTAGTATATTTGAAATTTTGTTCTCACTACAATGTTCCCTGACCCTTTTTTCTACTAACTTTATCATAGTATGTGGGCACCCAGTAGCACTAATGAACCTATGTCATGGGGTGTTATTTACATTTGCCTTTTCCCTGGAAATTAAAAATTATAAGTACAGTGTGACATGAAATTTCAACATAGAGACAAAAAGCAAAGACAGTACCATGTAAGACACTCAACAACATGGCACCTTGACTTTAGTGCTATTGAGACAGAGAAGGATTGGTCCCTACTATGAAAAATGAAAATCCCCAAGAGTGGTGACATGGTCAATTCAGCAAAATCTATCACCATCTTTTGTATCTATGAGTGCTTGAATGGCTCATCATCATTAATGGAACCACTCATTCTAAAGCCATATGGAATATCTACTATTAGAAGGAAATAATGTTTCCTAGCTACAATTGTACATATGTTGTTTACATCATTGCAATATACATTGTAATACAATGGCCTTAGAGGGTCTATGGGGTTTGAAAAACACTTTAGTCTGGAGGACCCATCCTCGAACTCCATCTCCTTTGCCTTTATTCTAACATTTTCATGCCTTGCCCTTTGGATATGAGTGACATGAATGGTGTCGATGCTTGGCATTGAATAAATCGATAAATTTCTTTGCTAGGAAATTGAAATGAATAAGTGGATAAAGCCCCAAATCCATTTCATCGGCTTCAACTTGATGTTTGGCATCAACTACTTATGAGAAGTGATACCTGGATTCGACTTTGTGCTCAAACCCAATGTTTTGGCAATGGAATCCTAGTGAAACTCGATGCCTAGCATCGAATATCGACTCCGACTCAATTCCTAGCATAGTGATTCTAGTGACATTTGATGGCAGGTATCGACTTCCAGGATGTATGTTCATATAGTTCAATGCCCCTCATTGAATAGCACCAACCATTAAACAAACAGAATCATACTAAATTCTAATGAGAAAGAGAACTCACCCAATCGCAGAACAATGTAAAGTATTCTAATAATGCTCTGTATGAGGAGGTGGGCGTGTACTTTTCCTGGACTTCACTCCATGTGAAGCACCCAAGACTCCTCATAATCACCTCTTGAATCTTCATATAAACCTTGTGACTGCATAATGAAGTTTGGAGCTACATGATAAGCTACTAAAGGAGAAAGTGGAACCCATCAATGACAAGATTCTACTTACTGATTTAGCTCTATGACCAACTCCTCAAGGCTCAACTCTTCTGAAATGACCCTTGATAATGTCAAAATTATCAAAATGTCATCCTTAATGCCTTACAAAGCTCTCCAAGGTGTTAGATTCATATCCTCAGAAGCCTCTTCAATTGAGAGATCTGTTTACTTTCTCTTTCCCTTTACATCCACATGAGGGTATAGCTTTGCCTTCTTTTTTTCTGGCTTTTCACCTCCTTGTTCTCCCACGTTGTGAAGATTTTAACTAGGAGCCCCCATATTTCTTGTGTCCTAAAGATGAGTTGGAACCATGGGTCAAACTTACGCAATGCATCTTCACATTGTAATCCACTACAATTCCAACCTCTATCAAGCAGTGCTTTCTCAAATTTTGATGAATCCTTCCACCATATTCCCTTAAGGCATCAACATACTCATGGTGGAAGAACAGATATGCTCAATGCACGACATCTTCTCCCTCTAATGGTTGTTATTATTGTGGTCCCAAGCTAGGAGCTTTGCCTCCTCTATAGTCTCACTCTAGCACTATGGTGAGTACCAACGTGAGGAGATACACCTCATAAATGTCAATCTGTGGAGACGTGAGGACTTGTATGAAGACCGTGAGCAAGTGATGGCACAAGTGCGTGAGTGGAAGCACACAAGCATGCACACACATACACACACACGCGCACAAAGTAAGAGCAAAGAGCGGAACAATGGAAGATCTTCGATTACACAAGAGCTCTCTTACAAAGCTGAAAAGTACAACAAGCTAGCCTAAAAAATGAGCTCTGCAGCCCTTTTTATAGTTTTTTGAGTGGTTTTGGCCTTGTCCAGACCTAGTGTCCGGCCTAGTTAAAAAATAGGTTCCAGGGCTTATTTGAGGGCTCAAACGGAGTCTAAAAATTATGAAAATTGGTAGGATGGTAGTTCTAATACTCCTTGAGCTTGAGGACTCCACGGCTTGAACAAAATGGAGTTACAAAAATGGAAAATGGTATTTACAATGATTTTTAGTGATGAAAATCACTATTTTTATAGGGATTTCTTCTGAAAATTTGACAGGTGCTTCTTGGAGCTCCCTACTTGCTCCTTGTTCTTGTGTGTCCACTTCCTTGATGCACTTCCATGCTTTGTCCTTCACCTTGAGCTTCAACACTCCCCCCCCCCCTTTTGAGTCTGTCGTCCCTGACAGACCCTTGTTGTGGTGCTTGTCCCATGTAGTATGTTGAGAGGTAGCGTCGTTCGTGTATCAACAGGAGCGGTCCCTCTTTCCAATGTAGCCTAGTCGTTTGTCTAGTTCTTCACTTTGCCACTGCTAGCTCTTGCAGGTTGTAGTCCCTTTGTATGTACGTCTTCCGTGTATTCCATCTTGATGGTGCATTTGTGAGCTTTCCAAAACTGCTAGCTGCTCAAAGGAGGTGGTCAATGTTGATAGTGAGCAACTCTTGGTGGTGGATGGCTTCCTTGCTCTTGTTGTTGTCATCTTGATGTCATCTGGTTCTTCCAAAGATGGCTTTCATAGTTTTCATGCCAAGTACTTGTAACCCATAATGAATGGTGGGTAAGTGCATTAGTGCATGGGTTGAACAAAGTGCTCAAGGGTATGCTGACAAAGAGGCATCCTAATCTATCATGGTGAGCCTATTGCCAAAGTAGTTGGTGCTTACCATGGTGAAAGGTCGGTCGATTTTTGTCTCTTCTTGTTGTGTGCCCATCACAGTGGTTGACGATTGGCTTGTCTTTCTGGTTGATGAACATCCTTGCAAATGGTTCACCGATGAGTGTGGTCGAGTGCATGGACCTGTTCTCTCTCTTTTCTTTTCTTTTTTTTTTTTGGAATAATTATAAAACAAGAAGAAGGAGGTTAGGATCAATAAAATATATTATATATGTCAAGTGTGTCTCATGTGCCTGGGATTTCTCAATTGTGTCTATGCACGGCTGTGTAATGTGGCCCTATATGGATGCATACTTTGGAAATGCATGACCTGAATGGTGCAACAGACAGGGTTATGCCAAAGGCACATGGTTGTTGCTGGTCGAGGCTTTTGATGTTACTTGCATACTTGATGCATTCTTTGATTGGAGGTGTCGATTGGATCTCGAAATGATGTAATCCTCTTGATTGGAACCCATTTTAGAATAGGATTTGGCCCTGTAGAGATCACCTCAGGCCACTTCATCTTTGGATGCTTTCCAAACTTTGGTAACCAGTGTGGTTGGCCCTTTGGTTCTGTGGATGTTGCCGGTGTTTTTGGCTTCCAAACCCATATCCTTGATGATTGCCTGCTTACTTTTGCAGAAGGGTTGAGTTTATCTTCTTTTGGTCTTTGTGTTTTGTTCTTACTCTTTGCTTTCCTTGGCTTCTTTGTTGAGACCTTTTGCATGGTGGGGAGCATAGGCCATTGTGTATGTAAGAGCTTCTTGGGTACCCACATCTGTAATCGCCCGTGTTGAGCTATAGCTAATTCTTTAGGCATCCAAATTTGTACCTGATTGTGGTCCGCCTTCTTTGATAGCTTCGGTACAAAAATTTGTTGGATTCTTCGTGCTTGAGCCTGTCGTAGGTGCTTGGTCCTTCTTTTTTCATGGTCGATCTGGTTGGGTGGGAATCTTTGAGGCAACATCGATGGTTGTACTCCTTTCTTTACCCAGATCTGCATCATGCCCAAAACTTCTTTCTTCTTGAAGGCTCTTTGTCTATTTGATAGACTGGCTGTCTTGCACTGTTTTGCTTGCTTCTGAGGTTGAACTACTGTGGATGCTTTACTCTTTGAAAAAAAAGAAGAAGGTTCATCAGGCCTTTGCGACTGTCCTTCCATGATTGTGTTCGTCTGGATCATAGAGCTTTTGACATCTACAACATCTTGTTTGAGAAGATTAGCCTTAGAGGAACGAAGAGAGTGTGTGGTGTCATTGTCAGTGGGCATGCAAGTCTCCAATTCTAATGTAATGCATTGTTCATGTACCCAAACTTGAAGAAGTTGACTTCTTAGGTTCAAGTTGATAGCATGGTCGTAAATCCAATCTTGACCCAAGACAAGTGGCTCTGTGAGTTCCTCATCATGACACACTAGCATTTTGACTTTTATTGGAACATCTTGAAGGTAGATGGGAAGTTCCACCTCTCCCAAACAAGGGGTTTCCACGCCTCCTAAACCTATGAGATAGGCTTCTATGGGCTTGATGTTCAATTGTAGGTCTTGGCAGTATGAAAGTCTAACTGCACTAGTTGCTGCTCTTGAGTCAACCAATGCTCTCACAGTCCTTACACTCTTTCCTTGTCCTACTTCTATGGTCACAAAGGGACGTCGGTCAATTATTCGAGAAGTAGTTAGGTCCGATTTTTGGCACATGTCCATGTGATATTTGGGAGCTTTTGTGTTGATATCTAGGCCTAGTCGCCGTAACTTATTCCTTCTGATGCGCTCTCTAGCCTCTGCTTGTGCTTCTTCTCTAACCCTTATCTCCTCTTCTTTTCGCTTCTTAGCAGTGTTGAATCTCATTAGCATTTCCTCTGTAAGAGGTTCTTGATATAGCTTGACTCGGCATCCACTAATATAGTTTGGTAGAAATGCTTACTTTTATGCATCGAATGAAGTATTTTGATAGCGAGGCATGACAATGGAATCTCCTTCTTAAGAGCTCCAGGACGAAACCTTTCAAAGTAGAAAACTAGTTCCAATTGCCACACACAGTACTCCGTAGAGGCACTATATAATACACAAAAAAACACAGAGTACACATACCATGAACAAAAATTTCATAGCTCATACAAATGCATTTGAACCTACAATCTATGGCTAACCAAGCCACTATATGTTCTATTAACATATAGAAAAGTGGCCGATGCCATTTGGCCTTTCACATGGACACTAATGGTAATAATCTCCCAGTAAAGTCCAATATGGACAAAGTGAATATGGAAGAAAAATAAAGAATGATAAAGAATATCTAAGTGTAAATATACAAACTATACCTCCCACTTGATGGCCATATTGCCTAGTATACAAGTGACTGTGTAAGATCATGAATCAAGTAACCTTCATCAAGTGACAAAAGTGTCGAAGCCTATCCTATGGTAGAGCTTTCATCAAAGCATCTCTGGTATTATCTTGAGTATGAAGCTTCTCAAGAATAATGTGCTTAGTAGCTTAGTAGTCTCTAATGAAGTGATGTCTCACCTCAATGTGCTTGGTCTTTGCATCATAGACAGGATTCTTAGCCAATGCAATGGCACTCTAACTATCATTGAGTAAATGAGGAAAATGTACCTTGATGTGGACTTACGGTTGTGTACACAACTAGCATAATCAGAATCTGTGTAACCAATAATGGATGCTTTCCCTCTACCCAAGCATAGAAACTTGTCGTTAGTGCCACTTAGATATCTCAAAATAATCTTGACCACTTACCAATGCTTCTTGCTAGGATTCGGCATATATCTGCTCAGAACTCTCACTGCAGATGCAATGTCTAATCTCATAGCTACCATAGCATACATGAGACTACCAATAGCAGACTAATAAGGAATTTTGGTCATGAATTCCTTTTCCTCATCGAATTTGGGGCAAACATCCTTTCTCATGAATTTCACATATATGGGTAAAGGTGTATTCAATGCCTTTCCATCCTACATTTTGAACTTCTGAAGTTCTTTGGATATGTTCTCACTTTGAGACAAGTATATGCATCTTTTACTCCTATCACGGGTAATGCATATACCAAGAATATATTTGACATCCCCCAAATTCTTCATATCAAATGTCTGAGTGAACTTCTTTTTGAGAATTGACAAGTCATAAGAGGACTTCCTAGCAATCAACATATCATTGACATAAAGTATCAAGCTACCATCTGAGCACCTCTTTGTGTAGAGACAATGATCCTCATTGCTTTCAGAGTACCCTAAAGACTTCATAAAAGCATCAAAATTTTTGGTACCATTGTCTAGCCGACTGTTTAAGTTCATATACGCTCTTCTTCAGCTTGCAAACTAGACTCTCTTTGCCACGAACTACTCTACTTATTCCATATAGATCTCATTTGTAAGATATCCATGCAAGAAATCAATTTTCACATTCATTTGGACTAGTTCTAAGTCCTCCATTGCAGCAAATCCAAGAAACATTCAAAGGGTAGTCATCTTGACCACTCGAGAAAAGATTTCCTCAAAATCAACACCATGTTGTTGCTTAAAACCCGTTGCACCAAGGCACGCTTTATACTTTGGAGAAGCACTATCTGATGTGAACTTCTGTTTATATACTCATTTACATGGTAAAGCTTTCGTGCCTTTTGGCAAAGTTACTAAATCGTAAGTAACATTCTTGTGAATAGAATCCAACTCACTCATCATGGCATGCTCCCACTTGACATAATCCTTTGTCTGCATGGCCTCTTTCTAGCAAGAAGGCTCACCAACATCTGTTATCATAATAAAATCCAAACCTGGAACATATCTATCAAGTGGATGTGAGACATGTGGAGAGTTTCAATGGTTGCTGAATAATAACATTTGCAGACAGTTCTCATCAGACATTCTCTTGAACATCCCTATGTGCAACATTTTTATGCATACTAATTAGAGGACTAATATCGTCAAACACCACTCTTCTCACTTCAACCTCCTTAATGGGTTGTTTAAGCATCTTAGGCTCATTGAAAATGACATCACTACTTTTGATCACTTACCATATTTCAGGATCCAATAAACGATATCCAAATCATCCTTCTTGACAATATTGAAGAAAGATGCATTTCTTTGACTCCTTGTCCAACTTTTGTCTAAGCTTCTTGGGTATATGAACATATGATTCAAATCGAAAGATTTGAAGATGAGCATAATATGGTGGCTACCCTATCCAAGACTCTTGTGCCACTTTCAAACCTTTGGCAGTACTAGGTGAAAGGTTAATCACATGAAGTGTAGTTAGTACTGCTTTTGGCCAAAAGCCTTGTGAAAGGTTTGCATGATGGAGCATAGAGACTACTCTATCCTGAATAGTTCTATTCATCCTTTCAACTACACCATTTTGTGCTAGGGTATAAGGAGCCGTAAACTCTCTACAAATTCCTTGATTGACAGAAAAGGTTGAATTCATGTGATGTATACACAACCCCATTATCTGAATGTAAAGCCTTAAGCTTAGTTCCTTTTTTAGTCTCAAGTAAAGCAAGCCATTTTCCGAAAGTAGGGAATACCTCATCCTTCGTTTTGATAGGATATGCCCACACTTTTCTAGTTGCATCATCTATGAAGGGGAAAAAGTAAAGAGAACCACCTAATGACCATGTGGATATAGAAGCACACACATCTTTATGAGCAAGATCTAAAGACTGAATTGAATTTTCAATGTGTGTCTTGTGCACATTCCTAGTTTTCTTCCATATTGACAATGCTGACAAAATGAAAAATCAGAGAAAGATGACACAGGTAAGTAGCTAGAACGACAAATATCTTGCATTCCACTACGAGATATATGTCCCAAACGACCATGCCAAATACAAGCCATAGGTTGTTGAATAATAGTTAACAAGTGTTCTTTCTATGATACAAATAAATGATAGAGTGAGACAAATTTGGTTCCTTTTGCAGTAACCATATTGCCCTTTGATATGAAAAAGGACTAAGCATAGAAAACCACCTTGTAACTAAGGTCATCAAGTTGACCAAATAACATCAAACTACATGATACCTACGGTACATGACATACATTATGCATAGTAAATTTTGAATCATCAATGAATTGCACAACCACGTCTCCAATCTAGATGTCATATTGGCAAGAGTCACCAAGTCTAATAGTACCGAGAGACTTTACTACATAAGTAGAGAACCATTCTCTATGTGCTATCACATGGACAGAAGCACCGAAATATAGGATCCATATTTGGGAAATAGAATCAACCATAAGAGCCTCTGGGGGCTCTTCAATCTTCAACATCAAAGAAGATCATGCAAGTAATTGTTTAACATACCCATCGAGATTCTTCCCTTTACATTTAGCATTCTTTAACACATAGCCGTCTTTATTCATGTGTCCTTTTTTCTTATGAAAATAATGGCATTCGATATCCCTCTTTCTTGATTTACTTCTACTCTTATCCCGTTGACCATTCTCTTCCTTGCTCTTGCTATTGTTATGTTACTGATTCTTTTCTTGGTAAGCATCATGAACATTATATGCATCTTGAGTGTGAGTGCCAACCATAGATTTTCTACAAATCTCCTCACTCAAGAGTGCTCCACATATGTAATCATAGGCCAGTTTACCACCAAGTGCAAAACGTATCCCATGATGATGGCAAGGTGCATAACAAGATCACTTTCATTTCATTATCTTAATCCCATAGCTGTGCAAAACATATCCCATGATGATGGAAAGATGCATAACCACAAGATCGCTTTCATCTCATTATCTTGGTTCATCGTCTGAGCCTATCACTAGGAGAATATAGCATCAAATTCATTAAGATGACCAAGGATACTATTTGTGTCCATGCGGTCATATATCTTTCTCATGAGTTACACATTATTTGATGCCATTTCTTTCTCGTATCTGTTGCATAAATTCTTCCAAAGCTCCTCAACACTTCCACAATCCAATATTGTAAAGTAAATATTATCTACTAGGTGAAATTAAATAGTAGAGCTCACCCTTTTATCCAACTGATCCCAGTCATCTTCATCCATGTTACCATGCTTCTTTTAGATTCCATTTATTGGCTTTCATTGCCTCCTCTAAATCAGCACATCTTTGATGTGATTCTTCAATAAAGCAAAGTTTGTGCCATCAAATTTTGGGATCTCAAAATGGTTTGAATGAGTGCCCAAACGAGGAGGAAGAGCAATTCTCAATTCTCAATTCTCAATTCCCTGAAGATGATGTTATGCATGAGCCCGAGCAATTATATGATCAACTTCTATTGTACAAGGGCTATTGAACATTGTAAACATACACATTTGTAATGATTTATTTATTGAAATATAATACTGAAAGTTTCTTGTTATTTGTTCTTAATTTTAATCACATTCTACTCAGTTGTGTTGGATTGGTGTGTGGTTTCCTTTACATTTATGGTTGGTTAATGTCTTTCTTGAAGTGGTAGTTGGAACAACTTTGTGAGCTAGAATAGAGGTATGCAGAAAAGCTTCTCGTAATGTACGTACTAGTATCAAATGATATGGTACTATATATGTTGAGCCTTTAAAATACTATTTTATTTCTCCATGTCCAGATACTCAAATAGTAAATAAAAATGAGAACATATATCACTCCATCTTTTTGGTCCTATTGCCACTACTTTTTGGAAATGGAAGCTCTTACAAGATGCACTCAATCATTAGATAGCCTTTTCTACCATTAAATATAATTTGCCTAGGTACTTCATGAATCTGATGCATCAAAATGCAGGTTTTCATGGTACTAATTGAACAAGAAACAATATTTTCCACTATGGGATACCAAAGTTCTCAATTTAGTGAAGAAAAGCCCAAGTGCCATGACATTTGAATTTATTCAAGTATTGCAACAAGGGATTCCCCAAGTATCATGATGCTTGGTCAAGATTCAAAAAACATGTTGAGTATCACCAACACTTTGGCATATATCATGAGTGTTAAGTATCATGACACCACACATATCACTAATACCTAGGTTTAACAACATCTAGCAGGTATCACTCATCACACCACTTGTAAAATGGCATGTAAATCTCTTAGCTATTGCAACACACATCAATTATTGTTAGCATTCGATAGTTATCATGACACTTGTCTTGTATAATAAAGTATCACCAACATTTCATTGGTCTCATGTATCATTGTCACTTCATCAAGTGTCATGTGTCATGTATCATTTTGTCAACTTTTACGAGTCATCATTGTTAAGTATCCTTTGTTTGAGGTGTCTCTCAGATTGTGTCATGAAAGTTCATGACATTTGATATAGTCTGGAGAAATATTTGCAAGCTAAGCTATGGAGGGTTTTTCAAAGAGGTCTTGGAGAGCCCAATTAAGGTAAAAAAGCACCAAGACACTCAATCAGGTAGATAAATGGGAACATTAAGAGACACAATTAGGGGGGATTAAGGATCTATAGTTGGGAGGCAACGAGATACACGTTACTAACAATAGTTTAATTACTACAAAGTGGCAGGAGTGGTTATGCAAGAGCATAATCATCCAAAAAAAATAGAGTTTCTTGCCAATCTTGGTACTTAAATTCTTAGATCTCTCCCCCTTCACTCATGTACACAAAACTCTACTTGATTCACTAAAGAACTTAGATTATACCCACACCATGAATCCACACATATCACGAGGGAGCTAATAGGGATACTTGTGCTTGAGAAACATTGAGATAGGCTTTATATTAACTCATATATGCACCTCAGATTTAGGATAGTGAGTTGATTAGTGTAATCTACTCAATTGAGAGCACTAAAAATAGAAGTGTGCAGTCAGTGTTTGAACTTAGAGAAAATAGAAACCTTTCAAGAAATCCATAGTTTATGTTTGTTATTGAAGCCATGTCCAACATAGAAGGTGAATACTGCACTTCCCTATATCTTTGTCCACAAACCTACTCATAATTGTTGTATACTTAGATAGGACCAATAGATCAATAGTGCATCTTTGAGATTAGAGAGAGACAAAGATCATCTCTAGTCCTGTAATTAAATTTGAAGTTAGACTATATGTAGACAAGAGAGGGACTGTCTACATGGTGACATACCATCCAAAAAAGATGAATGAACTTGGTATCATTGTAGATGACAAACCACCGACAAAGTTGGTGATGATAAGATCAAGTTACCACATGCAAGGGCAAGTCCATAGTGATTGGTATCTTGAGAGGTGATATTATTCCTCAAGATGATGATTCCATTGAGATCTACTTGATTAAGGGATCTGGCAAAGTAACATATATGTGTCCACCCATCAAGGATGTTTGCCCTAGCTTGATTACAATCTAGGAATTTCATGATCTTGATAACCAAGTCAGATCACATAATTAGATCAATGGACATGGGGCAACTAGTGTTTCCTCTCAAGAAAGATGCATCTACTTCTTGCAATCCAAAAAGAATGGATAGTAGCCAAGGGTATCCTACCCTAGGACAATTTTCTTAGACTAATTTCCCTCATCCTAAAACAAAATCCAATACTTTAGTCACTATTGCTATGCTAGGTCCAATATTTGGAGGAACTTCACGTGATAGATCAGTTATTCCAAAAAAACTACCAATGGTTTAAGGGAAAGAGATTCACACATTGGTTTGCTAGTTCAAAGAAAAGTTGATAGAGCCAAAATAGTGATACCCTCATAGATAGAAAAATGCATGGAAAACCACTATGATGGGTCTACAATATGAATCATTTTGATTGATGTTGGTAGGACTATTGTCATCCATTCAAAAGGAAAAAAATCCAAGATAGGTTGGCTTCTAGAAGATTTTATTGGTGAGGTTGCAAATAGGGGAGTCCGGCATAATACTTCATTTGTTATCCATAACTTCAAATAGGCTAGCCATGAAATAATTCAAGCAATATCTTGATCGATGCCAGAGCTAGAGCAAACCACCAGCCTAAATTTATTTCCTTGTTTCTTGATGGTTTAATAATTGCAAGGATAAGGAAATTGGTATGTCTTATGATATTGGAAACTTTATATGCATGCCTAAAAGTGTGCATCAACTTAGAGGATAATATGGCCAAGGACCTCAAACTACCTCAAATGCCACAAAAGTCAAAAGATTCTTCTATTGAGGATTCTTCACATACCACATATTTTGAGGTCTTATCAAAGTTTGTGGTCAAAAAGACCAGGGCAGAGAGTACATGCATGAAAACAAAATGAAAGGAAGAGTGTACTCACAAAATGAAAGAGTGTGAGACTCAGAATTGAGTAGACCATGAAAGGGGAAAACTCACCTGAATTAGAGTGAGCTTGCCAAGAGCATGGGGTAAGCTCCCCAAGCTGCTAACTAGGTACAAAGTTATGGAGAGGACCTCCTTATATAGAGTTGCTAGGGGCTCTCCAAAGTACATCATATGTGGGTTAATTCAAGTTGAAGGAGAATGGACACACTGGTAGAAGCAAATGGCATGGTACCCAAATACAATGAGATATAATACGAAAAGGAGATGAAATGGAAATGGAGTTTCTTCTAGATACAAAACGGAGATGCAGTGTCATATTCTCAACACCCCCTCCAGAGATCCATTTTTTGGAGTATGGAGTCTGCTAGGGTATCAGAGAAATGTCCACCATGAGTCTAGTGGCAGAAACTTGAGCACAAAAACAAAGTCTTGTAAGCCGCCGAAAAGGAACTCATCCTTTTGTAATATATACTCTGAAAAGTCATACGCATCATATAAAGGCGCAACGCAAAGTTGTAACCTTTGGGGGAAGATTAATGAGAGAAGTCCTGTGAAGCAGAAAGATAGCCGCCAGACTATTTGTCTGGGCGAGAGCCGAAAGCGAAGCGCTCTTGCTGAAACTCTGTGTAATTTGAGTCTGTTGTTAACTCTGTTAATTAAGTTTGATCATTAAGTGAAGTTCAATGCAATATTACGTAAATTGATTAACGTAAAAATTAAAGAAGTTATACAGTAACTGTCTAGTGTGGAAGTGTGTTGAAGAACGTATTCAAAGCAGTACTGGGAAGATAATCCAATTTAGGGAAGTAGTATATTATTAATCGTTAGATTGGGAAAATACAAACAGGGCCTCTGTTTAGAGACCTCTAACCATCCCAAGAATTGAGATTTGAATTAAACTTTAAACAGATAACTTAATCCGAAGTTTAAGTTTAATACTGGCGCCATTTGTGGGAAATGGAGTAGCCGTTTGCATCGAAGATTGAAGATTGAGGAAGAATTCTTTGATATATGCCTATAACACGTTCCGGCGAATCATACCCAAAATACCGCAGAGATCATCCCTGAGCAGTTCTGAACCTATTAGGAACACCCTCTGGTGGTAGAAGTACAGGATAATTAAGTCAAGTTGCACAAGGTTCAGTACAACCAGCCAACAACAATTCCAGTGGTAGTTCGGTAGCACACGGCAAAATTCCGGTGCGTTCCGGTGTGAGTCCGATACCTTCTGAAGAAAATACAGTGATTTTGGGTTGTACAGAGGCGCAGTGCGGAGACAGTTCCGCAATATCTGGTGTGAATTTCATCACTTTTGGTGACAGGTTGGCATTATCCGATGAGCACGTTTTCGATGACAGTGCAACGTGGTCCTGTGAGAATTCGACGAGTTTCGGTGAGAGTTCGATATTACGTGTTGGTAATTCAAAGCTTTTCGGTGAAACTGCGGTGCTGTTTGGTGGACACTTACTGTGCTCACCATTTCTCGGTGCACGATTAGCTAATTTTGACACTAAATTTGAGGAAGGGCTG
This sequence comes from Ceratopteris richardii, assembly GCA_020310875.1. Lineage (NCBI taxonomy): Eukaryota > Viridiplantae > Streptophyta > Polypodiopsida > Polypodiales > Pteridaceae > Ceratopteris > Ceratopteris richardii. The sequence continues at coordinate 138,589,103 of CM035420.1, read as the reverse complement.
TTAGATTTGGATTTAAGCAATCGGTTCAACAACATTTTAGGACCAAAAAGTGAGCAGGTTGACCATACAGTTCAGGAATATCAAGAGATACCACCCCAATTTTCAGGTAACAACAACAATGCCATTAACAACAACACCATGAGTGGCTCACAACAACAACAACAACAACAACAAATACCGCCATAGCCGCAACCACAACATGAGCAGCAACAGGTCATTCCACCACGCCCGGTACCAACGGGGGTCACATACACAGAATTTGGAGGTTTTCCGGGGGATGATCCTGATGCGCATGTACGGACCTTTGAGATTAATTATGCAGTTCTGAATTATCCCCCAGATCCTGTGTATAAAGCTATTGTGTTCCAGTCAACCTTGGTTAATGAAGCTGCACGATGGCTAACCGAATATGATTTGAACCACTTTTGGGAGTATGATGATGTGAAGGATGCATTTCTACAACGGTTTCAGTTAAAGAAGAACCCCGACGAAATTTTTGATTACTTGCAGAACAATAGGCAGAAACCACACCAAATTGTACAGGATTATGCCACGCTATTTCGGACTCATTTATGGCAGTTGCCACCAGCATATGCTAATTTACCAGATGATGTTATCACAAGCAGATTATGATCATATGGTGCGTGGGTAGAGTTACTTTGAACGCCGTAATTGCTATGGCATTACAATTAGAAAACAAAGTGGGTGGATTCACCCAAGACCTAGACTAGCTAAAGTCGTCCAGGAAATCCAACGAGGATCCTTTGAAATAGACATACTGTACCAAATGCAAAAATCCAAGGCACAATAGCTCAACATGCGTGCTGAATCAACTGTATTGTGCCATTTTCCACACAATAGACCACACTATGGAGACTTGCCCGTACAATACAAAGGTACAAAACAGAGCAGCTATTAATGCCCATTATTTAGGAACAAGGGGAACCGACCAGCCATTATGTTCCACCATAGATGAGGAATACCCAGTACCAAGGATACAAGAATTATTGAGAAGGACGGTCAAATAGTTTTGGACAAGCCAGGTGGAATGCAGGTCCATCAAGAGAGGGTACATCTTCCCCACTCCCGAAATGTCATTTTTGTGGTGAAATTGGGCACATTTGAAGGTTCTGCAAAGATGCACCAAAGTATGACAAAAAGAAAAAAGAACGACAACATCGGATGGCAAATATGGTGTACATCTCAGCCGTGGATACGCAAGCAGCACTAGTGCAAACACGTTCGGGCAAGCAATTATAGCCAGCTGGAGAGATTTTTGAACCCGGCATTCGTGAACAACAGAAGGTGTTTACAAGAGCAAGCAAGTGGGTGACACAAGAGCAAACCGTATTCCCTAACCCAATTCCAATGATGCAGCAAAGCATACCACCACACATACCAGAAAGGTGAAATCTAAATTACATAGTATCGGAGTCCATACCGGAAACCATACCGGAAACAACCAAAACTCATTCCGTGTGGGATGTGTTGTCCAAGGTATCAATTACCTTGGCCTTGGGTCAATTATTAGCTTTGGTCCTGGGAGTGCATCAACATGTCTAGCAGTAGGTCAGTCCATGACCCTCGAGTGCTCCTGCAACAGCTACAATCCAACCGGAATCGGACCCAACAGTGGACCACACGGTACTACTAATTACGGTATGGTACAAAAACCATAAAACCACACAATTCTTAATTGATGGAGGATCTGGTGTCAACATTGCAACAACGGCACTTTGCAAACGGCTGGGGTGGACGCAAATTGAACCCGTTCAATTCTTTGTATGCATGGCTGATCAATCTCGAGTCCATCCGGTGGCCTTGGAGTGAGATATTCCGATCACTCTACAAGGTTCTATTTTCAAAATGACCTTTGTTGTGCTGGATTTACCAGAATCGAGTCTGTATTACAATCTACTATTTGGACGTCCTTGGCTAAAACAAGCTAAGGTAGTGCAAGAGTGGTCCGCACATGAATTAATCTTTAAAAATAATCACTGGAAATATGTTGTCCCGTTGGACGACTTGAAACCCTGTGACTTACATACACGACCATATTTAGTAGAGCCTCTACACATGTTGGATGGTCTCTCTGATTATGAGGAGGAAGCTTTTCTTACCGCAAACAAGGATCTAATGGCACTTGGCACCATAGATTTACAAACAGTGGTTGATAACTGGAGTCCGGCAGCCTGCACAGTGGTACCTTTGACCGGTGAGCATGAGTCGAGTACAGAGCAGACCTTGGATGATATGATGCTCCAACAATTACTTCAATCAGGAGACAATTTAGAGAAGCCCCGATAGTTCTATGTACCGGAAGATCAGTTGATCACCTGCAATTTAGGTGACCAAACCAACCCACGACCAGCAAAAACAAAAGCAGGACTATCCAAGACTTTCCAGGAGCATCTGTTGCAGCTGCTATGAGAGTTCGCTGATGTGTTTGCCTGGGATTACAGGGACATGAAGGGCTTTATCAACACAGAGTGGTGCCAAAACCGGATGCAAGACCCATCAAACAATCGAGTCACAGGATGAATCCTAACTATGCAGCACAAGTTAAAGACGAAATTGATCGATTATTGAAGGTGGGATTTATTGTGCCTATTGAGCATGCAGAATGGATCTCTCCCATTGTTATAGTTCCAAAGAAAAACAAGCAGCCGTAGATATGCGTTGACTACCGAAAGCTTAATGCCGCAACCATACCTGATCCATTTCCGTTGCCGTTCCTGGATACCATGCTAGACGGCGTGGCTGGCAGGGAGATGTATTCCTTTCTAGATGGATACAGTGGTTTCAATCAAGTCAGAATGGCAGAGTAGGACATACCGAAGGCTGCATTTATTACCAACTGGGATGTCTATGCGTGTACGGTAATGTGGTTTGGATTGCACAATGCTCCTAGTACGTTCCAACCTTGCATGCAGGAAATTTTTTCCCCTTATCTCACCACATTTATGAGAGTGTATCTAGATGATTTTTCGTTATCCGGTGATTCGTCGGCACACCTGTACCATTCACGGTGTTGTTTTTCAAAGTTTTGAGAATATGGCTTGTGCTTGAACCCAACTAAATCGGTATTCTCTGTTTCCTGTGGCAAGTTTCTCGGACAAGTTATTTCAAAAGAAGGCATTCAGGTGGATCCAGATAAAGTGAAGGCCGTACTAGAGGCTCCTGCTCCTTAGGCACCTAAAGACATAATGTGGTTTTTGGGCCAAATCTGGTGGCATGGGTGGCATCTACGTTGGCTTGCTCATCTGGCAATACCACTTAATCGATTGATCACTAGTAGCCCACGCCAGTTCGAATGGACCGAAGAGAGTCAACTTTCTTTTGACAGACTGAAATCATTGTTAACTCAGGCCCCCATTTTACAAGCACCGAATTGGGAATTGCCATTAATTCATGACTTTATGGATGCATTCGATAGTGCCATTAGAAGCGTGCTGATGCAGCAGACGGATAAATGGTTTCGTCCAGTATATTATGCGAGCTGCCGATTGGCCCCAGCAGAGTGAAACTATTCACTTATTGAACGAGAGTGTCTTGGCTTAGTATATTCTGTGAAACAAATTTTACATCATCTGTTGCGCAGACGCTTCACCTTCCATGTAGACCATGCAACATTGGTCTATGTGGTGCGGCAACAACATTTGGGAAGACGGTTAGCACGATGGATCTGGCTGCTTCAAGAATTTGATTACTCCGTTGTATATGGACCAGGGTCAACTCATGCTCTTGCTGACTTTCTCTCTCGGTTGGATTCCGGTGAGCCTCCAGAGGGAATTCATGATACAACACCAGACATTTATGAAGCAGAGACAATACAGGATGATCATCAGGAATTACCGGTACCCTCTTCTTACTTTGATACCTTGCTTTTGTTCTTGAGTAGTGGATGTCCACCGGGTATGATTTCTTCAACTACTAGGCGAGGCCTCTCCACGTATAGTCGACACTTTTGATTGATTGTCTGACAATTATATTACATCGATCCCTCACGAGTATTACTCAGATGTGTTCCCCCACATGAAATTGCTTCAGTCATTACCATGGCCCATACTACCCCAACTGGAGGACATTTTGCGGTTGACCTGACTCATCCGAAGATTCTGCAGAGTGGATTGTGGTGGCCCACTATGTATCGTGACGTCACCAAATATGTACAGCAGTGTGATGAGTGTCAGCATTTCGGACAGCCTTTATAGTGACACTACTTCCCGCTCCAACCCTTTGTACCTCTTGAACCTTTTCAGAACTGGGGTTTGGATTTCATAGGACCAATTACTTCTCTGGCAACAATCACCAATAACCAATATATTCTCACTTGAATTGATTATGCAACTCGATGGGCCGAGGCATGTGCTCTCCGATCGGCTACAGCAGCTACGGTTGTTAAATGCTTAATGAAGGATATCTTTCCGCGTTATGGGTTACCCTTGGAGATAGTAACTGATCAAGGTACGCACTTTGCAAATACATTAATACAAGTGCTTACGAAAACATTGCAGATGTGCACAAATATAGTTCTCCCTATTACCCACGAGCAAATGGACTCGCTGAGTACCAACAAAACTCTCTTAAACATTTTGAAGAAACTGGTGTTCGATTGCCCAAAGTGATGGGACCAATTTCTACCTATTGTACTATGGGCTTATCACACCACATACAAAGTGGTGACCAAAACATCTCCCTTTAAGTTGGCATATGGATTGGAAGCAATTGCTCCGATGGAACTCGTGGTTCCCAGTTTGTGTGTGGCCCTTGAACGGAAGCTATTATCGGAAGAATCTTTTCACTTTCGATTGGAGGCTTTACAATCATTGGATGAACAGCGTCTGGAGAGTTTCCTGGTGATGCAGGAAGTGCAGCTAAGATAGGCCAAAACCCATGATCATTTCCTCAAATCCCTCGTGTTTACGGTAAACCAATTAGGCCTCTTTTATAACGCTAAGTCTAATAGATCGGTCGGAAAATTTAAGCTACGATGGTTCGGTCCATACCGGATTGCAGACCAAGTGGGACCGGCAACTTTTCGGTTATCGACCTTAAATGGTCACGTTCTCCCTAAAGTGATTAATGGTTTGACGCGTCGACCCTACTATCCATCGTCTACCACCTCGTGAGGTGTCTTCGGTATTTTTACTCTTCTACGCTCGTCCCTCTTTTCCATTGCCTTTCTTTTCTGATCTCCATGTTTCGGTTGACCAACTGACCGTAATCCTTTCGTTTTCTTATCTAACCATGATTAATCACCGCCTCTCTGTCACTGCGTCTGTTAATACATGCATGTCGCCATTATGTCGGTATATTTCCAATACGGCATTATGATTAGGGTTCTTGCCGCATGATTTTTCTCGTGTTTCTACTTAATCTTGTTCTTCTCGCTGTTAGTCGCTATTGTGTTTTGTGTGTTTTTCTCTTGTGTGCTCTGTGTTTTCGCTTGTCTCTGAGTGCACCATGGGAGCTCTTGCGAACATAGTAACCTTCCATGCGGGTCTCACTCTGGATGTGAGTGAGTACTTGTGTGATCGGGGACTATTGGCCTTTGCTGAATCGCCTTGGCATTCAGTGGAGTGTCACCCCTTTCATGCGTAGATTATCTCTCCCATCGCCGCCACGCCTGCTACAGAGTAGTGCTGGCCATTAACATGCTTAAGCCCCCCCATAGTAGTTACACTAAACACGGTTGCTGAGGGGTTCCATCTCCCTCAGGAAGGATTGGTTGATGGACCAATCCTTCTGCTGGCAACTATGAAAGAACTTTTTCCCCGACACTCATCTAATGAGTTTTCCATTCTCTGCCGCCCCGAGCCCGAGCGCACCGCGCTGCAGTTTCTTGTAGCAACATTAAACTTGCAAAAATGCATGTATGGCATCTCCAGGCCTTTTTATTTGATGATTGACACTGCCTCACGAGCGGGGGTCAATCTCACATCCTTTTTCTTCCGGCGCATTCACCTTGAATGCTTAGCAGTTACCAAGCAAATTGCCAAGAACGAGATTCCGAGAACTGGGCTGCCACATTTGGTCACCCTTCTTCTTCTGGTGATGCAAGCCGTGCAACCACCTCCAACAAATCCCATGCTCTTACATGAGGAATCTACACGGATGGTCGAAGAGGACGATGACGAAGACCTGCTCCAATGTTTTCAGCGTAAACGAAGACGTATTAGCCCAACGCAAAGCCAGGTGCAGGGTTCCACCGCAGTACAAGAAGTTGAGCTCTTCCATGACACCGCCACTTCTTTATAGACCACATCTGTCCCGTCTTCTCCTAGTAATCAGCCCGAAAAGGACATTAGTATGGAAGAGGTAGCTGAAGTCTCATCGAGGGAGGAATCTCAGCAACTAGATGCTGAGGCTGTGAAGGAGATAGCGGAAGCTACCATTGTTACAGACTGCCAATCTCCTTCTTCACCAATCACATACACCCAAGCGGATGCAGTCAATCAATTGACTGGAATATCAGAGGCAATTACCGAAGCTGTCGTGTCAGTACCACAGATTGAGACCAAAATAGTTTTAGTTCCGACTGCTCTTATCCCTCTTTCTCCTCCAACTACCATTCCTAATGCTGCTGATGTTCTTCCCGTTGCGCCTTCAACTGCCCTTCGTGAGGCATCAACCAATATCCTATCCTCTCTCGACTACTCTCCACCATCATCACCTCACCTCCTCGCTGCATAATCATCACAACCTCCTCCTTCTCTTCCTCCAACCATAATGTTCACTAAATTGGCATCCATGGGCCAACTCCTCATCCAATTCTCCCAGCAATTGCACCTCCAGATGAAGATGGCAACTTAGACAATTCAACAGGAGTTGTAGAGTAAGGTTGACCTTCTTGAAGCAAACATTGCCCCTCTCCAAGAAGAAGTCCTTGCAGTCAAAGCCGAGAATCATTCATTGCAGACTCAAATCCAACAACTCCAAGAACAGTTAGTAGAAAAAGATAATATCATTGCTCAACAGGACACGGTAATTACAGAATTAAAGCAAGAACTTACAGACAAGATGGATGCCATGACAGCATTAGGAAATGAGCTCCACAGTACGTGGAATGCCTACATTATTTTAGAAGAGGCCTCGCAGTCACTTGCTGCCAATGTACTTAAAGTAGAAGCTGAACTGCATAAGGTCACTAAGAGATTGTTCCAACGAGATCAGGAGTTTACTGAGGAGATTTCCAAGACCATTCAGCCTTAAAGAAGGATGGAAGCTATTAAGAAGGAGAGAGACGCTTATTACAAAACCATTCAGCTTCAAGCTCAGTAACTTGAAAGAAAAGAAAAGCAGTTAGGTGTTCAGGCAGAGAGGCTCTCGTGCATTGATGCAGATATAGCAGAAATGAAGTTGCGACGAGATGCTGATCTGGCCAATGATTTTTATCTACAGGAATCTTTTTTGCAGAATTAGATCGAATTACTTATCAGCCAGGTTATAGCTACCAGTTCGGTTAGAACTGATGCAGAACTTATCAGCCAGGTTATAGCTACCAGTTCGGTTACAACCAGCTATTTTGAAAGATATGCTAGACTCCCTCAAGCAGAAGATTACACATACATTTAAATTAGCTCGGACTATGTATATTCAGGGAATCATCGATGAACCTTGATTTTGTAATCACCATTTTTGGGTTCAAGTCCACCGTGCGTGCTAGTGTAAGCCACCGGAAAGGAACTCATACTTTTGTAATATATACTCTGAAAAGTCGCACGCATCATGTAAAGGCATAGCGCAAAGTTGTAACCTTTGGGGGAAGATTAATGAGAGAAGTCGCATGAAGCAGAAGGGTAGCCGCCAGACTGTTTGTCTGGGCGAGAGCCGGAAGCAAAGCGCTATTGCTAAAACTCTATGTAATCTGAGTCTTTTGTTAACTCTGTTAATTAAGTTTGATCATTAAGTGAAGTTCAATGCAGTATTACATAAATTGATTAACGTAAAAAATGAAGATGTTATAGAGTAACTATCTGGTGTGGAAGTGTGTTGAAGAATGTATTCAAAGCAGTACTAGGAAGATAATCCAATTTAGCATTTAATTCGGTGAAGTACTATATTCTGAATCTGTATATTGGGAAAATACAACACGGCCTCTGTTTACAGACCCCTAACCATCCCAAGAACCCAGATTTGAATTAAACTTTAAACAGATAACTTAATCCGAAGTTTAAGTTTAACAACCTCCATGTATACATGCATATCCTCCAAGTGGGATCGATCATGTGTGATTGCCAGGTACTCAATAAGTTGCCCACTAAATGGATCAAGCAAATGCTCCATAGATATGCTACCAATGAGGTTCAAGAATAGAACAAAATCGCACTAGATGAGATCTTTTCCACGCGAGATAGATAGGATGACTCCATGTGGTATGTCAGAACCTCCAAAGCTGTGTCAATATCCACCATGAGATGTTTATTGCCAAGAAGTAGGTCATGCAAGAACAAAATGTAACACATGAAGCATGAAATGATAATCACATGGTAGTACATTTGTATGTTGCAGTCCTCCATGGAATGTACAATGTCCTCATATGTGTTGATAGGACCATGAAAGCCTCCTCTGAAGAAGATGGCTTAGAAAATGATCCAACTGAGTGATGTATCCATGTAGATCGAAGAGTATCTTGTGAAAAATAGAAAGATTTGGAATCCATGAAGGGAACATTGTTTGTTTAGTATGTTACTGTAAACGAGGTAAGTGGACTCTCAAAGAGATGAATGGAAAATGAAGAGCCACTAATCCTTGAGAAAACCCTAAAATGAAGCTAAAGCAAAGTGTAAAACTTTGATGGTATGATGGGAGGTCTATCCATCTGAGGTCTAGACTTAGATTGTGTCTCTAAGTCCTCATTCTCCAAAACTGTATCATGGTCTAAAAAAGCCATGTACAAAAAGAGCATGCTTCATATAGTGTAACTTTGTGGTAGAGGAATGATCCCCCTCGAAAGAGGAAATGAGATTATCTGGATCTTGAGAAGAATCCAAAAGGAATGAACACTTTGAGTATTCATTGAAAGTGTAGTCTCCGATAACTGTAATTGAGTCACTCTTAGGGTCGTACAGTTTTTACGCATCTTGATGATCACTATAGCTGATGGAAATGTATTGGTTAGGCCTACCAACATTAGGGCCTTGAAAATAGGAATCACTAACAAAGACTCTGAAATAGTTCAGACTTGATCTCTTCTAAAAGTAAGCTTCAAATGGGCTTTGGTTCTTCGAAACATGTGAGAACCCTCTGTTAAGAATATGTACTGATGTACGGAGAGCTTCCACAAAACTTTTGTGGAAGTTTCTTCTGATGAAGCCTAGTCTTGGCCATCTAGAGCACACATTGAATCCTCGTACAACAATTCCTTGTTGAGTATCCTTCTTTGCTTGGTAATTAATACCTTGCTACTTCAAATACTTTGAGAAATGGTGGTTGACAAAGTTCTATCTCCATCTGATCTAATGGTGTTTAAAGAAGTTGGAAATTCATCTTGAACTATCTTTCTCCACTCCTTGAACTTAGAAAGTGCCTCCTCTTTATGTTTTACTAAATAAACCCAAGTGTACCTACTAAAGTCATCTACTATTAAGAAGAAAAAGTTATCCATTGAGTGATGATGTATGCATAGGTCCACAAAGATCCAGGTGGACTAATGCAAATGGTTTAGAAACATAACTTGAAGAGATCTTTGCTGAGTAAGAGGTGTGTCCAAATATAAAAGGCCACAAGCTAAAACTTGAATCCTTGGACATGAAACTTGAAATCTTGAAGAGACCTTTATCTTTGAATCCATGAGTTATGACGTCTTTGCATGCTTGATTGATGAGTTGAACTTTGCCATGATTGAATTCCACCATCATGTAATACTTATTAATGGCCTTCAATAAGAGAAGGTTCTTACAAAGGCTTGATACATAAAGAACATCTGTAAGTGACTTGGTCTCACCTTCTGAGTTTGTGACATGAACTTTGCCTCAAGGATCTCAACACACTTGTTATGTCTAAGATGAACTTGGCCTTTGTGCTCATGAAACTCATGAAAGTATTCTTTGTCATTACATGTCTATGATAAAGCCCCAGTTTCAAAATCCATTCTTTGCAAGGAGTGGATGCAACAAGTACCTTGTGTTCACATGTAAGAAAAAGGTCTTCACTTGTGCAGTGAGCTTGATGCTCTATCTTTCGAGTAGGCTTGGACTTGTCCTTGTTTTTCTTCTTGAAGCAATACTTTTCCAAGTTTCCAAGCTTCCCACCAAAGTTCCAACTGAACTTGTTCTTGCCCTTTTCCTTTGATTCTTGAGTTCCTTTTTTATTTTTGGTCTTGAATTTTGGCCTTCATAGTTGTTTGTTGTCTAGCTTGAGTCTTTTGGCTAGAGTCATGGGGAAGCAAATGTCTTCTTACTTCTTCCCAAGTGATTTATTCACCTCTATTGTAAAGAATGGTCACAAATATTTCATAGGACCTAGGAAGGTTTTTAATCAATCTAATGGTCATGTCTTCACTTGAGATATTTTGTCCACAAAGTGCTAATTTTCTTTGATAATCTTCAAATTGTGCTATCACCTTGAATTGGTAAGGGAATTTCTTCCTTACATTTACTACAATTCTAAGAAAGAAGTAATGAATGCTAAGTCTATATTAAATGTTTTTATACCTTAGTATCATCTTGGGCATAAATCACCTAGTGCTTCAGTAAATCTAGATAGATAGATTTACAAGTACTTTAGCTTAGCTTCTTTTTAAGTTTCTTGCTTCTATTTAGGAGTGAACTATGTATCAAAGAACTTGTTCACTTTATTATCTGCATCCCCTACTCAAAGAATAAATGAAGTTAAATGCATATATGTAGATGCATACCAACAATGGTTCTATTGTCCCTTAACTTGATGCACTTTGTGCTTCTCTTTAACAAAAACATCTACTTCCATTACAGAAATCCTTATTCTGATGCACATGCTTATGTATCTTTAGAACATTTATAATGAAGAGGAGACTTGATATGCACATAAAGAAAGGCTTTAATGCTTACTTTTATGCATCGAATGAAGTATTTTGATAGCGATGCATGACAATAAAATCTCCTTCTTAAGAGCTCCAGGATGAAACCTTCCAAGTAGAAAACTAGTTCCAGTTGCCACACACAGTACTCCATAGAGGTGCTATAGATTACACAAAAAACACAGAGTACACATACCATGAACAAAAATTTCATAGGTCATACAAATGCATTTGAACTTACAATCTATGGCTAATCAAGCCACTATATGTTCTATTAACATATACAAAAGTGGCCGATACCATTTGGCCTTTCACATGGACACTAATGGTAACAATCTCCCACTAAAGGCCAATATGGACAAAGTGAATATGGAAGAAAAATAAAGAATGATAAAGAATACCTAAGTGTAAGTATACAAGCTATACCTCCGACTTGATGGCCATGTTGCTTAGTATACAAGTGACTGTGTAAGATCATGAATCAAGTAACCTTCATCAAGTGACAAAAGTGTCGAAGCCTATCCTGTGGTAGAGCTTTCATCAAAGCATCTGTAGCATTATCGTGAGTATGAAGCTTCTCAAGAATAATGTGCTTGGTAGCTTAGTAGTCTCTAATGAAGTGATATCTCACCTCAATGTGCTTGGTCTTTGCATGATAGACATGATTCTTAGCGAATGCAATGGCACTCTAACTATCATTGAGTAAATGAGGTACATGCTGAGGTAGATAGACCTATATCACAAGCAAGATGGGACAGCCATAATGCTTCCTTACATGCCTCACTTCCTGCAACATGCTCTGTTTGTGTAGTGGAAACAATTGTACATTTTTGAAGATGAGATCTCCAAGAGATAGCACTTCTAGCAAAATGGAGAATGTACCTTGATGTGGACTTACACAACTAGCATAATCAGAATCTGTGTAACCAATAATGGATGCTTTCCCTCTACCCAAGCATAGTAACTTGTCGTTAGTGCCACTTAGATATCTCAAAATAATCTTGAACACTTATGAATGCTTCTTCCTAGGATTCTGCATATATCTGCTCACAACTCTCAGTACAAATGCAATGTCTAATCTCATAGCTACCATAGCATACATGAGACTACGAATAGCATACTAATAAGGAATTTTGGTCATGAATTCCTTTTCCTCATCTCATTTGGGGCAATCATCCTTTCTCATTATTTCACATATATGGGTAAGGTGTATTCAATGCCTTTCCATCCTACATTTTGAACTTCTGAAGTACTTTGGATCTGTTCTCACTTTTAGACAAGTATATGCATCTTTTACTCCTATCACGGGTAATGCACATACCAAGAATATTTTTGACATCCCCCAAATCCTTCATATCAAATGTCTTACTCAACTTCTTTTTGAGAATTGACAAGTCATAGGAGGACTTCCTAACAATCAACATATCATTGACATAAAGTATCAAGCTGCCATCTGAGCACCTCTTTGTGTAGAGACAATGACCCTCATTGCTTTTAGAGTAGCCTTGAGACTTCATAAAAGCATCAAAATTTTGGAACCATTGTCTAGTGGGCTGTTTAAGTCCATATACGCTCTTCTTCAGCTTGCAAGCTAGACTCTCTTTGCCACCAACTACTCTAGTTATTGTTGGAACATCAAGCTTACACTATGCTTGAGGTGGATTTGATCTACATCAAAGGCCGTTGGAGAGTTCTTTTTTCATATGCTCATTTATTGTATTTTCTGAGAATATTTTGATGGCTCATTTACCGTTGTAAAAGCCTTGAGCTTGACACATGTAAAGGTAGAAATATAGAGCCAAAATCCCACGAAATTGTGGTGGTTGAAGTTGCATTCAATCAAGCAATCAATCAGCTAAAAGTAGATCAATCAAGATCTTCACTTTTCCTAGATTGTAGGGAAGTGAATTGATTCCCTCCAACAACCATTCCCACCTTCATTTGAATTCAAATTAAAGTTGTAAAAGTCGTGGAACACTCCTAGAGGCTATATAAGGAGTTGAAATCACTTGTACATTACATGGAAGCAATATACATACACTTGTGACCATCATTGTCTTGCTCCTTCAATTTTCTGCATCATCTTCTTCGCCAATAGTAATCTTGTAGAGGTTGCTGCTCTCTCCTCAGAGCTCCAAATTGAGTGCAAGAGGACGCATTGGAAAGTTATTAATGTCTAGTTTAGGCCTGTAAATTTTCAAAGCATTTGGTTCAGCAAATTTGGAGAAATCTCAGTTTTTCTGCCTCGGGTTCAATCTCTGCGTATTCTTGAAAAATAGGAAGTACCACCGGTGAATGTCGCATTCATTCCTATAGCATATTTTGCTTATTCATTATACTTTTGTGCATTCCATACACTCAATCCTATGTGTATCACTCCCATAAAAGGATTTTTTCTAATTGTAATCACACTGGTCGCTATGGGCATTTGAAGTTCATTGTCTCTTCCATAGATAGTAAGTATTTTGAGCTAGTCGACCCGCGAACCTATCTGTTTTGTATTGACTCATTCTCCTTGATGCTCCAAGGTACATAGTGTGTTTCTTTGCACTTATAGAATGCCTATAAGGTCTATTTGAGTCTCCATAAGCTCAAGGGCTGGTCTTGTGCCGATTGGCTTGACCAAACTTCATCGCTTCGAAACACACTTTTCTACCTTCGACAAGCTTCTCCAAGTTTCTTTCAGTGGTATCAGAGCTAGTTCAAGATGGGTGACGGCTTTCCCTCAATGATCGAGAAGCTTGATCGACACAACTACACGGCTTGGCAAATAAGAATGGAGGCCTATTTGCAAGGTAGAAATCTTTATGGAATTGTAGTAGGTGATGAAGCTATGCCTATTCCAAGATCCAAAGGAGGACCTACACAAGAGGAGACAAATAAGCTCACACTTTGGTGCGCAAGGGATGCTCAAGCAAGGTCGTACATACTAAACTCTATCTCTGACTTTCTATTACCACATATTAGAGGATGCAAGACATCTCAAGAGACTTGGGATGCCCTGGAGACTTTCTTTTCTGCAAGTACCAAAGCAAGAAAGAATCATCTTTGGAACGAGTTCAACCAAATGAAGAAGACACCTAAACAAACCATCACAGATTTTGTTACCAAGGTCAAAGAGGTTGCGGATCAGTTAGCATCCATTGCGCTGATTGAAGAAGAGTTCATCATGAGGCAAATTCTCAACGGCATTCGAAGTGATAAGCAATGGCAATCCTTCACGACGGCTTACGATCTCATCATGGATGTGCAAAATCCAGACTTCAACATCTTTCTTGGACAACTCTTCAATCAAGAAGCCAACAATAGCATAAAGGAAGGTAACTCTTATCATGGTAGTTCAACTAGTGCTCTATATGCAGATAAGAAGGATAAGAAGCAGAAAGGCAAGAAGAAGGAAGAAGATGAAGAAGAGACTTCCCAAGCCAACTTCACAAGCAAGAGCAAGTGGAAAGGGAAGAAGAAAGGATCAAAGCAAGACAAAGCCAAAGGTTAGAATGTTCAACCTTGTGCCATATGCGATAAGACCAACCACACCACTCAGAATTGCTGGTTCAATGGGAAGACCCAGAAAGGAAGTGGAAGAGGTGGATATGGCGGCAATAGAGGCAGAGGTGGACACAACTTCAACAACAACAATAGAAGCTATAATAGAAGGGACTACAACAATTATTCAGAAGATCAAACACATGAAGACTCATTACTTCTCATGAATCTAAGCCACAAAGAAGGTAAAGAAGATGATCATTTGTTCTACATAGATTCAGGATGTTCGAATCATGTTGCAGGCAACATTGCTCTTCTATCTGACTTGGAAAGTCCAAAGCATAGACATGAAGTGCAAACAGGGGATGACACGAAGCACAATGTGGAGAAGATTGGTAATGTCAAAGCTTCCAATGGCAGGACAAACATTCTAAGTAAGGTTCTCTATGTACCCACTATCACTAAAAACCTAATAAGTGTAGGCCAAATAGTTGAAAAAGGCTTGCAAGTTAGGTTCACCCAACATGGAGCTTTTGTGGAAGATCCATGTCAAGGCTTCAAGAAGATAGCCCGAGGTGAGAAGCATGGTAGGCTCTTTACTTTTGAAGTAGGAGATACCAGGAACATAGCTCTATTCAACTTTGGGTCTCAAACCCTAAGTGAGCTTGAAGTGTGGCATAAGAGACTTGCTCATGTGAATGAAAGAATCTTGAAGGATATATGCAGGGATCAAAGTGTTCTAGGACTGCCGAACATATCAAAGCAACACATGATCAACATGTGTGATGCATGTCAGATTGGGAAGGCACAAAGACAACCATTCAACCACAAAGGCTACATCCACAACAACTTATTGGACTTAGTACATACAGATGTATGGGGACCAAGTCAAGAACCTTCATTGGCAGGATCAAGGTATTATGTCTCATTTATTGACGACCATAGTAGATGGAGTGTTCTATACTTTATCAAGAGTAAGAATGAAGTATTTGATTGCTTCAAGAAGTATCTTGCACATGTGGAGAATCATACAGGTAGATCACTAAAGAAGCTCAGATCTGATGGAGGGGGAGAATACTTCTCCAAAGAGTTTGATGAGTTCTTGCAGGACAAAGGTATCAAAAGGGAAGTAACTACTAGGTACTCTCCTCAAATAAATGGAATTGCAGAGAGGAGAAACAAGACATTGGTTGGATCAGCCCGAACAATGCTTGAAGAGAAGAAGTTGCCACATTATCTTTGGGCAGAAGCTATTTCAACTGCAGTGTACCTTGTCAATCGACTACCATCCAAATCACTTCAAGGTATGACTCCTTATGAAGCATGGCATGGAAGAAAACCTAGTCTTGGACATTGCAAGGTTTTTGGTTGTTTAGCTTATGTTCATGTACCATCACAAATAAGAGGTAAGCTAGATGAAAGGGCAAAAAGGCAGTGTTTATTGGATATGATTCAACTCAGATGGGTTACAGGTTCTTCAATCCTTCAACCAAGCAATTCACTACAAGTAGAGATGTTGTGTTTGAAGAACACAGGTCTTGGTATGATGAAGATAAACAAAAGGTAACACTACCATATGATCTTGATTCTGACTCTCATCAATTAGGAAGCAAGCATGATACACATGTCCAGGATCCAAGAAGTGATACAGACGATGACCAAGATGAAAGAGAAAGGGATTACAAGCTATGGAAGTCAAGAGGCAAAGCAAAGATGCAAGAGGTTGGAGAATGCTCCAAACAAGCACCTAGAAGATCAGCAAGAGAGAAGAAACAACCAGAAAGGTATGGATATGATTCCACATTTGTTACAAAGCATTTAATCTACTTGGCAAAAGACTCGATTTCAGAGGAACCCTCAACCTACGAAGAGGCAAAGGGAAACCCTAATTGGGAAAAGGCCATGAACGAAGAGATAGATGCATTGAAGGAAATGGACACTTGGAATTTGGTTCCAATGTCGCCGAATCAAAAGGTAATTGGTTGCAGATGGGTATATAAAGTTAAAAGAAATTCAGATGGATCAGTTTGCAGGTACAAGGCAAGATTAGTTGCCAAAGGATGCTCACAAACTCATGGTATAGACTATGAGGAAACATTCTCACCAGTCGCAAAGATGACTACAATGAGGACATTGATAAGTGTAGCTGCTGCAAGGAATTGGAGACTCCTCCAACTTGATGTGAAAAATGCATTCTTAAATTGTTGGATAAGTGAAGAGGTATACATGTCACAACCACCAGGTTTTGAAAACCCTAATCATCCATCTTATGTTTGCAGACTTAAGAAAGCATTGTATGGATTGAAACAAGCTCCAAGAGCTTGGAATTACAGGTTGGTTACATATCTTCAAGATCAAGGGTTCAAAGCTAGCAGCTCAGATCCTTCTCTATTCATCAAAAGGGATCACAATGAGGTTATCTATCTATGTGTATATGTAGATGATATTATTGTGACAGGTGATGATCTAAATGGCATTCAAAGGATCAAGAGACACATGCAAGAGGAGTTCAAAATCAGTGACCTAGGTGAGCTCACATATTTCCTAGGTATGCAGGTGATATACACAGATGAAGGAATGTATTTGACTCAAAGAAGATACATTCAGGATCTTCTTCTCAAGTTCAAAATGGAGAACACTAAACCTGCAGGTACACCTTTGGAGATGAATCATAAACTTAGTGTTTATGAAGGTGAGAAAATTGAAGACATTAAAGAGTATCAAAGCTTGGTAGGTAGCTTGATATATGCTACTCACACAAGGGCAAACATCTCATATAGTGTGGGAGTGCTTAGTCAGTTCATGCACTCATCGAGAAGACCACACATGGATGCGGCTAAGAGAGTACTTAAGTATCTCAAAGGTACAATCAACAAAGGTATATTCTATCCTTACTCTTCAGATTTGGATATCAAAATCTACTCAGATGCAGATTGGGCAGGAGCTAAGGATGATAGAAAAAGTACATCTGGTTACTTAGCATTTGCAGGTTCAAAGCTAGTGTCATGGAGTTCCAAGAAGCAACCAACAGTTTCTTTATCCTCAACTGAAGTAGAGTACAGAGGCTTGACCATAGCAACTCAAGAGGCAATATGGTTAAAAGCATTGTATACAGATTTGGGACTTGTGAGTTCCAAACCTCACATATTTGGAGATAATCTAAGTTCCATGCATCTAGCAGCAAATCCTATTTTCCATGCGAGAACCAAGCACATAGAAGTCCATTACCACTTCATCAGGGAGAAGCTCATGGCAAAGGAGATCGACATTTCTTTTGTTCCGACTGAAAATCAAGTAGCAGATATGATGACGAAGGCACTTGATGGAATAAAGCTTTGTAGATTCAAAGCTATGGCATGTATTCAACCTATCAGAGAATGAAGACTCAAGCATACTTTAACTTGAGGGGGAGTTGTTGGAACATCAAGCTTACACTATGCTTGAGGTGGATTTGATCTACATCAAAGGCTATCGCGTCGAAAGAATATCCGTTGGAGAATTCTTTTTTCATATGCTCATTTATTGTATTTTCTGAGAATATTTTGATGGCTCATTTACCGTTGTAAAAGCCTTGAGCTTGACACATGTAAAGGTAGAAATATAGAGCCAAAATCCCACGAAATTTTGGTGGTTGAAGTTGCATTCAATCAAGCAATCAATCACCTAAAAGTAGATCAATCAAGATCTTCACTTTTCCTAGATTATAGGGAAGTGAATTGATTCCCTCCAACAAACATTCCCACCTTCATTTGAATTCAAAATCAAATTGTAAAAGTCGTGGAACACTCCTAGAGGCTATATAAGGAGTTGAAATCACTTGTACATTACATGGAAGCAATATACATACACTTGTGACCATCATTGTCTTGCTCCTTCAATTTTCTGCATCATCTTCTTCGCCACTAGTAATCTTGCAGAGGCTGCTGCTCTCCTCAGAGCTCCAAATTGAGTGCAAGAGGACTCATTGGAAATTTATTAGTGTCTAGTTTATGCCTGTAAATTTTCAAAGCATTTGGTTCAGCAGATTTGGAGAAATGTCAGTTTTTCTGCCTCGGGGTCAATCTCTACGTATTCCTGAAAAATAGGAAGTACCACCGGTGAATGTCGCATTCATTCCTATAGCATATTTTGCTTATTCCTTATACTTTTGTGCATTCCATAAAATCAACCCTATGTGTATCACTCCCATAAAAGGATTTTTTCTAATTGTAATCAGGCTGGTCGCTATGGGCATTTGAAGTTCATTGTCTCTTCCATAGATAGTAAGTTTTTTGAGCTAGTCGACCCACGAACCTATCTGTTTTGTATCGACTCATTCTCTTTGATGCTCCAAGGTACATAGTGTGTTTCTTTGCACTTATAGAATGCCTATAAGGTCTATTTGAGTCTCCATAAGCTCAAGGGCTGGTCTTGTGCCGGTTGGCTTGACCAAACTTCATCGCTTTGAAACGCACTTTTCTACCTTCGACAAGCTTCTCCAAGTTTCTTTCAGTTATTCTATATAGATCTCATTTGTAAGATATCCATGCAAGAAAGCAATTTTCACATCCATTTGGACTAGCTCTAAGTCCTCCATTGCAACGAATCCAAGCAACATTCGAAGGATAGTCATCTTGACCACTCGTGAAAAGATTTCCTCAAAATCAACACCATGCTGTTGCTTAAAACCCGTTGCAACAAGGCATGCTTTATAATTTGGAGAAGTACTATCTGATGTGAACTTCGGCTTATATACCCATTTACATGGTAAAGCTTTCGTGCCCTTTGGCAAAGGTACTAAATCGCAAGTACCATTCTTGTGAATAGAATCAAACTCACTCATCATGGCATGCTCCCACTTGACATAATCCTTTGTCTACATGGCCTCTTTGTAGCAAAAAGGCTCACCAGCATCTGTTATCATAACAAAATCCAAACTTGGAACATATCTATCAAGTGGATGTGAGACATGTGGTGAGTCTCAATGGTTGCTGAATAATAACATTTGCAGATAGTTCTCATCAGACATTCTCTTGAACATCCCTATGTGAAACATTTTTATGCATACTAATTAGAGGACTAATATCGTCAAACACCACTCTTCTCACTTCAACCTCCTTAATGGGTTGTTTAAGCATCTTAGGCTCATTGAAAATGACATCACTACTTTTGATCACTTACCATATTTCAGGATCCCATAAACGATATCCAAATCATCCTTCTTGACAATATTGAAGAAAGATGCATTTCTTTGGCTCCTGGTCCAACTTTTGTCTAAGATTCTTGGGTATATGAACATATGATTCAAATAAAAAAAACTTGAAGATGAGCATAATATGGTGGCTACCCTATCCAAAACTCTTGTGCCACTTTCAAACCTTTGGCAATACTAGGTGAAAGGTTAATCACATGAAGTGTAATTAGTACTATTTTTGGTCAAAATCCTTGTGAAAGGTTTGCATGATGGAGCATAGAGACTACTCTATCCTGAATAGTTCTATTCATCCTTTCAGCTACACCATTTTGTGCTAGGGTATAAGGAGCTATAAACTCTCTACAAATTCCTTGATTGACAAAAAAGGTTGAACTCATGTGACGTATACACACCCCCATTATCTGAATGTAAAGCCTTACGCTTAGTTCCTTTTGCAAATTTGGTTCCTTTTGGAGTAACCATATTGCCCTTTGATATGCAAAAGGACTGAGCATAGAAAACCACCTTGTAACTAAGGTCATCAAGTTGACCAAATTACATCAAACTACCTGATACCTGAGGTACATGACATACATTATGCATAGTAAATTTTGAATCATCAATGAATTGCACAACCACGTCTCCAATCTAGATGTCATATTGGCAAGAGTCACCAAGTCTAACAGTACCGAGAGACTTTACTACATAAGTAGAGAACCATTCTCTATGTGGTATCAAATGGACAGAAGAACCAAAATCTAGGATTCATATTTGGGAAACAGAATCAACCATAAGAGCCTCAGGGGTCTCTTCAATCTTCAACATCAAAGAAGACGATGCAAGTAATTGTTTAACATACCCATCGAGATTCTTCCCTTTTGCATTTAGTGTTATTTAACACATAGCCGTCTTTCTTCATGTGTCCTTTTTTCTTATGAAAATAATGGCATTCGATATCCCTCTTCCTTGATTTACTTCTACTCTTATCCCGTTGACCATTCTCTTCCTTGCTCTTGCTCTTGCCATGTTACTACTTCTTTTCTTGGTAAGTATCATGAACATTATATGCATCTTGAGTCTGAGCGCCAACCATAGATTTTCTACAAATCTCCTCACTCAAGAGTGCTCCACATATGTAATCATACGCCACTTTTCCACCAGGTGCACTATTACTAATAGCTGTGCAAAATGTATCCCATGATGATGGCAAGGTGCATAACAACAAGATCACTTTCATTTCATTATCTTGGTCGATCTTCTGAGCCTATAACTGGGAGAATATAGCATCAAATTCATTTAGATGAGTAGCGATACTATTTGTGTCCATCATGTGGCCATATATCTTTCTCATGAGTTACACTTTATTTGATGCCATTTCTTTCTCGTATGTATTGCATAACTTCTTCCAAAGCTCCTCGACACTTCCACAATCCAATATTGTAAAGTAAATATTATCTACTAGGTGAAATTAAATAGTAGAGGTCGCCCTTTTATCCAACTGATCCCAATCATCTTCATCCATGTTACCATGCTTCTTTTAGATTCCATTTATTGGCTTCCATTGCCTCCTCTGAATCAACACATCTTTAATGTGATTCTTCAATAAAGCAAAGTTTGTGCCATCAAATTTTGGGATCTCAAAATGGTCTTTGCCTTGCAAGTTATAGCTCCTCATTGGAACATTGGCACTAGAGTCTGATCCACTAGATGTGCCTGAGACCTCTAATGCCATGGTGATATAGAACTGAATAGAATGGTAATGGAGCTAGAAGAGTCCAACACTAGTAAGGCTAAAAAAAATGATAACTAAGTATGAGATTCTAGGAAGAAATTTAATAGAGTCTTCGCATAAGAATGAATTAATGAACAATTATGAACAACCAAAAGGATTATGTGATAGTAATGTGCTCACACCAATAAGTGTATGAAGGAGTAAATCAACCATTGTTTAGTTGACATAACCAAGAAATCCAAGAATCTCATAAAACTACAAGTACTGACATGTTAGCCTATGTAGTGAATCATTGATTCCACTACATATAATCAATTACCTGAAAGAAGCCAACTAGGATTATCAAGCACTATGAACAACTAGCATACATCTTCTATGGCGTGGTTGAGTAAGTCTTCCACCTGCCTCACCAAAGAGACCTTGACATTTGGGTGTCTCTCAGTTAAGAAAACCTGCAAAATATAGCAAAATAGACTTCTGAAATTTAGTAGTCCTGAAATATTTTTGCACTGTGTATATCAATATCAATTCGCCCTATCCTTTTGTGTTCTCATTTTGTATAGAGCAATTCCTTCTTATCTCATCTTAATCATCGCGTGTTTGAAGTCCTCGAAAAATAAGTCTTCATTCTCAGCGTACGCTTGAGCTAATGCACTGGTCGTTGGTCGTTGAGCTTTTCAGGTTTGTTATTGTATCCCGTGCTCTGTGATGTCTTTTCTTTTTTTCTTTTCTTATGATGCAGGAATGTGACAGCTCCGTACATCTGAGTCCTGAACTTCACTACGCGGTCTGGAGGCAATTGATGAAGCGAAGCGAGCACTTGAACAAGAATGTCTGTGCAGACATTATTCAATAGGCTGCTCGGCATGCAGTTGTGCAGGTGAACATCATATACCATAAATGCATAGCGAAGTGATGTTTTATGCCGGGATATACTGAAGAGGAGTATGGACACCCGTTTTTACTTGATTGTTGATTTCATCTATTGTTTACTGAACGCAGAGTGGAGGTCAGTTTTACCCTCTTGCGACGATATCGAGTATCATAAAGATCCACAGAAGGAAGGGATTCAATGCCTGAGACTCTGGACGTTGGACTATAATTGCAGGCTGACTTCTCCTGATCATTGTCCAAAACGCACGCGGTTGTTATGAGTGAATCCAAAATGCATGATGCCCGTCTCATTGAATCCCTTCCTTCTGAAGATCTTTATAATACGTTCAGTAATCTGAAGATCTTTATAATACGTTCAGTAAACAGTAGATGAAATCAGTACTCACGTAAAAAGGGGTGTCCATACTCCCCTTCAGTAAATCCCGACATAAAACATCGCTTCGCTATGCATTTAAGCTATGTGATGTTCACCTACACAACTGCATGCCGAGCAGCCAACCGAATAATGTCTGCACAAGAAATTAAACGAGGACATTCTTGTTCAAGTGCTCGCTTCGCTTCATCAATCACCTCCAGACCGTGCAGTGAATTCCTATTTGGGCACCGAAATCTAGGATCCATATTTGGGAGAGAGAATCAACCATAAGAGCCTCAGGGGGCTCTTCAATCTTCAACATCAAAGAAGATGATGCAAGTAGTTGTTTAACATACCCATCGAGATTCTTCCCTTTACATTTAGTGTTCTTTAACACATAGCTGTCTTTCTTCATGTGTCCTTTTTTCTTATGAAAATAATGGCATTCAATATCCCTCTTCCTTGATTTACTTCTACTATTATCCCGTTGACCATTCTCTTCCTTGCTCTTGCTCTTGCTATGTTACTGATTCTTTTCTTGGTAAGCATCATGAACATTATTTGCATCTTGAGTTTGAGCGCGAACCATAGATTTTCTACAAATCTCCTCACTCAAGAGTGCTACACAAATCTAATCATAGGCCAGTTTACCACCATGTGCACTGTTACTAATAGCTGTGCAAAACGTATCCCATGATGATGGCAAGGTGCATAACAACAAGATCACTTTCATTTCATTATCTTGGTTCATGTTTTGAGCCTATAACTGGGAGAATATAGCATCAAATTCATTTAGATGAGCAGCGACACTATTTGTGTCCTTCATGCGGTCATATATCTTTCTCATGAGTTACACTTTATTTGATGCCATTTCTTTCTCGTATGTATTGCATAACTTCTTCCAAAGCTCCTCAACACTTCCACAATGCAATATTGTAAAGTAAATATTATCTACTAGGTGAAAATAAATAGTAGAGCTCGCCCTTTTATCCAACTGATCCCAGTCATCTTCATCCATGTTACCATGCTTCTTTTAGATTCCATTTATTGGCTTCCATTGCCTCCTCTGAATGAGCACATCTTTAATGTGATTCTTCAATAAAGGAAAGTTTGTGCCATCCAATTTCGGGATCTCAAAATGGTCTTTGCCTTGCAAGTTATAGCTCCTCATTGGAACATTGGCACTAGATCTGAAAAGAGCAAAGAGCGACGTAAAAAAGTTGGTGCATCATTAATCATTAATGGATACAAAGTTTACGATATATTTTAAATGAATGTCGACCAATATTTGGAAAGATAATTTGACAAGCTTAATTAAAATTAAGCATCAATAATGAAGATAATTTATATTAAGCTTAATTTATATTAAGCATCAATAATTTGACCAATATTTGGAAAGATAATTTCTATCGTTTTTAGCCCTAATGTTATGTAAGAAAGGTGTTTCCTCTTGAAAAGTGTAAAAGTCAGTCACGCCCGTTTCCTATCTGATTCTGTTTTGTATCTTGTTTTCCATTAATATATTTTTAAGCATTGTTTAATAAAAAATAAATATATGCATAAATCATAATTTAACATGGTAAATCCCTAATATCATAAAGGAAATGAAGAGAAGAATTAAAATAAAAAAAGGGAACACAACAAAATAATATCATAAATTAAACTGGCAAACACCTACAATAATTTAAATCAATATTTTGATGGAATAAATTTCAATACTTTTGATCAAATGTTTATTGGTCAAATACACTAGGTCAGGAGAATATTGCATTGAAAAGTTTTCAAGTTAAAAATAAGAAAATATCAAAATCTTATTAAGAAAATACAAAATATAAAAAACAAAGTTGGAATCCAACGTAATTTTACTATTCGACATGATGTGAGCCCTTACGCCCCATCAAACACCTCCCCTCCATCCGTTCAACATCCCTACATCCCTAGTTTTCCATCCCCTCTTCAAACTCCTCCATTAGACATGATTTCTCTGTGTCCATATTCAATTTTCATATCTAGATTGTGTGGTGGGTTCAATATCTAGTGAAATCTTGTGTGAGCTAGCATGACAAACTATCTTCTGTCCTTTGGCCTTGGTGATGCTTCTTGCTAGGAATAACAGAGTCAACTTCTCTCTTTTATGATGCCATCTGTTGAAGAAAAGACTTATATACACTTACTTCTCTAGTGGGAAAATTGCAAGCTTATTAGTAAATTACAAGAATGAAAGGTTCATCTATTATACTAATCCTAGAGTACAAAAGGAAGATTATATACCACTAATAGGTATTCAAAACAAGTGTTTGTATGCATGCCTTTGTAATGGGTCTTATATGCCGATATCAATCTTTGCAAACGACGAGCGACCAAAGAGCAAAGAGCGAGCAAGCAAGTGAGGTACACATGCATATACACACACATACATACACACATATGCATACACACACATGCATATACATACATGCACATACATACACACATATGCATAGACACATGTAGTAGTATATACACAAACATATACACACATGTTGTAGTATACCCAAGGGAAGCCTAGACCCATACCACCTTGCATGGAAGTTGTAGTATACCCAAGGGAAGCCTAGACCCATACCACCTTGCATGGAAGCAAGAGGAGAAGAACAATGCCTGTGCATGCCAAAATATGCATCATTGACAATGACCTCCTAACCTTCCTGATCCCCATTACACCGATGGATGATATAAGAAGAATCTTTTGCTACTTGAAGAGGGATGTAGAGATGAAGTTTAAGAAGACTCTTTTCCAAGAGATTTCAAATTCCAACTACTAAACTTTCAAGCAACGGTTAAAATGTATAAAAGTGAGATCAACCTTTTTCTCTTCATCATACACCAAATTTCATGTCATGTTATGCGCAATTAAGAATCGATTATCTGTTTTTTTTTATTTTTAAATAAAGTGGAACTTTGGCTGAAGCCTAAACTCTCTTTGCATGAATTGATTGAAAGAACAATTGTACAAATGAATAGGAATAGTATCAGTGGGACCCCTTGTATCCCACAAAGAAGGGGTTGAATTGCCCAAAGGCAAACACTAAGAAAAATTGCCCGAAGACATCTGGTTTGATATGACTTGAAGGCATTATATTGGCCTTAGGCCCACACATGTCCTACCTAGAGGGAGGTTTGAACCCTCACCCCCGCCTCAAGAGTTGGAAGGCCCAACCACCCACTCTAACATGCACATACTACTATCTACATAGCCCTTTTGAATCAAAATTCCATCTCAAATATTGTTGTGGAACCTAAAGTTGAGTGCAGTATTTCCTTAACTCCTTGGACAACAAGTCCATGGTGTGTGGTAGACTGGCAAACACATTGGATCCTAGACAAAAGGTCGCAGATTCAATATGTGGAGTGTGTGTATCTTGGCAAAATCATGTGTCAATTAGCATTACAAACTGTCTCATGTCCTCTAACCTTGGTGATGCTCCTTGCAAGAAATAACAGATTCAACTTCTCTATTTTTTGATGCCATCTATTGATGCTCAGTGTTGATATATTTAGGTAGTGATGTGTGTGAACACTCTAGGACCGCCAGGGCACTTTTTTCCCTCTTTAGGAGGTTTTTTTCCCCCGGCTTGTATATACGCCTATTGCCCTAATGGGCTACTTATCTTTGTACATTCTCTAGTAATACATTCAGTCTTGTGTGTTGTGCTCCAAGCTTCTTCCTCTTCCTTGTGCTGTTCGCGTGCACGTCTAACTCCAACAATTGGTATCAGAGCAAGTCGTTGATTCTTCTAGGGCGCCGTCGACACTCCTCCGTTTGCAGTCTCATGTTCGCACAAAATTTGGTGAGCATACTCAGGGTGTTTTCGAGATCTAAACGGCTTCGCTCTGTGGTGCCGAAATCGCGATCTGAGCTCGTTTCGGCCTCCGAACGCACTATCACAGTGCTTGTGCAGGCTATTTCGTCCTTTTGTGCCAAAGGTATATACCAGTTTCTGTTCGCCAGTTTAAGCGTCTCGAAGTCTGCTACAGGTCTAGCAGAACTCGTCTGGGCAGTTCTGTTCAACTTTTTGAGATACAGTCAATTTTCTGCATCAAGGTATTTTAGTCACCGGCCATGGCTGAAAGCAGTGATGTATTCCGTATGTTGGCTGTTGAGGATAAGTTGGATGGTACCAACTACCCATTATGGGCTTATATGATGCGACATGTACTGGTTGCAAAAGAATTGTGGAACATTGTGCAGGGTGTTGAAAGACGTCATGTTACACCTGTAACAACAGGTACTGCAAATACAGGTGTTGGAGCTGATGAAGATGGTGTCGAAGATGATATTCCACAGATTCCTGTTCGTGCTGCTGGTTCTGTTGCACCTACTGCAGAGCAGATTCGTTTGGATGGCAGAGATGCCCAGGCACATGCATTGATAGCTTTGTCTGTCAAACGTGCCATTATTCCTCACATTCGCTCTTGCAGAACAGCAAAGGATGCTTGGGATACACTTACCACTTTGTACCAGGCTAGGAATGAGGCTCGTGTTGCTTACCTCCGAAAACAGTTGGAGAGTGAGCACATGAATGAAGGTGATTCGATGGACAGTTTTCTTACAAAGATCAAAGACCTGAAGGAACAATTGATTTCTGCTGATGAGGTTATACCAGATAGCTCACTTGTGCAGACCGTTCTGAATGGCCTTCCTGATTCATATCAGAGTTTTGCCTCTACTCTTCGATTGATGATGAAAGGCAATCCAAATGCCTTGTCATTTGAGGAATTAGTCTTTGTTCTGTTGCAGGAAGATCAGTCTAGGCAAAACAGGTCCATTATGCGTGTTGCAGATCAAGCTTTCCTGGCTAGTCAGAAGGGCAAAGGAAAATGGAGCTCTTCTACTAGTAAGCAGAAATCTGCAAATGCTGCACAATCGAAGAACCAGGATAAAGATGAGAAGAAATCAGAAAAGCAGAAATTGTTCTGCAAGTACTGTAAAGGAAATGATCATATTATAAAGAACTATCCAAAACTGGCTGCTAAAGAGGCAAAGAAGAAAGAGGCTGGAATGGTTGTTGCAGAGGCCTCTACACCAAAAACAGAGTCTGCAAATCTTGTGCAGGAAGAAGAATGGGCGTTTACTACTGTTTGCAGTTTTGACCCATCTTCTCATGATCAGTGCATGTCTGCAGTAGACTCAGATGTTTGGTACTTTGACAGTGGGGCAACCAAACATATTACCTCGCAGCGCAGTTTCTTCTCTTCACTCGAGCCTGCCCCTACAGGGAATACTGTCACATGCGCCAATAACTCCTCTTATCCTGTTATGGGAGTTGGTAAGATCATTCTGACTACTGCTGATGGTAGTTCTTTCACTTTGTCAGATGCTTTATTTGTGCCAGGGATCAAAAAGAACCTGTTATCAGTTTCTGCATTAGCCAAGATTGGCTTGGTTGTGAAATTCGTTGATGACAGGTGTACAGTCCATGATCTCTCAAATGGCGATGTGATTATTGCTTCTGGCATTTTATGTCGTGGGCTGTATAAGCTCATAGACTATGAAAAATGATGATTCGGCATGTGCAGTTCATGATTCTCAGGCTATGTCAGATGCAAAGCTTTGGCATGCACACTTTGGTCATCTGAATTTTGCTACTTTGTTACGCCTGCAGAAATCTGAAATGGTGTCCTCTTTGCCCAAACTTGAGGCACCTGGAAAACATGTTTGTGAAGGCTGTATTTTGGGCAAAATGCAGCGTTCTTCCTTTCCAAAAGATGGTTCAGTTTGGGCTATGCAGAAATTGAAGCTTGTACATAGTGATGTCTGTGGTCCTATGCAGACACCCTCTTTTGGAAATTACCTTTACTTCGTGACTTTCATTGATGATTTTTCCAGGCATGCATGGGTATATCCACTCAAAGCAAAGTCCGAAGTGTTCATGTGCTTCAAACAGTTTTTGGTTTTGGCTGAAAATCTGTCAGCATGTAAAATGGGCACCCTCCATTCTGATCGAGGGGGGGAATATATGTCTTCAGATTTTAATGCATTTCTAGCTGAACGTGGGATAAAACACCAGTGTACAGTGTCGTATACACCTCAACAGAATGGAGTTGCTGAACGAAAGAACAGGTCACTCATGGAGATGGCGAGGTGCATGGTCAAAAGTTAGGCTTTACCACATAGTTTTTGGCTTGAGGCTGTCATGTGTGCAGCATATGTACTGAACAGGTGTCCCACGAAAGCGTTGCAGTCTATCACTCCATATGAGGCTTGGCATGACCGCGAGCCATCTGTTGCTCATCTGTGTGTTTTTGGTTGTTTGGCATATGCATTAGTGCCTGAACAACATCGCAAAAAATTGGATGATAAGGCAGTAAAATGTATTTTTGTTGGGTACAGTTCTGAAAGTAAAGGCTATTGTCTGTATCATCCACAGACTAAACGCATTCTGGTTAGCCGTGATGTTGTCTTTGTGGAAGATGCTATTCAGCCATTGCTTTCATGTACTAAGGAGACATCTGTTAGCTCCAAAGACATGTATGATACTTTGATGCCTCTTTTTACAGGTGGACAGGCTAGCGCTGGTCCTAATGAGGCAACTTCTCAGCCTTTGCAGGTTTCATATGATGATGCAGATCATGCCATTTCTGATGCAGATTTACATGATGCACTTGTTGATGAGAGAGCTGATATTGAACAGGCAAAAACTATGCCAAAATGGCTGGTGCAGACTCTGCGTGACAGCAAATTAGATGCACCTTTGTCATATCGTACTCGTTCAGGCTCTCATAGTACCTCCTTTGCATCAGATTGCTATGCTATGGCTGCATCTAGTCTCTGTGATGAGAATGAGCCTGTTTCTTTTGATGAAGCACAAAATTCAGAAAATTGGATGGCTGCTATGCAATCTGAATATGATGCTATAATGAAGAATGGTACATGGTCTTTATGTGACTTGCCTCCTGGCAAGAAGGCCATTGGCACTAAGTGGGTATACAAGCTGAAGCGTAAACCTGATGGTACAGTTGACAGGTATAAGGCTAGGCTTGTTGCAAAGGGTTATGCGCAGGAAAGAGGCATTGATTTTGATGAGACCTTTGCACCTACATGCCGTATGACTATTGTTCGGAGCATTTGTGCACTTGAAGCCCATCATGGTTGGAATGTACATCAGTTGGACATTAAAACAACATTTCTGAATGGTGACTTGCATGAAGAAGTGTATGTTTTTCAGCCCCGTGGCTTTGTGCAGAAAGGGCATGAAAACCAGCTGTGCAGGTTAAAGAAGGCGTTATATGGTTTAAAGCAAGCACCACGTGCTTGGTATGAAAAAATACATGCCTATCTGATTGCACATGGTTTTGAGAACAGTCCAACTGAAAGCACCTTATATGTTAAGCGTGCTAATGATGTGCTTTTGATCATTGTTGTCTATGTAGACGACATGCTGCTCACTGGTCCTCTTGAGAAGCATATTGCTGATTTCAAGGCTGATTTGCATGCCTCATTTGAGATGTCTGATTTGGGGCATTTGCATCACTATTTGGGCATTCAGTTTATGCAAGTTGATGGTGGAATGGCTTTGTGTCAAACGAAATATATTGACACATTATTGCAGCGTTTTGGCCTTGAAGACTGTAAGCCTATTGCCACTCCTATGGAGACAGGTTTACGATTGAGTCTTCATGATGCTGGAGATGCATTTGATGCTGTTCTCTATCAGCAGGCTGTTGGATGCTTGATTTACTTATGCATTACTCGGCCAGATATTCAGTTTGCTGTCTCACAGATGAGCAGGTTTATGCATTGCCCAGGAGTCATGCATTGGAAAGCGGTTAAGCGCATCTTTCGCTACTTGAGTGCTACTCGGCTACTTGGGTTGTTTTATCCCAAGGGGGGATCACTACCGCCAGATTTGCATGCTTTTTCTGACTCAGATTGGGTTGGTTGCTATGACACTCATGTGTCCACCAGTGGTTTTTGCTTCATGCTTGGTAGCTCATGTATATCTTGGTTGAGCAAGAAGCAGCCTACTGTGGCCACTTCCAGTTGTGAGGCTGAGTATAGGGTAGCTTTCACAGC
This sequence comes from Ceratopteris richardii, assembly GCA_020310875.1. Lineage (NCBI taxonomy): Eukaryota > Viridiplantae > Streptophyta > Polypodiopsida > Polypodiales > Pteridaceae > Ceratopteris > Ceratopteris richardii. The sequence goes on along the minus strand of CM035420.1, from coordinate 138,558,405 downwards.
GACTGTTGAGTGTGTGTGGCTCAGACGCCTTATGGATGATTTGGGTGTTGGCAAGTCTTCTGCCACCACCATCTTCACTGACAGTCAGAGCGCATTGGCAGTTGCGAGGAACCCTGTGTTCCATGCTCGCACTAAGCACATTGAGGTGCATTATCACTATGTTAGGGAGAGGTTCTCTGCTAGGGAGATCAGCTTGGCATATGTGCCCACGCAGGAGAACATTGCAGACCTTTTCACGAAGGCTCTGCCTAGGGAGAAGTTTGAAGATTTCCGCAAAGCTTTGGGCTTACTTCCTTTTGTGGAGTGATTTCCACATAGCTCGGCACTTCCTTATACATGAGTGCCAGCTCCTTATTCACCGCATCACTCCGAGGGGGGATTTGTTGATATATTTAGGTAGTGATGTGTGTGAACACTCTAGGACCGCCGGGGCACTTTTTTCCCTCTTTAGGAGGTTTTTTTCCCCGGCTTGTATATACGCCTATTGCCCTAATGGTTTACTTATCTTTGTACATTCTCTAGTAATACATTCAGTCTTGTGTGTTGTGCTCCAAGCTTCTTCCTCTTCCTTGTGCTGTTCGCGTGCTTCCGCAGACGTCTAACTCCAACACTCAGGCACTTGAAAACTGTTAATCTTCAAGCATTTATACCATTTAAAAACCTTCACCTTTTTCATCAAACACATTTTAATGATGCATGCAAAAAAAGGATCATTGATATACATGTCACTAAATTACCTTCTTAGTCTCCCTTCTCTATCACTTCTGAGAGTTTTTGTGAGATTTTCCTTGTTTTATAATTTTTAAAACTTGTTTTATGTTTTTCTTCTTGTTTTTTGTTGGACTTAGGCTAGTTGGTTTTTTTCTTTTTTATTTCTTTTTTTTTTCTTGTTGGACTTCTCTAGTGCAAAAATTGCAACCCTATTAGTAAATCACAATAATGAAAGGTTCATATATCATGCTAATCCTAGAGTACAAAGAGAACACTCTATACCACTAATAGGTCTTCAAAAGAAGTGCGTGTATATGCACACTCTACATATAAAGGTTTCCTCTTGGCATGTTTGCTTTGATTGCTCTCCTTGGTTCATGTGGCAATTGGATTGAAGGGATGCTCCTCTTGGCATGTCTGCTTTGTCTGTTCTCCTTGAGAACGTACTTGGGTATCCACTTCTATTCATGTTGCCATTGAGATTCTATTAATTTCTTTGAAATTTAGCGAAATTATATTTGAGATGAAAGGCGTTGCCATTGAGCTTCTAATAGCTTCTTTGACTTACTTGAATTTAAGTAAATTATTATTTGAGAAGAAATTCATTGATTTATAAATATCTTAAACTTCATGTTGATGTTTGATGGAAAGTGTCTTTGTCTTAGAACAACTTTTAGGGTCATTCTTAGCAACCCAAATTTATGCATACATACATACATACATACATACATACATACATACATGCATGCATATGCATACATGCATATGCATACATGCATATGCATACATGAGAGAGAGAGAGAGGGATATGCATACACACATGCATATGCATATGTATATATATACATGAATGCATATGCATATGCATATGTATATGTATACATGTATGCATATGTATACAAGCTTAAGCATGCATATGCATACAAGCAAGCATATGTATATGTATATGTATACATGTATACATATACAAGCAAGCATATGCATATGTATATGTATATGTATACATGTATGCATATGCATATGCATACATGTATGCATATGCATATGCATACATGTATGCATATGCATATGCATATATGTATGCATATACATACATGTATATGTACATGTATGTATACAAGCAAGCATATGCATATGCATATGCATATGTATACATGAATGCATATGTATACAAGCTTAAGCATGCATATGCATACAAGCAAGCATATGCATACAAGCAAGCATATGCATACATGAATGCATATGCATATGCATATGTATATGTATACATGTATGCATATGTATACAAGCTTAAGCATGCATATGCATACAAGCAAGCATATAACAGTGAGTCATAACAAACGAGAACTATGTCATAAAAAGAGAAACTCTATGCACTAAAATAGCATTTTTTAGGGTAGCAAAAGTTCGCTAATTTTAGAGTACCTTATCTAAAGTGTTTAAGAGAGAATTATGAAATGGATAAAAAAAGCCTTATTTTCTGAGAATACTCATTTAGCTTGGATCGAACAAAAAGGAAATGAGCTAGAAAAGGCTAAAAATTGAACCTTTTTTATTCTCTGAGTGTTATGTACTGCTAGAACTTCTTAAAAACATGAGGTTTGTGGAGCAAATCGATGCCTGGCATCGAGTTTCAGATAAAGTCGATGCCTGGCATCGACTTCCCACATACAAGTGGTTTTCATCATATGTGTGTTAAACGTGCCTATTTCAAGAATAGAAAAGTGGCCAAAAAAGCTCAAAGTCGATGCCTGGCATCGACTTTTGGTTGCAAGTCGATGCTAGGCATCGAATTTTCATTTTTGGACAGTGAGACTTACTAAAACAGGCAAAAATTCCACTTTTGGAAGTCATACAGGGTCATCTTGTGAAGGCTATATCTTGAGTTCTAGAGATCCGTTTCTCGCATATGATAGCTTCTTGGAAAGCTCTACTCTTCTACTTTTATTCATCAAAAGATCTTGGATAAATGATATTTGAGCAAAGAGAAATTATCAAAATACTGAAGGTATGTCATTTTAGTGACTAGAAAAATCTGAAGAAGTAAAGTTCTTGGTTTTGGCTATCATTTCTCAATGTTTTTAGTGGAAATGAGTCAATGGTGACCATAGAGGTTGTCTAGTGTCACATTAGTTCATTTCTTTTGATGTTTCACACATCAACACTTATGTCATACTCTTCCTTCTAGATTTTTTTAATGGAAATATATATTCCATACTTTCTTAGAGCAACAAATATAGATTTTTGCAAGATGTCCATGCTAGACATTGGAATCTCACCAAAAATTAGAGGAAAACAAATGAGGCTATGTTGTTCATTATTGCACAAATAGATAGTCCGTGGCAAGGCTTTGATTATGGATAATATAATCACACCTCTTTGTGCATGCAAAAGGGACTCAAAGTGCAGTAATGAGGATTGAGAGAGACTATCTCCACTTCTGTGATTCTTGCCAAACACCTTCTATGTGCATATATCTTTGGTATGGAAGTATAGAGGGAAGCTCATCACTCATTAGCGTGTGTGGATTGTGTGACTTGTAGGTGGCGTAGATAGGCTCTCTTGTCTCTTTATTTGGAGCATCGATGTTCGTGAGTGGATCAATTCTCACTAATGATGACTAAAATTCACTAACAACAAAGCATACTCAAAGTCTAGAGGGAGGCACGACTAATAGAGTGCGTTAGAAGATATTTTTACCTCATGTTGTCTTTCCATGCCCACAAAGTATAGATGATCATCAACACCTTGGTGTAGACGTCTCAGCAAGAAAAAAGTGAATTTTACATTTTTTCTTTCATTCTCAGCGAGAAGTCGATGCCTGGCATCGACTTCTCGCTGAAAACTATACTTTTCAGCAAGAAGTCGATGCCTGGCATCGACTTCAGCGAGAAGTCGATGCCAGGCATCGACTTCTTGCTGAAAAGTATAGTTTTTAGCGAGAAGTCGATGCCAGGCATCGACTTCTCGCTGAAAAGTATAGTTTTCACTTTAACAAAGTAAAAAAGACCACATTTCGCTTTCAATGCATGCAATATGTTCTCACAAAGTAATAGATTCAAACGTGATATATCTTTTTAACTTTGACCATGATAATGCTCAGAGAGAGAGAAAGGGGAGAGAGGGAGAGAAATGCGATTTTTCAAAGGATAAAGACTCGGGGCAAGGAAAAAAGCAATGTCTTAGAGTATTTGATTAGCGTAACTTGAACAAAGTTTTATTGAAGTCTCTTAGCATTTAAAAACTAATAGATTTATTTCATAGAATGTGCAACGATGAACAATAAAGTCTCTTTCATTTGGATTATTAGACATCAAATAATCATGTATGATGATATGCATGGTGTTTTCTCTCAATATTTATAGTCAATTTAATCTCATCTATTTCATTTTGATCTCATGGTGTTTTTTTGGCATAATTGGCTATTATTACTAGTACACATATATGACCACCTAGTTGTTGTATGATTATGCTTTGTATTGTCAAGAGCAAGCGTTGACTTCCTTATATGATTCACTCTTATTTTTCACATAAAAGTCTTAAAACATCATGGAAAATGCATCCTTTGTAGACGTATTCTAATCCCTTTTTAAAATGGCATAAAATTATGCTTTATGTGGCCTTGAAATAAAATGAATTACTTTTCAATTTCCATTTTCATGAAATCATGTAGTTTTAATCATCTATGATTTGTTAAAGTTCTAATTGGAATTTGTAATGTTGAATATAGCATGTTTTTATAAACAAAAATTGAAATAAAGATTGAGACAAAGTATCATGAAATAAAAGCATATGATTTTCATGCCCTAATTAAAATGGACCTTATCATTTCTATGGAACAATTGAAAATAGGCTAATTTTTCCTTGTTTTTAGCATACTTTTGTAATTTTTAAAGGAGAACATGTCTTTGTTCTCGTTTGTTATGACTCAGTGTTATATGTATATGTATATGTATACATGTATACATATACAAGCAAGCATATGCATATGTATATGTATATGTATACATGTATGCATATGCATATGCATACATGTATGCATATACATACATGTATATGTACATGTATGTATACAAGCATATGCATATGTATATGTATACATGTATGCATATGTATATGTATACATGTATGCATATGCATATGCATATGTATACATGAATGCATATGTATACAAGCTTAAGCATGCATATGCATACAAGCAAGCATATGCATACAAGCAAGCATATGCATACAAGCAAGCATATGCATACAAGCAAGCATATGCATACATGAATGCATATGCATATGTATACATGAATGCATATGTATACAAGCTTAAGCATGCATATACATACATTGGATGAGATGAGATCTTCATATTGCATCAGATGGGATCTCCACATACACATTGGGGTGCACATGATCATGACGAATCGAAGATATATCATATCTGTAATGGAGCTCCAGTTATGGATGCGGCGGGAAAGTCAATGCGTCAGCGTATACGACAACTCTGCTCTATCGAATTCAATCGTTCACTAATGTTAAAATGGACCGAATAGGATAGAGACTCTAAAAATCATATCACACAATGCATATATGAAGAGTACCAGCCAGCACCTGGCAATCCTATTGTGAGTTCCGAATGGATTCAACATACAGCACGCGAGGTGATGTCGCATCGACGATCGGAAGCTCGCAATACTTTCAAAGCAAGCTTACCGAAGCCTGTATGGCTAGATGCCGAAGAATGGGAATTGATTCAGGAGGAGCATCAACATACTCCTGATAGGTATCCTCAACAGAGAGATGCGGCGGCCACACGTTTAGATACGATTGGAACGTCGCATTTAGGTAGTGGCGGATACGACAGTATGCGCTACCAATTTGTAAGTATGATGTTAATTATTGAAGTTGTTTGTGTTAAGTATATTATGTATATTCATCTAACATTTTGCATATTTACTATAGGAGTTGGCAGTGGGTCGTCCTCGAACACGAACTAAAGAATCATATGGATATCGACATGGACTGACTGCACTGTTATAAGACTTAAAGGGACGCAGTGCAATCATCTCATGGGAGATTATTCTTGATTAGGTAAAGTTATATCTTGGTTTCGTGTTTTTAGTTGTTGTTTATAAATGTCATGCTAATTGGTCTTATTTTATACATATGTTTTGTTGCAGGATAGTAGGTGTAAATATTTTGATCAATGCCACAATTTTGTATCACACTCGCATACGACAATGATGAACCATAATTTTGTATTCGATTCCTATATGGAAGTGTTTTGTCACATTGCCACAATTTTGTATTACACTCCTATGTGGCAATGATGTACCATAATTTTGTATTCGATTCCTATATGGAAGTGCTTTGCCACACTTCTGTACATTTTTCATTTATGGAATATATGACTTTCTATACATGAATCATTGTTCATTTTTGCTCATATAAGTTTATGTTTTGGTTGCCATTAGAGTACATAACACATGTACTCAATTGGGCAGAGTGTATTGTCTTTTGCCCAACAACATCATGTTGTAGCAAAAGACAACACACTCTGCCCAAAAAAATTTGTGCAGGTATGGTCGTCGGTATACGCGTAGGTAGCTCCAGTATGGTCGTCGGTATATGCGCCGGTACACCCAGCGCGGACGTCGGTATGGACGTCGGTATGTGCGTCGGAAATACCGACGCTTATACCGATGCTCACAGCGGCGCTTTCTTTCCAACGCCTATACCGACTGTAACACCGACGTTGCGAAGAAATCACGCCCGTTCATTTGCCTCGGTAGTAGCCTCAGTATACCCTCGATATGTTGTAGTTCCATATCAATAATGTAGGCTTCAACGTAAACCTCTTAATCCTAGAAATTCTACTAGTGAGGATCTAATGGTGATTAGAGTTATCTATGTGCCTATTAATGAATCCACTAGGATACACTCACCTTTATTACCACCTAATTTCCAAGTATGATCTTATATTGAGGAAATATTATCTTTGGGCTATCCACCTTTTAGTGCATTCCATTCTATTCACTTTGTTCATCTCTTGGTTGCATCCATTATTATTGGTTTCTAATTCACTCTAAGGCTTCTTAATGTGCTTCTTCTCATATCACTCTTCTTCTTGTTTGGGCTTTTGGACTTGTAGTAAGAAAGCTAGTATATTTTTGGTAAGAAGTTCCCTCTAAAACTTCGCTCTTCATCTGTTAATGTAGTTGGATAAAATGGCCCCATCTAGTTTTGCTAGAGTTATAACTCCTCCGAAAGAGATTCTATTGATTGGTAGGAGTTTGTAACCTCTTTTTTGGAGCTTCTTAACATGTTCACTCAATTTATTCAAAATCACTAATTCTTCAACTTGCAATACCTTGTCCTTTATATGTGCATTATACTAAACTTTCTACCTAAGTTTGACTACATATATCCTTCCTCTCACTTGCAGATGGTTTTATTATAGATTTTTTGTTTGTTCCAGCTATTGTGACAACTCATGGCTAGTCCATGCAGTCTTTGGACACTCACAAGATAGGTACTAAGAAAAAAATTGGGGAGAATAGTATTTTGGTCCTAGACTAGATTGAATGTGTGGTTCTAGGGGCAGTTTTGTAAGTCACTCTGAATGCTCATATATTATGATGTAGTTTCTTGTTCCAATCACATCTCCCATTGTTAAATATTGTTGTTTAGAAAGTATAAATGGGATCCAATGAAATCTATACCCAACATTCAAAAGCTCTTGCACTAATAATTTATCTAAGGGGCTTCATGAATGTGAAGCCCACATCCTATCCTAAAGAGTTGATTTCCTAATATAGCATAAACCTTGCATTCCTCTTCTAATGCTATTTGTCTTGTTGCACTTGCACATGTAGAGTACACCTTATATTTCAAAAAATCTTCTATTATTCTACTCCATTCTAGTAGTACTATTGGATGATCTACACAAGAAAGCTTTATTGGTTGCTATTCTTAATAGTTACAATAATTCTTCACATGCTTATATACATCATTTTCCATATATGACCAACATACTCCAAGTCAACATAACTTCTATAAATTCCTAGACTTATCTTCATGCTTTTCCCATATGTTCTTGTGGGATTGTTGGATTAAATTCATCCTTTAATCATCTCTTACACATCTTAGGTAGAATACCACGTGAGTACTCAAAGTATAAGTGTCATAATAGGACATGGTAGTTACTTTCTTTCAACACCATGTGAGTACTCAAAGTATAAATGACATCATAGGATTTGGTAGTTCCTTGCCTATATTTGCATTGATCTTATGATTGGGACCATGAATAAAAAATGATTTCCATCATTTTAGCCAAAGATGCAACTAGCTTTAGGTTGAAAAGGTATGTGTCTAGGAGCTCATTAGTGACTCCAATGGTCACTATGTGCCATTCTCAATAGATGGTTAGCACACACATTATTGTTTCCCTTTTTTAATACCATTTCAAAGTCAAACTCCCTAGGCCATAAAAAGATGTAACTAATTTTCTAGTCTTATACTGGTTGTTAACCAAGTATATATAGCAATGTTTGGTGGTCTAGAAAAAAACTTGAGCTTGTTAGGTAGGAGGTAATTTATAAACATCTTTACTCGATAGTCCATTCCTATAACTTCTCTGTTGGTATTGTATAATTCATTTTTACACTATTAATTTTTCTGCTTGCATAACCAATTGGATGATCAAGTTTTCCTTCATCTATGAGTTGTGCAAGAATTCTCGTGATTGCAAAATTGGAAGAATCCATATGAATGTTTGATGATCTATTCCAATCTTGCACTCTAAGAATGGGAGGTGAGCTCAAGTGTTTCTTTATTCATCAAGTCCTGTTTTGCAATCATCAATCGAGTTGAAGTTAATCAATATGCCATATAATGGTTTTTATGTGATAGCATACATCTAGATAAATGTATAGTACTATCAAACATTCATCCACAAGGATCATGATATGGCATCAAGAAGAAAGCATGGAGCATTAAGAATTAAGAAATATGGCATCAATAATAAAGGATGGAGCATTATGAATTAATATGCGGACATGAAGATGATGATATCTCCCCTCCAAGATCAAGGGATGGACATAGCATATCATAAAGCTAAGCATTTAGTTCCAATTATTCTTGATTTTCATATCTACTTTCCTTAGATTTCATTATCTTTGCATACATTCATAATTGATTGTACTTCAATTATGGATATGTTCCAAATGCAATTATAAGGTACTTGAAGCATTGGTTAAGCAATCATACAGGATTTGCAAAAGGGAATCAAGCATGTCCAACACATTCATGCATCGATCCATTGAAATGAATGAACATATGTGCATTTCCCCTTTACAAATGATGGTTCAATGTAACCGTTACTATCCATGTGAAAGGTCAAATGGCCATCAGACACTTTTGTATATGCCCACTAATAAAACATATAGTTTCTTGCTCAGTCATATATTGTAAGTTTGGCTGCATTTGTATGATCTAAGAAATTTGTGTATGCCCACCCACCGATGGCTTTCTCCAAGGCCTATGACTAAGGCGCTGACCAAGGCACAGACCTTGGCATACCTTGTCATTCGAGCCAACAAAGTCACCATTGGCTGCACATGATAGAGGACATGAGAGATCAAGGAAGATGGAGGTTCCTGGTGTTTCTCAAGAGGTCACCCATCTGAGTATGTTCCCCCTAGAGCTCGCATAATTAAAAAGCTCTCTTAGCATTAAGCTACACTCTTGTGGTTTCTGAACAAGGGGAAAGACTAAGCTTAATCTTACCTTGAACATCTTTTGGGCCCTCAAAGCTTCATTCTTTGCTTTTGAAGCCTATTTTGAAGCATTTTTGGGGGGTGATTCTTGGAGCCATTTTGGAGTACTTTTGTGCATAGTTATCTCTACACAAGTTCAAGCACATTCAAGAAGAGTGCTCTTACTTCTCAAAAAATGAATATTCACCTTCGAGGATATGTTCTCAACCACACTAGTAAATCTACATGTTTCTCAAAAGGTTTTAGTTGTGGTGGGAGTAGCCACTACACATCTATGCAGGGTTTTGGTGCCTAAAGAAAAGAGTTGATACACAGTTGCAGGTGTTGTTGGCTAGTGTTTGGGTTGTGAATTCAGCCTTTCGGTGCCATTTTACTGCATATATTGAGCACATACACACTATGTATTCTTTTGTGGATACTACTTATGTATGACCATGCGGTCATTGATACAACGGTTATGTTTTTTGCATAAACCCTTTTACCTTTGATAAAGAGGGTCGTGGTGAGGTTTTCCTAACTAGGAGACACCCAAATGTTGAGGTCTCTTTCATGAGGCAGGTGGAAGACTTACTATAATAAAGTAAGTATATGATCTAAGGGTCTAACCAGTTCAGATGGGTCCAAAAATGGACACCGTTTGGTCACCCATGTGTATGAACAAAGATCTCGAATCTAGATTTACTAAGAAGTCATGTGCTCTTGTGAACAAGTGATCCACTTAGCTTAGTGGTTAAGTGTCAAGGATGTGAAGGACGAGGTCTTGGCTTCAATCCTATGGTGTACATGGGAAGAGTATTTTGCCCAAAGAGATCTAGAGCCTTCTAGAAGCTTCCACTTGAGTTAACTTGAGTTAACTAGGAAACTTCACGTACATGCAATTACATGTCTGACACATGGATGGTTAGGATTCAACTGCCCAAGAAGGCATTCCCCTAGAGAGGGCTATATATAGAGGCATTTGTTTGGGAGGAGATTCATCTCTCTAGAACATGGTGGTGGTCGTAATAGTCATTCTCTTGCATTGAAATCAGAACAAAGTTCTCATGGTGACCTTGGGGGACATCATCACCTTCATTATAAGTTCTTGTGACATCTTGCTAATCAAACTTTTGCACATCCTTTGCTCTATCTCAATTTGTGCATCTCTTCCTTATTGCTTTGTGCACATGCATATTCATTGGTGGTGGCAAAATGAATGAGGCAACGGATTGCAACTCACGAGTATTGAATGAGCGACCTAAGGATTCAGCTGTTATCAGTATAGTCCTCCGCTCTACCGACTGTTATGAATACCCTTTTGCTGTTATTGTATTCATTGATTTGAAGCAAGAAATGTGATGAAGAGTTTTAGCCACTATACTATCAAGCTTTATCATCATATGTATTCATTATCTTCAACTCATCACCGATTTGAATGCAACTGCATTATCAACTCATTTGAATTTATCATCTGAGATCCCTTAGCGGAATGCACTCCTTTGCATCATGATTATTTACATAGCTAAATCACTTGATCCACTTGTGGTGCAACTTCGCAAGTGTAGTGGTTAGTTCTAACCACAAAGATAATCACATAGTTTTGAATATATATCCAATGCTTGCACCGTGGAAGGGATTGCAACTCACATCTACTATGTGAAAAATAGCTCAGCTATCATTGATGCCCGTGAGTCACGATGCTTCAACTAAACCCAAAAGTGAGGTTTATATTATATTCATCTTCGTTGACTACCAAAAAGCACACATAGTTTTCTCTCTACACATAAGCAATCCCGAGTTGAAGCTGGAGCTCCCTTTGGAATATTTGGGTGTGGAAGAAAAATATTTTCATAAAATTCTTGCAAGATTTATGAAGAGTTCTTGGTCAAAGGAAGGGAGCTAGATCAAAGGGTTGGGTTCTTGATTTCCAACCACGAAGGAAGATGCTTCTTCTCAAGAATCAATGAAGGGATGTAGCTCTATTTAGATCTAAGTACTTTACAAGTTCATGTTTTCATTTCAATATTTGACTTGCTCTATGCTTTCATATAGAATGCATTGCTATTATCATTGAAGTAGCAAAGGAATCTTCAATTTTGAAATCATTGTATGCAATGTAATGGAAGCAAATTAAGAGAGCACCAAAGTATGGAAACACTTGTCAAGCATAGGCATGCATCTACGAAACAGTATTGGTGCATATCTCCTTTTCAAAGGATGTTTTCATGCATAAAACATGTTTTGTTCTTGCTTGATAAAGAAAGTTAATGCTCAAGTTTATCCTCATGAAGTGTTATATCTTTTTAAAAAGCTAGCAAGTATAATGTTTGTGCATGGATGGTTGGGAGCATGCATTGCTTGATTTGAGTTTGGTGCATGAAAGGAGAATGCCAACACGTGTATGCACTCATATGCATTTGCATGCAAGAACAGGCATTTGCATATGCATGATTGTTGGTTAAGTGGTTGAATACTTATACTTTTGTTACCTTCTTTTTGTAATGTGAGTTAGATAGCTAAGGAAAATAGAAAACTAGGTAGTTGCAAGGCTCCTAACTACCATCCAACTCAAGTAGCTAGTTTTTCTTTCCCAAATCTGATACTTAGGTATCACAAATTAGGAGTCTTGATTAGGAAAGGTAGGCCCTTCAAAAGTTAAGTGTTCAATCTTTTTGTTCATTGGAATGGCGAGAAATAGGGCTACTTGAAAATTTCCATGATGACTCTAAGTTTAGGAGAAATCTTAGAGAACCCTAACGACAAGACTAGATGTAGTCCTTAGCTTGGATTTAAGACATCAACCATCCAAGTAGGTTGATAAAGTTTCCTTTGGAAGTTTTATCTGATTCTATCCCAAATCGAACTTAAGTCAATTGAACTTTCAAAGTTCAAACGATAGTTTTTATTTTCCATAAGCGGCATCCCTAGTAAGGATGCAAAGTACCAAGAAGAACTATGCAATCTTTGTAAGTTCTCATTTGATTCCATCTCAAGGAGTGATGGAAATCAAAAGTTGAACCTTAGCATCAATTGAACTTTGACATTCATTAGGAGGATGTTAGGTTCCATGATTGCATGCTAAGCAAGTATGAAAACCTGAAAGAACTCTTCCTTTTAAAGGATTGGAGAGTTATTCTTGGTTTTGTAAGCTAATTGAAGCTTAATTAAAAGCCTTAGTGAAAGTGATCTTTAAGAGTTAGGATATTCTTAAAGATAAGTTGATAATGGAAATAGTATAGCTAACTATTTTATTAGTTAAAAAGGAATCTCTTTTGGACAAGCAATAAAGCTTTAAGTCTTGGCCTTGTCCCAAAATCAAGAATTCCTTTTGAAGATCGTTCTAGTAAAGCAAAAGATTCTAAGATTAATCATTTGCTTAGTATTATTTGATTCCTTTTCTTGAAAGAATAAATTAGATGTGAGACTAGAACCTTTCACAGTTTATTAGCAAGTAGTTCCCTAGAAGTCCCTAATGAATGGTATTCGTACTTAAGTACAAATATTGGTATAACCTAAAGGTGTATCAAAGATTCTTAGATTTGGAATTTGAGAGGCATCACTGTATTCTTGGACTTAAGTGGATGGAAAGATCTCTAAAAATCCCATGGGTAAGCAAAGAAGCTTTTGATAGTTCTAAAGCTCTTAAAGATAAAGACTAAGTCTTTATTCTAGTTGCAAGGTCAACTAGACTTGATCAAGCTTGGCCATGACTTTCCAAGAACTTACAATTGGAACTGCTTTGGAGTTTGCCCAAGTATTGGTACTAAAATTCCTTTTGGAAATTATCCATGCAGGTTCCATTTATGCAATTGAAAATTGTGAAAAGAGTAAGCTATTCCAAGTCCGAACAAAGTGAAGAAATTCCAAGAATGTAGTTTGCAACCTTGAAGATGGTACTTAAGTTTGTGGAAGGTAAAACAAAATATTTACCCATCCTTAAAGGGATTTTTGGTATGGATTCAGAAGCATGAGCAGATGCTTGGACTTAACCAGTAGAGATATCCCTGTAAAGTCTCGACTGAGGTAGGTAGCAAAAGCATCAATAAAAAAGGAATCTAAAGATAAGAAGTCAAAAGCTACTACAAATTGTTCAAGAATAAACCAATATTTGAACTTGAATCTGTGAAAATTTAAGTACTTGGAATTCTGATTGGTTTTCATTTGAAGACTCTAGCAAAGAACAATGGATATTCTATCAAGAGGTTTTCAAGTTTCCAAAGCAAAGCACATGATTGTGAGACAATCATGTGAAGGAATCAAAACCTAGAATATCAAGTTAGAGGTAATGCCTGAAACTTCAAAATTCCTTTAAACGAATTGAAGAGAGAAGGTACTCTTTGAAGACATGTTTAGACTTTAGGATAAGTATCACTCACACATCAATCTGAATATAAAATAGGGTGCTATGGGACACCAGATTGTATACTCATATTGATGTAGGAAAGATGGTATGGGACATTGGACCATGGGACGATAATTGTCTTTTACTCCTACATAGAATCATGAAGTTAGATTTGGTCCTCTAGGGAATTAAAACTTCAAAGGAGTTTATTTTCAAGGAGGATAAAAGTAGTATCTCAAGATCTTTCAAGGTAACTTCAAGATCAAGGAAGCAAAAATATGAAGTAAGTAACTTCCAAGATCTTCTTTTTCAAATAAAGGCATGTATTTGCTCTTATTTGAATAAAGAAACACTTCAAGATAAAGTGTTTAATAAATTTTTCAAGAAGTGGATTTTGACATTGAAAAGATCCTTTCAATTAAGGAATAGACTGACTAAGTCAACCACCAAGTTCCTGATGTAACTAGGTAAATTCAATCCTTTGACTCAAAGAAATGCAAAAAAATTGCACTCCTAGTAAGGAGTCATGAGGATTGAATATGACTTGAACTTAGTCTCAAGTGAAGCATTACTTGAATAAAAAACTCATCAATAGAACCTCAGTGGATTGAAACACTTATGTTGAATACCACACTAGTATCTTGTGGCTGGATGATGTTTTAGATTTATCCTGAATCTTTTTGAGAATCTAGTTTTTTTCTCTTAAAGATAAAAAAATGCTTCAATATGTTGTTGAAACAGATCTTTGCAAAGTTAAAGTCTCGATTTATCTAGAGTTCGACTCGTAGAAAGTATACATATCTTCGAAGTTTGAATTTAGACTCTGTTTGAGCCCCGAAATAAGCCCTAGAACTGAATTTTTAATTAGGTTGAAGACTAGCTTTGGACATGGCCAAAACCACTGAAAAAACTATAAAAAGAGCTACATAGCTCATTTTTGAGGTTAGCTTGTTGTAGATTTGAGCTCTGTAAGACATTTCTTTTGTAATTGAAGCCTTCCATTGTTCCACTCATTGGTCTTACCTTGTGCACATGTGTTTATGTGTGTGCATGCTTGTGTGCTTTCACTCATGCACTTGTGCCTCCACTTGCTCATAGTCCTCATATCAGTCCTCACGTCTCCGTGGATTAACATTTATGAGGTGGATCTCCTCACACTGGTACTTACCATTGTGCTAGAGTGATAGCGAATTTGGCACCATTGCTGGGGAGGGAGCTTGGAGGACAAACGTGTGACCATAAGACATAGAGTATCGATGTTGGAAGGTAAAAAAATCATCATTTTCTATTCAATTTTTTATTTTTAATCCACCGTCATCATCATCATCATCATCACCATCCTCTCCTATCTTCCTTTTCTCAAAATTTTTTCATTTTTGACTATACATTCACCTTCATTTTCACTTGTGCCTGTGAGCAAGAAGCATAGAGGAGTTAAGAGCTTGAAACACTGGAAAAATACGCTTCAAATACTCTAAACACATCAAAAATTGAGTGACTAGTCTCGGATGTGACACGACCTATACCAAGTATGGTGAGTGCTATCACGGATTCAGAGATAGATTTTGCATCAACAGGCATATAGGAGTGACAAGGAGGACATAAGGTACACATATTTGCAATAATTTTTGAATTTGGACTTCAAAAACTCCAAGTATCATGTCGCTTTGAGTTCAGGTATCGCGATACCAGAACTTCCATGTATCGCGATACTTGTTGAGTATCGTGTATCATCTCCCCATGTATTGCGATAAAACAAGCTATAAGTTTACCTAATCATAGATTCTCCCATGAAATGATTTCCCTGCGTCCCTCTATGTCTGACAAGAGTGCAACCAATCCATGATGATATCCGTAAGATTCTTCGGTTCACGTCGGAGGACGAGCCACTGCCAACTCCTATAATAAATATGCAAAATGTTAGATGAACATACATGATGTGCTGAACACAAACAAATTCAATAATTAACATGATACTTACAAATTGGTAGCATGTACTGTCGTATCCGCCGCTACCTAAATGCAACATTCCAACCATATCCAAACCTGTGGCCGCCGCATCTCTCTGTTGACTATATCGATCAGGAGTATGTTGCTACTCATCCTGAATCGATTCCCACTCTTCAACATCTAAACACACAGGCTTCGGTAAGCCTGCTCTAAAAGCATCGCGAGCTTCCGATCGTCGATGAGACATCACCTCGCCTGTCGTATGCTGAATCCATTCCAAACTCGCAATAGGATTCCCAGGTGCTGGCTGGTACTCTTCATATATTTTAGCATTATAGAATGTCCAAACTCTATGGAGCAAAGTTGTGGAATATGTTGACGCATTGACTTCCCCACTGCATCCATGACTAGAGCTCCATTACGTATGTGATATATTTTGGAGTCGTCATGGTCATGCGCTCCCCAAGGTGTACATGGAGATCCCATCTCATCTAATGTGAAGATCCCATTTGATCAAATGTGTGTATGCATATACATGTGTGTATGCATATGCATGTGTGTATGCATATGCATGTGTGTATGCATATGCATGTGTGTATGCATATGCATGTGTGTATGCATATGCATGTGTGTATGCATATGCATGTGTGTATGCATATGCATATGCATGTGTGTATGCATATGCATATGCATGTGTATGCATATGCATGTGTGTATGCATATGCATGTGTGTATGCATATGCATGTGTGTATGCATATGCATTTTTGCATGCATATGAATGTGTGTATGCATATGCATGTGTGTATGCATCTGCATGTGTGTATGCATATGCATTGTGTATGTGTGTATGCATATGCATGTATGATATGCATATGCATGTGTGTATGCATATGCATTGTGTATGTGTGTATGCATTGTGTATGTGTGTATGCATATGCATGTATGTGTATATGCATATGCATGTATCTGTATATGCATATGCATGTGTGTATGCATATGCATTGTGTATGTGTGTATGCATTGTGTATTTGTGTATGCATATGCATGTGTATGCATATGCATGTGTGTATGCATATGCATGTATGTGTGTATGCATATGCATTTATGTGTGTATGCATTCTCTATGTGTCTATGCATTGTGTATGTGTGTATGCATATGCATGTGTGTATGCATATGCATTGTGTGTATGCATATGCATTGTGTGTATGCATATGCATTGTGTGTATGCATATGCATTGTGTATGTGTGTATGCATATGCATGTTTGTATGCATATGCATGTGTGTATGCATATGCATGTGTGTATGCATATGCATATGCATGTATGTGTGTATGCATATGCATTGTATGTGTGTATATGCATTGTGTGTAGATGCATTGCGTGTATGTGTGTATGCATTGTGTATGTGTGTATGAATATGAATGTATGTGTGTATCCATATGCATTGTGTGTATGCATATGCATTGTGTGTATGCATATGCATTGTGTATGTGTGTATGCATATGCATGTTTGTATGCATATGCATGTGTGTATGCATATGCATGTTTGTATGCATATGCATGTGTATCTGTGTATGCATTGTGTATGTGTGTATGCATATGCATGTGTGTATGCATATGCATGTGTGTATGCATATGCATGTGTGTATGCATATGCATGTGTGTATGCATATGCATGTGTGTATGCATATGCATTGTCTATGTGTGTATGCATATGCATGTGCATGTGTGTATGCATATGCATGTATGTGTGTATGCATATGCATGTGTGTATGCATATGCATTGTCTATGTGTGTATGCATTGTGTATGTGTGTATGCATTGTGTATGTGTGTATGCATTGTGTATGTGTGTATGCAAATGCATGTATGTGTGTATGCATATGCATGTATGTGTGTATGCATATGCATGTGTGTATGCATATGCATGTGTGTATTCATATGCATTGTGAATTTGTGTATGCATTGTGGATGCATGTATGCATATGCATGTGTGTGTATGCATATGCATGTGTCTGCATGTGCATGTGTGTATGCATATGCATGTATGTGTGTATGCATATGCATGTGTGTATGCATATGCATTGTCTATGTGTGTATGCATTGTGTATATGTGTATGCATTGTGTATGTGTGTATGCATATGCATGTGTGTATGCATATGCATGTATGTGTGTATGCATATGCATGTATGTGTGTATGCATATGCATGTGTGTATGCATATGCATTGTGTATGTGTGTATGCATTGTGTATGTGTGTATGCATTGTGTATGTGTGTATGCATATGCATGTGTGTATGCATATGCATGTATGTGTGTATGCATTGTGTATGTGTGTATGCATTGTGTATGTGTATATGCATATGCATGTGTGTATGCATATGCATGTGTGTATGCATATGCATTGTGTGTATGCATATGCATTGTGTATGTGTGTATGCATATGCATTGTGTTACTGAGTGCCCACATGACATAGGTTTGTTAGCGCTACTGAGTGCCCACATACTATGATAAAGTTAGTAAAAAAAAAGGGTCAGGGAACATTGTAGTGAGAACAAAATTTCAAATATACTAATGTTCTTAGCAATTACAAAGAAACTTCGTCATGTGGCAGGGGACAATACATTTGTTAATCCTTATCAGAAGCTCTAAAAGCTTATCATGAGGTTAATCTAGTTGTTCTCTAATGATGATGATTGGATCTTGGACTTATTCTCTTGCACATGTAATTCTAATTGCAATGTTGCTCATTGACACTCTTTTGCCATAAGCTCTAATAAATTTGTTTGTTTTCAAGGATGACACTCATGTTGGAGCAAGTCTATGACAAGCCTAAGTATTGGCTTGAGTCTCACAAAGTCTTAGAAGAAGCTTTAAAAAGAAGACTATGTAAAGTTCACTTGTGAACTACCTCTTGTAACTTTTGAAGAGTTTACTTAATGTAAAAGTAAGAGAATCTTAAGTGGTTGAGTCCACATGATCAAGAATAGAAAGAGGAGCCACGAATTCGTGATTTGTGGTAGGTAGAGAATCAAATCAATCATTGATTGATTGGAGAGTGATTGAGGGAAGTTAGCCTCCCAAACTCAACTATAAATAGATGGCAGTTTTAGTCGTGGTTAGAGAGACCTATGTGAAGACCTCCAAGAGCTGAGCTTTATGCCATATCAAGGTGTGATTACAAGGCACACATATGTATCAGTAAGTCATTGTATTGTACAAGCAATATACTTTCATTTTCATGATTATTTGAGTTCATCTTTCCATGTTCTTGTGAAGTGTACTACTCACTGCCATTACTCTCAGTTTTCTCAGTCAGCTTGCAGAGATGTTTTCTCTGAGCTTGGTGCATCATTTTCAGTGATTTAACTTGGTAAAGTTAGCTCTATAAGTCTACTATATGCTCATAAATTTTCATGTTATTTGGATGTTGCAATCTTCAGTTATGTTCATTTGAAGTCAACAGGGTCTGTTCATCTTCACCTCTCTGTCAGGTACCCGACTTTTTCACTCATCTTGTCAGAGTTGTTTCTCAGTGGTTACTAATCCAAATTCAGTGATTTAAAGCGTTTTGGATTCAGCTTACTGTGTAGTATAACCATACAAATTTTCATAATCATTGGATTTCTACATTTTGAGTTATGGTGATTTTTCTGCTCACTGGTCTATTTCTGTAGCAGCCCGTGAAAATCGGGATGATGTCATCACTTGTTAAAACTCATTCTCAGTGTGTGCTTTGTTATTTTTTGATGCGATCACTCTTGAAAGTTAGCTCTTTAAGCTAAATAGACTTCCCCAAGAGGAATTAAGCTAATTGCTGCTGTGCTCAGAGAATTATGTAAAACACTGGACAGGTGTATGAACCAAGAATAGCAAGTTTTCACCTCTGAGCTAACTCTAACTTATCTCTTTTGATCTATCTTTTTGAGAGTGATCTTCCAAGGTACATAGGGTGTCTAATACATCCATTGGCAAGCTAAAAGGGCCCACCATATACTCCTGGAGTTCATTTGGCTGGTGTAGATCAAGGATTTTGCAACACCTCTTCATCTTCAAGCACATACCTATCCATCTCTTCACAGTGGTATCAGAGCAAGGTTGGACAACATGGCAGATGGATTTCCTTCATCAATTGACAAATTAGACAGAGGTAACTACTCAGCTTGGTCATTAAGAATGGAAGCCTATCTCCAAGGTAGAAGTTTATATGGTTATGTGGCTGGAGATGAAGTTATGCCAAGTTTCAAGAACAAAAGTCAACCAACACAAGAAGAGCAAGAAAGATTGAGCACATGGTGCTCCAAGGATGCACTTGCAAGGTCTTATCTCCTCAACTCTATCTCAGATTTTTTGTTGCCTCACATTAGAAGTTGTAAGACATCTCAGGAAGTGTGGGATGCACTTGAAGCTTTCTTTTCTTCAAGTAACAAAGCTAGGAAGCATCAACTATGGCTGGAGTTCACAACTCTCAAGAAGGCTCCCAAACAAAATGTGACTGATTTTGTCACAAAGCTCAAGGACATAGCGGATCAGTTGGGAAGCATTGGAGAGGTAATAGATGAAGAGCAAATTGTAAGGCAGGTCATCAATGGCTTGAAGGCAGATGATAAGTGGGAAGCATTCACCACAGCTATGGATTTGTACATGGACATGCATGTACCTGATTTCAACACACTCATTGGACAACTATTTACTCAAGAGGCAAAGCTTATCAAAAATGGAGAAAGCTCTAAAGGTAATCAATCTTCAGCTTTATACACGGATAAAAGCAAGTCTAAAGATAACAAAGGAAAGGAAAAGAAAGTGGATGATGAAGCAGGTACATATCAAGCTAACTATGCAGGTAGAGGAAGACATGGCAGAGGTAGAGGAAGAGGAGGTAGACAAGGCAGGGGGAGATCCCAAGGCTCCAACTCATGTTCTATTTGTGGATTAACTAATCATACAATTGAAAATTGCTTTAGGAATTCCAGGAATCAAAGAGGCAGAGGATACAATAGAGGAAGTTATGGATACTCAAGAGGAAGGTTCAACAACTACCATGGCAACTACAACAACTACAATCATTCAAACTATCAAGGAGGCTACAAAGGAAGGAGAGACTACAATAACTACACAGAAGACTCAAACAAAGAGGATTCATTATTGATCATGAACATGGCTATGCCACAAGGTAAATCTGATGAGCATGTTTTCTACATAGATTCAGGTTGTTCAAATCATGTGGCAGGAAATGTCGCACTCCTATCAGATTTAGAAGATCCAAGGAATAAGCATGAGGTACAAATAGGAGATGATACAAAACATCCTGTGGAGAAAATAGGCAATGTCAAAGCACCTGATGGAAACATCAACCTACTCAATAAGGTACTCTATGTCCCTACCATTACAAAGAATTTGATAAGTGTTGGGCAGATAGTAGAGAAAGGGTTGCAAGTCAGGTTCACAAAAGCAGGAGCATTTGTTGAAGATCCAAGTCAAGGATTCAGAAGAATTCCAAAAGGTGAAAAGACAGGTAGATTGTTCACATTTGAATTACAGGACACTAGAAACATTGCTCTCTTTAATTATGGTAGTCAGACACTCACAGAATTGGAAGTATGGAACAAAAGGTTAGCGCATATTGGTGAAAGGTCATTAAAGCAAATCTGCAGGGACCAAAGTGTACTTGGACTTCCTAATTTGTCAAAACAACATATGATTTATAAGTGCAGTGCATGTCAATTTGGAAAGTCTCACAGGTTACCATTCATGAAGAAAGGTTATATGCATGGAGATCTCTTGGAGTTGGTTCATACAGATGTATGGGGACCCAGCAAGGAAGCTTCAATATCTGGATCAAGGTATTATGTTTCCTTTATTGATGATTGCAGCAGATGGACTATCCTATTCTTTATGAAACACAAAGATGAAGTTTTTTCATGTTTCAAAAGATATTTGGCTCTTGTGGAGAATCAAACAGGTAAATCACTAAAAAGGCTAAGGTCAGATGGAGGGGGAGAATACTTCTCCCATGAGTTTGATTCTTTTCTTCAAGAAAGAGGAATCAAAAGAGAGGTAACTACAAGGTACACTCCTGAGCAAAATGGAGTGGCAGAAAGGAGGAATAGGACAATTGTTGAAGCTGCAAGGTCTATGTTAAATGAAAAGCATTTACCTAATTATTTATGGGCTGAGGCTGTATCTACAGCCACTTACTTGATTAACAGGTTGCCTTCAAAATCCCTTGATGGGATGACTCCATATGAGGCTTGGAATGGAAGAAGACCAAGCTTAGATCATTGTAAAATTTTTGGATGTATTGATTTTGCTCATGTTCCTTCATAGGTTAGAGGCAAGATGGATCCAAAGGCAGAAAGGTGTGTATTTATTGGATATGACAACAATCAAAAGGGCTACAGGTTATACAACCCTACCAACAAAGGATTCTTGGTAAGCAGAGATGTAGTTTTTGATGAGAACAATTCATGGTATGAAGATTCATGCAGGAAGGTCAATTTACCATATGATCTTGAAGAAGATTTTCCAAAGCTTGGTAGAGAACAATCAAAGATTGAAGAACAAGACACCTCGGAGGATGATGAAGAATCTCACATGGAAAAGGTCAAAGCATGGAAGTCTAAAGGTAAAGCAAAATTGCAGGAACTTGGACATGAGGCAGAATCATCACATCATGGCCTAAGAAGATCTATGAGGGAAAAGAAAAAACCAAAAAGGTATGGGTTTGACACCTCATTAGTAACTAAACATTATATCTACATAGCACAGGACATAAAGCAAGAGGAGCCATCATCATTCGAAGAGGCCAAAGCAAAAACAGAATGGAAGCATGCAATGAAGGAAGAGATTGAAGCACTTGAGGAAAACAACACTTGGGATTTGGTGCCCAAGACTTCATCCATGAAGGTAATAGGCTCAAGATGGGTCTATAAACTCAAGAAGAATTCTGATGGTTCAATTAACAGGTATAAGGCAAGGCTTGTAGCAAAAGGCTTTGCACAAACTTAGGGAATTGATTATGAGGAGACTTTCTCTCCTGTGGCAAAGATGCCTACTATTAGGGTTTTGCTTAGTATTGCCTCTTCCAAGAATTGGAAGATACTTCAACTAGATGTAAAGAATGCATTCTTGAATGGTTGGATAACAGAAGAGGTATATATGGCACAACCACCTGGTTTTGAGAATCAAGTTTATCCTGATTATGTGTGTAAACTTAACAAAGCATTGTATGGTCTCAAGCAAGCTCCAAGAGCTTGGAATTTTAGGCTTGTTTCATTCTTGCAGGACAAAGGCTTTCAACCAAGCAAGGCAGATCCTTCACTCTTTATTAAAAAGAGAAATTCCGAGGTCATCTACCTATGTGTATATGTAGATGATATTATATTGACAGGAAATGATGCAGATGGTATGAAGAAGATCAAAGATCAGATGAGAGAAGAGTTCAAGATAAGTGATTTGGGTTCACTTACCTACTTCCTAGGTTTGGAAGTTGTCTACAAAGATCATGGTTTGTTTCTCACTCAAAGAAAGTACATTAAGGACATGTTGGCAAAATTCAAGATGCAAGATTGTAAGATTGCAGGTACTCCAATGGAGGTCAATCACAAATTGAGCTCACATGAAGGTGAACTCATAGAGGACATCACATCATATCAAAGTCTAGTGGGTAGTCTCAACTATGCCACATTGACAAGAGTAGATATATGTTATAGTGTGAGTGTGCTAAGTCAATTTATGCACACACCAAGGAAACCACATATGGATGCTGCCAAAAGGATTCTCAAGTATCTCAAAGGAACCATAAATGAAGGACTTTATTATCCTTATGTATCTGATTTAGGTTTGAAGCTATTTTCTGATGCAGATTGGGCTGGCTCCAAGGAAGATAGAAGGAGCACTTCAGGTTATCTTACCTTTGCAGGTTCAAAGCTTATTTCATGGTCATCCAAGAAGCAACCCCAGTTGCTCTCTCTTCTACTGAAGCTGAATATAGAGGTCTTGCCATAGCTACACAAGAAGCTATGTGGATGAAGACATTATTCAAAGATCTTGGATTGGAGTTTGGAACTCCAACTATTTTTGGTGACAATATGAGTTCTATTCATTTGGCTGCTAATCCTATTTTTCATGCAAGGACTAAACATATTGAAGTTCATTATCACTATGTACGAGAGAAGGTTCTAAGCAAAGAGATTCAAATATCGTATGTGTCCACTCATCAACAATGTGCAGATATTCTAACCAAAGCATTGGATGGTACAAAGCTTTGCAAATTCAAGGCTATGATTGGTTTGCAGGTAATCTTGGAAGATTGAAGACCTCAAGCATACTTGGCTTGAGGGGGAGCTGTTGGAGCAAGTCTATGACAAGCCTAAGTATTGGCTTGAGTCTCACAAAGTCTTAGAAGAAGCTTTAAAAAGAAGACTATGTAAAGTTCACTTGTGAACTACCTCTTGTAACTTTTGAAGAGTTTACTTAATGTAAAAGTAAGAGAATCTTAAGTGGTTGAGTCCACATGATCAAGAATGGAAAGAGGAGCCACAAATTCGTGATTTGTGGTAGGTAGAGAATCAAATCAATCATTGATTGATTGGAGAGTGATTGAGGGAAGTTAGCCTCCGAAACTCAACTATAAATAGATGGCAGTTTTAGTCGTGGTTAGAGAGACCTATGTGAAGACCTCCAAGAGCTGAGCTTTATGCCATATCAAGGTGTGATTACAAGGCACACATATGTATCAGTAAGTCATTGTATTGTACAAGCAATATACTTTCATTTTCATGATTATTTGAGTTCATCTTTTCATGTTCTTGTGAAGTGTACTACTCACTGCCATTACTCTCAGTTTTCTCAGTCAGCTTGCAGAGATGTTTTCTCTGAGCTTGGTGCATCATTTTCAGTGATTTAACTTGGTAAAGTTAGCTCTATAAGTCTACTATATGCTCATAAATGTTCATGTTATTTGGATGTTTCAATCTTCAGTTATGTTCATTTGAAGTCAACAGGGTCTGTTCATCTTCACCTCTCTGTCAGGTACCCGACTTTTTCACTCATCTTGTCAGAGGTGTTTCTCAGTGGTTACTTATCCAAATTCAGGTATTTAAATCTTGTTGGATTCAGCGTACTGTCTAGTATACCCTTACAAATTTTCATAATCATTGGATTTCTACATTTTGAGTTATGGTGATTTTTCTGCTCACTGGTCTATTTCTGTAGCAGCCCGTGAAAATCGGGATGATGTCATCACTTGTTAAAACTCATTCTCAGTGTGTGCTTTGTTATTTTTGATGAGATCACTCTTGAAAGTTAGCTCTTTAAGCTAAATAGACTTCCCCAAGAGGAATTAAGCTAATTGCTGCTGTGCTCAGAGAATTATGTAAAACACTGGACAGGTGTATGAACCAAGAATAGCAAGTTTTCACCTCTGAGCTAACTCCAACTTATCTCTTTTGATCTATCTTTTTGAGAGTGATCTTCTAAGGTACATAGGGTGTCTAATACATCCATTGGCAAGCTAAAAAGGCCCACCATATACTCCTGGAGTTCATTTTGCTGGTGTAGATCAAGGATTTTGCAACACCTCTTCATCTTCAAGCACATACCTATCCATCTCTTCACAACTCACTTGTGCGCTCAAGATATTCACCCACTGCATAGTTGTATAGAAGGATGAAGCCCAAACCAACTCCATTAGGATGTGGATTAATGGCTTGAATAAGTACCCAAACGAGGAGGAAGAGTTTGGGAAGAAGCACATTGCTGACACAGAGAGATTCCAGCCTGCCTCAAGGGAGCCTATGCCACCATTGGTAGATGATCCAAGAGACATGGCTCACCTTGAGGAGCCAATTATAAAGTAAGAAAAACCTTATGAGAATTTTCAATTCCCTAAAGATGATGTTATGCATGAGGCCAAGCAATTATATGATCAACTTCTATTGTAGAAGGGTTATTGAACTTTGTAAACATACACATTTGTAATGATTTAATTATTCGAATATAATATTGAAAGTTTCTTGTTATTTGTTCTTAATTTTATCCACATTCTACTCAGTTGTGTTGGATTGGTGTGTGGTTTCCTTTACAATTATGTCAGGTTAATGTCTTTCTTGAAGTGGTAGTTGGAACAACTTTGTGAGCTAGAATAGAGGTATGCAGAAAAGCTTCTCGTAATGTACGTACTAGTATCAAATGATGTGGTACTATATATGTTGAGCCTTTAAAATACTATTTTATTTCTCCATGTCCAATTACTCAAATTGTAAATAAGAATGAGAACAATATATCACTCCATCTAGAGTGCCAAGCACTATATCAAGAGGTTTTATTTCTTTGTTTTGGCACCATTGCCACTACTTTCTAGAAATTGAAGCTCTTACAAGATGCACTAGATCATTAGATAGCCTTTTCTGCCATTAAATATAATTTGCCTAGATACTTCATGAATCTGATGCATCAAAAGGCAAGATTTCATGGTACTAATTGAACAAGAAACAATATTTTCCACTATGGGATACCAAAGTTTTCAATTTAGTGAAGAAAAGCCCAAGTGCCATGACATTTGAATTTATTCAAGTATTGCAACAAAGGATTCCCCAAGTATCATGATGCTTGGTCAAGTTTCAAAAAACATGTTGAGTATCACCAACATTTTGGCATATATCATGAGTGTTAAGTATCATGACACCACACATATCACTAATACCTAGGTTTAACAACATCTAGCAGGTATCACTCATCACACCACTTGTAAAATGGCATGGAAATCTCTTAGGTATTGTCAACACACATCAATTATTGTTAGCATTTGATAGTTATCATGATACTTGTCTTGTATCATAAAGTCTAAGCATCACTGACACATAGCAGGCATTGTGTACTTCAAGTATCACTGATACTTTTTGCATATCATGATATTCATCAAGTATTATGAAGGTGAATTATCATTGAATTTTGGTTGGTATCACAAAAAAAAAAAGTATTGTAACGTTTTTTAAGTGTTAAGTTTCAAGTTTCATCTCCTAGAAGTGTTCTTCATACTGTTAAGGAATCATGTGTCATGTGTCATGATTCTCAAGTGTTGCCTAGGCCAAATATCGTTGATACCTCACAAGTGTCATGTATCATATTCTCAAAAGTCTTGTGGATTTGGTTATCACCAACATTTCATTGGTCTCATGTATCATTATCACTTCATCGTGTCATGTGTCATGTATTATTTTGTCAATTTTCACGAGTCATCATTGTTAAGTATCCTTTGTTTGAGGTGTCTCTCAGATTGTCTCATGAAAGTTCATGACATTTGACATAGTCTAGAGAAATATTTGCAAGCTAAGCTATGGAGTGTTTCTCAAAGAGGTCTTGGAGAGCACAATTAAGGTAAAAAAGCACCAAAACACTCAATTGGGTAGATAAATGGGAACACTAAGAGACACAATCAGGGGGGATTTAGGATCTATAGTTGGGAGGCAATGAGATGCACATTACTAACAATAGTTTAATTAAAAAGTGGCAGGAGTGGTTATGCAAGAGCATAATCATCCAAACAATAAGAGTTTCTTGCAAATCTAAGTACTTAAATTCTTAGATCTCTCCCCCTTCACTCATGTACACAAAACTCTACTTGATGCACTAAAGAATTTAGATTATACCCACACCATGAATCCACACATTCACGAGGGAACTAATAGGGATACTTGTGCTTGGGAAACATTGAGATAGGCTTTATATTAACTCATATATGCACCTGAGATTTGGGATAGTGAGTAGATGAGTGTAAGATACTCAATTGAGGGCACTAAAAATAGAAGTGTGCACTCAGTGTTTGAACTTAGAGAAAATAGAAACCTTTGAAGAAATCCATAGTTTATGTTTGTTATTGAAGCTTTGTCCAACATAGAAGGTGAATACTACACTTCCCTATATCTTTGCCCACAAACCTACTCAGAATTGTTGTATACTTAGATAGGCCCAATAGATCGATAGTGCATATTTGAGATTAGAGAGAGACAAAGATCATGTCTAGTCTTGTAATTAAACTTGAAGTTAGACTATATGTAGACAAGAGAGGGACTGTCTACATGGTGACATACCATCCAGAAAAGATGAATGAACTTGGTATCACTGTAGATGACAAACCACCAACAAAGTTGGTGAGGATAAGATCAAGTTACCACACGCAAGGGCAAGTCCATAGTGATTGGTATCTTGAGAGGTGATATTATTCATGAAGATGATGATTCCATTGAATGTACTTGATTGAGGGATCTGGCAAAGTAACGTATATGTGTGCACCCATCAAGGATGTTTGACCTAGCTTGATTACAATCTAGGAATCTCATGATCTTGATAACCAACTCAGATCACATAATTAGATCAATCGAGGTATAATTACATGGGGCAACTAGTGTTTCCTCTCAAGAAAGATGCATCTTCTTCTTGCAATCCAAAAAGAATGGATGGTAGTCAAGGGTATCCTAACCTAGGACAATTTTCTTAGACTAATTTCCATCATCCTAAAACAAAATCCAAAACTTTAGTCACTATTGCTATGCTAGATCCAATATTTGGAGGAACTTCACCTGATAGATCACTTATTCCAAAAAAACTACCAATGGTTTAAGGACAAGAGATGCACACATTGGTTTTCTAGTTCAAAGAAAAGTTGATAGAGCCAAAATAGTGAGACCCTCATAGATAGAAAAATGCATGGAAAAGCACTATGATGGGTCTAGAGATGCTTATAGCCACATGGATGAGTTTAAGCAAGTATTGTGAGTGGAGAAAGATGATGCATTTTTTCTTCAATATGATATGTGGATGAGTTTAAGCAAGTATTGTGAGTGGAGAAAGATGATGCATTTTTTCTTCAATATGAATCATTTTGATTGATGTTGGTAGGACTATTGTAATCCATTCAAAAGGAATAAAATCCAAGATAGGTTGGCTTCTAGAAGATTTTATTGGTGAGGTTGCAAATAGGGGAGTCCGGCATAATACTTCAACTCTTATCCTTTACTTCAAATAGGCTAGCTATGAAATAGTAAGGTTAGCAACCTAGCAATTCAAGCAATGTCTTGATCGATGCCAAAGCTAGAGCAAACCACCAACCTAAGTTTATTTCCTTGTTTCTAGATGGTTTAATAATTGCAAGGATAAGGAAATTGGTATGTCTTATGATATTGGAAACTTTATATGCATGCCTAGAAGTGTGCACCAACTTAGAGGATAATATGGCCAAGGACCTCAAACTACCTCAAATGCCACGAAAGTTAAAAGATTCTTCTATGGAGGCTTCTTCACATACCACATATATTGAGGTTTTATCAAAGTTTGTGGTCAAGAAGACTAGGGTAGAGAGTACATGCATGAAAAAGAAAATGAAAGAAAGAGTGTACTCACAAAATGAAAGAGTGTGAGACTCAAAATTGAGTAGACCATGAAAGGGGAAAACTCACATGGATTAGATTGAGCTTGCCAAGAGCATGGGGTAAGCTCCCCAAGCTGCTAACTAGGTACAAAGTTATGGAGAGGACCTCCTTATATAGAGTTGCTAAAAGAATAAATGAAGTTAAATGCATTTATGTAGATGCATACAAGCAATGGTTTTATTGTCCCTTAACTTGATGCACTTTGTGCTTCTCTTCATGCACAAACGTCTACTTCCATTACAGAAATCCTTATTCTTATGCACATGCTTATGTGTAGGCTTTAGGACATTTGTAATGAAGAGGAGACTTGATATGCACATAAAGAAAGGCTTTAATGCTTACTTTTATTCATCAAATGACGTATTTTGATAGCGATGCACAACAATGGAATCTCCTTCTTAAGATCTTTACGACGAAACCTTCAAAGTAGAATTTGGTTCCAGTTGCCACACACAGTACTCTGTAGAGGTGCTATACAATACACAAAGAACACAGAGTACACATACCATGAACAAAAATTTCATAGGTCATATGAATGCATTCGAACTTACAATCTATGGCTAACTAAGCCACTATATGTTCTATTAACATATACAAAAGTGGCCGATGCCATTTGGGCTTTCACATGGACACTAATGGTAATAATCTCCCACTAAAGGCCAATATGGACAAAGTGAATATGGAAGAAAAATAAAGAATGATAAAGAATACCTAAGTGTAAGTATACAAACTATACCTCCCACTTGATGGTCATGTTGTCTAGTATACAAGTGATTGTGTAAGATCATGAATCAAGTAACCCCCATCAAGTGACAAAAGTGTCGAAGGCTATCCTGTGG
This sequence comes from Ceratopteris richardii, assembly GCA_020310875.1. NCBI lineage: Eukaryota > Viridiplantae > Streptophyta > Polypodiopsida > Polypodiales > Pteridaceae > Ceratopteris > Ceratopteris richardii. The sequence goes on along the minus strand of CM035420.1, from coordinate 138,528,387 downwards.
TAGAGCTTTCATCAAAGGATCTGTAGCATTATCTTGAGTATGAAGCTTCTCAAGACTAATGTGCTTAGTAGCTTAACAGTCTCTAATGAAGTGATATCTCACCTCAATGTGCTTGGTCTTTGCATGATAGACATGATTCTTAGCCAATGCAATGGCACTCTAACTATCATTGAGTAAAAGAGGTACATGTTAAGGTAACCAGACCTATATCACAAGCAAGATGGGACAGCCATAATGCTTCCTTACATGCCTCAGTTCCTGCAACATGATCTGTTTGTGCAGTGGAAACAATTGTACATTCTTGAAGATGAGATCTCCAAGAGCTAGCACCTCTAGCAAAATGGAAAATGTACCTTGATGTGGACTTACGGTTGTGTACACAACTAGCATAATCAGAATCTGTGTAACCAATAATGGATGCTTTCCGTCTACCCAAGCATAGAAACTTGTCCTTAGTGCCACTTAGATATCTCAAAATAATCTTGAACACTTACCAATGCTTCTTGCTAGGATTCGCCATATATCTACTCACAAATCTCACTGCAAATGCAATGTCTAGTCTCATAGCTACCATAACATACATGAGACTACCAATAGCAGACTAATAAGGAATTTTGGTCATGAATTCCTTTTCCTCATCTAATTTGGAGCAATCATCCTTTCTCATGAATTTCACATATTTGGGTAAAGGTGTATTCAATGCCTTTCCATCCTACATTTTGAACTTCTGAAGTACTTTGGATATGTTCTCACTTTGAGACAAGTATTTGCATCTTTTACTCCTATCACAGGTAATGCAAATAGCAAGAATATTTTTGGCATCCCCCAAGTCCTTCATATCAAATGTCTGACTCAACTTCTTTTTGAGAATTGAGAAGTCATAAGAGGACTTCGTGTTGGAGTTAGACGTCTGCGAAAGCATGCGAACAACACAAGGAAGAAGAAGAAGCTTGGAGCACAACATGCAATACTGTGAAGAGAGATGGTGGATGCAATCCAAAGATGAGTAGGTGCCGCTACAACCAGCTTCACCCCAGCCAACTGAGACTTCAGAGTTGATTAGTAGACCCTTTGAGCTTCCTAAATCCACCAAAATATCAGCCAAGTACTTTGGAACATGTATCCCAAAAGTTTAAGTCAAGACCGACAAGTTGCGAAATGACTAGCTCCCAAAACTTGCTATTTTTGGACATACACCTGCTGTAAAAAATGAAGAGTGCTCTCAACCTGGAAGGAATTAGAAAAAATCCTTTTGGGCATAGCAAATAGACTTAGCAAGCTTCCTATTCCAAGTTAAAACACTTCAAATGATGGACTGAGCACTGAGAACAAGTTTCATCAAGTTCTGGAACATTCCCACAATTCTCGGGGCTCTGCAGAGATAGACCAGTAAGCAGTAAAATGCAGATATCTCCAAAAGTATAAAGCCAATGACCTTGAATATTCATAGGTAGAAACAAGACAGTGAGAGCTATCCAACGCACTTTAAAACACTGAAAAAGGTTCAGTAAAACTCGAGATATGACCTTCTGAAGTTACTGCTCTGAGTGAGTATAGCAGAGAACAAAACAGAGAGGTAGATGATAATGAATGTATAGATTCACATATGATTACAACCACATTGGCAATGAATCTTTGCACAATGGGAGTAGAATGATAGAGCTATGGAGTAAGCTCTTCAATCTCTACAAAATGACATGAAGTGGTCACGTACAAGGCTTGCTAATCGCCTCTTCCTTCTTGCTCCTTTTATAGCTATTCTTGGAGGGAGTTTTGAATTCGAATTCGAATGGCTCCACCTAAAAGTGATCCCCAAAGTTAGGAGAGATTCCCTCAGCTCAAAAATTCGTGATTTTGGTAGTTGGAGCCACGAATTTGCTTTTACATCATGGATGAGGTAAGCCATCCTTTTACTTTTTTCTTTTTCCATTTACAAGAGATAAAATGTACTCTTTTACAAGAGGTGTTCACATGACTACTCATGTGACTTACAAATGAGGATAATATCAAGCATATCAAGCATGTAGGCTTGGGCAAAATGCACCAACAAATACTAAATGTATTACTAGAGAATGTACAAAGATAAGTAGCCCATTAGGGCAATAGGCGTATATACAAGCCGGGGGAAAAAAACCTTCTAAAGAGGGAAAAAAGTGCCCCGACGGTCCTAGTGTGTTCACACACATCACTACCTAAATATATCAACAAATCCCCCCTGGGAGTGATGCGGTGAACAAGGAGCTGGCACTCATGTATAAGGAAGTGCCAAGCTATGTGGAATCACTCCACAAAAGGAAGTAAGCCCAAAGCTTTGTGGAAAGCTTCAAACTTCTCCCTAGGCAGAGCCTTCGTGAAAAGGTCTGCAATGTTCTCTTGCGTGGGCACATATGCCAAGCTGATCTCCCCAGCAAAGAACCTCTCCATGACATAGTGATAATGCACCTCAATGCGCTTAGTGCGAGCATGGAACATAGGGTTCCTCCCAACTGCCAATGCACTTTGACTGTCAGTGAAGATGGTGATGGCAAAAGACTGGCCAACACCCAAATCAGCCATAAGGTGTCTGAGCCACACACACTCAACAGTCATTGTGAAAGCTTCCCTATACTAAGCCTCACAATTGGAAGTGGCCAAAGTAGGCTGCTTCTTGCTTAACTAAGATATACATGAGCTACCAAGCATGAAGCAAAAACCACTGCTGGACACACGAGTGTCATAGCAACCAGCCCAATCTGAGTTAGAAAAAGCATGCACATCTGGCGGTAGTGATCCCCCCTTGGGATAAAACAACCCAAGTAGCCGAGTACCACAGTAGCGAAAGATGTGCTTAACCGCCTTCCAATGCGTGACTCCTGGGCAATGCATAAACCTGCTCATCTATGAGACAGCAAACCGAATATATGGCCGAGTAATGCATAAGTAAATCAAGCATCCAACAGCCTGTTGATAGAGAATAGCATCAAATGCATCTCCAACATCATGAAGACTCGATCGTAAACCTGTCTCCATAGGAGTGGCAATAGGATAACAGTCTTCAAGGCCAAAACGCTGCAATAATGTGTCAATATATTTTGTTTGACACAAAGCCATTCCACCATCAACTTGCATAAATTGAATGCCCAAATAGTGATGCAAATGCCCCAAATCAGAAATCTCAAATGAGGCATGCAAATCAGCCTTGAAATCAGCAATATGCTTCTCAATAGGACCAGTGAGTAGCATGTCATCAACATAGACAACAATGATCAGAAGCACATCATTAGCACACTTAAAATATAAGGTGCTTTCAGTTGGACTGTTCTCAAAACCATGTGCAATCAAATAGGCATGTATCTTCCCATACGAAGCACGTGGTGCTTGCTTTAAACCATATAATGCCTCCTTTAACCTGCACACCTGATTTTCATGCCCTTTTTGCACAAAGCCACAGGGCTGGAAAACATACACTTCTTCATGCAAGTCACCATTCAGAAATGTTGTTTTAATGTCCAACTCATGTACATTCCAACCATGATGGGCTACAAGTGCACAAATGCTCCGAACAGTAGTCATACGGCATGTAGGTGCAAAGGTCTCATCAAAATCAATGCCTCTTTCCTGCGCATAACCCTTTGCAACAAGCCTAGCCTTATACCTGTCAACTGTACCATCAGGTTTACGCTTTAGCTTGTATACCCACTTAGTGCCAATGGCCTTCTTGCTAGGAGGCAAGTCACATAAAGACCATGTACCATTCTTCATTATAACATCATATTCAGATTGCATAGCAGTCATCCAATTTTCTGAATTCTGTGCTTCATCAAATGAAACAATCTCATTCTCATCACAGAGACTAGACGCAGCCATAGCATAGAAATCTTATGCAAATGAGGCACTATGAGAGCCTAAACGAGTACGATATGACAAAGGTGCATCTAATTTGTTGTCATGCAAAGTCTGCACCAGCCATTTTGGCATAGTTTTTGCCTGCTCAATATCAGCTCTCTCATCAACAAGTGCATCATGTAAATCTGCATCAGAAATGGAATGATCTGCATCATGATATGAAACCTGCAAAGGCTGAGAAGTTGCCTCATTAGGACCAGCACTAGACTGTCTACCTATAAAAAGAGGCATCAAAGTATCATACATGTCTTTGGAGCTAACAGATGTCTCCTTAGTACATGAAAGCAATGGTTGAATAGCATCTTCCACAAAGACAACATCACGGCTAACCAAAATGCATTTAGTCTATGGATGATATAGACGATAGCCTTTACTTTCAGAACTGTACCCAACAAAAATACATTTTACTGCCTTATCATCCAATTTTCTGTGATGTTGTTCAAGCACTAGTGATATGCCAAGCAACCAAAAACACGCAGATGAGCAACAGATGGCTTGCGGTCATGCCAAGCCTCATATGGAGTGATAGACTGCAGCGCTTTAGTGGGACAAGTGTTCAGTAGATATGCTGCACACATGATAGCCTCAATCCAGAAACTATGTGGTAAAGCCTGACTCTTGACCATGCACCTCACCATCTCCATGAGTGATCTGTTCTTTCGTTCAGCAACTCCATTCTGTTGAGGTGTATACGGCACTGTACACTGGTGTTTTATCCTACATTCAGCTAGAAATGCATTAAAATCAGAAGACATATATTCCCCCCCTCGATCAGAACAGAGGGTGCCCATTTTACATGCTGACAGATTTTGAGCCAAAACCAAAAACTGTTTTGAACACTTCGGACTTTGCTTTGAGTGGATATACCCATGCATGCCTAGAAAAATCATCAATGAAAGTCACGAAGTAAAGGTAATTTCCAAAAGAGGATGTCTACATAGGACCACAGACATCACTATGTACAAGATGCAATTTCTATGTAGCCCGAACTGAACCATCTTGTGGAAAGGAGGAGTGCTGTATTTTGCCCAAAATACAGCCTTCACAAACATGTTTTCGAGGTGCCTCAAGTTTGGGCAAAGAGGACACCATTTCAGATTTCTGCAGGCGTAGCAAACTAGCAAAATTCAGATGACTAAAGCGTGCATGCCAAAGCTTTGCATCTGACATAGCCTGAGAATCATTTACTGCACATGCCAAATCATTTTCAGATCTTTCATAGTCTATGAGCTTATACAGCCCACGACATAAAATGCCAGAAGCAATAATCACATCGCCATTTGATAGATCATGAACTATGCCCCTGTCATCAACAAATTTCACAACCAAGCCAATCTTGGCTAATGCAGAAACTGATAATAGGTTCTTCTTGATCCCTGGCACAAATAAAGCATCTGACTAAGTGAAAGAACTACCATTAGCAGTAGTCAAAATGATCTTACCAACTCCCATAACATGATAAGAGGAGTTGTTGGCGCATGTAACAGTATTCCCTATAGGGGCAGGCTCGAGTGAAGAGAAGAAACTGTGCTGCGAGGTAATATGTTTGGTTGCCCCACTGTCAAAATACCAAACATCTGAGTCTACTACAGACATGCACTGATCATGTGAAGATGGGTGAAAACTGCAGATAGTAGTAAACGCCCATTCTTCTTCCTGCACAAGATTTGCAGACTCTGTTTTTGGTGTAGAGGCCTCTACAACAACCATTCCAGCCTCTTTCTTCTTTGCCTCTTTAGCAGCCAGTTTTGGATAGTCCTTTATGATATGATCATTCCCTTTATAGTACTTACAAAAAAATTTTGCTTTTCTGATTTCTTCTCATCTTTATCTTCTTCTTCGAATATGCAGAATTAGCAGATTTCTGCTTACTAGTTGAAGAGCTCCATTTTCCTTTGCCCTTCTGACTAGCCAAGAAAGCTTGATCTGCAACTTGCATAATGGACTTGTTTTGCCTGGACTGATGTTCTTGCAACAGAACAGAGACTAACTCCTCAAATGATATGGCATTTGGATTGCCTTTCATCATCAACCGAAGAGTAGAAGCAAAACTGTGATATGAATCAGGAAGACCATTCAGAACGGTCTGCACAAGTGAGCTATCTGGTATAACCTCATCAGCAGAAATCAACTGTTCCTTCAAGTCTTTGATCTTTGTTAGGAAACTCTCCATAGAATCACCTTCTTTCATGTGCTCACTCTCCAACTGTTTTCAAAGGTAAGCAACACGAGCCTCATTCCTAGCTTGGTACAATGTGGTAAGTGTATCCCAAGCATCCTTAGCTGTTCTACAAGAGCGAATGTGAGGAATAATGGCACGTTTGACAGACAAAGCTATCAATGCATGAGCCTCGGCATCTCTGCTATCCCAACGAATCTGCTCTACAATAGGTACAGCAGAAACAGTAGCACGAATAGGAATCTGCGGAATATCATCTTCGACACCATCTTCATAAGCTCCAGCAGCTGTATTTACAGTACCTGTAGTCAGAGGTGTAACAGGACATCTTTCAACACCCTGCACAATGTTCCCCAATCCTTTTGCAACCAATACATGTCGCATCATATAAGCCCATAATGGGTAGTTGGTACCATCCAACTTATCCTCAACAACCAACATACGGAATACATCACTGCTTTCAGCCATGGCCATTGACTAAAATACCTTGATGCAGAAAATTGACTCTATCTCAAAAAGTTGAACAGAACTGCCCCAATAAATTCTGCTGGACCTGTAGCAGACTTCGAGACATTTATATTGGTGAACAAAAACTGGTATATACCTTTGGCACAAAAAGACGAAATAGCCTGCACAAGCGCTGTGGTAATGCGTTCGGAGGCCGAAACGAGCTCAGATATGTGAAACACCCTGAGTATGCTCACCAAATTTAGTATGAATCTGAGACTGCAAACGGAGGAGTGTCGACAGCACCCTAGATGAAGCGACGACCAGCTCTGATACCAATTGTTGGAGTTAGACGACTGTGGAAGTATGCGAACAACACAAGGAAGAAGAAGAAGCTTGGAGCACAACACACAATACTGAATGTATTACTAGAGAATGTACAAGGATAAGTAGCCCATTAGGGCAATAGGCGTATATACAAGCTGGGGGAAAAAACCTTCTAAAGAGGGAAAAAAGTGCCCCAGCGGTCCTAGTGTGTTCACACACATGACTACCTAAATATATCAACACTTCCTAGCAATCAACATATCATTGACATAAAGTATCAAGCTACCATCTGAGCACCTCTTTGTGTAGAGAAAATGATCCTCATTGCTTTGAGAGTAGCCTTGAGACTTCATAAAAGCATCAAAATTTTGGTATCATTGTCTAGCAGACTGTTTAAGTCCATATATGCTCTTCTTCAGCTTGCAAACTAGACTCTCTTTGCCATGAGCCACTCTAGTTATTCCATATAGATCTCATTTGTAAGATATCCATGCAAGAAAGCAATTTTCACATCCATTTGGACTAGCTCTAAGTCCTCCATTGCAACGAATCCAAGCAACATTCGAAGGGTAGTCATCTTGACCACTCGAGAAAAGATTTCCTCAAAATTAACACCATGCTGTTGCTTAAAACCCTTTGCAACAAGGCACGCTTTATACTTTGGAGAAGCACTATCTGATATGAACTTCGGCTTATATACCCATTTACATGGTAAAGCTTTCGTGCCCTTTGGCAAAGGTACTAAATCGCAAGTACCATTCTTGTGAATAGAATCCAACTCACTCATCATGGCATGCTCCCACTTTACATAATCCTTTGTCTGCATGGCCTCTTTGTAGCAAGAAGGCTCACCAACATCTGTTATCATAACAAAATACAAACCTCGAACATATCTATCAAGTGGATGTGAGACATGTGGAGAGTCTCAATGGTTGCTGAATAATAACATTTGCAGACAGTTCTCATCAGACATTCTCTTGAACATGCCTATGTGCAGCATTTTTATGCATACTAATTAGAGGACGAATATTGTCAAACACCACTCTTCTCACTTCAACCTCCTTAATGGGTTGTTTAAGCATCTTAGGCTCATTGAAAATGACATCACTACTTTTGATCATCACTTACCATATTTTATCTCATGTTTCCCAGGGCCTCCAAGGAGTCGAATCATCCAAGGCTCATGAAACCCAGAGGGAAAGAACTAGAGAGAGACCAGAGGTAAGCTTTGTAGACACTGTGGGCAGAGACAGATCAGGATATGGAACGGAAAGACCTGAAAGGGAGAGACATAGAGTTCATAGGCATCAAAGAGATGATCATGATTTCCCATTGCCTAGACCACGAGAGCACTCAAGAACCCTTAGACCCTCTCAAGTGGTTAAGACAATGAAGAACTACTTTGATGGATTTGGAGATCCTTATGATCATGTGGCCGAGTTCAAACAAGTGCTAAGAGCTGAACAGGTTGAAGACTTATTCACCCAGTTCGAGGCATTTGGCTTGACTCTCAAGGGTACTGCCTTAGCTTGGTTTCAACCTCTAAACAGTCGCAAGTATAGAGAGATAGGTCAGCTTATTGTAGAATTTTCCAAGAGTGGTATCAGACATAACACATCATCCTTGATCCACAGCTTCAAGCAGACACCCCAAGAAACAGTGCGACTTGCAGGAAGAAGATTTAGACAATACTTGGAAAGATGTCCTGTGCCAGAATTACCCACAGCAGCCAAACAAGTGGCCTTGTTTCTAGATGGCCTATTGAGCACAAAATTAAGGTCATATGTATACTTGAAAGAGCCTAGATCCATAGAAGAGTGTGTACGGATATGCATTGACATAGAAGACAACTTGGGTGAGGAGTTAGGACTATCCAAACTCTATAAGGACTCTGATAGCTCTACAAGTCATAACTCTAGAACCTCCACTGAGATAGATGAGATAGCTGAGCAAGTGGCCAAAAAGCTAGGAGTTCAAAATAGACAAATTCCAAGGATCACTTCATTGAAGCGATGTTATACATGCGGAGGAGATCACATGGCTAATGTTTGCCCGTTGACGACTCAACCCCAAGGGAACCCTAATGCTCTGTATTGCACCATTGAGAGAAAACACACAAATCATACGGCTCAAGACTGTCCATACAATAGGCAGGCTGTCAGACAAAATTATCAGCAACCTTACCAGCAGGGTAGGTATCAGAATCAGTACCAATAGCCATATTATAGGCCACAACAATATCAACCTCAATACCAGCAGCAATATCAGGCACCATATAGGCCATAGCCAGTCTTGGGAAACCAACCACCAACTCCTGCCAATGTGATCCCAATTAAGTATACGATGGCAGAAGAGAACCCTAATAGAGCATTGGTGCTACTAGCCCCTTTGGTCTCAGAAAATGACTCTCATGCTCATAATTCAGACTATTCCCATGAAGGTAGTCCACATGCTTATTACATAGAGTCACCGGAGCAAAGTGAGATTTCTCCATATCAATACGAGGCACCACTTATGGAGCAAAATTGGGAACCAGAATACTCCAATGTCATGTATACGAATCCAAATCCTAGGCCCCAATTGAGACAAGTAAGACCACAAGCCCCTAGAGGACCATGCTTTAGATGTCAAGGCGACCATTTCATTCGTGAATGTCCCCACCAACCAGCTCTCGGACTAGGACAAAACATCACAATACAAGGCTTTTGTCCTGAGTGCGGCAAGGAACATCTTCCTAGAGAGTGTCCCAGGAATCCCTCTAGTGCACCCAAGGTCACACCCATCAATGTGGTAGGCTTAGTGGCCGAGTCAAGTTCAAGTAGTAGTAATGTGGCTCCTGTACATGCAGTTACTAGGGCACAAGCATTAAAACAAGATAAAACAGCTGAGCAGCCAGAGCCAAGTGACTCAGGAGAGTCTAGTAAAAGGAAACCAAGAACATGGAAGGATACCAGAGAGAAGGCTAATCGCAAGTGGAACAAAAAGATATCTGAACTAGAAGAAAGCCTAAGGGATACAAAAACAAAAATAGAAGACATTGCATCTCAAAGCCCCTCGCATGCCGAAACTCCATCCACACCACCTCATTCCACCCCATCACCCATTGTAAATAGACCGCAATCAGGGTCTGTTCTTGCAGATCCAACTCCAGAAGGCTTGGACATGATGTTCAAGGCCTATCAGGCTCGCCTTCAAGAAGGGCCAACAGCTGCGAACCTGGACAAGAGTTACCCTAGAGCAGACTTAGAGATTGAACGAACAAAAATGTGCATGAAAATGGTAGAAGTAGCTCAAGCTATGCTTGAGACTAGTCAAAAGTTCAATCAAACGAACTCTGTCAAATTGGATTTGCATTTCCAGGGTATACTAGAAAGATTAGAGCAGTTGGTAAACAAGCCGCAGGTTTCTTTACCTCCACAGGCTCAACCAATTATTGAAAGAGAAAGCTTACCACCAAGAAAAACTTATGTTCCTGATTCTGTGGATGAGGGAACACCTCTTTCAATGCAACAGTACTCTCAAGAGTTCTTGTGGAAATACAAGAAGAGAAATGGGCCAAGGAGAAGGCTAATCCCCCTCCTATTCCGGAGATTGATGACCTTCACGATCAATTTCCCCAAGACATTCCGTCTATCTATGGAGACCAAACAGAGCAACGAGAAGATGAAAGATTGGATTGTGAATCTAATTACTTACAAGAGTTGCCGCAATTCACAGGCCCATGGGAATCTGAATCTCTTCAGATCAGAGCTCCCACAATACTGGTAAGAAACGAAGACTCAGTGGTTTCAAGAAACACAGACGTTGTGAAGAACACTAAGGTTCAATGTCATCTCACTGTGGAAGAGCTGCTCAAAGCAAAACCTGAGCTCTGGAATCATGGGAAGGATCAGGTTCCAGAACTTGAGTCCACGATGCCCAAAGCAAGCTCTAAGCAAAAAGTTCCAGAGATACCTCTAGACAAGATAGGAGACATGAGTGAAGGTGAAGAAGGTAATACTTATCTTCCGATCACCTATCAAGGTTACAAAACCAAAGCAATCGTAGATTCAGGTGCTGGTGTTGCTATTGTGACCACTGCTTTGTGGAAGCGATGGGGCAAACCTACATTAAGACCAACTAGAATGAAGCTTCAAATGGCAGATGGTCATTTTGAAAGACCTCTAGGATTGCTCGAAGGGATAACTCTAACCACTTGTGGTGTAGAGTTTGAACACACATTTGCTATATGTGACTTTGAGAAAAATAATGTCTATGAGATGATCCTAGGAAGACCCTTCCTACGACAATTGCAAATAGTACACGATTGGGGAACCAACTCCATGTACTTACAGCACTTAGGGGTCACTACCAAGGTCAATTTGAAGGATTACACCTTCAGAGATGTACCACCCCTACAGTGGAATCCTATCCACAAAGCGAAAGAAGATTCTATCTCCGTGCATTCTGAAAGTTCACCAGATCCATCCTGGTTGCATGAAGATACTCACTTGTGGATGTGCAAGGTCGCGGAGGAAGAGGAAAAGCGCCTAAAAGCAAGAGAAGAAGGAGCTTCCCCAGGAGATAGACCAATCAGAGACCCAGCCTATACACCAATGATATTTCCAGATGACGAATTTGAGCCTCATGGTTGGGCAGAAATCTTAGCTACCATGGACATTGCAGTCAATGAAGAACAATGGACACCTCATTGTGATGAGGAGGGTTATGATATTTCAGTGTTCATGTGTCAGCCCTTGTTGGAAGAGTGTGATCCTAGTGAGTTCATAGAAGAAGAAGAGAATGACGGTGATCTAGAATCCATTGTGATGAATACTTACTTTGACTCAGAGGAACATTATTTAGAAGACATAGGAGTGTTTACCCAAAAAGAAGAAGAAGAACCCCTCACAAGCATTAAAACGATAAATTCAAAGGAAGGAAGTGAAGGTAGTAAAAAGAAAATGAAAAGAAAAGCAGTGAAACAAGAAGAGGAGGAATCATTGTTTGAAGTACTAGAAAACTTCAAGAAATATGAAGTGGAAGACCGAAAAATTCTGGTACAAATGCCTAAGAGAGAGGCCATTATAGGAGAAGCATATGACAATAAAGAAAAGACCAAAAAAATTGTAGTGACCATTGAAGGGAACGAAGAGCGATGTACGTACATAGGAGATGACCTAAGTGCAAAAGAAGAAGCAGAGCTTGTAGCTCTATTAAGGGAATATAGGGATGTGTTCGCATGGCACTATAAAGACTTGAAGGGAGTAGATCCAAAAATTTGCTCTCATACGATCCCCATGACTGTGGATGCCAAACCCACCAAACAAAAGCCCTACACGTATAATGACACTTATGCAGCTAAAATCAAAGAAAAAATTGACAGGTTGATTGAAGCTGGATTTATCTATGAGATTGAGCATACTGAATGGGTGTCCCCCATTGTAGTGGTGCCCAAAAAGAACGGAAAGTTGGGAGTGTGTATTAACCTTAAAAAAGTTAATGCGGCTACGACCAGAGATAGTTATCCACTTCCAATCACTGAACATTTACTAGAGCGTGTTGGAGGCAAGGAAGTTTATAGCTTCCTTGATGGATTTTCAGGTTACAACCAAGTGGCCATTGCTCCTGAAGATCAACACAAAACGGCTTTTGCCACCGAGTGGGGAATCTTTGCGTTTCGCGTGATGCCATTTGGGCTCACTAATGCACCTGCAACATTCCAAAGGCTCATGTGTCATGTCTTCAAAGAGTTCTTGCGAAAGAACTTAGAAGTATATGTGGATGACTTATGTGCTCATTCCCAACAAAGAAGATACCACATCCCTGAGCTCAGACAAATCTTCAACAAGTGTAGAGATTATCGAGTGTGTCTGAACCCAGAGAAGTGTGTGTTCGTGGTACGACAAGGTAAAATCTTAGGTCACATTGTTTCTAAGAATGGAATTTCAACAGATGAGGACAAAGTAAGAGCAATAGCAGAGCTGCCCAGGCCAAGGAATGTTAAAGAGGTACAAGCCTTTATGGGCCATTGTGGATATTACCGTAGGTTTATCCACATGTATGTCATCATAGACAAACCTCTTTATGGATTGTTGACAAATTTTGAGTGGAACGATGAATGTGAAAAATCCTTCATTGAGCTAAAAAGACGCTTGTGCTCAGCACCAATACTGACCACTCCTCATTGGAGTAAACCATTCCATGTCCATGTGGATGCATCCAATCATGCAATAGGATGTGTGCTAGCACAACCCACAGGTGAAGGAAACCTAGATTCGCCGATAGCATATGCTAGTAGGCAATTAAATGCAGCGGAACGAAATTATACCACAACGGAGAGAGAAGGCTTAGGCATGGTATATGCTGTGAAAAAGTTTAGACACTATCTATTGGCCAATAAGTTCAAGTTTTTCACTGATCATCAAGCTTTACTATATTTGGTCAATAAACCTTGCAATACAGGCCGCTTAGTAAGATGGTTCCTCTTACTAATGGAATACGACTTTGAAGTTGTTGTCAGGAAAGGAAGGACCCACCTTAGGGCGGACCATCTTTCTCGCATCACTTCAGGAGAGCCACCGCAAGGAGTGTCGGATGAGATACCAAATGCTTATTTGTTCAATTTAGAAGTTGTTCCTAAATGGGCAAATAAGTTGGTACTTGTCCTAACCTTCGGACCTGCAAATAAGAACGTAAAAACAAACAAAGAAGAAATTGTACGATCACAACAATATCAAATATTGGCAGGTAGTATGTACAAGCAAGATACCGAGGGCATACTAGCTTGTTGTGTCAAGGACGATGAACATACTAGTTGGTTGCAACAAGCCCATGAGGGATTGCTAGGAAATCACTGCTCTAAACAACGAACATTGCAAAACCTAAAACGTTTAGGAGTGCATTGGCCTAGCATGGACAAAGAAATACATGAGTGGATTAAGAATTTTCCAGTGTGCCAGAAGAGACCCCCAATGGAGCATGCCACTCTTTATCACGTGTCATTAATTCCAGATTGGAGCGCTCCACTGGTAGAATTTATGAGATGAGGAACACTAACAAACGAGGCTAGTCTATCAAGAAGAAGAAGCATGGAGCAAGAGGCTCAAGACTATGCATTAGTAGGAGACAACCTATATTGGAGAGGCAAAGATGGATACTTAAGACTGTGCGTTCATGAATCAGACTATTTGAAAGTCTTAGAAACTGCACAGAGTGGTGTTGCAGGTGGACACTTTGGGCCTGACAGAGTAATTAAGACCATTCTATTCTCAGGACTTTGGTGGCCCACTCTTCATATGGATGCACATACTTATGTGAAGAAATGTGACACATGCCAACGTGCCCAATATCCGATAAGAAAAGATGAGATGCCTTTGAGGCCAATGATGGGAGGGCGCACATTCTCGAAGTGGGGTATAGACTTTGTTGGTCCTATTAACCCCCCAGCTAAAAGCTCCCATGCGGAATACATTATTGTAGCCACTGATTACCTTACCAAGTGGGTAGAAGTAAAAGCCACAACAAAGAATGATGCTCAAACAACGGCTAAGTTCTTATTCGAAAATGTGTTCACTAGATATGGGTTACCAATAGAGTTGGTTAGTGATAGAGGTACGCACTTCTTGAATGAGGTCATTGAAAATATCCTTCAAGAATTCATGGTGATACACAAGAAATCTGCCCCTTATCACCCACAAGCCAACGGACAGGCCGAGAGCACGAATAAGGTCCTATGTAATGTCTTGACAAAACTGGTGAATAATAAATGCTCGGATTGGGACAAACAACTTCATCATGCTGTTTGGGCATACCGAGTTGCCTACAGAACGGTACTCAATGCCACCCCATTTCAGATGGTCTTCTGACAGAATGTTGTGCTACCATTAGATTTCCTAATACCAGCTTTAAGAGTAGCACAAGAGCATGAGTGGAATGGACATGAGTTGTCTTCTAGGATCTTTGATCTAGAACGCTTAGGTGAGACGAGGCTACGAGCAGCAACAGGCATTTATGCTACAAAGAAACGGCAAAAGGCATACTTTGACGGCCATATAAAGGATAAAGGATTGAAAGAATGAGATCTAGTGCTGGTTTACACGCTAAAGCAACATGCCCATAAGTTGCAAAAACGAGGATATGGACCCATGATCATTAATCGAATTTCCACTAGCGGTGCGGTTCAATTGGCCACTTTAGAAGACACATAAGCATGTGCATAAGAATAAGGATTTATGTAATGGAAGTAGATGTTTGTGCATAAAGAGAAGCACAAAGTGCATCAAGTTAAGGGACGATAGAGCCATTGTTGGTATGCATCTACATAAATGCATTTAACTTCATTTATTATTTGAGTAGGAGATGGAGATAATAAAGTGAACAAGTTCTTTGATACATTGTTCACTCCAAAATAGAAGCAAGAAACTTAAAAAGAAGCTAAGCTAATGTAGTTGTAAATCTATCTATCTAGATTTAGTGAAGCACTAGGTGATTTATTCCCAAGATGATACTAAGTTATAAAAAAATTTAATGTAAACTTAACATTCATTACTTCTTGCTTAGAATTGTAGTAAATGTAAGGAAGAAATTCCCTTACCAATTCAAGATGATAGCACAATTTGAAGATTATCAAAGAAAATTAGCACTTTGTGGACAAAGCCTCCCCATGACTCTAGCCAAAAGACTCAAGCTACACAACAAACAAGTATGAAGGCCAAAACTACTTTCAACAAGACCAAAAATAAAAAAGGAACTCAAGAATCAAAGGACAAGGGCAAGAACAAGTTGACTTGGAACTTTTGTGGGAAGCTTGGAAACGTGGAAAAGTATTGCTTCAAGAAGAAAAACAAGAACAAGTCCAAGTCTACTCCAAAGATAGAGCATCAAGCTCACTGCACAAGTGAAGACATTTTTCTTACATATGAACACAAGGCACTTGTTGCATCCACTCCTCGCAAAGAATGGATTTTTGAAAGTGGGGCTTTATCATAGACATGTAATGACAAAGAATACTTTCATGAGTTTCATGAGCACAAAGGCCAAGTTCATCTTAGAGATCACAAGTGTGTTGAGATCCTTGAGGCAAAGTTCATGTCACAACCTCAGAAGGTGAGACCAAGTCACTTACAGATGTTCTTTATGTATCAAACCTTTGTAAGAACCTTCTCTTAGTGAAGGCCATTAACAAGTATAACATGATGGTGGAATTCGATCATGACAAAGTTCAACTCATCAATCAAGCATGCAAAGACGTCATTACTCATGGATTCAAAGACAAAGGTCTCTACAAGATTTCAAGTTTCATGTCCAAGGATTCAAGTTTTAGCTTGTGGCCTTTTATATTTGGACACACCTCTTACTCAGCAAAGATCTCTTCAAGTCATGTTTCTAAACCCTTTGCATTAGTCCACCTGGATCTTTGTGGACCTATGCATACATCATCATTCAATGGATCACTTTTTCTTCTTAATAGTAGATGACTTTAGTAGGTACACTTGGGTTTATTTAGGAAAACATAAAGAGGAGGCACTTTCTAAGTTCAAGGAGTGGACAAAGATAGTTCAAGATGAATTTCCAACTTCTTTAAAGACCATTAGAGCAGATGGAGATAGAACTTTGTCAACCACCATTTCTCAAAGTATTTGAAGTAGCAAGGTATTAAGTACCAGGCAAAGAAGGATACTCAACAAGGAATTGTTGTACGAGGATTCAATGTGTGCTCTAGATGGCCAAGACTATGCTTCATCAGAAGAAACTTCCACAAAAGTTTTGTGGAAGCTCTCCGTACATCAGTATATATTCTTAAGAGAGGGTTCTCACATGTTTTGAAGAACCAAAGCCCATTTGAGGCTTACTTTTAGAAGAGATCAAGTGTGAACTATTTTGGAGTCTTTGTTAATGATTCCTATTTTCAAGGCCCTAATGTTGGTAGGCCTAAGCAATACATTTTCATTAGCTATAGTGATCATCAAGATGCATACAATTTGTATGACCTAAACACTTTCAATGAATAGTCAAAGTGTTCATTGCTTTCAATTCTTCTCAAGATCCAGATAATCTCATTTCCTCTTTCGAGGGGGATCATTCCTCTAACAGAAAGTTACACTATATGAAGCATGCTCTTTTTGTACATGGCTTTTTTAGACCATGAGACAATTTTGGAGAATGAGGACTTAGAGACACAATCTAAGTTTATACCTCAGATGGACAGACCTCCCATCATACCATCAAAGTTTTACACTTCGCTTTAGCTTCATTTTGGGCTTTACTCAAGGATTAATGGCTCGTCATTTTCCATTCGTTTCTTTGAGATTCCACTTACCTCGTTTACAGTAACATACTAAACAAACAATGTTCCATTCATGGATTCCAA
Source organism: Ceratopteris richardii (assembly GCA_020310875.1). NCBI lineage: Eukaryota > Viridiplantae > Streptophyta > Polypodiopsida > Polypodiales > Pteridaceae > Ceratopteris > Ceratopteris richardii. The sequence goes on along the minus strand of CM035420.1, from coordinate 138,511,198 downwards.
CATCTTTCTATTTTTCACAAGATACTCTTGGATCTACATGGATACATCACTTAGTTGGATCATTTTCTAAGCCATCTTCTTGGTTCAGAGGAGGTTTTCATGGTGCTATCAACACATATTAGGACTTTGTACATTCCATGGAGGACTGCAACATACAAATGTACTACCATGTGATTATCATTTCATGCTTCATGTGTTACATTTTGTTCTTACATGACCTACTTCTTGGCAATAAACATCTCATGGTGGATATTGTCAAAGCTTTGGAGGTTCTCACATAGCACATGGAGTCATCCTATCTATCTCGCATGCAAAAGATCTCATCTAGTGAGATCTTGTTATATTCTTGTACCTCATTGGTGGCATATCTATGGAGCATTTGCTTGATCCATTTAGTGGGCAGCTTATGGAGTACCTGGCAATCACACGTGATCGATCCCACTTGGAGGATATGCATTTCTACTTGGAGATTAAGAATAAAGTACACCAAATTAAGTGCTAAATTGGATTAACTTCCCAGTATTGCTTTGAATATGTTCTTCAACACACTTCCACACCAGACAGTTACTGTATAACTTCTGCAGTTTTTACGTTAATCAATTTACTAATACTGCATTGAACTTCTCTTAATGATCAAACTTAATTAACAAACTTAACAACAAACTCAGATTACACAGAGTGTCAGCAACAGTGCTTCGCTTATGGCTCTCACCGAGACAAACAGTCTGGGAGCTACATTCTGCTTCACGTGACTTCTCTCATTAATCTTCCCCCAAAGGTTACAACTTCGCGCTACGCCTTTACAATGTGATGCGTGCGACTTTTGAGAGTATATATTAAAAAAGTATGAGTTTCTTTCCGGCGGCTCATACTAGCACACACGGTGGACTCGAACCCAAAAATGGTGATTACAAAATCAAGGTTCATCGATGATTCCCTGAATATACATAGTCCGAGCTAACTTAAATGTACATGTAATCTTTTGCTTGAGGGAATCTAGCATATCTTTCAAAATAGTTGGTCATATAAGTTGTGCATCAGTTCTAACCGAATTGGCAGCTATAACCTGCCTGATAAGTAATTTGGTCCGAGTCTGCAAAAAAGATTCTTGTAGATAAAAAACATTGGCCAGAGCAGTGTCTCTTCGTAGCTTCATTTCTGCTATATCTGCATCAATTCTTGAGAGCCTATCTGCCTGAACACCTAAAATGCTTTTCTCTTCTTTCAAGTTCCTGAGCTTGAAACTGAATGATTTTGTAATAAGCATCTCGCTCTTTCTTAATGGCTTCCATCTCCTTCTTTAACTGAATGGTCTTGGAAATCTCCTCAGTAAACTCCTAATCTCGTTGGAACAATCTCTTAGTGACCTTGTGCAGTTCAGCTTCTGCTTTAAGTACATTGGTAGCAAGTGACTACGAGGCCTCTTCTAAAACACTGTAGGCATTCCCCGTACTGTGGAGTTCACTTCCTAATGCTATCATGGCATCCGTCTTGTCTGTAAGTTCTTGCTTTAATTCTGTAATTATGGTGTCCTGTTGAGCTATGATATTATCTTTTTCTACTAACTGTTCTTGCAGTTGCTGGATTTTAGTCTGCAATGAATGATTCTTGGCTTTGACCGCAAGGACTTCTTGGAGAGGGGCAATGTCTGCTTCGAGAAGGTCAACCTTACTATGAAGCTCCTGTTGGATTGTCTGAGTTTCCATCTTCATCCAGAGGGGCAATTGCTAGGAGAATTGCATGAGGAGTTGGCCCATGGATGCCAATTCAGTGAACATTATGGTTGGAGGAAGAGAAGGAGAAGGTTGTGATGATGAGGCAGCGAGGAGATGAGGTGAAGATGGTGGAGAGTAGTCAGGAGAGGATAGGATATTGGTTGAGCCTCATGAAGGGCAGTTGAAGGTGCAACGGGAAGAACATAAGCAGCATCAGGAATGGTAGTTGGAGGAGGAAGAGGGATAAGGGCAGTCGGAATTAAAACTATTCCGGTCTAGGATTACGGTCAGTTGGTCGACCGAAACATGGAGATCAGAAAACAAAGGTGATGGAAAATAGGGACGAGCGTAGAAGAGTAAAAATACCGAAGACACCTCACGAGGTGATAGACGACGGATAGTAGGGTCGAAGCTTCGAACCATTAATCACTTTAGGGAGAAGGTGACCAGTTAAGGTGGATAACCAAAAAGTTATGGGTCCCACTTGGTCCGCAATCTAGTATGGACCAAACCATCGTAGCCTAAATTTTCCGATGGATCTATTACCTTTAGCATTATAAAACAGGACTAATTGGTTTACCGTAAACACGAGGGTTTTGAGGAAACGATCGTGGGTTTTGGCCCGTCTCAGCTGCACTTCCTGCATCACCGGGAAACTCTCTAGACGCTATTCATCCAAGGACCGTAAAGCCTCCAATCAAAAGGGAAAAGATTCTTCCAGTAATAGCTTCCGTTAAAGGGCCACACGTAGATTGGGAACCACCAGTTCCTTCGGAGCAATTGCTTCCAATCCATATGCCAACTTAAAAGGAGTTGTTTCGGTCGCCACTTTGTATGTGGTACGATAAGCCCATAGTACAGCAGGTAGAAATTGGTCCCATCGCCCTCGCAAATCGAACACCAGTTTCTTCAAAATGTTTAAGAGAGTTTTGTTGGTACTCTCAGCGAGTCCATTTGCTCGTGGATAATAGGGAGAACTGTATTTGTGCACAATCTGGAATGTCTTTGTAAGCACTTGCATTAATGTATTTGCAAAGTGAGTACCTTGATCACTTACTATCTCCAAGGGTAACCCATAACGCAAAAAGATATCCTTGATTAAGCGTTTAACAACCGCACCCGTTGTAGCGGATCGGAGAGCCCATGCCTCCGCCCATCAAGTTGCATAATCAATGCATGTGAGAATATATCGGTTGTTGGTGACTGTTGTCGGAGGAGTAATTGGTCCTATGAAATCCAAACCCCATTTTTGAAAAGGTTCAAGAGGTACAACCGGTTGGAAAGGGAAGTAGTGTCGCTATAAAGGCTGACCGGAATGCTGACACTCATCACACTGTTGTACATATTTGGTGACGTCATGATACATAGTGGGCCAACACAATCCACTATGCAGAATTTTCCGGTGAGTCACATCAACCGCAAAATGTCCTCTAGTTGGGGTAGTAAGAGCCGTGGTAACGACTGAAGCAATTTCATGTGGGGGAGCCCATCTGAGTAATACTCCTGAGGGATCCACGTAATATAATTTTCTGACAATCAATCGAAAGCGTCGATTGTACGTGGTGAGTCTTCGCCTAGCAGCTGAAGAAATCATACCCGGTGGACATCCACTAGTCAAGAACAGAAGCAAGGTATCATAGTACGAAGAGGGTACGGGTAATTCCTGTTTATCATCCTATATTGTCTCTGCTGCATAAATGGCTGGTGTTGTATCATCAATTCCCTTCGGAGGCTCACCGGAATCCAACCGAGAGAGAAAGTCAACAAGAGCATGAACTGACCCTGGTCGATGTACAACGGAGTAATCAAATTCTTGAAGCAGCAAGACCCATTGTGCTAACCGTCCTCCCAAATGTTCTTGGCGCACCAGATACACCAATGCTACATGGTCTACATGGAAGGTGAAGCGTCTCCCAACAGATAATGTCAATTTTTTTTCACAGAATATACTAAGCCAAGACACTCTCGTATAGTAACTAGATAGTTACGCTCTACCGGGGCCAATCGGCGGCTCGCATAATATACTGGACAAAACCATTTATCCATCTGCTGCATCAACAAGCTTCCAATGGTACTATCGGATGCATCCACAAAGACATCAAATGGCAATTCCCAATTTAGTGCTTGTAAAATGGGGGCCTGAGTTAACAATGATTTCAGTCTGTCAAAAGAAAGTTGACTCTCTTCGGTCCATTGGAACTGACGCAGATGCCACCCATGCCAACGCAGATGCCACCCATGCCACCAGATTTGGCCCAAAAACCGCATCACGTCTTTAGGTGTCTTAGGAGCAGGAGCCTCTAGTACGGCTTTCACTTTATCTAGATCCACCTCAATGCCTTGCTTTGAAATAACGTATCCGCGAAACTTGCCATAGGAAAGAGAGAATACCGATTTAATCGAGCTCAGGCACAAGCTATATTCCTGACACTTTGAAAAACAACACTGTAAATGGTACAGGTGTGCCGACGAATCACTGGATAACGAGAAATCATCCAAATACACTCTCATAAATGTGGTGAGATAAGGGGAAAAATTTTCGTGCATGTAGCGTTGGAACGTACTAAGAGCATTGCGCAATCCAAACCACATTACGGTACACGCATAGACACCCTAGTTGGTAATAAATGCAGTCTTTGGTATGTCCTGATCTGCCATTCTGACTTGATTGTAACCACTATAGCCATCTAGAAAGGAATACATCTCCCTGCCAGCCACGTCGTCTAGCGTGGTATCTAGGAACGGCAACAAAAATGGATCAAGTACGGTTGCGGCATTGAGCTTTCGGTAGTCCACGCATATCCGCAACTGCTTGTTTTTCTTCGGAACTATAACAATGGGAGAGATCCATTTTGCATGCTCAATAGGCACAATAAATCCCACCTTCAATAATCGATCAAGTTCGTCTTTAAATTGTGCCGCATAGTTAGGATTCATCCTATAACTCGGTTGTTTAATTAGTCTTGCATCCGGTTTCAGCACCACTCTGGCTAGCCTATTTGAAGTTATGGATAAGAGATGAGATATTATGCCGGACTCCCCTATTTGCAACCTCACCAATAAAATCTTCTAGAAGCCAACCTATCTTGGATTTTTTTCCTTTTGAATGGATGACAATAGTCCTACCAACATCAATCATAATGATTCATATTGAAGAAAAAATACATCATCTTTCTCCACTCACAATACTTGCTTAAGCTCTTCCATGTGGTTATAAGCATCTCTAGACCCATCGTAGTGGTTTTCCATGCATTTTTCTATCTATGAGGGTCTCACTATTTTGGCTGTATCAACTTTTCTTTGAACTAGCAAACCAATGTGTGCATCTCTTGTGCTTAAACCATTGGTAGTATTTTTGGAATAAGTGATCTATCAAGTGAAGTTCCTCCAAATATTGGATCTAGTTTAGCAATAGTGACTGAAGTATTGGATTTTGTTTTAGGATGAGGGAAATTAGTCTAAGAAAATTGTCCTAGGTTAGGATACCCTTGGCTACCATCCATTCGTTTTGGATTGCAAGAAGTAGATGCATCTTTCTTGAGAGGAAACACTAGTTGCCCCATGTAATTATACCTCGATTGATATAATTATGTGATCTGAGTTGGTTATCAAGATCATGAAATTCCTAGATTGTAACCAAGCTAGGGCAAAACATCCTTGATGGGTGGACACATATATGTTACTTTGCTAGATCCCTCAATCGAGTAGATCTCAATGGAATCATCATCTTATGGTTCAAACACTGAGTGCACACATCTATTTTTAGTGCTCTCAATTGAGTAGATTACACTCATGTACTCACTATCCCAAATCTTAGGTGCATATATGAGTTAATATAAAGCCTATCTCAATGTTTCCCAAGCACAAGTATCCCTATTACTTCCCTCCTGATATGTGTGGATTCATGGTGTGGGTAAAATCTAAGCTCTTTAGTGAATCAAGTAGAGTTTTGTGTACATGAGTGAAGGGGGAGAGATCTAAGAATTTAAGTACCTAGATTTGCAAGAAACTCTGATTGTTTGGATGATTATGCTCTTGCATAATCACTCGTGGCACTTTGTAGTAATTAAACTATTGTTAGTAATGTGTATCTCGTTGCCTCCCAACTATAGATCCTAAATCCCCCTGATTGTGTCTCTTAGTGTTCCCATTTATCTACCCGATTGAGTGTTTTGGTGCTTTTTACCTTAATTCTGCTCTCCAAGACCTCTTTGAAAAACCCTCCATAGCTTAGCTTGCAAATATTTCTCCAGACTATGTCAAATGTCATGAAATTTCATGACACAATCTGAGAGACACTTCAAACAAAGGATACTTAACAATGATGACTCATGAAAGTTGACAAAATGATACATGACACATGACACGATGAAGTGACAATGATACATGAGACCAATGAAATGTTGGTGATAACCAAATCCACAAGACTTTTGAAAACATGATACATGACACTTGTGAGGTATCAATGATATTTGGTCTAGGCAACACTTGAGAATCATGACACATGACACATGATTCCTGAACAGTATGAAGAACACTTCTCAGAGATGAAACTTGAAACTGAACACTTAAAAAATGTTACAATACTTGTTGTTTGTTGTGATACCAACCAAAAGTCAATGATAATTGACCTTCATAATACTTGATGAATATCATGATATGCAAAAAGTATCAGTGATACTTGAAGTACACAATGCCTGTTATGTGTCAGTGATGCTTAGACTTTATGATACGAGACAAGTGTCATGATAATCATCAAATGCTAACAATAATTGATGTGTGTTGCAATACCTAAGAGATTTCCATGCCATTTTACAAGTGGTGTGATGAGTGATACCTGCTAGATGTTGTTAAACCTAGGTATTAGTGATATGTGTGGTGTCATGATACTTAACACTCATGATATATGCCAAAGTGTTGGTGATACTCAACATGTTTTTTGAAACTTGACCAAGCATCATGATACTTGGGGAATCCCTTGTTGCAATACTTGAATAAATTCAAATGTCATGGCATTTGGGCTTTTCTTCACTAAATTGAAAACTTTGGTATCCCATAGTGGAAAATATTGTTTCTTGTTCAATTAGTACCATGAAAACCTACCTTTTGATGCATCAGATTCATGAAGTACCTAGGCAAATTATATTTAATGGCAGAAAAGGATATCTAAAGATCTAGTGCATCTTGTAAGAGTTTCCATTTCTAGAAAGTAGTGGCAATAGTGCCAAAAACAAAGAAATAAAACCTCTTGATATAGTGTTTGGCACTCTAGATGGAGTGATATATTGTTCTCATTGTTATTTACAATTTGAGTAACTGGACATGGAGAAATAAAATAGTATTTTAAAGGCTCAACATATATAGTACCACATCATTTGATACTAGTACGTACATTACGAGAAGCTTTTCTACATACCTCTATTCTAGCTCACAAAGTTGTTCCAACTACCACTTCAAGAAAGACATTAACTTGCCATAAATGTAAAGGAAACCAAACACCAATCAAACACAATTGAGTAGAATGTGGGTAAACTTAAGAAAAAATAACAACAAACTTTCATTATTATATTCCAATAATTAAATCATTACAAATGTGTATGTTTACAAAGTTCAATGGCCCTTCTACAATAAAAGTTAATCATATAATTGCTCGGCCTCATGCATAACATCATCTTCAGGAATTGAGAATTCTCATAAGGTTTTTCTTACTTTATAACTGGCTCCTCAAGGTGAGCCATGTCTCCTGGCTCATCTACCAATGGTGGCATAGGCTCCCTTGAGGCAAGCTGGAATGTCTCTATGTCGCAATGTGCTTCTTCCCAACCTCTTCCTCCTCGTTTGGGCACTTATTCAAGCCATTAATCCACATCCTAATGAAGTTGGTTTGGGCTTCATCCTTCTGTATAGCTATGCAGTGCCTGAATATTTTGAGCGCACAAGTGAGTGTCATCCTTGAAAAAAAACAAATTTATTAGAGCTTATGGCAAAAGTGTGTCAATGAGAAACATTGAAATTAGAATTATATCTGTGAGAGAATAAGTCCAAGATCCAATAATCATCATTAGAGAACAACTAGATTAACCTCATTATAAGCTTTTAGAGCTTTTGATAAGGATTAACCAATGTCTTGTCCCCTGCCACATGACGAGGTTTCTTGGTAATTGTTGAGAACATTAGTATATTTGAAATTTTGTTCTCACTACAATGTTCCCTAACCCTTTTTTTTACTAACTTTATCATAGTATGTGGGAACTCAGTAGCACTAACAAACCTATGTCATGTGGGCACTCAATAACACAATGCATATGCATACACACATGCATATGCATAGTACACGCATGCACAATGCATATGCATACACACAATGCATATGGATACACACATGCATATGCATACACACATACACAATGCATACACACATACATGCATATGCATACACACAATGCATATACATACACACATGCATATGCATACACACATACACAATGCATATACACATACACAATCCATATGCATACACACATGCATATGCATACACACATGCATATGCATACACACATGCATATGCATACACACATGCATATGCATACACACATACATGCATATACATACACACATGCATATGCATACACACATACACAATGCGTACCCACATACACAATGCATACACACATAGACAATCCATACGCATACACACATACATGCATATGCATACACACATGCACATGCATACACACATGCACATGCATACACACATGCATATGCATACACACACACATGCATATGCATACATGCATACAAAATACATACACAAATACACAATGCATAAGCATTCACACATGCATATGCATGCATGCATATGCATTCACACATGCATATGCATACACACATACACAATGCATACACACATACACAATGCATATGCATACACACATGCATATGCATACACACATGCATATGCATACACACATGCATATGCATACACACATGTACATGCATACACACATGCATATGCATACACACATAGGCAATGCATATGTTTACACACATGCATGTGCACACACACATACACAATGCATACACAGATACACATGCATATGCATACAAACATGCATATGCATACACACATGCATATGCATACACATGCATATGCATACACATGCATATGCATACACATGCATATGCATATGCATACACACATGCATATGCATACAAACATGCATAGACATACAAACATGCATATGCATACACACATACACAATGCATATGCATACACACATACACAATGCATATGCATACACACATACACAATGCATATGCATACACAAAATGCATATGCATACACACAATGCATATGCATACACACAATGCATATGGATACACACATACATGCATATGCATACACACATACACAATGCATACACACATACACACAATGCATATACACACATACAATGCATATGCATACACACATACATGCATATGCATATGCATACACACATGCATATGCATACACACATGCATATGCATACAAACATGCATATGCATACACACATACACAATGCATATGCATACACACAATGCATATGCATACACACATGCATATGCATACGCACATACACAATGCATACACACATACACAATGCATACACACATAAATGCATCTGATACACACATGCATGCATATGTATACACACATGCATATGCATACACACATACATGCATATGCATACACACATACACAATGCATACACACATACACAATGCATACACACATACAAAATGCATACACACATACACAATGCATATGCATACACACATGCATATGCATATACACATACATGCATATGCATACACACATACACAATGCATACACACATACACAATGCATATGCATACACACATGCATATGCATATACACATACATGCATATGCATACACACATACACAATGCATACACACATACACAATGCATATGCATACACACATGGATACGCATACACACATGCATATGCATACACACATACACAATGCATACACACATACACATGCATATGCATGCAAACATGCATATGCATACACATGCATATGCATACACACATGCATATGCATACACAATGCATATGCATACAAACATGCATATGCATACACACATGTATATGCATACACACATTGGATCATATGGAATCTTCACATTGGATGAGATGGGATCTCCATGTACAACTTGGGGAGCGCATGACCATGACGACTCCAAAATATATCACATACGTAATGGAGCTCTAGTCATGGATGCAGCTGGGAAGTCAATGCATCAATGTATTCAACAACTTTCATCCATCGAGCTTGGACATTCTGTAATGCTAAAATGGAGTGAACAGGATAGGGATTCCAAAAACTATATCACAGAATCAATATATGAAGAGTATCGGCCAGCACCTGGGAATCCTATTGTGAGTGCAGAATGGATTCAGCATACGACACACAAGGTGATGTCTCATCGACGGTCAGAATCTCGCAATGCTTTTAGAGCACGCTTACCAAAGCCTATGTGGTCAGATGTTGAAGAGTGGGAATCGATTCAGGATGAGCAACAATATACTCCTGATCGATATCATCAACAGAGAGATGCGACGGCCACACGTTTGGATACGGTTGGAACGTCGCATTTAGGTAGTGGTGGATACGACAATATGCGCTACCAATTTGTAAGTATCATGTTAATTATTGAATTTTTTTGTGTTCAGCACATCATGTATTTTCATCTAACATTTTGCATATTTATTATAGGAGTTGGCAGTGGGTCATCCTCCGACAAGAACCGAAGAATCTTACAGATATCATCATGGATTGGTTGGACTGTTGCAAGACTTAGAGGGACGCGCTGCAATCATTTCATGGGAGAATCTATGATTAGGTAAACTTAGAGCTTGTTCTCGTATTTTTAGTTGTTGTTTATATATGTCATGTCAATTTGTCTCATTTTACACATGCTTTGTTGCAGGATTGCAGGTGTAAATGTTTTGATCCCGTTATGTATATGTATGGTAGTGCTTTGCCATAATTTTGGATTACACTCCTATGTGGCAATGATGTACCATAATTTTGTATTCGATTCCTATATGGAAGTGCTTTGTCACATTGCCACAATTTTGTATTACACTCCTATGTGGTAATGATGTACCGTAATTTTGTATTCGATTCCTATATGGAAGTGCTTTGTCACACTCTTGTACATCCTTCTTTTATGGAATATACAACTTTTTGTACATGATTCATATATGAGCATCGGTATTACCGACGATTATACCGACACTCATACCGACGCTCATACTGACACCCATACCGGCGTTATGTTTCTGACGCCCATACTGACCGCAACACCGACATCGTGGAAAAATTATGCCCGTTCATTTTCCTCAGTAGTGGCCTCGGTATACCCTCGATATGTTGTAGTGGAATTCCACGATACAGGATACTTGTCTTTGGGCGATACACAATACTTGGGAAGTATCGTGATACATGCTCAAACGATACACGATACACGATATTTCAGAAGCGACAATACATGATACTTGGACTCGTGGACTCGTGATACGATACTTGGATCGGTCACGATACACGATACCACGGAAGTATCGCCATACGCGACAAGATGGTACATGATACACGATACATGATACTTGGGGGAGTGATGATACATGATACACAATATACGTTACTTGAGGTTGGCAATACTTGGACTTCACGATACACGATACTTGAGCTACTTCGATACGCGATACCTGGGAAGTATTGCGATACTCAACCCAACGATACACGATACTCAACCCAACGATACACGATACTCAACCCAACAATACACGATACTCAACCCAACGATACACGATACTCAACCCAATGATACACGATACACGATACACGTAAGGTACTGCGATACATGGGGAGACAATACACGATACTCAACAAGTATCGCGATACATGGGAGTTCTGGTATTGCGATACCTAAACTCAAAGCGACATGATACTTGGCGTTTTTGAAGTCCAAATTCAAAATTTTTTGCAAATATGTGTACCTTATGTCCTCCTTGTCACTCGTATGTGTCTGTTGATGCAAAATCTATCTTTGAATCCGTGATACCACTCACAATACTTGGCATAGGTCATGTCACATCCGAGACTAGTCACTCAACTTTTGATGTGCTTAGAGTATTTGAAGCGTATTTCCCTAGTGTTTCAAGCTCTTAACTCCTCTATGCTTCTTGCTCCCAGGTACAAGTGAAAATGAAGGTGAATGTATAGTCAAAAAAAAATTTGAGAAAAGGAAGATAGGAGAGGATGGTGATGATGATGATGATGGTGGAGTAAAAATCAGAAATTGAACAGAAAATGATGATTTTTTTACCTTCCAACATCGATTCTACGTCTTACGGTCACACGCTCGTTCTCCAAGCTCCCTCCCTAGCAATGGTGCCGAATTGGCTATCACTCTAGCGCAATGGTAAGTACTAGTGTGAGGAGATCCACCTCATAAATGTCAATCCGCGGAGACGTGAGGATTGATATGAGGACCATGAGCAAGTGGAGGCACAAGTGCATGAGCGAAAGCACACAAGCATGCACACACATAAACACATGTGCACAAGGTAAGAGCAATGAGTGGAACAATGGAAGGCTTCGATTACAAAAGAAATGTCTTACAAAGCTCAAATCTACAGCAAGCTAACCTCAAAAATGAGCTCTCTAGCTCTTTTTATAGTTTTTTGAGTGGTTTTGGCCATGTCCAAAGCTAGTCTTCAGCCTAATTAAAAATTAGGTTCTAGGGCTTATTTGGGGCCTCAAACAGAGTCTAAAAATTATGAAAATTGGTAGGATCCTACTTCTAATACTCCTCAAGCTTGAGGACTCCTTGGCTTGAACAAAATGGAGTTGTAAAAATGGAAAAAGGTATTTACAATGGTTTTTAGTGATGAAAATCACTATTTTTATAGGGATGTCTTCTTGAAATTTAACATGTGCTTCTTGGAGCTCCCTACACGCTCCTTCTTCTTGTGTTTCCACATCTTTGATGCTCTTCCACTCCTCGTGTTTGACCTTGAGCTTCTAATACTCCTCAAGCTCGAGGACTTCTCGGCTTGAACAAAATGGAGTTACAAAAATGGAAAATGGTATTTAGAATGGTTTTTAGTGATGAAAATCACTTTTTTATAGGGATTTCTTCTTGAAATTTGACATGTGCTTCTTGGATCTCCCTACACACTCCTTCTTCTTGTGTGTCCACATCTTTGATGTGCTTGCACTCCTCGTGCTTGACCTTGAGCTTCAACAGAGTCAAATCCAAAAGATTTAGAAAGTAGAAAGAAAGAATTAAAACTCTGTACAACCAATTCAAACTTCGAAGATATGTATACTTTCTACGAGTCGAACTCTAGATGAATCGAGACTTTAACTTTACAAAGATCTGTTTCAACAAGATATTGAAGCATTTTTTTTATCTTTAAGAGAAATAAACTAGATTCTCAAAAAAATTCAGGATAAATCTAAAACATCATCCAGCCATAAAATACTAGTGTGGTATTAAACATTAGTGTTTCAATCCACTGAGGTTCTATTGATGAGTTTTTTATTCAAATAAAGCTTCACTTGAGACTAAGTTCAAGTCATATTCAATCCTCATGACTCCTTACTAGAAATGCAATTCTTTTGCATTTCTTTGAGTCAAAGGATTGAATTTACCAAGTTACATCAGGAACTTGGTGGTTGACTTAGTCAATCTATTCCTTACTTGAAAGGATTTTTTCAATGTCAAAATCCACTTCTTCAAAAATTTATTAAATATTTCTAAATCAACACTTTATCTTGAAGTGTTTCTTTATTCAAATAAGAGCAAATACATGCCTTTATTTGAAAAAGAAGATCTTGGAAGTTACTTACTTCATATCTTCTGCTTTCTTGATCTTGAAGTTATCATGAAAGATCTTGAGATACTACTTTTATCCTCCTTGAAATTAAACTCCTTAGAAGTTTTAATTCCCTAGAGAACCAAATCTAACTTCATGATTCTATGTAGGAGTAAAAGATAGTTATCATCCCATGGTCCAATGTCCCATACCATCTTTCCTACATCAATATGAGTATATAATCTGGTGTCCCATAGCACCCTATTTTATATTCAGATTGATGAGTGAGTGATACTTATCCCAAAGTCTAAACATGTCTTCAAAGAGTACCTTCTCTCTTCAATTCTTTTAAAGGAATTTTGAAGTTTCAGGCATTACCTCTAACTTGATATTCTAGGTTTTGATTCCTTCACATGACTGTCTCACAATCATGTGCTTTGCTTTGGAAACTTGAAAACCTCTTGATAGAGTATCCATTGTTCTTTACTAGAGTTTTCAAATGAAAACCAATCAGAATTCCAAGTACCTAAATTTTCACAGATTCAAGTTCAAATATTGGTTTATTCTTGAACAATTTGTAGTAGCTTTTGCCTTCTTGTCTTTAGATTCCTTTTTTATTGATGCTTTTGGTACCTACCTCGGTCGAGACCTTACAGGGATATCTCTACTAGTTAAGTCCAAGCATCTGCTCATGCTTTCTAGATCCGTACCAAAAATCCCTTTAAGGATGGGTAAATATTACTCTAGTTTATCCTTTCAGGAAAAGGAATCAAGTAATACTAAGAAAATGATTAATCTCTTAGTCTTTTGCTTTACTAGAACGACCTTAAAAAGGAATTCTTGATTTTTGGACAAGACCAAGACTTAAAGCTTTATTGCTTGTCCAAAACAGATTACTTTTAACCAATAAAATAGTTAGCTATACTATTTCCATTATCAGCTTATCTTTAAGAATATCCTAATTCCTAAAGATCACTTTGACTAAGGCTTTTAATTAAAAGCTATAATTAGCTTACAAAACCAAGACTAACTCTCCAATCCTTTAAAAGGAAGAGTTCTTTCAAGTTTTCATACTTGATTAGCATCATTACCAGACATGCAATCATGGAACCTACCATCCTCCTATTGAATGTCAAAGTTCAATTGATGCTAAGGTTCAACTTTTGATTTCCATCATTCCTTGAGATGGAATCAAATGAGAACTTACAAAGATTGCATAGTTCTTCTTGGTACTTTGCATCCTTACTAGGGATGCCGCTTATGGAAAATAAAAACTATCATTTGAACTTTGAAAGTTCAATTGATTTAAGTTCCATTTGGGATAGAATCAGATAAAACTTCCAAAGGAAACTTTATCAACCTACTTGGATGCTTGATGTCTTAAATCGAAGCTAAGGACTACATCTAGTCTTGTCGTTAGGGTTCTCTAAGTTTTCTCCTAAACTTAGAGTCATCATTCAAGTAGCCCTATTTCTCGCCATTCCAATGAACAAGAAGATTGAACACTTCACTATTAAAGGGCCTACTTTTCCTAATCAAGACTCCTAATTTGTGATACCTAAGTATCACATTTGGGAAAGAAAAACTAGCTACTTGAGTTGGATGTTAGTCAGGAGCCTTGCAACTACCTAGTTTTCTATTTTCCCTAGCTATCTAACTCACGTTACAAAAAGAAGGTAACGAAAGTATAAGTTTTCAACCACTTAACCAACAATCATGCATATGCAAATGCCTATTCTTGCATGCAAATGCATGTGAGTGCATGCACGTGTTGGCATTCTCCTTTCATGCACCAAACTTAAATCAAGCAATTCTTGAGCTTGAAAATGCATGCTCCCAACCATCCATGCACAAACATTATACTTGCTAGCTTTTTAAAAAGATATTCATGAGGATAAACTTGAGCATTAACTTTCTTTATCAAGCAAGAACAAAACATGTTTTATGCATGAAAACATCCTTTGAAAAGGAGAAATGCACCAATATTGTTTCGTAGATGCATGACTATGTTTGACAAGTGTTTCCATACTTTGATGCTCTCTTAATTTGCTTCCATTACATTGCATACAATGATTTCAAAATTGAAGATTCCTTCCCTACTTCAATGATAATAGCAATGCATTCTATATGAAAGCATAGAGCAATTCAAATATTGAAATGAAAACATCAACTTGTAAAGTACTTAGATCTAAATAGAGCTACATCCCTTCATTGATTCTTGAGAAGAAGCATCTTCCTTCGTGGTTGGAAATCAAGAACCCAACCCTTTGATCTATCTCCCTTCCTTCGACCAAGAACTCTTCATAAATCTTGCAAGAATTTTATGAAGATATTTTTCTTCCACACCCAAATATTTGAAAGGGAGCTCCAGCTTCAGCTCGGGATTGCTTATGTGTAGGCATGGCTAGCTCAGCCGCCTGCCATAGTGAATACAATGGTTCGATTCTTGCTGGTGCTTACGTGCTTCACAACTAATACTACATGCACCTTTTGCTGCAAGTAGCAGCGAGTTTATCTCATCACAGTAAAAAGATTCAAAATCAATAAAAAAGTGTATGATGGTGGTGCAACGAAATAGCAAATCGTTTTGTTAGATTGTTGTGGGATCAAATCTCTGATCATGTTATGCTCATTGTAAGCGTAGTAAATACCATAAGACTATGACATGAGTTGATCCTAGCAGCAACACACAAATTGCTAATCCTTTTTTCTCTACTGCTCCTACTGTGCACGTGCAATCTTGGATGTTGCAATCGATAAAGATGTGATATTGTATATGATGATAAATTCAAATGAGTTGATAATGCAGTGACTGAAACATTACTAGAACTTGGGCATTCAATTTTGCCTTTCTATCTTTTGGATGCGACCGTGGATAGCAAAATACATATGATGATAAAGCACGTGGCTAAAACACGTGAGCTCATACGTGTTCAATTCCACCATCTTCACGATGGGAAACTTAGCTTAGATCATCCGGCTAACTCTTCACCACATTTCTTGCTTCAAATCAATGAATACAATAACAGCAAAAGCGTATTCATAACAGCAACAACCTTATGATTGATGTGGTTAACCCATCGGTCACAGTCGGTAGAGCGGAGGACTATAGTGATAACAACTGAATCCTTAGGTCGCTCATTCAATACTCGCGAGTTGCAATCCGTTGCCTCATTCATTTTGCCACCACCAATGAATATGCTTGTGCACAAACCAATAAGGAAGAGATGCACAAATTGAGATAGAGCAAAGGATGTGCAAAAGTTTGATTAGCAAGATGTCACAAGAACTTATAATGAAGGTGATGATGTCCCCCAAGGTCACCATGAGAACTTTGTTCTGATATCAATGCAAGAGAATGACTATTACGACCACCACCATGTGCTAGAGAGATGACTCTCCTCCCAAACAAATGCCTCTGTATATAGCCCTCTCTAGGGGAATGCCTTCTTGGGCAGTTGAATCCTAACCGTCCATGTGTCAGACATGTAATTGCATGTACGTGAAGTTTCCTAGTTAACTCAAGTGGATGCTTCTAGAACGCTCTAGATCTATGGGAAAAGCATGAAGATAAGTCTAGGAATTTATAGAAGTTATATTGGCTTGGAGTATGTTGGTCATATATGGAAAATGATGTATAGAAGCATGTGAAAAATTATTGTAACTATCAAGAATAGCAACCAATAAAGCTTTCTTGTGTAGATCATCCAATAGTACTACTAGAATGGAGTAGAATAATAGAAGATTTTTTGAAATATGAGGAGTAGTCTACATGTGCAAGTGCAACAAGACAAATAGCATTAGAAGAAGAATGCAAGGTTTATGCTATATTAGGAAATCAACTCTTTAGGATAGGATGTGGGCTTCACATTCATGAAGTCAAGTATCTCTCCATCTTAGAAATGGCTCACATAGGTGTATTTTTGCAAGGCTATGGTAGACAAGGCTTCACATGGATGCACAAATGTATGTTAAGAGTTGCAACATTTGTGAAAGGATCTATATCGAATAAGAAGAGATGATATGCCCCTTAGATAAATTATTAGTGCATGAGCTTTTAAATGTTGGGTATAGATTTCATTGGATCCATTAGCCCACTTGCAAGAGGTTCTCATACTATATATCTCATTATGGCAACTGATTATCTCAAAAAGTGGGTAGAAGCCAAAGCAAAATGAGTGATGCTCAAAAGATCACCATATTCTATTTAAACAAATATTCACATGCTTTGAACTACCACTTGAGATTGGTGATATGGATAGCCACTTTATTCATGAAGTGGTTGAGTTTCTTCTGAATGATTTCTTGGAGCTCCATAAGACACTGACACCTTACAACCTAGAAGCTAATGGACAAAGCAAAAAGTGCAAATAATAAATTAATTTATACTTTCTAAACAACAATATTTAACAATGGGAGATGTGTTGGAACAGAAAACTACATCATAATATATGAGCATTCAGAGTGACTTACAAGACTGCCCCTAGAACCACACCATTCAATCTAGTCTATGACCAAAATGCTATTCTCCCCAATTTTTTTCTTAGTACCTATCTTGTGAGTGGCCAAAGACTATGCATGGACTAGCCATGAGTTGTCACAATAGCTGGAACCAATAAAAAATCTATAATAAAAGCATCTCCAAGTGAGAGCAAGGATAAATGTAGTCAAACTTAGGTAGAAAGTTTAGTATAATGCACATATAAAGGACAAGGTATTGCAAGTTGAAGAATTAGTGATTTTGTATAACTTGAGTGAACATGTTAAGAAGCTCCAAAAAAAAGGTTACAAACTCCTACCAATCAATAGAATCTCTTTCGGAGGAGTTATAACTCTAGCAAAACTAGATGGGGCCATTTTATCCAACTACATTAACAGATGAAGAGTGAAGTTTTGGAGGGAACTTCTTACCAAAAATATACTAGCTTTCTTACTACAAGCCCAAAATCCCAAACAAGAACAAGAGTGATATGAGAAGAAGCACATTAAGAAGCCTTAGAGTGAATTCGAAACCAATAATAATGGATGCAACCAAGAGATGAACAAAGTGAATAGAATGGAATGCACTAAAAGGTGGATAGCCCAAAGATAATCCTTCCTCAATATAAGATCATACGTGGAAATTAGGTGGTAATAAAGGTGAGTGTATCCTAGTGGATTCATTAACAGGCACATAGATAACTGTAATCACCATTAGATCCTCACTAGTAGAATTTCTAGGATTAAGAGGTTTACGTTGAAGCCTACATTATTGATATGGGTGTTAATTGATTACATTTCAAGGAGAGGTATGTGTCCCTGCGTTGTTAGAAAATTTGACTATGATACATACTCCTCTAGGGTGTGAAGACAAGGATGTCTTATAAGATCTCATCCTAGGGCAAGATTGGATCTATAAATATTTAGTCACATTGAATATAGCCCATAATGCCCTTTCTTGAAATATTCAAGGTAAAGAAGCTTGTAGCTCCTTATAACAACAGACAATGCCTAGGGTAGGAATAGTAAATATAGTTTTCAAGCTTCATCATTTCTTGCAAAAACGCATTCTTTCAAAGTCATCCCTTACACTTCCAACATCTATCCATCCCACTTCTAAATCCAATATACACAATTCACTTCAAACACCAATGCATGAATCCCTAGCTATTTAAAATCTTAATATTAATCACGGAGTACCCAATGAGAGCTATGATGAGGTTAAAAAATATGGAAAAAAGATATTTTAGGGAGGCTTAAAGAACTATAAAGATCACAAGCAATAGGTTGATCTTGCAAAGAAATCGAGAAAAGGTAGATAAATTTGGGTTGCTAAGAATGACCCTAAAAGTTGTTCTAAGACAAAGACACTTTCCATCAAACATCAACATGAAGTTTAAGATATTCATAAATCAATGAATTTCGTCTCAAATAATAATTTACTTAAATTAAATTCAAGTAAGTCAAAGAAGCTATTAGAAGCTCAATGGAAACGCCTTTCATCTCAAATAATAATTTCGCTAAATTCCAAAGAAATTAATAGAATCTCAATGGCAACGTTAATAGAAGTGGATACCCAAGTACGTTCTCAAGGAGAACAGACAAAGCACACATGCCAAGAGGAAACCTTTATATTTAGAGTGTGCATATACACGCACTTCTTTTGAAGACCTATTAGTGGTATAGAGTGTTCTCTTTGTACTCTAGGATTAGCATAATATATGAACCTTTGATTATTGTAATTTACTAATAGGGTTGCAATTTTTGCACTAGAGAAGTCCAACAAGAAACAAAAAGAAATAAAAAAGAAAAAAACCAACTAGCCTAAAGTCCAACAAAAAACAAGAAGAAAAACATAAAACAAGTTTTAAAAATTATAAAACAAGAAAAATCTCACAAAAACTCTCGGAAGTGATAGAGAAGGGAGACTAAGAAGGTAATTTAGTGACATGTATATCAATGATCCTTTTTTTGCATGCATCATTAAAATGTGTTTGATGAAAAAGTTGAAGGTTTTTAAATGGTATAAATGCTTGAAGATTAAGAGTTTTCAAGTGCCTGAGCATCAATAGATGGCATAAAAAAACAGAGAAGTTGAATATGTTATTTCTTGCAAGGAGCATCACCAAGGTTAAAGGACATGAGACAGTTTATAATGCTAATTGACACATGATTTTTCCAAGATACACACACTCCACATATTGAACCCACGACATTTTGTCTAGGATCCAATGTGTTCAGTCTATCACACACCATGGACTTGTTGTCCAAGGAGTTAAGGAAACACTACACTCAACTTTAGGTTCCACAAAAATATTTGAGATGGAATTTTGAATTCAAATGGCTATGTAGATAGTAGTATGTGCATGTTAGTGTGGGTGGTTGGGCCTTCCACCTCTTGAGATGGGGGTGAGGGTTCAAACCTCCCTCTAGGTAGGACATGTGTGGGCCTAAGGCCAATATAATGCCTTCAAGTCATATCAAACCAAATGTCTTCGGGCAATTTTTCTTAGTGTTTGCCTTTGGGCAATTCAACCCCTTGTTTGTGAGATACAAGGGGTCCCATGGATACTATGCCTATTCACTTGTACAATTGTTCTTTCAATCAATTCATGCAAAGAGCTCAGTTTAGGCTTCAGCCAAAGCTCCACTTTATTTAAAAAAAAAAACGATAATCGATTCTTAATTGCGCATAACATAACATGAAATTTGGTGTATGATGAAGAGAAAAAGGTTGATCTCACTTTTATCTGTTTTAATCGTTGCTTGAAAGCTTAGCAGTTGGAATTTGAAATCTCTTGGAAAAGAGTCTTCCTAAATTTTATCTCTACATCCCTCTTCAAGTAGCAAAAGAGTCTTCTTATATCATCCATCGGTGTAATGAGGATCTTGAAGGTTAGGAGGTCATTGTCAATGATGCATATTTTGGCAAGCAGAGGCATTGTTCTTCTCTTGTTGCTTCCATGCAAGGTAGTATGGGTCTAGGCTTCCCTTGGGCATACTTCAACATGTGTGTATATGTGTGTGTATATATGTCTGTATGTATATGTATGTGTGTGTATATATATATATATATATATATATATATATATATATATATATATGTGTGTGTGTGTGTGTGTGTGTGTGTTTGTGTGTATGTATATATGTATATATGTGTATATATGTGTATGTGTGTATGTATATGTGTGTATGTATGTGTATGTATATGTGTATGTGCATGTTTGTATGTATGTGTGTGTATATGTGTGTCTATATGTGTGTATAAATGTGAGTCTGTATGTGTGTATATGTGTGTATGTGTGTATGTGTGTATCTTTGTATGTTTTTGTATATGTGTGTATGTATGTGTATGTATGTGTATGTATGTATATGTGTGTATGTATGTGTATATATGTGTGTATGTTTGTATATATGTGTATTTATGTGTGTGTATGCATATGTGTGTATGTATGTGCATGTATGTATATGCATGTGTGTGTATTACAAAGGCATGCATACAAACACTTCTTTTGAATACCTATTAGTGGTATATAATCTTCTTTTTGTACTCTAGGATTAGTATAATAGATGAACCTTTCATTCTTGTAATTTACTAATAAGCCTACAATTTTCCCACTAGAGAAGTAAGTGTATATAATTCTTTTCTTCAATAGAAGGGATCATAAAAGAGAGAAGTTGACTCTGTTATTTCTAACAAGAAGCATCACCAAGGCCAAAGGACACAAGATAGTTTGTCATGCTAGCTCACACAAGATTTCACTAGATATTGAACCCACCACACAATCTAGATATGAAAATTGAATATGGACACAGAGAAATCATGTCTAATGGAGGAGTTTGAAGAGGGGATGGAAAACTAGGGATGTAGGGATGCTGAACGGATGGAGGGGAGGTGTTTGATGGGGTGTAAGGGCTCACATCATGTCAAATAATAAAATTACGTTGGATTCCAAATTTGTTTTTTATATTTTGTATTTTCTTAATAAGATTTTGATATTTTCTTATTTGTAACTTGAAAACTTTTCAATGAAATATTATCCTGACCTAGTGTATTTGACCAATAAACATTTGATCAAAAGTATTGAAATTTATTCCATCAAAATATTGATTTAAATTATTGTAGGTGTTTGCCAGTTTAATTTATGATATTATTTTGTTGTGTTCCCTTTTTTTTAATTTTAATTCTTCTCTTCATTTTCTTTATGATATTAGGCATTTACCATGTTAAACTATGATTTATGCATATATTTATTTTTTATTAAACAATGCTTAAAAATATATTAATGGAAAACAAGATACAAAACAGAATCAGATAGGAAACGGGGGTGACTGACTTTTACACTTTTCAAGAGGAAACACCTTTCTTACATAACATTAGGGCTAAAAACACCAAATGTCAAGGTCTCTTTGGTGAGGCAGGTGGAAGACTTACCCAACCACGCCATAGGACATGTATGCTAGTTGTTCATAGTGCTTGATAATCCTAGTTGGCTTCTTTCAGGTAATTGATTATATGTAGTGGAATCAATGATTCACTCCATAGGCTAACATGTCAGTACTTGTCGTTTTATGAGATTCTTGGATTTCTTGGTTATGTCAACTAAACAATGGTTGATCTACTCCTTGATACACTTATGGGTGTGAGCACATTACTATCACATAATCCTTTTGGTTGTTCATTATTGTTCATTAATTCATTCTTATGGGAAGACTCTATTAAATTTTTTCCTAGAATCTCACACGTAATTATCATTTTTTTTAGCCTTACTGGTGTTGGACTCTTCTAGATCCATTACCATTCTATTCAATTCTATATCATCATGGCATCAGAGGTCTCAGGCACATCTAGTGGATCAGGATCTAGTTCCAATGTTCCAATGAGGAGATATAACTTGCAAGGCAAAGACCATTTTGAGATCCCAAAATTTGATGGCACAAACTTTGCTTTATTGAAGAATCACATTAAAGATGTGCTGATTCAGAGGAGGCAATGGAAGCCAATAAATGGAATCTAAAAGAAGCATGGTATACATGGATGAAGATGACTGGGATCAGTTGGATAAAAGGGCGAGATCTACTATTTAATTTCACCTAGTAGATAATATTTACTTTACAATATTGGATTGTGGAAGTGTTGAGGAGCTTTGGAAGAAATTATGCAATACATACGAGAAAGAAATGGCATCAAATAAAGTGTAACTCATGAGAAAGATATATGACTGCATGAAGGACACAAATAGTGTCGTTGCTCATCTAAATGAATTTGATGCTATATTCTCCCAGTTATATGCTCAGAAGATGGACCAAGATAATGAAATGAAAGTGATCTTGTTGTTATGCACCTTGCCATCATCATGGGATACATTTTGCACAGCTATTAGTAACAGTGCACTTGGTGGTAAAGTGGCCTATGATTACATATGTGGAGCACTCTTGACTGAGGAGATTTGTAGAAAATCTATGGTTGGTGCTTAGACTCAAGATGCATATAATGTTCATGATGCTTACCAAGAAAAGAATCAGTAACATAGCAAGAGCAAGAGCAAGGAAGAGAATGGTCAACGGGATAAGATTAGAAGTAAATCAAGGAAGAGGGATATCGAATGCCATTAAAGGACACATGAAGAAAAACGGCTATGTGTTAAAGAACGCTAAATGTAAAGGGAAGAATCTCGATGGGTATGTTAAACAACTACTTGCATCATCTTCTTTGATGTTGAAGATTGAAGAGCCCCCTGAGGCTCTTATGGTTGATTCTCTTTCCCAAATATGGATCCTAGATTTCGATGCTTCTGTCCATGGGATACCACATAGAGAATGGTTCTCTACTTATGTAGTAAAGTCTCTCGGTACTGTTAGACTTGGTGACTCTTGCCAATATGACATCTAGATTGGAGACGTGGTTGTGCAATTCATTGATGATTCAAAATTTACTATGCATAATGTATGTCATGTACCACAGGTATCATGTACTTTGATGTTATTTGGTCAACTTGATGACCTTAGTTACAAGGTGGTTTTCTATGCTCAGTCCTTTTGCATATCAAAGGGCAATATGGTTACTCCAAAAGGAACCAAATTTGTCTCACTCTATCATTTATTTGTATCACAGAAAGAACACTTGTTAACTATTATTCAAAAACCTATGCCTTGTATTTGGCATGGTCGTTTGGGCCATATATCTCATAGTGGAATGCAAAATCTTTGTTGTTCTAGCTACTTACGTGTGTCATCTTTCTCTGATTTTTCATTTTGTGAGCATTGTCAATATGGAAGAAAACTAGGAATGTGCACAAGACACACATTGAATCTTCAATTTAGTCTTTACATCTTGCTCATAAAGATGTGTGTGCTTCTATGTCCACAAGGTCATTAGGTGGTTCTCTTTACTTTTTCCCCTTCATAAATGATGCAACTAGAAAAGTGTGGGCATATCCTATCAAAGCAAAAGATGAGGTATTCCTTTCTTTCAAAAAATGGCTTGCTTTACTTGAGACTAAAAAAAGAACTAAGCTTAAGGCTTTACATTCACATAATGGGGGTGTGTATACGTCACATGAATTCAACCTTTTTTGTCAATCAAGGAATTTGTAGAGAGTTTACGGCTCCTTATAACCTAGCACAAAATGGTGTAGCTGAAAGGATGAATAGAACTATTCAGGATAGAGTAGTCTATATGCTCCATCATGCAAACCTTTCACAAGGCTTTTGGCCAAAAACAATACTAACTACACTTCATGTGATTAACCTTTTTGCTCATCTTCAAGTTTTTCGATTTGAATCATATGTTCATATACCCAAGAATCTTAGACAAACGTTGGAACATGAGTCAAAGAAATGCATCTCTCTACAATATTATCAAGAAGGATGATTTGGATATCGTTTATGGGATCCTAAGATATGGTAAGTGATCAAAAGTAGTGATGTCATTTTCAATGAGCCTAAGATGCTTAAACAACCCATTAAGGAGGTTGAAGTGAGAAGAGTGGTGTTTGACGATATTAGTCCTCTAATTAGTATGCATAAAAATGCTGCACATAGGGATGTTCAAGAGAATGTCTGATGAGAATTGTCTGCAAATGTTATTATTCAGCAACCATTGAGACTCTCCACATGTCTCACATCCACTTGATATATATGTTCCAGGTTTGGATATTGTTATGATAACAGATGCTGGTGAGCCTTCTTGCTACAAAGAGTCCATGCAGACAATGGATTATGTCAAGTGGGAGCATGCCATGATGAGTGAGTTGGATTCTATTCACAAGAATGGTACTTGCGATTTAGTACCTTTGCCAAAGGGCACCAAAGCTTTACCATGTAAATGGATAGACAAGCCGAAGTTCACATCAAATAGTGCTTCTCCAAAGCATAAAGTGTGCCTTGTTGCAACGGGTTTTAAGCAACAACAGGGTGTTGATTTTGAGGAAATCTTTTCTCGAGTGGTCAAGATGACTACCCTTCAAATGTTGCTTGGATTCGTTGCAATGGAGGACTTAGAGCTAGTCCAAATGGATGTGAAAATTTCTTTCTTGCATGGATATCTTACAAATGAGATCTATATGGAATAACTAGAGTAGTTCATGGCAAAGAGAGTCTAGTTTGCAAGCTAAAGAAGAGCGTATATGGACTTAAATAGTCTGCTAGACAATAGTACCAAAATTTTGATGCTTTCATGAAGTCTCAAGGCTACTCTCAAAGCAATGAGGATCATTGTCTCTACACAAACACATGCTCAGATGGCAGCTTGATACTTTATGTCAATGATATGTTGATTGCTAGGAAGTCCTCTTATGACTTGTCAATTCTCAAAAAGAAGTTGAGTCATACATTTTGATATGAAGGATTTGGGGGATGCCAAAAATATTCTTGGTATGTGCATTACCCGTGATAGGAGTAAAAGATGCATATACTTGTCTCAAAGTGAGAACATATCCAAAGTACTTCAGAAGTTCAAAATGTAGGATGAAAAGGCATTGAATACACCTTTACCCATATATGTGAAATTCATGAGAAAGGATGATTGCCCCAAATTATGTGAGGAAAAGGAATTCATGACCAAAATTCCTTATTAGTCTGCTATTGGTAATCTCATGTATGCTATGGTAGCTATGGGATTAGACATTGCAGTTGGAGTGAGAGTTGTGAGCAGATATATGCCGAATCCTAGAAAGAAGCATTGGTAAGTGTTCAAGATTATTTTGAGATATCTAAGTGGCACTAAGGACAAGTTTCTATGCTTGGGTAGAGGGAAAGAATCCATTATTGGTTACACAAATTCTGATTATGCTAGTTTTGTACACAATCGTAAGTCCACATCAAGGTACATTTTCCATTTTGCTAGAAGTGCTATCTCTTGGAGATCTCATCTTCAAGAATGTACAATTGTTTCCACTACACAAACAGAGCATGTTGCTAGAAGTAAGGCATACTCAAGATAATGCTACAGATGCTTTGATGAAAGCTCTACCACAGGATAGGGTTCGACACTTTTGTCATGTGATGGGGGTTACTTGATTCATGATCTTACATTTTCTTCCAATATTCACTTTGTCCATATTGGCCTTTAGTGGAAGATTATTACCATTAGTGTCCATGTGAAAGGCCAAATGACATCGGCCACTTTTGTATATGTTAATAGAACATATAGTGGCTTGGTTAGCCATAGATTGTAAGTTTGAATGCATTTGTATGACCTATGAAATTTTTGTTCATGGTATGTGTACTCTGTGTTTTTTGTGTAATCTACAGCGCCTCTACGGAGTACTGTGTGTGGCAACTAGAACTAGTTTTCTACTTCGAAGGTTTCATCCTGGAGCTCTTAAGAAGGAGATTCCATTGTCATGCATCCCTATCAAAATACTTCATTATATGCATAAAACTAAGCATTAAAGCCTTTCTTTATGTGCATATCAAGTCTCCTGTTCATTATAAATGTTCTAAAGACACATAAGCATGTGCATAAGAATAAGGATTTCTGTAATGGAAGTAGATGTTTGTGCATAAAGAGAAGCACAAAGTGCATCAAGTTAAGGGACGATAGAACCATTGCTGGTATGCATCTACATAAATGCATTTAACTTTGTTTATTCTTTGAGTAGGGGATGGAGATAATAAAGTGAACAAGTTCTTTGATACATAGTTCACTCCTAAATAGAAGCAAGAAACGTAAAAAGAAGCTAAGCTAAAGTACTTGTAAATCTATCTATCTAGATTTAGTGAGGCACTAGGTGATTTATTCCTAAGACGATACTAAGGTAAAAAAACTTTTAATGTAAACTTAACATTCATTACTTCTTGCTTAGAATTGTAGTAAATGTAAGGAAGAAATTCCCTTACCAATTCAAGGTGATAGCACAATTTGAAGATTATCAAAGAAAATTAGCACTTTGTGGACAAAATATCTCAAGTGAAGACATGGCCATTAGATTGGTTAAAAAGATTCCTAGGTCCTATGAAATATTTGTGACCATTCTTTACAATAGAGGTGAATAAATCACTTGGGAAGAAGTAAGAAGAGGTTTGCTTCCCCATGATTCTAGCCAAAAGACTCAAGCTACAAAACAAACAACTATGAAGCCCAAAACTACTTTCAACAAGACCAAAAATCAAAAAGGAACTCAAGAATCAAAGGACAAGGGCAAGAACAAGCTCACTTGGAACTTTTGGGAAGCTTGGAAACGTGGAAAAGTATTGCTTCAAGAAGAAAAACAAGAACAAGTCCAAGTCTACTCCAAAGATAGAGCATCAAGCTCACTGCACAAGTGAAGACCTTTTTCTTATATATGAACACAAGACACTTGTTGCATCCACTCCTCGCAAAGAATGGATTTCTGAAAGTGGGGCTTTATCATAGACATGTAATGACAGAGAATACTTTCATGAGTTTCATGAGCACTAAGGCCAAGTTTATCTTAGAAATAACAAGTGTGTTGAGATCCTTGAGGCAAAGTTCATGTCACAAACTCAGAAGGTGAGACCCAGTCACTTACAGATGTTCTTTATGTATCAAGCCTTTGTAAGGACCTTCTCTTAGTGAAGACCATTAAGAAGTATAACATGATGGTGGAATTTGATCATCACAAAGTTCAACTCATCAATAAAGCATGCAAAGACGTCATAACTCATGGATTCAAAGACAAAGGTCTCTACAAGATTTCAAGTTTCATGTCCAAGGATTCAAGTTTTAGCTTGTGGCCTTTTATATTTGGACACACCTCTTACTCAGCCAAGATCTCTTCAAGTCATGTTTCTAAACCCTTTGCATTAGTCAACCTAGATGTTTGTGGACCTATGCATACATCATCACTCAATGGATCACTTTTTCTTCTTAATAGTAGATGACTTTTGTAGGTACACTTGGGTTTATTTAGTAAAACATAAAGAGGAGGCACTTTCTAAGTTCAAGGAGTGGAAAAAGATAGTTCAAGATGAATTTCCAACTTCTTTAAAGACCATTAGATCAGATGGAGATAGAACTTTGTCAACCACCATTTCTCAAAGTATTTGAAGTAGCAAGGTATTAAGTACCAAGCAAAGAAGGATACTGAACAAGGAATTGTTGTACGGGGATTCAATGTGTGCTCTAGATGGCCAAGACTATGCATCATCAGAAGAAACTTCCACAAACGTTTTGTGGAAGCTCTCCGTACATCAGTACATATTCTTAACAGAGGGTTCTCACATGTTTTGAAGAACCAAAGCCCATTTGAGGCTTACTTTTAGAAGATATCAAGTGTGAACTATTTCAGAGTCTTTGTTAATGATTCGTATTTTCAAGGCCCTAATGTTGGTAGGCCTAAGCAATACATTTTCATCAGCTATAGTGATCATTAAGATGCATACAAACTGTACGACCCTAAGAGTTACAATTATCGAATACTACACTTTCAATGAATACTCAAAGTGTTCATTCCTTTTGGATTCTTCTCAAGATCCAGATAATCTCATTTCCTCTTTCGAGGGGGATCATTCCTCTACCAGAAAGTTACATTATATGAAGCATGCTCTTTTTGTACATGGATTTTTTAGACCATGATATAGTTTTGGAGAATGAGGACTTAGAGACACAATCTAAGTTTATACCTCAGATGGATAGACCTCCCATCATACTTTGCTTTAGCTTCATTTTGGGCTTTACTCAAGGATTAATGGCTCGTCATTTTCCATTCATCTCTTTGAGAGTCCACTTAACTCGTTTACTAAACAAACAATGTTCCATTCATGGATTCCAACATCTTTCTATTTTTCACAAGATACTCTTGGATCTACATGGATACATCACTCAGGTGGATCATTTTCTAAGCCATCTTCTTGGTTCAGAGGAGGCTTTCATGGTCCTATCAACACATATGAGGACATTGTACATTCCATGGAGGACTGCAACATACAAATGTACTACCATGTGATTATCATTTCATGCTTCATGTGTTACATTTTGTTCTTGCATGACCTACTTCTTGGCAATAAACATCTCATGGTGGATATTGTCAAAGCTTTGGAGGTTCTGACATACCACATGGAGTCATCGTATCTATCGCGTATGGAAAAGATCTCATGTAGTGAGATCTTGTTCTATTCTTGTACCTCATTGGTGGCATATCTATGGAGCATTTGCTTGATCCATTTAGTGGGCAGCTTATGGAGTACCTGGCAATCACACGTGATCAATCCCACTTGGAGGATATGCATTTCTACATGGAGACTGTTAAACTTAAACTTCAGATTAAGTTATCTGTTTAAAGTTTAATTCAAATCTAGGTTCTTGGGATGGTTAGGGGTCTGTAAACAGAGGCCATGTTTGTATTTTCCCAATCTACAGATTAAGAATATAGTACTTCATTGAATTAAGCGCTAAATTGGATTATCTTCCTAGTACTGCTTTGGATACGTTCTTCAACAGACTTCCACACCAGAAAGTTACTGTATAACTTCTTCACTTTTTACGTTAATCAATTAACATAATACTGCATTGAACTTCACTTAATGATCAAACTTAATTAACAGAGTTAACAACAGACTCAGATTACACAGAGTTTCAGCAACAGCACTTCACTTCCGCCTCTTGCCTAGACAACAGTTTGGCGGCTACCCTTCTGCCTCACGCGACTTCTCTCATTAATCTTCCCCCAAAGGTTACAACTTTGCGCTACGCCTTTACATGATGCGTGGGACTTTTCAGAGTATATATTACAAAAGTATGAGTTCCTTTTTGGCAGCTTACACTGGCACGCACGGTGGCCTCGAACCCAAAAATGGTGACTACAAAATCAAGGTTCATCGATGATTCCTAGAATTTACATAGTCCGAGCTAATTTAAATGTACGTGTAATCTTCTGCTTGAGGGAATCTAGCATATCTTTCAAAATAGCTGGTTCTATAAGTTGTGCATCAGTTCTAATCGAACTGGGAGCTATAACCTGGCTGATAAGTAATTCGGTCTGAGTCTGCAAAAAAGATTCCTGTAGATAAAAATCATTGGCCATAGCAGAGTCTCATCGCACCTTCATTTGTGCTATATCTGCATCAATTCGCGAGAGCCTCTCTACTTGAACACCTAACTGCTTTTCTCTTCTTTCAAGTTCCTGAGCTTGAAACTGAATGGTTTTGTAATAAGCATCTCGCTCCTTCTTAATAGCTTCCATCTCCTTCTTTAACTGAATGGTCTTGGCAATCTCCTCAGTAAACTCCTGATCTCGTTGGAACAATCTCTCAGTGACCTTATGCAGTTCAGATTTTGCTTTAAGTACATTGGCAGCAAGTGACTGCGAGGCCTCTTCTAAAACACTATAGGCATTCCACGTACTGTGGAGCTCATTTCCTAATGCTTTCATGGAGTCCGTCTTGTTTGTAAGTTCTTGCTTTAATTCTATAACTATAGTGTCCCGTTGAGCAATGATATTATCTTTTTCTACTAACTGTTCTTGGAGTTGTTGGATTTGAGTCTGCAATGAATGATTCTCGGCTTTGATCGCAAGGAATTCTTCTTGGAGAGGTGCAATGTCTACTTCAAGAAGGTCAACCTTACTCTGCAACTCCTCTTGAATTGTCTGAGTTGCCATCTTCATCTAGAGGGGCAATTGCTGGGAGAATTGGATGAGGAGTTGGCCCATGGATGCCAATTCAGTGAACATTATGATTGGAGGAAGAGAAGGAGGAGGTTGTGACAATGAGGCAGTGAGGAGGTGAGGTGATGATGGTGGAGAGTAGTCGGGAGAGGATAGGATATTGGTTGATGCCTCACAAAGGGCAGTAGAAGGTGCAACGGGAAGAACATGGCAGCGAGGAGGAACTAAAACTATTTTGGGCTCAATCTGTGGTACTCACATGGAAGCTTTAGTAACTCCCTCTCCATTTCCAATCAATTGATTGACTGCATCTGCTTGGGTGTATGCAGTTGGTGAAGAAGGGGATTGGCAGTCTGTAACAACGGTAGCTTCCACTATCTCCTTCATAGGCTCAGCATCCTGTTGTTGAGATTCCTCCCCCGATGAGACTTCAGCTATGTCTTCCATAATAATGTCCTTTTGCAGCTGCTTACTAGGAGAAGACGAGACAGATTCGGCCTATAAAGAAATGGCGGTGTCATGGAAGAGCTCAACTTCTTGTACTACGCTCGATCCCTGCACCTTGCTTTGCGTTGGGCTAATACATCTACATTTATGCTGAAAAAATTGGAGCAGGTCTTCGTCATTGTCCTCTTCGAACATCTGTGCACATTCCTCGTGTAACAACATGGGATTTGTTGGAGGTGGTTGCGTGGCTTGCATCACCGGAAGAAGAAGGGTGAGCAAATGTGGCAGCCGAGTTCTCGGAATCTTGTTCTTGGCGATTTTCTAGGTAACTACTAAGCATTCACGGTGAATGCGCCAAAATAAAAAGGATGTGAAATTGACCCTCTCTTGTGAGGCAGTGTCAATCATCGAATAAAAAGGTCTAGAGATGCCATACGTGCGTTTTTGCAAGTTTAATGCTGCTACAAGAAACTGCAGCGCGGTGCGCTCTAGCACGGGGCGGCAGAGAATGGCAAACTCATTAGATGAGTGCCGGGGAAAAAGTTCTTTCATAGTTGCCAGCAGAAGGAGTGTTCCATCAACCAATCCTTCCTGAGGGAGATGGAACCCCACAGCAACTGTGTTTAGTGTAACTACTACCTGGGGTTTAAGCACGGTAATGGACAGCACTACTCTGTAGCAGGCGTGGCAGCAATGGTGAAGATAATCTGCACATGAAAGGGGTGACACTCCACTGAATGCCAAGGCAATTCAGCGAAGGCCAACAGTCCCCAAGCACGCAAGTACTCACTCACATCCGGAGTGAGACCCGCACGGAAGGTTACTATGTTCGCAAGAGCTTCCATGGTGCACTCAGAGACAAGCGAAAACACAGAGCCCACAAGAGACAAACACAAAAAAACACAATACCGACTAACAACGAGAAGAACAAGATTAAGTAGAAATACGGGAAAAATCAAGTGGCAAGAACCCTAATCATAACGCACTATTGGAAATATACCAACATAATGGCGACATGCATGGATTAACAGACGCAGCGACACAGAGGCGGCGATTAATCATGGTTAGATAAGAAAACAAAAGGATTACGATCAGTTGGGCAACCGAAACATGGAGATCAGAAAAGAAAGGTGATGGAAAAGAGGAACGAGCGTAGAAGAGTAAAAAATCCGAAGACACCTCACAGGTGGTAGACAACGGATAGTAGGGTCAAAGCTTTGAACCATTAATCACTTTAGGGAGAAGGTGACCAGTTAATGTGGATAACCCAAAAGTTGCGGGTCCCACTTGGTCCGCAATCCGGTATGGACCGAACCATCGTAGCTTAAAGTTTCCGGTGGATCTATTAGACTTAGCATTATAGAAGAGGACTAATTGGTTTACCGTAAACACGAGGATTATGAGGAAAGGATCATGGATTTTGGCCTGTCTCAACTGCACTTCTTGCATCACCAGGAAACTCTCCAGACGCTCTTCATCCAAGGACCGTAAAGCCTCCAATCGAAAGGAAAAAGATTCTTTTGGTAATAGCTTCCGTTCAAGGGCCACACACAGACTGGGAACCACTTGTTCCATCGGAGCAATTGCTTCCAATCCATATGCCAACTTAAAAGGAGTTGTTCTGGTCGCCACTTTGTATGTGGTACGATAAGCCCATAGTAGAGCAGGAAGAAATTAGTCCCATTGCTCTGGGCAATCGAACACCAGTTTCTTCAAAATGTTTAAGAGGGTTTTGTTGGTACTCTCAGCGAGTCCATTTGCTCGTGGTAATAGGGAGAACTATATTTGTGCACAATCTGGAATGTTTTCATAAGAACTTGCATTAATGTATTTGCAAAGTGCGTAGCTTGATGAGTTACTATCTCCAAGGGTAACCCATAACGCGGAAAGATATCCTTCGTTAAGCATTTAACAACTGCAACCGCTGTAGCGGATCGGAGAGCCCATGCCTTGGCCCATCGAGTTGCGTAACTAGTGCAGGTGAGAATATATCGGTTATTGGTGACTGTTTCCAGAGGAGTAATTGGTCCTATGAAATCCAAACCCCATTTCTGAAAAGGTTCAAGAGGTACAACGGGTTGGAGAGGGAAGTAGTGTTGCTGTAAAGGCTGAGCGGAACGCTGACACTCATCACACTACTGTACATATTTGGTGATGTCATGATACATAGTGGGCCACCACAATCCACTCTGCAAAATCTTCGAGTCAACTGCAAAATGTCTTCTAGTTGGGGAAGTATGGGCCATGGTAACGACTGAAGCAATTTCATGTGGAAGAACACATCTGAGTAATACTCCTAAGGGATCCATGTAATATAATTGTCCGACAATCAATCAAAAGTGTCAACTGTATGTGGCGAGTCTTCGCCTAGCAGCTGAAGAAATCATACCCGGTGGACATCCACTAGTCAAGAACAGAAGCAAGGTATCATAGTAAGAAGAGGGTACCGATAATTCCTGTTGATCATCCTGTATTGTCTCTGCTGCATAAATGGCTGGTGTTGTATCATCAATTCCCTTCGGAGGCTCACCGGAATCCAACCGAGAGAGAAAGTCAGCAAGAGCATTAGCTGACCCTGGTCAATGTACAACGGAGTAATCAAATTCTTGAAGCAGCAAGACCCATTGTGCTAACCGTCCTCCCAAATGTTGTTGGTGCACAAGATACACCAATGCTGCATGATCTACATGGAAGGTGTCTGCCCAACAGATAATGTTAAAATTTTTTCACAGAATATACTAAGCCAAGACACTCTCGTTTAGTAACTGAATAGTTACGCTCTGCCGGGGCCAATCGGCGACTCGCATAATATACCGAACAAAACCATTTATCCATCTGCTGCATCAGGACGCTTCAAATGGCACTATCGGTTGCATCCACAAAGACATGAAATGGCAATTCCCAATTCGGTGCTTGTAAAATGGGGGCCTGAGTTAACAATGATTTCAATCTGTCAAAAAGAAAGTTGACTCTCTTCGGTCCATTCGAACTGACGTGGGCTACTGGTGATCAATCGATTGAGTGGTATTGCGAGATGAGCAAGCCAATGCAGATGCCACAGGATTTGGCCCAAAAACGGCATCACGTCTTTAGGTGTCTTAGGAGCAGGAGCCCCTAGTAGAGCCTTCACTTTATCTCGATCCACCTGAATGCCTTGTTTTGAAATAACGTGTCCTAGAAACTTGCCATAGGAAACAGAGAATACGGATTTAGTAGGGTTCAGGCACAAGCGATATTCACGACACTTTAAAAATCAACACCGTAAATGGTACATGTGTGCTGACGAATCACTGGATAACGAAAAATCATCCAGATACACTCTCATAAATGTGGTGAGATAAGGGGAAAACATTTCTTGCATGCAGCGTTGGAACGTACTAGGAGCATTGCACAATCCAAACCACATTACGGTACACGCATAGACACCCCAGTTGGTAATAAATGCAGTCTTTGGTATGTCCTGCTCTACCATTCTGGCTTGATTGTAACCACTGTATCCCTCTAGAAAGGAATACATCTCCCTGCCAGCCACGTCGTCTAGCACGGTATCCAGGAACGACAACGGAAATGGATCAGGTATAGTTGCAACATTGAGCTTTCGGTAGTCCATGCATATACGCAGCTGCTTGTTTTTCTTCGAAACTATAACAATGGGAGAGATCCATTCTGCATGCTCAATAGGAACAATAAATCCCACCTTCAATAATCAATCAAGTTCGGCTTTAACGTGTGCCACATAGTTAGGATTCATTCTGTAACTCGATTGTTTGATGGGTTTGCATCCGGTTTCCGCACAACTCTATGTTGATAAATCGGTGGGTGCAACCCCTTCATGTCCCTGTAATCCCAGGCAAACACATCAGCGAACTCTTGTAGCAGCTCCAATAGATGCTCCTGGAAAGTCTCGGATAGTCGTGCTTTTATTTTTTATGGTCGTGGGTTGGTTTGGTCACCTAAATTGCAGGTGATCATCTAATCTTCCAGTACATAGAACTGTCGGGGCTTCTCCAAATCGTCTCCTCATTGAAGTAATTTTTGGAGCATCGTATCATCCAAGGTCTGCTCTTTACTCGACTCATGCTCATCGGTCAAAGGTACCACCGTGCAGGCTGCCGAACTCCAGTTATCAGCCACTGTTTGTAAATCTACGGTGCCAAGTGCCATTAGATCCTTGTTGGCGTTAAGAAAAGCTTCCTCCTCATCATCAGAGAGACCATCCAACATGTGTACAGGCTCCACTAAATATGGTCGTGCATGTAAGTCACAGGGTTTCATGTCGTCCAATGGGACAACATATTTCTGGTGATTATTCTTAAAGACTAATTCATGTGCGGACCAGTCTTGCACTACCTTAGCTTGTTTTAGCCAAGGACGTCCAAAGAGTAGATTGTAATCCACGCTCAATTCTAGTAAATCTAGCACAACAAAGGTCATTTTGAAAATAGAACCTTGTAGAGTGATCGGAATATCCCGCACCAAGCCCACCGGATGGACTCGAGTTGATCAGCCATGCGTACAAAGAATTGAACGGGTTCAATTTGCGTCCACCCTAGTCGTTTGCAAAGTGCTACTATTGCAATGTTGAAAACAGATCCTCCATCAATTAAGACTTGTGTGATTTTATGGTTTTTGTAACATACCGTGATCAGTGGTACCGTGTGGTCCACCGTTGGGTCCAATTCTGGTTGGATTGTAGCTATTGCGTAAGCACTCGAGGGTCCTCGACTGACATGCTACTGGAACTGTTGACGCACTCCCGAGACCAAAGCCAATAATTGACCCAAGGGCAAGGTAATTGATGCCTTGGACAACACATCCCACACGGAATCAGCTTTGGCTATTTCTGGTATGGTCTCCGGTATGGACTCCGATACTATGTGATTTAGATTTCGCCTTTCTAGTACGTCTAGTGGTATGCTTTGTTGCGTCACCGGAATTAGGTTAGGGAATACGGTTTGCTCTTGCGTCGCCCACTTGCTTGCTCTTGTAAACACCTTCTGTTGTTCACGAATGCCGGGTTCAAAAATCTCTGCAGCTGGCTGTAATTGCTTGCCCGAACATGTTTGCACCACTGCTGCTTGCGTATCCACAGCTGAGATGTACACCATATTTGCCATTGGATGTTGTCGTTCTTTTTTCTTTCTGTCATACTCTGCTGCATCTTTGCAGAACCTTCCTATATGCCCAATTTCACCACAAAAATGACTTTTAGGGGGTGGGGGAGATGTACCCTCTTTTGATGGACTTGCATTCCACCGGGCTTGTCCAAAATTATTTGACCGTCCTCCTCGATAATTCCTGTATCCCTGGTATTCGGTATTCCTCATCTGTGGTGGGACATAATGTCTCGCCGGTTCCCCTTGTTCCTGAATAATGGCATTAATAGCTGCTCTGTTCTGTACCTTGGCATTGTACGGGCAAGTCTCCATAGTGTGGTCTGTTGTGTCGCAAATGGAAGAATACAATTGATTCAGCACGCATGTTGAGCTGCTGTGCCCTGGATTTTTGCATTTGGTACAGTATATCTATTTCAAAGGATCCTCGTTGGATTGCCTGGATGCCTTCAGCCACTCTAGGTCTTCGGTGAATCCACCCACTTTGTTTTCTAATTTTAATGCCATAGCAATTAGGGCGTTCAAAGTCATTCCACCCATGCACCGTATGATCATAATCTACTTCAATTGGGGCTTTAAGCCATTGATGAACCACTATGATAACATCATCCGGTAAATTAGCATGTGCTCGTGGCAACTGCGGTAAATGAGTCCGAAATATCATGGCATAATTCTGTACAGTTTGGTGGTTTCTGCCTATTGTTCTGCAAGTAATCAAAAATTTCGGCGGGGTTCTTCTTTAACCAAAACCCTTGTAGAAAGGCATCCTTCACATCATCATACTGCCAAAAGTGGTTCAAATCATATTCGGTTAGCCATTGTGCAGCTTCATTAACCAGGGTTGACTCGAACACAATAGCTTTATACGCAGGATCTGCGGGATAATTCAGAATTGCATAATTAATCTCAAAGGTCCGTACATGCGCATCGGGATCATCCCCCAAAAAACCTTCAAATTTTGTGTATGTGAACCCCCCTGGTACCGGGCATGGTGGGATAACCTGTTGCTGCTGATGTTGTGGTTGCGACTGTGGCGGTGTTTGTTGTTGTTGCTATGAGTTACTCATGGTGTTGTTGTTAATGGCATTGTTGTTGTTACCTAGAAATTGGGCCAGTATCTCTTGATATTCCTGAACTGTATGGTCAACCTGCTCACTTTCCGATCCTAAAATGTCATTGAACCGATTGCTTAAGTCCAAATCTAACAGCCCGTCCTCGACTGTAGTGTCAAAATTAGCTAATCGTGCACCGAAAAATGGTAAGCGCAGTAAGTGCCCACCAAACAGCATCGTAGTTT
Organism: Ceratopteris richardii; assembly: GCA_020310875.1. Taxonomy (NCBI): domain Eukaryota; kingdom Viridiplantae; phylum Streptophyta; class Polypodiopsida; order Polypodiales; family Pteridaceae; genus Ceratopteris; species Ceratopteris richardii. The sequence continues at coordinate 138,473,179 of CM035420.1, read as the reverse complement.
CATCGAAAAGCTTTGAATCACCAACAGGTAATACTGAACTCTCACCGAAACTCGTCGAATTCTTACAAGACTAGGCTGCACTGTCACCGAAAACGTACTCACCGGATAACGCAAACCTGTCACCGAAAGTGATCAAATTCCGACCAGATAATGTGGAAATGTCTCCACACTACGCCTCTATACAACCCAAAATCACCGTACTTTCTTCAGAAGGTATCAGACTCATACCGGAACGCACCGGAATCTCGCCGTGTGCTACCTAACTACCATTGGAATTGCTGTTGGCTCGCTATATTGAACCTTCTGCAACTGGACTTAATTGTCATGTACTTCTACCACCACGAGGTGTTCCTAATAGGTTCAGAACTGCCCAGGGATGTTGATCTCTGCGGTATTTGGGGTATGATTCGTCAGAATGTGTTACAGGCATATATCAAAGAATTCTTCCTCAATCTTTAATCTTCGATGCAAACGGCTACTCCATTTCCCACAGACGGTGCCAATGTTAAACTTAAACTTCGGATTAAGTTATTTGTTTAAAGTTTAATTCCAATTTGGGTTCTTGGGATGGTTAGGGGGACTCTGTAAATAGAGGCCCTATTTGTATTTTCCCAATCTACAGATTAAGAATATACTACTTCACCGAATTAAGCACCAAATTGGATTATCTTCCCAGTACTGCTTTGAATACGTTCTTCAACACACTTCCACACCAGACAACTTTGAATACGTTCTTCAACACACTTCCACACGAGACAGTTACTGTATAACTTCTTCACTTTTTATGTTAATCAATTTACGTAGTACTGCATTGAACTTCACTTAGTGATCAAACTTAATTAACAGAGTTAACAACAGACTCAGATTACACAGAGTTTCAGCAACAGTGCTTCGCTTCCGGCTCTCACCCAAACAAATAGTCTGGCGGCTACCCTTCTGCTTCACACAACTTCTCTCATTAATCTTCCCCCAAAGGTTACAACTTTGCGCTACGCCTTTACATGATGCGTGCGACTTTTTAGAGTATATATTACAAAAGGATGAATTTCTTTTCGGTGGCTTACTAGACTTTGTTTTTTGTGCTTGAGTTTTTGTTACTAGACTCATGGTGGACATTTCTCTAATACCCTAGCAAACTCCATACTCCAAAAAATGGATCTCTTGAGGGGGTGTTGAGAATATGACACTACATCTCCGTTTTATATCTAGAAGATACTCCATTTCCATTTCATCTCCTTCTTGTATTATATCTCATTCTATTTGGGTACCATGCCATTTGCTCCTACCAGTGTGTCCATTCTCCTTCAACTCGAATTAACCCACATATGATGTACTTTGGAGAGCCCCTAGCAACTCTATATAAGGATGTCCTCTCCATAACTTTGTACCTAGTTAGCAGCTTGGGGAGCTTACCCCATGCTCTTGGCAAGCTCACTCTAATTCATGTGAGTTTTCCCCTTTCATGGTCTACTCAATCTTGAGTCTCACACTCTTTCATTTTGTGAGTACACTCTTTCTTTCATTTTTTTTTCATGCATGTACTCTCTGCCCTGGTCTTCTTGCCCACAAACTTTGATAAGACCTCAATATATGTGGTATATGAAGAAGCCACAATAGAAGAATCTTTTGACTTTTGTGGCATTTGAGGTAGTTTGAGGTCCTTGGCCATATTATCCTCTAAGTTGATGCACACTTCTAGGCATGCATATAAAGTTTCCAATATCATAAGACATACCAATTTCCTTATCCTTGCAATTATTAAACCATCAAGAAACAAGGAAATAAATTTAGGCTAGTGGTTTGCTCTAGCTCTGGCATCGATCAAGATATTGCTTGAATTGCTTGGTTGCTAACCTTACTATTTCATGGCTAGCCTATTTGAAGTTATGGATAAGAGATCAAGTATTATGCCAGACTCCCCTATTTGCAACCTCACCAATAAAATCTTCTAGAAGCCAACCTATCTTGGATTTTTTTCCTTTTGAATGGATGACAGTAGTTCTACCAACATCAATCAAAATGATTCATATTGAAGAAAAAATGCGTCATCTTTCTCCACTCACAATACTTTCTTAAACTCTTCCATGTGGTTAAAAGCATCTCTAGACGCATCATAGTGGTTTTCCATGCATTTTTCCATCTATGAGGGTCTCACTATTTTGGCTCTATCAACTTTTCTTTGAACTAGCAAACCAATGTGTGCATCTCTTGTCCTTAAACCATTGGTAGTTTTTTTGGAATAAGTGATCTATCAGGTGAAGTTTCTCCAAATATTGGATCTAGCATAACAATAGTGACTAAAGTATTGGATTTTGTTTTAGGATGAGGGAAATTAGTCTAAGAAAATTGTCCTAGGTTAGGATACCCTTGGCTACCATCCATTCTTTTTGGATTGCAAGAAGTAGATGCATCTTTCTTGAGAGGAAACACTAGTTGCCCCATGTAATTATACCTCGATTGATCTAATTATGTGATCTGAGTTGGTTATCAAGATCATGAAATTCCTAGATTGTAATCAAGCTAGGGCAAACATCCTTGATGGGTGGACACATATATGTTACTTTGCCAGATCCCTCAATCAAGTATATCTCAATGGAATCATTATCTTGATGAATAATATCACCTCTCAACATACCAATCACTATGGACTTGCCCTTGCATGTGGTAACTTGATCTTATCCTCACCAACTTTGTTCGTGGTTTGTCATCTACAATGATACCAAGTTCATTCATCTTTTTTGGATGGTATATCACCATGTAGACACTCCCCCTCTTGTCTACGTATAGTCTAACTTCAAATTTAATTACAAGACTAGAGATGATCTTTGTGTCTCTCTAATCTCAAATATGCACTATCGATCTATTGGGCCTATCTAAGTATACAACAATTCTGAGTAGTTTTGTGGACAAAGATATACGGAAATGCAGTATTCACCTTGTATGTTGGACATGGCTTCAATAACAAACATAAACTATGGATTTCTTCAAAGGTTTCTATTTTCTCTAAGTTCAAACACTGAGTGCACACTTCTATTTTTAGTGCTCTCAATTGAGTAGATTACACTCATCTACTCACTATCCCAAATCTCAGGTGCATATATGAGTTAATATAAAGCCTATCTCAATGTTTCTCAAGCACACGTATCATTATTAGTTCCCTCATGATATGTATGGATTCATGGTGTGGGTATAATCTAAGTTCTTTAGTGAATCAAGTAGAGTTTTGTGTACATGAGTGAAGTGGGAGAGATCTAAGAATTTAAGTACCTAGATTGGCAAGAAACTCTGATTGTTTGGATGATTATGCTCTTGCATAACCACTCCTGCCACTTTGTAGTAATTAAACTATTTTTAGTAATGTGTATCTCGTTGCATCCCAACTATAGATCTTAAATCCCCCCTGATTGTGTCTCTTAGTGTTCCCATTTATCTACCTGATTGAGTGTCTTGGTGCTTTTTTACCTTAGTTGTGCTCTCCAAGACCTCTTTGAAAAGCCCTCCATAGCTTACCTTGCAAATATTTATCTAGACTATATCAAATGTCATGAACTTTCATGACACATCTGAGAGACACCTCAAACAAAGGATACTTAACAATGATGACTCATGAAAATTGAAAAAATGATACATGACACATGACACTTGATGAAGTGACAATGATACATGAGACCAATGCAATGTTGGTGATAACCACTCCACAAGACTTTTGAAAACATGATACATGACACTTGTGAGGTATCAATGATATTTGGCCTAGGCAACGCTTGAGAATCATGACACATGACACATGATTCCTGAACAGTATGAAGAACACTTCTGGGAGATGAAACTTGACAATCAACACTTAAAAAATGTTACAATACTTGTTGTTTGTTGTGATACCAACCAAAAGTCAATGATAATTGACCTTCATAATACTTGATGAATATCATGATATGCAAAAAGTATCAGTGATACTTCAAGTACACAATGCCTGCTATGTGCCAGTGGTGTTTAGACATTATGATACAATTCAAGTGTCATGATAACTATCAAATGCTAACAATAATTGATGTGTGTTAAAATAGCTAAGAGATTTCCATGCCATTTTACAAGTGGTTTGATGAGTGATACCTGTTAGATGTTGTTAAACCTAGGTATCAGTAATATGTGTGGTGTCATGATACTTAGCACTCATGATATATGCCAAAGTGTTGGTGATACTCAACATGTTTTTTGAAACTTGACCAAGCATCATGATACTTCGGGAATCCCTTGTTGCAATACTTGAATAAATTCAAATGCCATGGCACTTGGGCTTTTCTTCGCTAAATTGAAAACTTTGGTATCCCATAGTGGAAAATATTGTTTCTTGTTCAATTAGTACCATGAAAACCTGCTTTTTGATGCATCAGATTCATGAAGTACCTAGGCAAGTTATGTTTAATGGAAGAAAAGGCTATCTAATGATCCAGTGTATCTTGTAAGAGCTTCCATTTCCAGAACATAGTGGCAATAGTGCCAAAAACAAAGAAATAAAACCTCTTGATATAGTGCTTGGCACTCGAGATGGAGTGATATATGTTCTCATTGTTATTTACAATTTGAGTATCTAGACATGGAGAAATAAAATATTATTTTAAAGGCTCAACATATATGGTACCACATCATTTGATACTAGTACGTATATTACGAGAAGCTTTTCTACATACCTCTATTCTAGCTCACAAAGTTGTTCCAACTACCACTTCAAGAAAGACATTAACCAGCCATAAATGTAAAGGAAACCACACACCAATCCAACACAACTGAGTAGAATGTGGATAAAATTAAGAACAAATAACAAGAAACTTTTAGTATTATATTCCAATAATTAAATCATTACAAATGTGTATGTTTACAATGTTCAATAGCCCTTCTACAATAGAAGTTGATCATATAATTGCTCGGCCTCATGCATAACATCATCTTCAGGGAATTGAGAATTCTCATAAGGTTTTTCTTACTTTATAACTAGCTCCTCAAGGTGAGCCATGTCTCTTGGCTCATCTACCAATGGTGGCATAGGCTCCCTTGAGGCAGGCTGGAATCTCTCTGTGTCAGCAATGTGCTTCTTCCCAACCTCTTCCTCCTCGTTTTGGGCACTCATTCAAGCCATTAATCCACATCCTAATGAAGTTGGTTTGGGCTTCATCCTTCTATATAGCTATGCAGTGGGTGAATATTTTGAGCGCACAAAAGAGTGTCATCCTTGAAAACAAACAAATTTATTAGAGCTTATGGCAAAAGAGTGTCAATGAGCAACATTGCAATTAGAAGTACATGTGCGAAAGAATAAGTTCAAGATCCAATCGTCATCATTAGAGAACAACTAGATTAACCTCATTATAAGCTTTTAGAGCTTATGATAAGGATTAACCAATGTCTTGTCCCCTGCCACATGATGAAGTTTCTTTGTAATTGCTGAGAACATTAGTATATTTGAATTTTTTTTCTCACTACAATGTTCCCTGACCCTTTTTTTTACTAACTTTATCATAGTATGTGGGCACCCAGTAGCACTAACGAACCTATGTCATGGGGTGTGATTTACATTTTCCTTTTCCCTTGAAATTTAAAATTATAAGTACAGTGTGACATGAAATTTCAACATAGAGACAAAAAGCAAAGATAGTACCATGTAAGACACTCAACAACATGGCACCTTAACTTTACTGCTATTGAGATAGAGAAGGATTGGTCCCTACTATGAAAAATGAAAATCCCCTAGAGTGGTGACATGGTCAATTAAGCGAACTCTATCACCATCTTTTGTATCTATGAGTGCTTGAATGGCTCATCATCGTTAATGGAACCACTCATTCTAAAGCCATATGGAATATCTACTATTAGGAGGGAATAATGTTTCCTAGCTACAAGTGTACATATGTTGTTTACATCATTGCAATATACATTGTAATACAATGGCCTTAGAGGGTCTATGGGGTTTGAAAAACACTTTAGTCTGGAGGACCCATCCTCGAACTCCATCTCCTTTGCCTTTATTCTAACATTTTCATGCCTTGCCCTTTGGATATGAGTGACATGAATGGTGTCGATGCTTGGCATTGAATAAATCGATAAAGTTCTTTGCTAGGAAACTGAAATGAATAAATGGATAAACCCCCAAAGCCATTTCATCGGCTTCAACTTGATGTTTGGCATCAACTACTTATGAGAAGTGATACCTGGCCTCAACTCTGTGCTCAAACCCAATGTTTGGCAATGGAATCCTAGTGAAACGCGATACATAGCATCGAATCTCGACTCTGACTCAATTCGTAGCATAGGGATTCTAGTGACATTTAATGGCAGGCATCGACTTCGAGGATGTATGTTCATATAGTTCAATGCCCCTCATTGAATAGCACCAACCATTAAACAAACAGAATCATACTAAGTTCTAATGAGAAAGAGAACTCACCCAATCACGGAACAATGTAAAGTATTCTAATAATGCTCTGTATGAGGAGGTGGGTGTGTACTTTTCCTGGACTTCACTCCATGTGAAGCACCCAAGACTCCTCATAATCACCTCTTGAATCTTCATAGAAACCTTGTGACTGCATTATGAAGTTTGGAGCTACATGATAAGTTACTAAAGGAGAAAGTGGAACCCATCAATGACAAGATTCTACTTACTTATTTAGCTCTATGACCATCTCCTCAAAGCTCAACTCTTTTGAAATGACCCTTGATAATGTCAAAATTATCAAAATGTCATCCTTAATGCCTTACAAAGCTCTCCAAGGTGTTAGATTCATATCCTCAGCAGCCTCTTCAATTGAGAGATCTGTTTACTTTCTCTTTCCCTTTACATCCACATGAGGGTATAGCTTTGCCTTCTTTTGTTCTGGCTTTTCACCTCCTTGATCTCCCATGTTGTGAAGATTTTATCTAGGAGCTCCCAGATTTCCCATGTCGTAAAGATGAGTTGGAACCATGGGTCAAACTTATGCAATGCATCTTCACATTGTAATCCACTACAATCCCAACCTCTATCAGGCACTACTTTCTCGAATTTTGATGAATCCTTCCACCGGGTTTATCTTCATCTTCTTCTTAAGATTCAGCACATGGAGATTATGGGGATCCCTTATCTCAAGAGGCCTCCTTCCTATAAGTGGGTCAATAGGGGGTCTATGGATGATGGCAATGGGGAGGTGGAAAAGTTTCCCCTTCTTCATGAGCTTCCTCTTGAAAATATCCTCTCTAATCTTATTCCAGCAAAATTCCAGATGCACACTCTCCACCAAGGGCAACTATGTCATCCAAAGGGTCTGAGCTTTTTGTTCATTCCACATCAGCGGGCTTTGTAGTCTTCTTCTAGGGCTTCTTCTATATGGGTTGCTTACCCTTTGACTTTACAGGTGTTGTCTTCGGGTGCTGGCTTGACATGATATTCCCCTGTATCCATGGAAAGAGATCCACAATTAAGTTGTTTGAATCCCTGCAAATCTAGCGAGCCTCTCTTGCATACGACATTCTAGATATACAAGTTCCATTGTGCAAATTTCATTCCTTAATTCTTTTGAAATCTCCACTAGGAAAAAAAGGTTGTCTGATTCCTTGCCTTTGCAGTCCTTCTTAAACACTAGGCCATATTGAAAAACCCGGGTAGTAGTAATCTTTCCCCTCCCATAGGACCCTACAAATACAAGGAGGGTGGCATTTTTCTCTTTTATGTATTGAAGGCAGCACTCTAGGTTTGTCATGTCTCGAAGTGGTCTATGTTTTCTACTAAATTCACTCTGTTTGGATTTATCTTTTCAGATTGCCTCTTCTGTAATGGGCTTGAGACTGCTGTGGCCACCTACTAATGAGGCCATTAGATTACTTGCATGCTCAGAGGACAAAGACAAGATGCTCTTCTTTGGCTTCATAACATCTCCAATGCTTTTATCCCAAGCACCCTCTCCTAAGCTAAACATCACCTTCAGATTCTTAACAGACTTCTCCTTGTGCTTCTTAATGTCCCTAAAGTGATACAATCTATCTTAGCCAAGGGCATGACATTAACCTTAGCCAAGGTCAACTCGATGCCATGCATCTAGTTTGTAGGCCAAATTGATGCGAGGCATTGACTTTGTGTTCCAACTCGATGTCAAGCATCATGTTTTTGGCCTAAGTCAATGTGAGGCATCAACCTTGTGGGCCAAATCGAGGCCATGCATCAAGTTTGCAGGCAAAGTCGATGCCAAGCATTCATAGGGCCCACAATCTCGATGTCTGGCATTGAATTGGACCAGAAGGTTGATGCCTTGCATCAACTTGGCCCGCAAACTGGATGTCTGGCATCGAGTTGGATCACAAATTTGATGCCTTTCATCAAATTGGCCCACAAACTTGATGCTTGGCATTGAGTTGGCCCATAAGGTGGATGCCTTGCATCAACTTGGCCAGCAAACCCGCTGTTTGGCATCAAGTTGGCCCGAAAAGTTGATGCTTGGCATTGACGTTTATTGCAATCTCGATGCCTTGAATTGAGTTGCATCAACCTCAACTTGGACATAAATTTGAATTCTTTCAATCAAAATATAGAAATTTCTAGGGTTTTACAAAGGAATATTTTTGGAATCTTTATTTTCTAGGTAAATTTGGGTTAGCTATGAGTCATTTTGCCAGCACCCTTCTTCTCCATTGCTGACTTTCTACTTTTCCTCTACTTTCTCTGCTCTTTTTCTCTTTGTGCTCTTTTGCTCTCTATGCTCTATCTCGACTCATGCATGTGAAAAATGAGACTCAACTCTTGTCATCTATTTATAGACATTTGGCTGAGTTGAACCAAAAACTAACTTGATATAACTGAGTCAAACTAGGTGTAACTTGATGGGACAACTCGACTATAGAGTTGAAGTAGGAAACCAATTTTAGCTAGATCAAACTTGGTTGTATCAAATTTGGTTATCCAAAAAGAGTGTTGGAAATTAGAAAAAAAGATTCAAAGGAAAACTATGACTCAATCTTCTTGTCTCCTTCATGGCTCTTAATGGCATCACTCTCATCATCTTTACCACTTCTAGTTTTCTGCGAAACATTGTCATTATCCATAATATACCTTTCTCCTTCAACTCTTTTCTTGAACAAATTCAAACATTTTTGTGCGAAAGGAATTCAAAGCAATGTGCTATTTAGTTCTTTGAAGGTATGTTCATTTTGACCCTTGGCTATGCTAAACTATTTGTTTGTAACATAAGTATTAACATGTGCTCATATGCACTAATTAGCTTTGAAAATTCTTTTGTCATTTGATTTGACGTAAAAATTTATCTTACCATGATACCTCTAAAATTCACAAGCTCTCAATGATGGTTGAGAACTCCCAACTACGTTGCAATTGCACTTCAATGCAGAGTTGGAAGAAAGAAATCTTCACTAATAAGTGCCCAAGGTGCACCAAAAATGGTTGTTGTAATCTCTTACCTACCTTATCTCTCTAAGGTGACTCCACTAATAGGCTCAAGCAATATCAAACCATCTTCTATGTCCATGCGTGTCTGGCAGACTTGGACTAAGTGTATGTCATGCCCTATGGTGTGCCAAGTGTTGTAGCTATAAGTATTGATTAGTTAGAAGGTGTATAGGGAAGTATCTTTTGAAGCTTCAACTAGTTCTTGTCGTAGTCAAATAGAAGCATCGTAAAGAATCTGAATTAAGGTGCTAATGACCACTCACTTGCTAATAATTTGTGTCGAGAAAGTATCAATTTTTTGACATAAAAGTAAGTCCATTCTTGGAGATTCTAGAGGGTGTAGCAATCCAACTCTACTTGTTTGGAAGTGATGTTTCAAGAAAATCTACATAAGGAAGTGCTTTCTCCTACTCCTTTTGGCACTCATCTTAAGAAAGGTGGTTCAAATGAAATTGGTAGTTTGGATTATGTGTAAGTGCTCCATGAGGGGTTTCCGACTTATCTTCACTACTTGGAGGACTTGGAGAACTTGGAGAACTTAACTAGCATGAACAATCCTACTTTCAAAACTTTCAAAACTCCAATTGGGGGACTCTTTGAGGAAAGCAAGACTTGATAGGTGTTACATCAACCAAAGCACCATCCTCTAGTGGGGTAGTCCTTTGGTTTCCCAACACATGGACCTCACTATCTCGGACCATTACCCAATTTCTCTTTCTTTCAAAACGACTCCCACGCTCCGAAAAGCTCCTTGGTTTCATGCTTGTCATACGTCGTTTTCCCTCCCCTCTGTCCACCAAGAAATTTCTGTAGTGTGGGTGGAGGCCTTTGCCTACTGTAATGAACCGGCTAAGTGTTGGAGAAGCGCGGTGGAAAGGACTCGTCATATTCTGATCAGGACTCATAAGAACATAAGAGATATCCAAAAAAAAAGAAGCGAAACGGTTTACTAGAGGCTCTCACAGCTTGAAGAAGAAGTGAACAAAGGTAACTTGCAATGCCAACAAGGTCTTCTGAATATCAGGGGAAGACTTAGACTCGAGGAGGAGGTTCAAAGGAGAAATCTTCAAATATTCTTCAAAGACTGGTGGGCTGGGAAGGCCGACAAACCATCAAAAGAGATGTGTAACATCCTCAAAAGGAAACAAGCGAGGGAATCCATCCCCTTCTTAGTCAATAACAATGGGATCAAATGTATCACGGAAGATGAGAACAGATCTATCATCACCGAGCACTTTACCCATCTCCTCGGGGTCTCGACTCCTCTTTCCCCACACAGGCGTGACTGCATGGCTACCATCTCAAGGATAGCTCAATCTAGAATCCCACAGAACATGAATTCTCTACTAGAAGCTAACATTTCCGAGAACACGTGGTGACCACCCCACTGCGTCTGGTGTGGCAAGAGGCTCTCTCCTTCGGTGCCCTTCTTGAGTGTCTTAATAATGGCATCATCAAGTTAATTCACAAAAGAGGAGATAAGAACAAAATTGAAAATTGGCGGCCAATTACGATGCTCCAAACTGGATATAGGATAATTGCCAAAGTTATCGCCAATAGAATCTCTTGTCATTTAAAGTCATGGCTTTTCAGAAAGGTTTTATCAAAGGTAGATCTATACTTGAAGCAATTGTTGATATTTGGGAAGGCCTTGCATTCGCTGAGGATTCTGCACAAGATCTGGTTTTCATTAAGATCGACTTCGACAAAGCGTATGATAGATTGGAATGGGACTTTATTCGTCAATCACTAAAAGACCTTGGATGCAGTCAAAAGCTCACGAAGATGGTGTCCACTCTTCTCGGAAATGCTTCTACAAGAATAAATATTAACGGTAAGCTCTCTGAGCCCATACATCTAAAAAGATCTATCTGACAAGGATACCCACGGGCCCCACTACTCTTCGCTATCTCCTCGGATGGCCTCAGTCGCCTATTAAAGCATCACATGGGTGCTGGCAATCTCAAGGGTCTTTCCCTACCTCTTGCTCACGGCCAAATGATTGTGAGACTCTTTGCCAATGACATGAATGCCTTTGTATATAACGATACGAACAGCATTGAGGTTTTCTGGAGTTGCCTCGACACCTTTTGTGTGGCATCAGGTTCAAAAATCAACCATGCTAAAACTGCTTTCAGAGCAATCCGTGGTCCTCCACCCCAATTGCTATTAGATCAAGGGTGTCAAGTTATCCCTAGAGGTTAAGTGTTCCATCTCCTCGGTATTCCAATGGGCTTCAACATTTCAATGGACCAACGGTGGAACTGGGTGCTATCCAAACTAGATAGCAAATTAAGTCACTAGAAAGGTATGCAAGTTAACTTGGCAGGGCGTGCCATGGTTGTTAACACATTTATGCTTTCTACGATTATCTACTTTATCTCGTGTTGGAGACCTAAGGAGAAAGAGTTGGCCAAAGTAGAAAGAATATGCAGAAACTTCCTATGGACTTAGGACCCTAACAGGAGTAGGATTCCCAAAATTAAATGGGAAACTTGCATGAACTTGAAAGATGCAGGGGGCTTGGGTATATTGGATATCGCTGGGTTGGCTGACAAGTTGGCGACAAAGTGGTTTATCAAGGCTTGGAGCAATAGTGAGTCCTCTTGGGCTAAATTGATCTTCAGAAACATGAAAGACCTTACCTTAGTTGGCCATCTTGGCTGGAAGGACGTAGGGATCCTCACGCTTTTGTTCTCCCCCCACCCGGTGTCCCCTAAAGGCTCTAGCCTTGTGTGTTCCCTATGGAAGAGTTGGAACAAGGCCAAACAATTCATCAGAATGAGTGATGAGTGGAAGTGGGTGGCTGGAATAAGACAAAATGACTCTATCTGGTTCCGGATCTCTGGCATTAGGGGGGTGGAGTCTTGGAACCTCCAAACTTCTAAGCGGCTATGGAACAAGGGGTTCAAACAGTGGAAACATCTCTGGAACAAGAGACGGGCCAGTGGATTAGGTTTGAAGACTTAGACGCGAGACTTAGAGTTACCCTCGAGGAATGGACTCTTCTTCAAGGCAGGTGTTTAGTGTGGGAACGCTCAACTACCTGCCTTCTCTGCGGATAGGATCTTCCTTGCCTAGAGGGCCTCAAATGGAGAAATGGTAAGAAACTATCCAGAATCCCCAACTTCAAAGAGAACTTAGATGCTCATCACATCCTTAACAAGCGATGGTGCCTTTCCTGCACCAAACTTTGATGAGAACTAAAGTTCCTGTCTATTTGGCACCCCCTAATTGAGATGAAAAAGTCTGTTCTATGTGGCAGATCTTGCATAAGGGTATTTGGTCCAATGCAAGGGCTAACAAAGTCTGCGGTGTGCCTCCATGGTGCGAGCGCTGCCATGGATGCATCGAAGATCTAGCTCACCTTTTCTTCGATTGCCCCAAATCCAGTATTATCTGGCACCACGTGACGTGGATATTGAGACTTACGAAACAAATCAATTGGCAATAGGCACTGTTGGGCGAGGCGGTTGGCTGCTCATCTAGGCTGTGGAATGCCATCAGGGGCGAGACTCTTTGGAAGATTTGGAGGGAGCGATGTGCTGTCAATTTTGGACAAATTCCAAGGGATTGGTCGATTAAAAAATCCTTGTTTCTTCTAGGTAAAAGAATCTCCCGAGATAAGAGATCTCCACCGTTCAAATGTCACTGTATTTATCTCCTTGAAAATAACAAGTTGAAATCCAAATGGGTCCCACATGAGGGAGACGATAGATTTGTCCGCCTCATTTGTAATGCCCTCTAGCTTGCCGTTCTCCTCCCCTACATTGTGGGATTTGGGGGGTCCCATGGGCACTAGTCCCATTCATTTTTAACTTTTCTTTATTTTCATTAAAGTCCGGGAGATTAGGCTAAGGCCGAACTTCCTTTTATTAAAGAAAAAAAAACGACCAGTGCATTAGCTCAAGCGTACGCTGAGAATGAAGACTTATTTTGCGAGGACTTCAAACACGCGATGATTAAGATGAGTACTTTGGGTGTTCTTTCAGGACTTCAGGGAGAGATAAGAAGGAACTGCTCTATACAAAATGAGAACGGGAACGGATAGGGCGAATTGATATTGATATACACAGTGCAAAAATATTTCAGGAACTATATTTCAGAAGTCTATTTTGCTATATTTTGCAGGTTATTCAAATTTCAGAAGTCTATTTTGCTATATTTGCACGAAACTACTACACCTATTTGAAATTCAAGCCATTGCTTTCTTAATCAAAAGCAGTATCAGTTGAACACGTAGATTCATTCACCTTAAGGTCTATGTTTTTAGTCGCACTAGTAAATATATAGGTTTCTTAAAAGGTTCTAGTTGTGGTGGAAGTAGTCGCTACAAGTCTATGTAGGTTTTTTGAGCCTAAAGAAAAGAGTTGATACACACTTGCATGTGTTGTTCGCTATTATTTGGGCTATCAATTCAGCATTTCAATTCCATTTTATTGCATGTATTCAGCACATACACACTATGTATGTGTATGTGGATACTCCTTATGTATGTTCATGTGGTCATTGATATAGCAGTTATGTTTTTTGCATAAAGCCTTTTACGTTTGATAAAGAGGTTTGTGTTGAGGTTTTCTTAACTGAGAGACACCCAAATGTCAAGGTTTCTTTGGTGAGGCAAGTGGAAGACTTACCCAACCACGCCATAGGAGATGTATGCTAGTTGTTCATAGTGCTTGATAATCCTAGTTGGCTTCTTTTGAGTAATTGATTATATGTAGTGGAATCAACATAGGCTAACATGTCAGTACTTGTAGTTTTATGAGATTCTTTGATTTCTTGGTTATTTCAACCAAACAATGGTTGACTTACTCCTTGATACACTTATTGGTGTGAGCACATTACTATCACATAATCCTTTTGGTTGTTCATTATTGTTCATTAATTCATTCTTATGGGAAGAGTCTATTAAATTTTTTCCTAGAATCTCACACTTAGTTATCATTTTTTTTAGCCTTACTGGTGTTGGAATCTTCTAGCTCCATTACCATTCTATTCAGTTCTATATCATCATGGCAACAGAGGTCTCAGGCACATCTAGTGGATCAGGATCTAGTGCCAATGTTCCAATGAGGAGCTATAACTTGCAAGGCAAAGACCATTTTGAGATCCCAAAATTTGATGGCACAAACGTTGCTTTATTGAAGAATCACATTAAAGATGTGCTGATTCAGAGGAGGCAATGGAAGCCAATAAATGGAATCTAAAAGAAGCATGGTAACATGGATGAAGATGACTAGGATCAGTTGGATAAAAGGGTGAGCTCTACTATTTAATTTCACCTAGTAGATAATATTTACTTTACAATATTGGATTGTGGAAGTGTGGAGGAGCTTTGGAAGAAGTTATGCAATACATACGAGAAAGAAATGGCATCAAATAAAGTGTAACTCATGAGAAAGATATATGACCGCATGAAGGACACAAATAGTGTCACTGCTCATCTAAATGAGTTTGATGCTATATTCTCCCAGTTATAGGCTCAGAAGATGGGCCAAGATAATGAAATGAAAGCGATCTTGTTGTTATGCACCTTGCCATCATCATGTGATACGTTTTGCACAGCTATTAGTAATAGTGCACCTGGTGGTAAAATGGCCTATGATTACATATGTGGAGCACTCTTGAGTGAGGAGATTTTAAGAAAATCTATGGTTGGCGCTTAGACTCAAGATGCATATAATGTTTATGATGCTTACCAAGAAAAGAATCAGTAATGTAGCAAGAGCAAGAGAAAGGAAGAGAATGGTCAAGGGGATAAGAGTAGAAGTAAATCAAGGAAGAGGGATATCGAATGCTATTATTTTCATAAGAAAAAAGGACACATGAAGAAAGACGGCTATGTGTTAAAGAATGCTAAATGTAAAGGGAAGAATCTCGATGGGTATGATGCATCATCTTCTTTGATGTTGAAGATTGAAAAGCCCCCTGAGGCTCTTATGGTTGATTCTGTTTCCCAAATATGGATCCTAGATTTTGATGCTTTTGTCCATGTGATATCACATAGAGAATGGTTCTCTACTTATGTAGTAAAGTCTCTCGGTACTGTTAGACTTGGTGACTCTTGCCAATATGACATCTAGATTGGAGACGTGGTTGTGCAATTCATTGATGATTCAAAATTTACTAAGCATAATGTATGTCATGTACCGTAGGTATCATGTAGTTTGATGTTATTTGTTCAACTTGATGACCTTAGTTACAAGGTGGTTTTCTATGCTCAGTCCTTTTGCATATCAAAGGGCAATATGGTTACTGCAGAAGGAACCAAATTTGTCTCACTCTATCATTTATTTGTATCACAGAAAGAAAACTTGTTAACTATTATTCAACAACCTATGGCTTGTATTTGGCATGGTTGTTTGGGCCATATATCTCGTAGTGGAATGCAAAATCTTTGACGTTCTAGCTACTTACCTGTGTCATCTTTCTCTGATTTTTCATTTTGTGAGCATTGTCAATATGGAAGAAAACTAGGAATGTGCACAAGACACACATTGAATCTTCAATTCAGTATTTAGATCTTGCTCATAAAGATGTGTGTGCTTCTATGTCCACAAGTTCATTAGGTGGTTCTCTTTAATTTGTCCCCTTCATAGATGATGCAACTAGAAAAGTGTGGGCATATCCTATCAAAGTGAAGGATGAAGTATTCCCTACTTTCAGAAAATGGCTTGCTTTACTTGAGACTAAAAAGGGAACTAAGCTTGAGGCTTTACATTCAGATAATGGGCGTGTGTATATGTCACATGAATTCAACCTTTTTTGTCAATCGAGGAATTTGTAGAGAGGTTACGGCTCCTTATACCCTAGCACAAAATGGTGTATCTGAAAGGATGAATAGAACTATTCAGGATAGAGTAGTCTCTATGCTCCATCATGCAAACCTTTCACAAGGCATTTGGCCAAAAACAGTACTACCTACACTTCATGTGATTAACCTTTCACCTAGTACTACAAAAGGTTTGAAAGTGGCACAAGAGTTTTGGATAGGGTAGCCACCATATTATGATCATCTTCAAGTTTTTCAATTTGAATCATATGTTCATATACCCAAGAATCTTAGACAAAAGTTATACCATGAGTCAAAGAAATGCATCTTTCTTCAATATTGTCAACAAGGATGATTTGGATATCGTTTATGGGATCCTGAAATATGGTAAGTGATGATCAAAAGTAGTGATGTCATTTTCAATCAGCCTAAGATGCTTAAACAACCCATTAAGGAGGTTGAAGTGAGAAGAGTGGTGTTTGACGATATTCGTCCTCTAATTAGTATGCATAAAAATGCTGCACATAGGCATGTTCAAGAGAATGTCTGATGAGAACTGTCTGCAAATGCTATTACTCAGCAACCATTGAGACGCTCATGTCTCACATCCACTTGATAGATATGTTCCAGGTTTGGATTTTGTTATGATACCAGATGTTGGTGAGCCACATGAGATAGTGCTTCTCCAAAGTATAAAGTGTGCCTTGTTGCAAAGGGTTTTAAGCAACAACATGGTGTTGATTTTGAGGAAATCTTTTCTCGAGCGGTCAAGATGACTACCCTTCGAATGTTGCTTGGATTTGTTGCAATGGAGGACTTAGAGCTAGTCCAAATGGATGTGAAAATTGCTTTCTTGCATGGATATCGTACAAATGAGATCTATATGGAATAACTAGAGTAGCTCGTGGCAAAGATGAGAGTCTAGTTTGCAAGCTGAAGAAGAGCGTATATGGACTTAAACAATCCGCTAGACAATGATACCAAAATTTTGCTGCTTTTATGAAGTATCAAGGCTACTCTCAAAGCAATGAGGATCATTGTCTCTACACAAAGAGGTGCTCAGATGGTAGCTTGATACTTTATGTCAATGATATGTTAATTGCTAGGAAGTGTTGATATATTTAGGTAGTGATGTGTGTGAACACACTAGGACCGTCGGGGCACTTTTTTCCCTCTTTAGAAGGTTTTTTTTTCCCCGGCTTGTATATACGCCTATTGCCCTAATGGGCTACTTATCCTTGTACATTCTCTAGTAATACATTCAGTATTGTGTGTTGTGCTCCAAGCTTCTTCTTCTTCCTTGTGCTCTTCGCATGCTTCCGCAGATGTCTAACTCCAACAATTGGTATCAGAGCAGGTCGTCGCTTCATCTAGGGCGCCGTCGACACTCCTCCCTTTGTAGTCTCAGATTCGCACGAACTTTGGTGAGCATACTCAGGGTGTTTCAGAGATGTGAGCTCGTTTCGGCCTCCGAACGCATTATCGCAGTGCTTGTGCAGGCTATTTCATCTTTTTGTGCCAAAGGTATATACCAGTTTTTGTTCACCAGTATAAGCGTCTCGAAGTCTGCTACAGGTCTAGCAGAATTTGTTGGGGCAGTTCTGTTCAACTTTTTGAGATACAGTCAATTTTCTGCATCAAGGTATTTTAGTCACCGGCCATGGCTGAAAGAAGTGATGTATTCCGTATGTTGGTTGTTGAGGATAAGTTGGATGGTACCAACTACCCATTATGGGCTTATATGATGCGGCATGTATTTGTTGCGAAAGGATTGTGGAACATTGTGCAAGGTGTTGAAAGATTCCTATTCGTGCTGTTGTTTCTGCTGCACCTACTGCAGAGCAGATTTGTTGGGGTGGTAGAGATGCCCAGGCACATGCATTGATAGCTTTGTTTGTCAAACATGCCATTATTCCTCACATTCGCTCTTGTAGAATAGCTAAGGATGCTTGGGATACACTTACCACATTGTACCAAGCTAGGAATGAGGCTCCTGTTGCTTACCTCTGAAAACAGTTGGAGAGTGAGCACATGAATGAAGGTGATTCTATGGACAGTTTCCTAACAAAGATCAAAGACTTGAAGGAACAGTTGATTTCTGCTGATGAGGTTATACCAGATAGCTCACTTGTGCAGACCATTCTGAATGGTCTTCCTGATTCATATCAGAGTTTTGCTTCTACTCTTCGGTTGATGATGAAAGGCAATCCAAATGCCTTATTATTTGAGGAGTTAGTCTCTGTTCTGTTGCAGGAAGATCAGTCCAGGCAAAACAGGTCCATTATGCGAGTTGCAGATCAAGCTTTCTTGGCTAGTCGGAAGGGCAAAGGAAAATGGAGCTCTTCAACTAGTAAGCAGAAATCTACTAATTGTGCATATTCGAAGAAGGAAGATAAAGATGAGAAGAAACGAGAAAAGCAGAAATTGTTTTGTAAGTATTGTAAAGGGAATGATCATATCATATAGAACTGTCCAAAACTGGCTACTAAAGAGGCAAAGAAGAAAGAGGCTAGAATGGTTGTTGTAGAGGCCTCTACACCAAAAACAGAGTCTGCAAATCTTGTGCAGGAAGAAGAATGGGTGTTTACTACTATCTGCAGTTTTGACCCATCTTCTCATGATCAGTGCATGTCTGCAGTAGACTCAGATGTTTGTCAGTATTTTGACAGTGGGGCAACCAAACATATTACCTCGTAGCGCAGTTTCTTCTCTTCACTCGAGCCTGCCCCTACAAAGAATACTGTTACATGCGCCAACAACTCCTCTTATCCTGTTATGGGAGTTGATAAGATCATTTTGACTACTGCTGATGGTAGTTCTTTCACCTTGTCAGATGCTTTATTTGTGTCAGGGATCATCAGTTTCTACATTAGCCAAGATTGGCTTGGTTGTGAAATTTGTTGATGAAAGGTGCACAGTTCATGATCTGTCAAATGGCAATGTGATTATTGCTTCTGGCATTTTATGTCGTGGGTTGTATAAACTCATAGACTATGAAAGATCTCAAAATGATTTGGCATGTGCAATAAATTATTCTCAGGCTATGTCAGATGCAAAGCTTTGGCATGCACGCTTTAGTCATCTGAATTTTGCTAGTTTGCTACGCCTCCAGAAATCTGAAATGGTGTCCTCTTTGCCCAAACTTGAGGCACCTGAAAAACATGTTTGTGAAGGCTGTATTTTGGGCAAAATGCAGCGCTCCTCCTCTCCAAAAGCGGATGGTTCAGTTTGGGCTACACAGAAATTGCAGCTTGTACATAGTGATGTCTGTGGTCCTGATTGAGGGCGAGGAATATATGTCTTTTGATTTTAATGCATTTCTGGCTGAACGTGGGATAAAACACCAGTGTACAGTGTTGTATACACCTCAACAGAATGGAGTTGCTGAACGAAAGAATAGGTCACTCATGGAGATGGCGAGGTGCATGGTAAAGAGTTAGGCTTTACCACATAGGTTCTGGCTTGACGCTATCATGTGTGCAGCATATGTACTGAACAGGTGTCCCACTAAAGCGCTGCAGTCTATCACTCCATATGAGGCTTAGCATGACAGCAAGCCATCTCTTGCTCATCTGCGTGTTTTTGGTTGTTTAGCATATGCACTAGTGCCTGAACAACATCGTAGAAAATTGGATGATAAGGCAGTAAAATGTATTTTTGTTGGGTACAGTTTTGAAAGTAAAGGCTATCATCTGTATCATCTACAGACTAAAGGCATTCTGGTTAGCCGTGATGTTGTCTTTGTGGAAGATGCTATTCAGTCATTGCTTTCATGTACTAAGGAGACATCTGTTAGCTCCAAAGACATGTATGATACTTTGATGCCTCGTTTTACAGGTGGACAGTCTAGTGCTGGTCCTAATGAGGCAACTTCTCAACTTTTGTAGGTTTCATATGATGATGCAGATCATTCCATTTCTGATGCAGATTTACATGATGCACTTGTTGATGAGAGAGTTGATATTGAGCAGGCAAAAACTATGCCAAAATGGCTGGTGCAGACTTTGCGTGACAGCAAATTAGATGCACCTTTGTCATATCATACTCATTCAGGCTCTCATAGTGCTTCAGTTGCATCAGATTGCTATGCTATGGCTGCGTCTAGTCTCTGTGATGGGAATGAGCCTGTTTCTTTTGATGAAGCACAGAATTCAAAAAATTGGATGCCTGCTATGCAATCTGAATATGATACTATAATGAAGAATGGTACATGGTCTTTATGTGACTTGCCTCCTGAAGGCCATTGGCACTAAGTGGGTATACAAGCTGAAGCGTAAACCTGATGGTACAATTGACAGGTATAAGGCTAGGCTTGTTGCAAAGGGTTATGCATAGGAAAGAGGCATTGATTTTGATGAAACCTTTGCACCTACATGCCGTATGACTACTGTTCGGAGCATTTGTGCACTTGCAGCCCATCATGGTTTGAATGTACATCAGTTGGACATTAAAACAACATTTCTCAATGGTGACTTGCATGAAGAAGTGTATGTTTTTCAGCCTCGTGGCTTTGTGCACAAAGGGCATGAAAACCAGGTGTGCAGGTTAAAGAAGGCATTATATGGTTTAAAGCAAGCACCACGTGCTTCGTATGGGAAGATACATGCCTATCTGATTGCACATGGTTTTGAGAACAGTCCAACTGAAAGCACCTTATATGTTAAGCGTGCTAATGATGTGCTTCTGATCATTGTTCTCTATGTTGACGATATGCTGCTCAGTGGTCCTATTGAGAAGCATATTGCTAATTTCAAGGCTGATTTGCATGCCTCATTTGAGATGTCTGATTTGGGGCATTTGCATCACTATTTGGGCATTCAATTTATGCAAGTTGATGGTGGAATGGCTTTGTGTCAAACGAAATATATTGACACATTATTGCAGTGTTTTGGCCTTGAAGACTGTAAGCCTATTGCCACTCCTATGGAGACAGGTTTACGATTGAGTCTTCATGACGCTGGAGATGCATTTGATGCCATTCTCTATCAACAGGCTGTTGGATGCTTGATTTACTTATGCATTACTCGGCCAGATATTCAGTTTGCTGTCTCACAGATGAGCAGGTTTATGCATTGCCCAGGAGTCATGCATTGGAAGGCGGTTAAGCACATCTTTCGCTACTTCAGTGGTACTCGGCTACTTGGGTTGTTTTATCCCAAGGGGGGATCACTTCCGCCAGATTTGCATGCTTTTTCTGACTCAAATTGGGCTGGTTGCTATGACACTCGTGTGTCCACCAGTGGTTTTTGCTTCATGCTTGGTAGCTCATGTATATCTTGGTTAAGCAAGAAGCAGCCTATTGTGGCCACTTCTAGTTGTGAGGCTGAGTATAGGGCAGCTTTCACAGCGACTGTTGAGTGTGTGTGGCTCACACGCCTTATGGCTGATCTGGGTGTTGGCCAGTCTTTTGCCACCACCATCTTCACTAACAGTCAGAGTGCATTGGCAGTTGCGAGGAATCCTGTGTTCCATGATCGCACTAAGCACATTGAGGTGCATTATCACTATGTCAGGGAGAGGTTCTCTACTGGGGAGATCAGCTTGGCATATGTGCCCACGCAAGAGAACATTGCAGACCTTTTCATGAAGGCTCTGCCTAGGGAGAAGTTTGAAGCTTTCCACAAAGCTTTGGGCTTACTTCCTTTTGTGGAGTGATTCCACATAGCTTGGCACTTCCTTATACATGAGTGCCAGCTCCTTGTTCACCACATCACTCCTAGGGTGGGATTTGTTGATATATTTAGGTAGTGATGTGTGTGAACACACTAGGACCGCCCGGGAAATTTTTTCCCTCTTTAGAAGGTTTTTTCCCCCCGGCTCGTATATATTCCTATTGCCCTAATGGGCTACTTATCTTTGTACATTCTCTAATAATACATTCAGTATTGTGTGTTGTGCTCCAAGCTTCTTCTTCTTCCTTGTGCTGTTCGCATGCTTCCGCAGACGTCTAACTCCAACAGGAAGTCCTCTTATGACTTGTCAATTCTCAAAAAGAAATTGAGTCAGACATTTGATATGAAGGACTTGGGGGATGCCAAAAATATCCTTGGGATTTGCATTACCCGTGATAAGAGTAAAAGATGCGTATACTTGTCTCAAAGTGAGAACATATCCAAAGTACTTCAGAAGTTCAAAATGTAGGATGGAAAGGCATTGAATACACCTTTACCCATATATGTGAAATTCATGAGAAAGGATGAATACTCCAAATTAGATCAGGAAAAGGAATTCATGACCAAATTCCTTATTAGTCTGCTATTGGTAGTCTCATGTATGCTATGGTAGCTATGAGACTAGACATTGCATTTGCAGTGAGAGTTGTGAGTAGATATATGCCAAATCCTAGCAAGAAGCATTGGTAAGTGTTCAAGATTATTTTGAGATATCTAAGTGGCACTAAGGACAAGTTTCTATGCTTGGGTAGACGGAAAGCATCCATTATTGGTTACATAGATTCTCATTATGCTAGTTGTGTACACAACTGTAACTCCACATCAAGGTACATTTTCCATTTTGCTAGAGGTGCTATCTCTTGGAGATCTCATCTTCAAGAATGTACAATTGTTTCCACTACACAAACAAAGCATGTTGCAAGAACTGAGGCATGTAAGGAAGCATTATGGCTATCCCATCTTGCTTGTGATATAGTTCTGTCTACCTCAGCATGTACCTCTTTTACTTAATGATAGTTAGAGTGCCATTGCATTGGCTAAGAATCATGTCTATCATGCAAAGACCAAGCACATTGAGGTGAGATATCACTTCATTAGACACTATTAAGCTACTAAGCACATTATTCTTGTGAAGCTTCATACTCAAGATAATGCTACAGATGCTTTGATGAAAGCTCTACCATAGGATAGCCTTCGAAACTTTTGTCACTTGATGGGGGTTACTTGATTCATGATCTTACACAGTCACTTGTATACTACACAACATGACCATCAAGTGGGAGGTATAGTTTGTATACTTACACTTAGGTATTCTTTATCATTCTTTATTTTTCTTCCATATTCACTTTGTCCATATTGGCCTTTAGTGGGAGATTACTACCATTAGTGTCCATGTGAAAGGCCAAATGGCATCGGCCACTTTTGTATATGTTAATAGAACATATAGTGGCTTGGTTAGCCATAGATTGTAAGTTTGAATGCATTTATATGACCTATGAATTTTTTGTTCATGGTATGTGTACTCTGTGTTCTTTGTGTATTCTATAGCGCCTCTACGGAGTACTGTGTGTGGCAACTAGAACTATTTTTCTACTTCGAAGGTTTCGTCTTGGAGCTCTTAAGAAGGAGATTCCATTGTCGTGCATCGCTATCAAAATACGTCATTCGATGAATAAAATTAAGCATTAAAGCCTTTCTTTATGTGCATATCAAGTCTCCTCTTCATTATAAATGTCCTAAATCCTACACATAAGCATGTGCATAAGAATAAGGATTTCTGTAATGGAAGTAGACGTTTGTGCATAAAGAGAAGCACAAAGTGCATCAAGTTAAGGGACAATAGAACCATTGTTGGTATGCATCTACATAAATGCATTTAACTTCATTCATTCTTTGAATAGGGGATGGAGATAATAAAGTGAACAAGTTCTTTGATACATAGTTCACTCCTAAATAGAAGCAAGAAACTTAAAAAGAAGCTAAGCTAAAGTACTTGTAAATCTATCTATCTAGATTTAGTGAAGAACTAGGTGATTTATTCCCAAGATGATACTAAGGTATAAAAAAATTTAATGTAAACTTAACATTCATTACTTCTTGCTTAGAATTGTAGTAAATGTAAGGAGGAAATTCCCTTACCAATTCAAGGTGATAGCACAATTTGAAGATTATCAAAGAAAATTAGCACTTTGTGGACAAAATATCTCAAGTGAAGACATGGCCATTAGATTGATTAAAAAACTTCCTAGGTCCTCTCTGACCATTCTTTACAATAGAGGTAAATAAATCACTTGGGAAGAAGTAAGAAGAGGTTTGCTTCCCCATGACTCTAGCCAAAAGACTCAAGCTACACAAAAAACAACTATGAAGGCCAAAACTACTTTCAACAAGACAAAAAATAAAAAAGGAACTCAAGAATCAAAGGGCAAGACCAATTTCACTTGGAACTTTTGTGGGAAGCTTGGAAACGTGGAAAAGTATTGCTTCAAGAAGAAAAACAACAAGTCCAAGTGAAGACCTTTTTCTTACATATGAACACTAGGCACTTGTTGCATCCACTCCTCACAAATAATGGATTTTTGAAAGTGGGGCTTCATCATAGACATGTAATGACAAAGAATACTTTCATGAGTTTCATGAGCACAAAGGCCAAGTTCATCTTAGAGATAACAAGTGTGTTGAGATCCTTGAAGCAAAGTTCATGTCACAAACTCAGAAGGTGAGACCAAGTCACTTAGAGATGTTCTTTATGTATCAATCCTTTGTAAGAACCTTCTCTTAGTGAAGGCCATTAACAAGTATAACATGATGGTGGAATTCGATCATGACAAAGTTCAACTCATCAATCAAGCATGCAAAGACGTCATAACTCATGGATTCAAAGACAAAAGTCTCTACAAGATTTCAAGTTTCATGTCCAAGGATTCAAGTTTTAGCTTGTGGCATTTTATATTTGGACACACCGCTTACTCAGCAAAGATCTCTTCAAGTCATGTTTCTAAACCCTTTGCATTAGTCCACCTGGACCTTTGTGGACCTATGCATACATCATCACTCAATGGATCACTTTTTCTTCTTAATAGTAGATGACTTTAGTAGGTACACTTGGGTTTATTTAGTAAAACATAAAGAGGAGGCACCTTCTAAGGAGTGGACAAAGATAGTTCAAGATGAATTTCCAACTTCTTTAAAGACCATTAGATCAGATGGAGATAGAACTTTGTCAACCACCGTTTCTCAGAGTATTTGAAGTAGCAAGGTATTAAGTACCAGGCAAAGAAGGATACTCAACAAGGAGTTGTTGTACGGGGATTCAATGTGTGCTCTAGATGGCCAAGACTATGCTTCATTAGAAGAAACTTCCACAAAAGTTTTGTGGTAGCTCTCCGCACATCAGTACATATTGTTAACAGAGATTTCTCACATGTTTTGAAGAACCAAAGCCCATTTGAGGCTTACTTTTAGAAGAGATCAAGTGTGAACTATTTCAGAGTCTTTGTTAATGATTCTTATTTTCAAGGCCCTAATGTTGGTAGGCCTAAGCAATACATTTTCATCAGCTATAGTGATTATCAAGATGCATCAAACTGTCTGACCCTAAGAGTGACTCAGTTACAGTTATTGGAGACTACACTTTTGATGAATACTCAAAGTGTTCATTCCTTTTGGATTCTTCTCAAGATCAGATAATCTCATTTCCTCTTTCAAGGGGGATCATTCCTCTACCAGAAAGTTACACTATATGAAGCATGCTCTTTTTGTACATGGCTTTTCTAGACCATAATACAGTTTTGGAGAATGAGGACTTAGAGACACAATCTAAGTTTATACCTTAGATGGATAGACCTCCCATCATACCATTAAAGTTTTACACTTCCCTTTAGCTTCATTTTGGGCTTTACTCAAGGATTAGTGGCTCGTCATTTTCCATTCATCTCTTTGACCGTCCACTTACCTCATTTACAGTAACATACTAAACAAACAATATTCCATTCATGAATTCCAACATCTTTCTATTTTTCACAAGATACTCTTGAATCTACATGGATACATCACTCTGTTGGATCATTTTCTAAGCCATCTTCTTGGTTCATAGGAGGCTTTCATGGTCCTATCAACACATATGAGGACTTTGTACATTCCATAATGGAACTTTTGCAAATCCCTCAATCAAGTAGATCTCAATGGAATCATCATCTTCAGGAATAATATCACCTCTCAAGATACCAATCACTTTGGACTTGCCCTTGCGTGTGGTAACTTGATCTTATCCTCACCAACTTTGTTGGTGGTTTTTCATCTACAATGATACCAAGTTCATTCATCTTTTTTGGATGGTATGTCACCATGTAGACACTCCCTCTCTTGTCTACATATAGTCTAACTTCAAGTTTAATTACAAGACTAGAGATGATCTTTGTCTCTCTATAATCTCAAATATGCACTATCGATCTATTGGCCTTATCTAAGTATACAACAATTTTGAGTAGGTTTGTGGACAAAGATATAGGGAAGTGCAGTATTCACCTTCTATGTTGGACAGAGCTTCAATAACAAACATAAACTATGGATTTCTTCAAAGGTTTCTATTTTCTCTAAGTTCAAACACTGAGTGCACACTTCTATTTTTAGTGCTCTCAATTGAGTAGATTACACTTATCTACTCACTATCCCAAATCTCAGGTGCATATATGAGTTAATATAAAGCCTATCTCAATATTTCCCAAGCACAAGTATCCCTATTAGTTCCCTCGTGATATGTGTGGATTCATGGTGTGGGTATAATCTAAGTTATTTAGTGAATCAAGTAGAGTTTTGTGTACATGAGTGAAGGGGGAGAGATCTAAGAATTTAAGTACCTAGATTTGCAAGAAACTCTTATTGTTTAGATAATTATGCGCTTGCATAACCACTCCTGCTACTTTGTAGTAATTAAACTATTGTTAGTAATGTGTATCTCGTTGCCTCCCAACTATAGATCCTAAATCCCCCCTGATTGTGTCTCTTAGTGGTCTTATTTATCTACCCGATTGAGTGTTTTGGTGCTTTTTTACCTTAATTGTGCTCTCCAAGACCTCTTTGAAAAACCCTCCATAGCTTAGCTTGCAAATATTTCTCCAGAATATGTCAAATGTCATGAAATTTCATGACACAATCTGAGAGACACCTCAAACAAAGGATACTTAACAATGATGACTCGTGAAAATTGACAAAATGATACATGACACATGACACGATGAAGTGACAATGATACATGAGACCAATGAAATGTTGCTGATAACCAAATCCACAAGACTTTTGAAAATATGATACATGACACTTGTAAGGTATCAATGATATTGGCCTAGGCAACACTTGAGAATCATGACACATGACACATGATTCCTAAACAGTATGAAGAACACTTCTAGGAGATGAAACTTGAAACTCAACACTTAAAAAATGTTACAATACTTGTTGTTTGTTGTGATACCAACCAAAAGTCAATGTTAATTGACCTTCATAATACTTCATGAATATCATGATATGCAAAAAGTATCAGTGATACTTGAAGTACACAATGTCTGCTATGTGTCAGTGATGCTTAGACTTTATGATACAAGACAAGTGTCATGATAACTATCAAATCCTAACAATAATTGATGTGTGTTGCAATACCTAAGAGATTTCCATGCCATTTTACAAGTGGTGTGATGAGTGATACCTGCTAGATGTTGTTAAAACTAGGTATTAGTGATATGTGGTGTGTGATGATACTTAACACTCATGATATATGCCAAAGTGTTGGTGATACTCAACATGTTTTTTGAAACTTGACCAAGCATCATGATACTTGGGGAATTCCTTGTTGCAATACTTGAATAAATTCAAGTGTCATGGCACTTGGGCTTTTCTTCACTAAATTGAAAACTTTGGTATCCCATAGTGGAAAATATTGTTTCTTGTTCAATTAGTACCATGAAAACCTGCCTTTTGATGCATCAGATTCATGAAGTACCTAGGCAAATTATATTTAATGGCAGAAAAGGCTATCTAATGATCTAGTGCATCTTGTAAGAGCTTCAATTTCTAGAAAGTAGTGGCAATGGTTCCAAAAATAAAGAAATAAAACCTCTTGATATAGTGCTTGGCACTCTAGATGGAGTGATATATTGTTCTCATTGTTATTTACAATTTGAGTAACTCGACATGGAGAAATAAAATAGTATTTTAAAGGCTCAACATATATAGTACCACATCATTTGCTACTAGTACATACATTACGAGAAGCTTTTCTGCATACCTCTATTCTAGCTCACAAAGTTGTTCCAACTACCACTTCAAGAAAGACATTAACCTAACATAAATGTAAAGGAAACCACACACCAATCCAACACAACTGAGTAGAATGTGGATACAATTAAGAACAAATAACAAGAAACTTTCAGTATTATATTCCAATAATTAAATCATTACAAATGTGTATGTTTACAAAGTTCAATAACCCTTCTACAATAGAAGTTGATCATATAACTTCTTGGCCTCATGCATAACATCATCTTCAGGGAATTGAGAATTCTCATAAGATTTTTCTTACTTTATAACTGGTTCCTCAAGGTGAGCCATGTCTCCTAGCTCATCTACCAATGGTAGCATAGGCTCCCTTAAGGCAGGTTGGAATCTCTCTGTGTCAGCAATGTGCTTCTTCCCAAACTCTTCCTCCTCGTTTGGGAGCTTATTCTGATGCAAAGGAGGCACTATGAGAGTCTGAAGGAGTACGATATGACAAAGGTGCATCTAATTTACTGTCACGCAAAGTCTGCACCAGCCTTATCCTAATGAAGTTGGTTTGGGCTTTATCCTTCTATACAGCTATGTAGTGCTTGAATATTTTGAGTGCACAAGTGAGTATCATCCTTGAAAACAAACAAATTTATTAGAGCTTATGGCAAAAGAGTGTCAATGAGCAACATTGCAATTAGAATTACATGTGCAAGAGAATAAGTCCAAGATCCAATCGTCATCATTAGAGAACAACTCGATTAACCTCATTATAAGCTTTTAGAGCTTCTGATAAGGATCAACAAATGTATTGTCCCCTGCCACATGATGAAGTTTCTTTGTAATTGCTGAGAACATTAGTATATTTGAAATTTTGTTCTCACTACAATGTTCCCTGACCCTTTTTTTTTCTAACTTTATCATAGTATGTGAGCACTCAGTAGCACTAACAAACCTATGTCATGTGGGCACTCAGTTACACAATGCATATGCATACACACATGCATATGCATACACACATACACAATGCATATGCATACACACAATGCATATGCATACACACAATGCATATGCATACACACACGCATATGCATATACACATACACAATGCATACACACATACACAATGCATACACACATCCATGCATACGCATACACACAATGCATATGCATACACACAATGCATATGCATACACACATGCAGATGCATACCCACATGCATATGCATACACACATACACAATGCATACACACATACACAATGCATACACACATACACAATGCATATGCATACACACATGCATATGCATACACACATACATGCATATGCACACACACATGCATATGCATACACACATACACACACAGAAAATGCATATGCATACACACATGCATATGCATACACACATGCACATGCATACACACATGCATATGCAAACACATGCATATTACACAATGCATACACACATACACAATGCATATGCATACACACATGCATATACATACACACATGCATATGCATACACACATACATGCATATGCACACACACATGCATATGCATACACACATACACACACAGAAAACGCATATGCATACACACATGCACATGCATAGACACATGCATATGCATACACATGCATATGGATACACATGCATATGCATACACACACACATGCATATGCATACATGCATATACAAAGCATACACAAATACAGAATGCATATGCATACACACATGCATATGCATACACACATACAAGCATATGCATACACACATACACAATGCATACACACATACACAATGCATACACACATAGACAATGCATATGCATAGGCACATGCATATGCATATGCATACACACATACATGCATATGAATACACACATGCACATGCATAAACACATACATATGCATACACACATAGACAATGCATATGCATACACACATACACAATGCATACACAGATACACATGCATATGCATATAAACATGCATATGCATACACACATGCATATGCATACAAACATGCATATGCATACACACATACACAATGCATATGCATACACACAATGCATATGCATACACACAATGCATATGGATACACACATACATGCATATTCATACACACATACACAATGCACACACACATACACACAATGCATCTACACACAATGCGTATACACACATACAATGCATATGCATACACACATACATGCATATGCATACACATGCATATGCATATGCATACACACATGCATATGCATATACACATGCATATGCATACAAACATGCATATGAATACACACATACACAATGCATATGCATATACACAATGCATATGCATACACACATGCATATGCATACACACATACACAATGCATACACACATACAGAATGCATACACACATAAATGCATATGCATACACACATGCATGCATATGCATACACACAATGCATATGCATACACACATGCATATGCACACACACATACATGCATATGCATACACACATGCATATGCATACACACATACACAATGCATACACACATAGACAATGCATATGCATACACACATGCATATGCATACACACATGCATATGCATACACACATGCATATGCATATACACATACATGCATATGCATATACACATACATGCATATGCATACACACATACATGCATATGCATACACACATACACAATGCATACACACCTACACAATGCATATGCATACACACATGCATATGCATATACACATACATGCTTATGCATACACACATACACAATGCATATGCATACACACATGCATATGCATGCAAACATGCATATGCATGCAAACATGCATATGCATGCAAACATGCATATGCATGCACACATGCATATGCATACACATGCATATGCATACACATGCATATGCATATGCATACACATGCATATGCATATGCATACACATGCATATGCATATGCATATGCATACACATGCATATGCATATGCATACACATGCATATGCATATGCATACACACATGCATATGCATACAGAATGCATATGCATACAAACATGCATATGCATACACACATGTATATGCATACACACATTGGATCAGATGGGATCTTCAGATTGGATAAGATGGATCTCCATGTACACCTTGGGGAGCGCATGACCATGACGACTCCAAAATATATCACATACGTAATGGAGCTCCAGTCATGGATGCAGTGGGGAAGTCAATGCGTCAACGTATTCGACAACTTTGCTCCATAGAGTTTGGACATTCTGTAATGCTAAAATGGAGCGAACAGGACAGGGATTCCAAAAACTATATCACACAATCAATATATGAAGAGTACCAGCCAACACCTGGGAATCCTATTGCGAGCTCGGAATGGATTCAGCATACGGCAGGCAAGGTGATTTCTCATCGACGGTCGCAAGCTCGTGATGCTTTTAGAGCACGCTTACCGAATCCTGTGTGGTTAGATGTTGAAGAGTGGGAATCGATTTAGGATGAGCAGCAGAATCTTACGGATATCATCATGGATTGGTTGCACTCTTGCAAGACATAGAGGGACGCGGTGCAATCATTTCATGGGAGAATCTATGATTAGGTAAACTTATAGCTTGTTTTATCACAATACATGGGGAGATGATACACGATACTCAACAAGTATCGCGATACATGGAAGTTCTGGTATCGCAATACCTGAACTCAAAGCAACATGATACTTGGCGTTTTTGAAGTCCAAATTCAAAAGTTTTTGCAAATATGTGTACCTTATATCCTCCTCGTCACTTCTATATGCCTGTTGATGCAAAATCTATCTCTAAATCCGTGACAGCACTCACCATACTTGGCATAGGTCATGTCACATCCGAGACTAGTCACTCAATTTTTGATGTGTTTAGAGTATTTGAAGCGTATTTCTTCAGTGTTTCAAGGTCTTAACTCCTCTATGCTTCTTGCTCGCAGGCACAAGTGAAAATGAAGGTGAATGTATAGTCAAAAATGAAAACATTTTGAGAAAAGGAAGATAGGAGAGGCTGGTGATGATGATGATGATGATGGAGTAAAAATAAAAAATTGAGTAGAAAATGATGATTTTTTTACCTTCCAACGTCGATACTCTACGTCTTATGGTCACACGCTTGTCCTCCAAGCTCCCTCCCGAGCAATGGTGCCAAATTGGCTATCACTCTACCACAATGGTAAGTACCAGTGTGAGGAGATCCACCTCATCAATGTTAATCCGCGGAGACGTGAGGACTGATATGAGGACTGTGTGTGGAGGCACAAGTGCATGAGTGAAAGCACACAAGCATGCACACACATAAACACATGTGCACAAGGTAAGAGCAATGAGTGGAAGAATGGAAGGCTTCGATTACAAAAGAAACGTCTTACAAAGCTCAAATCTACAACAAGCTAACCTCAAAAATGAGCTCTCTAGCTCTTTTTATAGTTTTTTCAGTGGTTTTGGCCATGTCCAAAGCTATTCTTTAGCCTAATTAAAAATTAGGTTCTAGGGCTTATTTGGAGGCTCAAACAGAGTCTAAAAATTATGAAAGTTGGTAGGATCCTACTTCTAATACTCCTCAAGCTTGAGGACTCCTCGGCGTGAACAAAATGGAGTTGTAAAAATGGAAAAAGGTATTTACAATGGTTTTTAGTGATAAAAATCACTATTTTTATAGGGATGTCTTCTTGAAATTTGACATGTGCTTCTTGGAGCTCCCTACACGCTCCTTCTTCTTGTGTTTCCACATCTTTGAAGCGCCTCGTGTTTGACCTTGAGCTTCTAATACTCCTCAAGCTCAAGGAATTCTCCGCTTGAACAAAATGGAGTTGCAAAAATGGAAAATGGTATTTATAGTGGTTTTTAGTGATGAAAATCACTTTTTTTATAGGGATTTCTTCTTGAAATTTGACATGTGCTTCTTGGAGCTCCCTACAGGCTCCTTCTTCTTGTGTGTCCACATCTTTGATGCGCTTGCACTCCTCGTGCTTGACCTTGAGCTTCAACAGAATCAAATCCAAAAGATTTAGAAAGTAGAAAGAAAGAGTTAAAACTGTGTACAACCAATTCAAACTTCAAAGATATGTATACTTTCTACGAGTCGAACTCTAGATGACTTGAGACTTTAACTTTGCAAAGATCTCTTTCAACAACATATTGAAGCATTTTTTTAATTTTAAGAGAAATAAACTAGATTCTCAAAAAGATTCTTGAACAATTTGTAGTAGCTTTTGACTTCATGTCTTTAGATTCCTTTTTTATTGATGCTTTTGGTACCTACCTCAGTCGAGACCTTACAGGGATATCTCTACTGGTTAAGTCCAAGCATCTGCTCATGCTTTCTTGATCCGTACCAAAAATCCCTTTAAGGATG
Source organism: Ceratopteris richardii (assembly GCA_020310875.1). Taxonomy (NCBI): domain Eukaryota; kingdom Viridiplantae; phylum Streptophyta; class Polypodiopsida; order Polypodiales; family Pteridaceae; genus Ceratopteris; species Ceratopteris richardii. The sequence goes on along the minus strand of CM035420.1, from coordinate 138,439,658 downwards.
GGTAAATATTATGTTTTACCTTCCACAAACTTAAGTACCATCTTCAAGGTTGCAGACTACATTCTTGGAATTTCTCCACTTTGTTCAGACTTGGAATAGCTTATTCTTTTCACAATTTTCAATTGCATAAATGGAACTTGTATGGATAATTTCCAAAAGGAATTTTAGTACCAATACTTCGGAAAACTCCAAAGTAGTTCCAATTGTAAGTTCTTGGACAATCATGGCCAAGCTTGATCAAGTCTAGTTGACCTTGCAACTAGAATAAAGACTTAGTCTTTATCTTTAAGAGCTTCAGAACTATCAAAAGCTTCTTTGCTTACCCATGGGATTTTTAGAGATCTTTCCATCCACTTAAGTCCAAGAATACAGTGATGCCTCTCAAATTCCAAATCTAAGAATCTTTGATACACCTTTAGGTTATACCAATATTTGGACTTAAGTATGAATACCATTGATTAGGGACTTCTAGGGAACTACTTGCTAATAAACTCTGAAAGATTCTAGTCTCACATCTAGTTTATTCTTTCAGGAAAAGGAATCAAGTAATACTAAGCAAATGATTAATCTTAGAATCTTTTGCTTTAATAGAACGATCTTCAAAAGGAATTCTTGATTTTTGGACAAGACCAAGACTTAAAGCTTTATTGCTTGTCCAAAAGAGATTCCTTTTTAACCAATAAAATAGTTAGCTATACTATTTCCATTTTTAGCGTATCTTTAAGAATATCCTAATTCCTAAAGATCACTTTGACTAAGGCTTTTAATTAAGCTACAATTAGCTTACAAAACCAAGAAAAACTCTCCAATCCTTTAAAAGGAAGAGTTCTTTCAAGTTTTCATACTTGCTTAGCATCATTACCAGACATGCAATCATGGAACCTAACATCCTCCTATTGAATGTCAAAGTTCAATTGATGCTAAGGTTCAACTTTTGATTTCCATAACTCCTTGAGATGGAATCAAATGAGAACTTACAAAGATTGGATAGTTCTTCTTGGTACTTTGCATCCTTACTAGGGATGCCGCTTATGGAAAATAAAAACTGTCGTTTGAACTTTGAAAGTTCAATTGATTTAAGTTCCATTTTGGATAGAATCAGATAAAAATTCCAAAGGAAACTTTATCAACCTACTTGGATGCTTGATGTCTTAAATCCAAGCTAAGGACTACATCTAGTCTTGTCGTTAGGGTTCTCTAAGTTTTCTCCTAAACTTCGAGTCATCATGGAAATTTTCAAGTAGCCCTATTTCTCGCCATTCCAATGAACAAGAAGATTGAACACTTAACTTTTGAAGGGCCTACTTTTCCTAATCAAGACTCCTAATTTGTGATACCTAAGTATCACATTTGGGAAAGAAAAGCTAGCTACTTGAGTTGGATGGTAGTCAGGAGCCTAGCAACTACCTAGTTTTCTATTTTCCCTAGCTATCTAACTCACGTTACAAAAAGAAGGTAATGAAAGTATAAGTATTCAACCACTTAACCAACAATCATGCATATGCAAATGCCTATTCTTGCATGCAAATGCATGTGAGTGCATGCACGTGTTGGCATTCTCCTTTCATGCACCAAACTTAAATCAAGCAATTCTTGAGCTTGAAAATGCATGCTCCCAACCGTCCATGCACAAACATTATACTTGCTAGCTTTTTAAAAAGATATAACACTTCATGAGGATAAACTTGAGCATTAACTTTCTTTATCAAGCAAGAACAAAACATTTTTTATGCATGAAAACATCCTTTGAAAAGGAGAAATGCACCAATAGTGTTTCCTAGATGCATGCCTATGCTTGACAAATGTTTCCATACTTTGATGCTCTCTTAATTTGCTTCCATTACATTGCATACAATGATTTCAAAATTGAAGATTCCTTCCCTACTTCAATGATGATAGCAATGCATTCTATATGAAAGCATAGAGCAAGTCAAATATTGAAATGAAAACATCAACTTGTAAAGTTTTTAGATCTAAATAGAGCTACATCCCTTCATTGATTCTTGAGAAGAAGCATCTTCCTTCGTGGTTGGAAATCAAGAACCCAACGTCCCTTTGATCTATCTCCCTTCCTTCGACCAAGAACTCTTCATAAATCTTGCAAGAATTTTATGAAAATATTTTCCTTCCACACCCAAATATTCCAAAGGGAGCTCCAGCTTCAGCTCGGGATTGCTTACGTGTAGAGAGAAAATTATGTGTGCTTTTTGGTAGTCAACGAAGATGAATAGAATATAAACATCACACGAGCATATATAAAGAGTATCACTTTTGGGTTTAGTTGAAGCATCGTGACTCACGGGCATCAATGATAGCTGAGCTATTTTTCACATAGTAGATGTGAGTTGCAATCCCTTCCACGGTGCAAGCTATATATTCAAAACTATGTGATTATCTTTGTGGTTAGAACTAACCACTACACTTGCGAAGTTGCAAGATCATAGCTCTTTTGCTATGCACCACAAGTGGATCAAGTGATCACGTGCATTCCGCTAAGGGATCTCAGATAGTCGAAACAAATTTGTGGCCTTAGAACTTGGGCATTCAATTTTGCGTTTCTATCTTTTGGATGCGACCGTGGATAGCAAAATACATATGATAGTATAGTGGCTAAAACACGTGAGCTCATACGTGTTCAATTCCACCATCTTCACGATGGGAAACTTAGCTTAGATCATCCGGCTAACTCTTCACCACATTTCTTGCTTCAAATCAATGAATACAATAACAGCAAAAGCGTATTCATAACAGCAACAACCTTATGATTGATGTGGTTAACCCATCGGTCACAGTCGGTAGAGCGGAGGACTATGGTGATAACAGCTGAATCCTTAGGTCGCTCATTCAATACTCGTGAGTTGCAATCCGTTGCCTCATTCATTTTGCCACCACCAAGGAATATGCTTATGCACAAACCAATAAGGAAGAGATGCACAAATTGAGATAGAGCAAAGGATGTGCAAAAGTTTGATTAGCAAGATGTCACAAGAACTTATAATGAAGGTGATGATGTCCCCCAAGGTCACCATGAGAACTTTGTTCTGATATCAATGCAAGAGAATGACTATTACGACCACCACCATGTGCTAGAGAGATGACTCTCCTCCCAAACAAATGCCTCTATATATAGCCCTCTCTAGGGGAATGCCTTCTTGGGCAGTTGAATCCTAACCATCCATGTGTCAGACATGTAATTGAATGTACGTGAAGTTTCCTAGTTAACTCAAGTTAACTCAAGTGGAAGCTTCTAGAAGGCTCTAGATCTCTTTGGGCAAAATACTCTTCCCATGTACCCCATAGGATTGAACTCAAGACCTCGTCCTTCACATCCTTGACACTTAACCACTAAGCTAAGTGGATCACTTGTTCACAAGAGCACATGACTTCTTAGTAAATCTAGATTCGAGATCTTCGTTCATACACATGGGTGACCAAACGGTGTCCTTTTTTGGACCCATCTGAACTGGCCAAACCCTTAGATCATATACTTACTTTATTATAGTAAGTCTTCCACCTGCCTCATGAAAGACACCTCAACATTTGGGTGTCTCCTAGTTAGGGAAACCTCACTAGGACCCTGTTTATCAAAGGTAAAAGGGTTTATGCAAAAGAAACATAACACTTGTATCAATGACCGCATGATCATACATAAGTAGTATCCACAAAAGAATACATAGTGTGTATGTGCTCAATATATGCAGTCAAATGGCACCGAAAGGCTGAATTCACAACCCAAACACTAGCCAAAAACACCTGCAACTATGTATCAACTCTTTTCATTAGGCACCAAAACCCTGCATAGATGTGTAGTGGCTACTCCCACCACAACTAAAACCTTTTGACAAACCTGTAGATTTACTAGTGTGGTTGAAAACATATCCTCGAAGGTGAATATTCATTTTCTGAGAAGTAAGAGCACTCTTCTTGATGTGCTTGAACTTGTGTAGAGATAACTATGCACAAAAGTACTCCAAAATGGCTCCAAGAATCACCCCCCAAAAATGCTTCAAAATAGGCTTCAAAAGCAAAGAATGAAGCTTTGAGGGCCCAAAATATGTTCAAGGTAAGATTAAGCTTAGTCTTTCCCCTTCTTCAGAAACCACAAGAGTGTAGCATAATGCTAAGAGAGCTTTTTAGTTATGCGAGCTCAGATGGGTGACCTCTTGAGAAACACCAGGAAACCTCCATCTTCCTTGATCTCTCATGTCCTCTATCATGTGCAGCCAATGGTGACTTTGTTGGCTCGAATGACAAGGAACATACTCAGATGGGTGACCTCTTGAGAGACGCCAGGAAACCTCCATCTTCCTTGATCTCTCATGTCCTCTATCATCTGCAGCTAATGGTGACTTTGTTGGCTTGAATGACAAGGTATGCCAAGGTCTATGCCTTGGTCACCACGTTAGTCATAAGCCTTGGAGAAAGCCATCGGTAGGTGGGCATACACAAATTTCTTAGATCATACAAATGCCAAACTTACAGTATATGACAGAGCAAGAGACTATATGTTTTATTAGTGGGCATATACAAAAGTGTCTGACGGCCATTTGACAGTGCAACAAGACAAATAGCATTAGAAGAAGAATGCAAGGTTTATGCTATATTACGAAATCAACTCTTTAGGATAGGATGTGGGCTTCACATTAATGAAGTCAAGTATCTCTCCATCTTAGAAATGGTTCACATAGGTGCATTTGCAAGGCTACGGTAGACAAGGCTTCACATGGATGCACAAACGTATGTTAAGAGTTGCAACATTTGTCAAAGGATCGATATCGAATAAGAAGAGATGATATGCCCCTTAGATAAATTATTAGTGCAAGAGCTTTTGAATGTTGGGTATAGATTTCTTTGGATCCATTAGCCCACTTGCAAGAGGTTCTCATACTATATATCTCATTATGGCAATTTATTATCTCAAAAAGTGGGTAGAAGCCAAATCAAAATTAGTGATGCTCAAAAGATCACCATATTCTATTTAAACAAATATTTACATGCTTTGAACTACCACTTGAGATTGGTGATATGGATAGCCACTTTATTCATGAAGTGGTTGAGTTTTTTCTGAATGATTTCTTGGTGCTCCATAAGACACTGCCACCTTACAACCTAGAAGCTAATGGACAAAGCAAAAAGTTCAAATAATAAATTAATTTATACTTTCTAAACAACAATATTTAACAATGGGAGATGTGATTGGAACAAGAAACTACATCATAATATATGAGCATTCAGAGTGACTTACAAGACTGCCCCTAGAACCACACCATTCAATCTAGTCTATGACCAAAATGCTATTTTACCCAGTTTTTTTCTTAGTACTTATCTTGTGAGTGGCCAAAGACTATGCATGGACTAGTCATGAGTTGTCACAATAGCTGGACAAATAAAAAGTCTATAATAAAAGCATCTACAAGTGAGAGCAAGGATATATGTAGTCAAACTTCGGTAGAAAGTTTAGTATAATGCACATATAAAGGACAAGGTATTGCAAGTTGAGGAATTAGTGATTTTGTATAAATTGAGTGAACATGTTAAAAAGCTCCAAAAAAGAGGTTACAAACTCCTACCAATCAATAGAATCTCTTTCGGAGGAGTTATAACTCTAGCAAAACTAGATGGGGCCATTTTATCCAACTACATTAACAGATGAAGAGTGAAGTTTTAGAGGGAACTTCTTACCAAAAATATACTAGCTTTCTTACTACAAGCCCAAAAGCCCAAACAAGAAGAAGAGTGATATGAGAAGAAGCACATTAAGAAGCCTTAGAGTGAATTAGAAACCAATAATAATGGATGCAACCAAGAGATGAACAAAGTGAATAGAATGGAATGCACTAAAAGGTGGATAGCCCAAAGATAGTCTTTCCTCAATATAAGATCATACTTGGAAATTAGGTGGTAATAAAGGTGAGTGTATCCTAGTGGGTTCATTAACAGGCACATAGATAACTCTAATCACCATTAGATCCTCACTAGTAGAATTTCTAGGATTAAGAGGTTTACGTTGAAGCCTACATTATTGATATGGGTGTTAATTGATTACATTTCAAGGAGAGGTATGTGTCCCTGCGTTGTTAGAAAATTTGACTATGATACATACTCCTCTAGGGTGTGAAGACAAGGATGTCTTATAAGATCTATAAATATTTAGTCACATTGAATATAGCCCATAATGCCCTTTCTTGAAATATTTAGTCACATTGAATATAGCCCATAATGCCCTTTCTTACAACAGAAGACAATGCCTAGGGTAGGAATAGTAAATATAGTTTTCAAGCTTCATCATTTCTTGCAAAAACGCATTCTTTCAAAGTCATCCCTTACACTTCCAACATCTATCCATCCCTTACACTTCAAACACCAATGCACGAATCCCTAGCTATCTAAACTCTTAATATTAATCAAGGAGTACCCAATGAGAGCTATGACGAGGTTAAAAAATATGGAAAAAAGATATTTTAGGGAGGGTTAAAGAACTATAAAGATCACAAGAAATCGATAAATTTGGGTTGCTAAGAATGACCCTAAAAGTTGTTCTAAGACAAAGACACTTTCCATCAAACATCAACATGAAGTTTAAGATATTCATAAATCAATGAATTTCGTCTCAAATAATAATTTACTTAAATTCAAGTAAGTCAAAGAAGTTATTAGAAGCTCAATGGAATAATTTCGCTAAATTCCAAAGGAATTAATAGAATCTCCATGGCAACGTTAATAGAAGTGGATACCCAAGTACGTTCTCAAGGAGAACAGACAAAGCACACATGCCAAGAGGAGCATCCCTTCAATCCAATTGCCACATGAACCAAGTAGAGCAATCAAAGCAAACATGCCAAGAGGAAACCTTTATATTTAGAGTGTGCATATACACGCACTTCTTTTGAAGACCTATTAGTGGTATAGAGTGTTCTCTTTGTACTCTAGGATTAGCATAATATATGAACCTTTGATTATTGTAATTTACTAATAGGGTTGCAATTTTTGCACTAGAGAAGTCCAACAAGAAACAAAAAGAAATAAAAAAGAAAAAAACCAACTAGCCTAAAGTCCAACAAAAAACAAGCAGAAAAACATAAAACAAGTTTTAAAAATTATAAAACAAGAAAAATCTCACAAAAACTCTCGGAAGTGATAGAGAAGGGAGACTAAGAAGGTAATTTAGTGACATGTATATCAATGATCCTTTTTTTGCATGCATCATTAAAATGTGTTTGATGAAAAAGGTGAAGGTTTTTAAATGGTATAAATGCTTGAAGATTAAGAGTTTTCAAGTGCCTGAGCATCAATAGATGGCATCAAAAAACAGAGAAGCTGAATATGTTATTTCTTGCAAGGAGCATCACCAAGGTTAAAGGACATGAGATAGTTTATAATGCTAATTGACACATGATTTTTCCACGATACACACACTCCACATATTGAACCCACCACCTTTTGTCTAGGATCGAATGTGTTTGCCAATCTATCACACACCATGGACTTGTTGTCCAAGGAGTTAAGGAAACACTACACTCAACTTTAGGTTCCACAACAATATTTGAGATGGAATTTTGAATTCAAAAGGCTATGTAGATAGTAGTATGTGCATGTTAGTGTGGGTGGTTGGGCCTTCCACCTCTTGAGGCGGGGGTGAGGGTTCAAACCTCCCTCTAGGTAGGACATGTGTGGGCCTAAGACCAATATAATGCCTTCAAGTCATATCAAACCAAATGTCTTCGGGCAATTTTTCTTAGTGTTTGCCTTTGGGCAATTCAACCCCTTCTTTGTGAGATACAAGGGGTCCCATGGATACTATGCCTATTCACTTGTACAATTGTTCTTTCAATCAATTCATGCAAAGAGCTGAGTTTAGGCTTCAGCCAAAGTTCCACTTTATTTAAAAATTAAAAAAAAAACGATAATCGATTCTTAATTGCGCATAACATGACATGAAATTTGGTGTATGATGAAGAGAAAAAGGTCGATCTCACTTTTATCTGTTTCAATCGTTGCTTGAAAGCTTAGCAATTGGAATTTGAAATCTCTTGGAAAAGAGTCTTCTTAAATTTTATCTCTACATCCCTCTTCAAGTAGCAAAAGAGTCTTCTTATATCATCCATCGGTGTAATGGGGATCTTGAAGGTTAGGAGGTCATTGTCAATGATGCATATTTTGGCAAGCACAGGCATTGTTCTTCTTATCTTGCTTCCATGCAAGGTAGTATGGGTCTAGGCTTCCCTTGGGCATACTTCAACATGTGTGTATATGTGTGTGTATATATGTCTGTATGTATATGTATGTGTGTATATGTATGTATGTATGTATATATATATATATATATATATATATATATATATATATATATATATATATATATATATATATATATATATATATATATATATATATATATATATATATATATATATATATATGTATATATATATGTGTATATATGTATATGTGTGTATGTATGTGTATGTATATGTGTATGTGCATGTTTGTATGTATGTGTGTGTATATGTGTGTCTATATGTGTGTATAAATGTGTGTCTGTATGTGTGTATATGTGTGTATGTGTGTATGTTTGTATGTTTTTGTATATGTGTGTATATATGTATGTGTGTGTATATGTATGTATATGTGTGTATGTATGTGTATATAAGTGTGTATGTGTGTCTCTCAGTTAAGAAAACCTCAACACAAACCTCTTTATCAAACGTAAAATGCTTTATGCAAAAAACATAACTACTATATCAATGACGACATGAACATACATAAGGAGTATCCACATACAAATACATAGTGTGTATGTGCTCAATACATGCAATAAAATGGCATTGAAATGCTGAATTGATAGCCCAAACAATAGCTAACAACACATGCAAGTGTGTATCAACTCTTTTCTTTACGCTCAAAAAACCTACATAGACTTGTAGCGACTACTTCCACCACAACTAGAACCTTTTAAGAAACCTATATATTTAGTAGTGTGACTGAAAACATAGACCTTAAGGTGAATGAGCATGAAGGACACAAAGTGTCGCTGCTCATCTAAATGAACTTGATGCTTTATTCTCCGAGTTATAGGCTCAGAAGATGGACCAAGATAATGAAATGAAAGTGATCTTGTTGTTATGCACCTTGCCATCATCATGGGATACGTTTTGCACAGATATTAGTAATAGTGCACCTGGTGGTAAACTCACCTATGATTACATATGTGGAGCACTCTTGAGTGAGGAGATTTGTAGAAAATCTATGGTTGGCGCTCAGACTCAAGATGCATTTAATGTTCATGATGCTTACCAAGAAAAGAATCAGTAACATAGCAAGAGCAAGAGCAAGGAAGAGAATGGTCAACGGGATAAGAGTAGAAGTAAATCAAGGAAGAGGGATATCGAATGCCACTATTTTCATAAGAAAAAAGGACACATGAAGAAAAACGGCTATGTGTTAAAGAACTAAATGTAAAGGGAAGAATCTCGATGGGTATGTTAAACAACTACTTGCATCATCTTCTTTGATATTCAAGATTGAAGAGCCCCCTGAGGCTCTTATGGTTGATTCTCTTTCCCAAATATGGATCCTAGATTTCGGTGCTTCTGTCCATGTGATACCACATAGAGAATGGTTCTCTACTTATGTAGTAAAGTCTCTCGGTACTGTTAGACTTGGTGACTCTTGCCAATATGACATCTAGATTGGAGACGTGGTTGTGCAATTCATTGATGATTCAAAATTTACTATGCATAATGTATATCATGTACCGCAGGTATCATGTAGTTTGATGTTATTTGGTCAACTTGATGACCTTAGCTACAAGGTGGTTTTCTATGCTCAGTCCTTTTGCATATCAAAGGGCAATATGGTTACTGCAAAATTTGTCTCACTCTATCATTTATTTGTATCATAGAAAGAACACTTGTTAACTATTATTCAACAACCTATGCCTTGTATTTGGCATGGTCGTTTGGGCCATATATCTCGTAGTGGAATGCAAAATCTTTGTCGTTCTAGCTACTTATGTTTGTCATCTTTCTCTGATTTTTCATTTTGTGAGCATTATCAATATGGAAGAAAACTAGGAATGTGCACAAGACACACATTGAATCTTCAATTCAGTCTTTACATCTTGCTCATAAAGATGTGTGTGCTTCTATGTCCACAATGTCATTAGGTGGTTCTCTTTACTTTGTCCCCTTCATAGATGATGCAACTAAAAAAGTGTGGGCATATCCTATCAAAGGGAAGGATGAGGTATTCCCTACTTTCAGAAAATGGCTTGCTTTACTTGAGACTAAAAAAAGAACTAAGCTTAAGGCTTTACATTCAGATAATGGGGGTGTGTATACGTCACATGAATTCAACCTTTTTTGTCAATCAAGGAATTTGTAGAGAGTTTACAACTCCTTATACCCTAGCACAAAATGGTGTAGCTGAAAGGATGAGTAGAACTATTCAGGATAGAGTAGTCTATATGCTCCATCATGCAAACCTTTCAGAAGGCTTTTGGCCAAAAACAGTACTAACTACACTTCATGTGATTAACCTTTCACCTAGTACTGCCAAAGGTTTGAAAGTGGCACAAGAGTTTTGGATAGGGTAGCCACCATATTATGCTCATCTTCAAGTTTTTGGATTTGAATCATATGTTCATATACCCAAGAATCTAAGACAAAAGTTGGACCATGAGTCAAAGAAATGCATCTTTCTACAATATTATCAAGAAGGATGATTTGGATATTGTTTATGGGATCCTGAAATATGGTAAGTGATCAAAAGTAGTGATGTCATTTTCAATGAGCCTAAGATGTTTAAACAACCCATTAAGGAGGTTGAAGTGAGAAGAGTGGTGTTTGACGATATTAGTCCTCTAATTAGTATGCATAAAAATGTTGCACATAGGGATGTTCAAGAGAATGCCTCATGAGAACTGTCTGCAAATGTTATTATTCAGCAACCATTGAGACTCTCCACATGTCTCACATCCACTTGATAGATATGTTCTAGGTTTGGATTTTGTTATGATAATAGATGTTGGTGAGCCTTCTTGCTACAAAGAGGCCATGCAGACAAAGGATTATGTCAAGTGGGAGCATGCCATGATGAGAGAGTTGGATTCTATTCACAAGAATGGTACTTGCGATTTAGTACCTTTGCCAAAGGGCACGAAAGCCTTACCATATAAATGGGTATATAAGCCGAAGTTCACATCAAATAGTGCTTCTCCAAATCATAAAGTGTGCCTTGTTGCAACGTGTTTTAAGCAACAACATGGTGTTGATTTTGAGGAAATCTTTTCTCGAGTGGTCAAGATGACTACCCTTCAAATGTTGCTTGGATTCATTGCAATGGAGGACTTAGAGCTAGTCTAAATGGATGTGAAAATTGCTTTATTGCATGGATATCTTACAAATGAGATCTATATGGAATAACTAGAGTAGTTCGTTGCAAAAAGAGTCTAGTTTTCAAGCTAAAGAAGAGCGTATATGGACTTAAACTATCCACTAGGCAATGGTACCAAAGTTTTGTTGCTTTTATGAAGTCTCAAGGCTACTCTCAAAGCAATGAGGATCATTGTCTCTACACAAAGAGGTGCTCAGATGGTAGCTTGATACTTTATGTCAATGATATGTTGATTGCTAGGAAGTCCTCTTATGACTTGTCAATTCTCAAAAAGAAGTTGAGTCATACATTTGATATGAATGATTGTGAGCAGATATATGCCGAATCCTAGCAAGAAGCATTGGTAAGTGTTCTAGATTATTTTGAGATATCTAAGTGGAACTAAGGACAAGTTTCTATGCTTGGGTAGAGGGAAAGCATCCATTATTGGTTACACAGATTCTGATTATGCTAGTTGTGTACACAATGGTAAGTCCACATCAAGGTACATTTTCCATTTTGCTAGAAGTTCTATCTCTTGGAGATCTCATCTTCAAGAATGTACAATCGTTTCCACTACACAAACAGAGCATGTTGCAGGAAGTGAGGCATGTAAGGAAGCATTATGGCTGTCCCATCTTTCTTGTGATATAGGTCTATCTACCTCAGCATGTACCTCATTTACTCAAGTGGAAACAATTGTACATTCTTGAAGATGAGATCTCCAAGAGTAGATGTTTCCACTACCTCAGCATGTACCTCATTTACCTCAAGTTAATGCTATAGATGCATTGATGAAAGCTCTACCACACGATAGGCTTCGACACTTTTGTCACGTGATGGGGGTTACTTGATTCATTATCTTACACAGTCACTTGTATACTACACAACATGGCCATCAAGTGGGAGGTATAGTTTGTATACTTACACTTAGGTATTCTTTATCATTCTTTATTTTTCTTTCATATTCACTGTGTCAATATTGGCCTTTAGTGGGAGATTATTACCAATTAGTGTCCATGTGAAAGGCCAAATGGCATCGGCCACTTTTGTATATGTTAATACAACATATAGTGGCTTGGTTAGTCATAGATTGTAAGTTTGAATGCATTTGTATGACCGATGAAATTTTTGTTCATGGTATGTGTACTCTGTGTTTTTTGTGTAATCTATAGCGCCTCTATGGAGTACTGTGTGTGGCAATTGGAACTAGTTTTCTACTTCCAAGGTTTCATCCTGGACCTCTTAAGAAGGAGATTCCATTGTCATGCATCCCTATCAAAATACTTCATTATATGCATAAAATTAAGCATTAAAGCGTTTCTTTATGTGCATATCAAGTATCGTGTTCATTATAAATGTTCTAAAGACACATGAGCATGTGCATAAGAATAAGGATTTCTGTAATGGAAGTAGATGTTTGTGCATAAAGAGAAGCACAAAGTGCATCGAGTTAAGGGACGATAGAACCATTGCTGGTATGCATCTACATAAATGCATTTAACTTTGTTTATTCTTGAGTAGGGGATGGAGATAATAAAGTGAACAAGTTCTTTGATACATAGTTCACTCCTAAATAGAAGCAAGAAACTTAAAAAGAAGCTAAGCTAAAGTACTTGTAAATCTATCTATCTAGATTTGGTGAAGCACTAGGTGATTTATTCCCAAGACGATACTAAGGTATAAAAACTTTTAATGTAAACCTAACATTCATTACTTCTTGCTTAGAATTGTAGTAAATGTAAGGAAGAAATTCCCTTACCAATTCAAGGTGATAACACCATTTGAAGATTATCAAAGAAAACTAGCACTTTGTGGAAAAAATATCTCAAGTGAAGACATGGCCATTAGATTGATTAAAAAACTTCCTAGGTCCTGTGAAATATTTGTGACCATTCTTTACAATAGAGGTGAATAAATCACTTGGGAAGAAGTAAGAAGAGGTATGCTTCCCCATGACTCTAGCCAAAAGACTCAAGCTACACAAAAAACAACTATGAAGTTGACATAACCAAGAAATCCAAGAATCTCATAAAACTACAAGTACTGACATGTTAGCCTATGTAGTGAATCATTGATTCCACTACATATAATCAATTGCCTGAAAGAAGCCAACTAGGATTATCAAGCACTATGAACAACAAGCATACATCTCCTATGGCGTGGTTGGGTAAGTCTTCCACCTGCCTCACCAAAGAGACCTTGACATTTGGGTGTCTCTCAGTTAAGAGAACCTTACTAGAAACCTCTTTATCAAACATAAAAGGCTTTATGCAAAAAACATAACTGCTATATCAATGACCACATGAACATACATAAGGAGTACTCACATACACATACATAGTGTGTATGTGCTCAATACATGCAATAAAATGGCATTGAAATTCTGAATTGATAGCCAACAATAGCCAACAACACATGCAAGTGTGTATCAACTCTTTTCTTTAGGCTCAAAAAACCTACATAGACTTGTAGCGACTACTTCCACCACAACTAGAACCTTTTAAGAAACCTATATATTTACTAGTGCGGCTAAAAACATAGACCTTAAGGTGAATGAATCTACGTGTTCAACTGATATTGCTTTTGATTAAGAAAGCAATGGCTTGAATTTCAAATAGGTGTAGTAGTTCTGTGCAAATATAGCAAAATAGACTTCTGAAATTTGAATAACTTGCAAAATATAGCAAAATAGACTTCTGAAATATAATTCCTGAAATATTTTTGCACTATGTATATCAATATCAATTCGACCTATCCTTTCGCGTTCTCATTTTGTATAGAGCAGTTCCTTCTTATCTCTCCTTGAAGTCCTGAAAGAACACCCAAAGTACTCATCTTAATCATCGTGTGTTTGAAGTCCTCGCAAAATAAGTCTTCATTCTCAGCGTACGCTTGAGCTAATGCATTGGTCATTTTTTTTTTAATAAAAGGAAGTTCGGCCTTAGCCTAATCTCCCGAACTTTAATGAAAATAAAGAAAAGTTACAAATGAATGGGACTAGTGCCCATGGGACCCCCCAAATCCCACAATGCAGGGAAGGAGAACGGCAAGCTAGAGGGCATTACAAATGAGGTGGACAAATCTATCGTCTCCCTCATGTGGGACCCATTTGGGTTTCACCTTGTTATTTTCGAGGAGATAAATACAGTGATGTTTGAATGGTGGAGATCTCTTATCTCGAGAGATTCTTTTACCTAGAAGAAACAAGGATTTTTCAATCGACCAATCCTTTGGAATTTGTCCAAAATTGACAGCACATCGCTCCCTCCAAATCTTCCAAAGAGTCTCGCCCCTGATGGCATTCCACAGCCTAGATGAGCAGCCAACCGCCTCGCCCAACAGTGACTGTTGCCAATTGATTTGTTTCGTAAGTCTCAATATTCGTCACACAAGGCTAGAGCCTTTAGGGGACACTGGGTGGGGGGAGAACAAAAGCGTGAGGATCCCTACGTCCTTCCAGCCAAGATGGCCAACTAAGGTAAGGTCTTTCATGTTTCTGAAGATCAATTTAGCCCAAGAGGACTCACTATTGCTCCAAGCCTTGATAAACCACTTTGCCGCCAACTTGTCAGACAACCTAGCGATATCCAATATACCCAAGCACCCTGCATCTTTCGAGTTCATGCAAGTTTCCCATTTAATTTTGGGAATCCCCCTCCTGTTAGGGTCCTGAGTCCATAGGAAGTTTCTGCATATTCTTTCCACTTCGGCCAACTCTTTCTCCTTAGGTCTCCAACATGAGATAAAGTAAATAATTGTAGAAAGCATAAATGTGTTAACAACCATGGCACGCACTGCCAAGTTAACTTGCATACCTTTCCAATGACTTAATTTTCTATCTAGTTTGGATAGCACCCAGTTCCACCGTTGGTCCATTGAAATGTCAAAGCCCATTGGAATACTGAGGAGATGGAACACTTGACCTCTAGGGATAACTTGACACCCTTGATCTAACAACAATTGGGGTGGAGGACCACGGATTGCTCTGAAAGCAATTTTAGCATGGTTGATTTTTGAACCTGATGCCACACAAAAGGTGCCGAGGCAACTCTAGAAATCCTCAATGTTGTTCGTATCGTTATATACAAAGGAATTCATGTCATTGGCAAAGAGTCTCACAATCATTTGGCCGTGAGCAAGAGGTAGGGAAAGACCCTTGAGATTGCCAGCACCCATGTGATGCTTTAATAGGCAATTGAGGCCATCCAAGGAGATAGCGAAGAGTAGTGGGGCCAGTGGGCATCCTTGTCGGATAGATCTTTTTAGATGTATGGGCTCAGAGAGCTTACCATTAATATTTATTCTCGTAGAAGCATTTTCGAGAAGAGTGGACACCATCTTTGTGAACTTTTGACTGCATCCAAGGTCTTTTAGTGATTGAAGAATAAAGTCCCATTCCAATCTATCATACACTTTGTCGAAGTCGATCTTAATGAAAACCAGATCTTGTGCAGACTCCTCAGTGAATGCAAGGCCTTCCCAAATATCGACAATTGCTTCAAGTATAGATCTACCTTTGATAAAACCTTTCTGGTCCTCACAAAGCCATGACTTTAAATAACAAGAGATTCTATTGGTGATAACTTTGGCAATTATCTTGTATCCAGTTTGGAGCATTGTAAGTGGCCGCCAGCTTTCAATTTTGTTCTTATCTGCTCTTTTGTGAATTAACTTGATGATGCCAGTATTAAGACACTCACGAAGGGCACCGAAGGAGAGAGCCTCTTGCCACACCAGACGCAGTGGGGTGGCCACCACGTGCTTGAAGGACTTGAAAAACGCATTGGTGAGGCCATCAGGACCTGGACTTTTTCCATTGGGAAGAGCATCAATTACCTCGATAATTTCGTTCTCAGAAATGTTAGCTTCTAGTAGAGAATTCATGTTCTGTGGGATTCTAGATTGAGCTATCCTTGAGATGGTAGCCATGGAGTCACTCCTGTGTGGGGAAAGAGGAGTCGAGACCCCGAGGAGATGGGTAAAGTGCTCGGTGATGATAGATCTGTTCTCATCTTCCGTGATACATTTGATCCCATTGTTATTGACCAAGAAGGGGATGGATTCCCTCGCTTGTTTCCTTTTGAGGATGTTACACATCTCTTTCGATGGTTTGTCGGCCTTGCCCACCCACTAGTCTTTGAAGAATATTTGAAGATTTCTCCTTTGAACCTCCTCCTCGAGTCTAAGTCTTCCCCTGATTTTCAAAAGACCTTGCAGGAATTGCAAGTTACCTTTGTTCACTTCTTCTTCAAGCCGTGAGAGCCTCCAGTAAACCGTTTCTCTTCTTTTTTTCCGGATATCTCTTATGTTCTTATGAGTCCTGATCAGAATATGACGAGTCCTTTCCACCGTGCTCCTCTAGCACTTAGCCGGTTCATTACAGTAGGCAAAGGCCTCCACCCACACTGCAGAAATTTCTTGGTGGACAGAGGGGAGGGAAAACGACGTATGAAAAGCATGAAACCAAGGAGCTTTCCAGAGTGTGGGATTCGTTTGAAAGAATGAGTAATTGGGTAATGGTCCGAGATAGTCAGGTCCATGTGTTGGGAAACCAAAGGACTACCCCACTAGAGGATGGTGCTTTGGTCGATGTAACATCTATCAAGTCTTGCTTTCTTCAAAGAGTCCCCCAATTGGAGTTTTGAAAGTTTTGAAAGCAGGATTGTTCATGCTAGTTAAGTTCTCCAAGTTCTCCAAGTCCTCCAAGTAGTGAAGATAAGTCGGAAACTCGTCATGGAGCACTTACACGTAATCCAAACTACCAATTTGATTTGAACCACCTTTCTTAAGATGAGTGCCAAAAGGAGTAGGAGAAAGCACTTCCTTATGTAGATTTTCTTGAAACATCACTTCCAAACAAGTAGAGTTGGATTGCTACACCCTCTAGAATCTCCAAGAATGGACTTACTTTTATATCAAAACATTGATAATGTCTCGACACAAATTATTAGCAAGTGATTGGTCATTAGCACCTTAATTCAGATTCTTTATGATGCTTCTATTTGACTACGACAAGAACTAGTTGAAGCTTCAAAAGATACTTCCCTATACACCTTCTAACTAATCAAACTTATAGCTACAACACTTGGCACACCACAGGGCATGACATACACAGTCCAAGTCTGCCAGACATAAAAGTGAGTGCATGGACATAGAAGATGTTTTGATATTGCTTGAGCCTATTAGTGGAGTCACCTCAGAGAGATAAGGTAGGTAAGAGATTACAACAACCATTTTTGGTGCACCTTGGGCACTTATTAGTGAAGATTTCTTTGTTCCAACTGTGCATTGAAGTGCAATTGCAACGTAGTTGAGAGTTCTCCACCATCATTGAGAGCTTGTGAATTTTAGAGGTATCATGGTAAGATAAATTTTTACGTCAAATAAAATGACAAAAGAATTTTCAAAGCTAATTAGTGCATATGAGTACATGTTAATACTTATGTTACAAACAAATGGTTTAGCATAGCCAAGGGTCCAAATGAACATACCTTCAAAGAACTAAATAACACATTGCTTTAAATTCCTTTTGCACAAAAATGTGTGAATTTGTTCAAGAAAAGAGTTGAAGGAGAAAGGTATATTACGGATAATGACAATGTTTCGCAGAAAACTAGAAGTGATAAAGATGATGAGAATGATGCCATTAAGAGCCATGAAGGAGAAAAGAAGATTGAGTCATAGTTTTCCTTTGAATCTTTTTTCTTATTTCCAACACTCTTTTTGGATAACTAAATTCCATACAACCAAGTTTGATCTGGCTAAAATTGGTTTCCTACTTCAACTCTATAGTCGAGTTGTCCCATCAAGTTACAGCTAGTTTGACTCAGTTATATCAAGTTAGTTTTTGGTTCAACTCAGCCAAATGTCTATAAATAGATGACAAGAGTTGAGTCTCATTTTTCACATGCATGAGTGGAGATAGAGCATAGAGAGCAAAAGAGCACAAGGAGAAAAAGAGCAGAGAAAGTAGAGGAAAAGTAGAAAGTCAGCAATGGAGAAGAAGGGTGCTGGAAAAATGAGTCATAGCTAACCCAAATTTACCTAGAAAATAAAGATTCCAAAAAGATTCCTTTGTAAAACCCTAGAAATTTCTATATTTTGATTGAAATAATTTAAATTTATGTCCAAGTTGAGGGTGATGCAACTCAATTCAAGGCATCAAGATTGCAATAAACGTCAATGCCAGACATCAACTTTTCGGGCCAACTTGATGCGAGACATCGGGTTTGGTGGCCAAGTTGATGCAAGGCATCCACCTTGTGGGCCAACTCAATGCCAAGCATCAAGTTTGTGGGCCAATTTGATGCAAGGCATCAAATTTGTGATCCAACTCGATGCCAGACATCTAGTTTGCGGGCCAAGTTGATGCAAGGCATCAACCTTCTGGTTCAATTCAATGCCAGACATCGAGTTTGTGGGCCCTGTGAATGCTTGGCATCGACTTTGCCTGCAAACACGATGCATGGCATCGATTTGGCCCACAAGGTTGATGCCTCACATCGACTTAGGCCAAAAACATGATGCTTGACATCGAGTTGGAACACAAAGTCAATGCCTCGCATCAATTTGGTCTACAAACTAGATGCATGGCATCGAGTTGACCTTGGCTAAGGTTAATGTCATGCCCTTGGCTAAGATAAATTGTATCACTTTAGGGGCATTGAGAAGCACAAGGAGAAGTCTATTAAGAAGCTAAAGGTGATGTTTAGCTCAGGAGAGGGTGCTTGGGATAAAAGCATTGGAGATGTTATGAAGCCAAAGAAGAGCATCTTGTCTTTGTCCTCTGAGCATGCAAGTAATCTAATGGCCTCATCAGTAGGTGGCCATAGCAGTGTCAAGCCCATTAAGGAAGAGGCAATCCGAAAAGATAAATCCAAACAGAGTGAATTTAGTAGAAAACATAGACCACTTCGAGACATGAGAAACCTAGAGTGGTGCCTTCAATACATAAAAGAGAAAAGTGCCACCCTCCTTGTATTTGTAGGGTCCTATGGGAGGGGAAAGATTACTACTACCCAAGTTTTTCAATATGGCCTAGTGTTTAAGGTGGACTACAAAGACAAGGAATCAGACAACCTTTCTTTCCTAGTGGAGATTTCAAAAGAATTATGGAATGAAATTTGCAAAATGGAACTTCTATATCTAGAATGTTGTATGCAAGAGAGGCTCGCTCAAATTTGCAGGGATTCAAACAACTTAATTGTGGATCTCTTTCCATGGATACAAGGGAATATCATGTCAAGCCAGCACCGGAAGACAACACCTCTAAAGTCAAAGGGTAAGCAACCCATATAGAAGAAGCCCTAGAAGAAGACTACAAAGCCCGCTGATGTGGAATGAACAAAAAGCTCAGACCCTTAGGATGACATATTTGCCCCTGGTGGAGAGCGTTCATCTAGGATTTTGCTGGCTGAATAGAATAAGATTAGAGAGGATATTTTCAAGAGGAAGCTCATGAAGAAGAGGAAGCTTTTCCACCTCCCCATTGCCATCATCCATAGACCCCCTATGTTTAAGGACGAGCGTGTGATGGTAAGACGTAGAGTTGACGCGTTGGAGTTGTAGGTATTTTCTTCACGTTCATCTATTTTCTTATTTTTTCTTCACCATAATCATCATCACCATCTCCCACCTCCATCTCCATCATCGCGAAAATCTTCAGTTCTGATCATATCACCATCTCCACCTCATTTCCTTCATTCTACTTGTGAGAGAGAGCGAGAGAGCGATATTGCTTGCACTGTTTTTGCATGTTTGTTGTGTTTCTTGCAGGTATCATCATCATCATCCCCGCCAGCACGCTGCGCAGGTACGAAACTCGTCGAATCTGTCTCGCAGTCGCCAGCCTCTGTCGATCGCGATCGACAGAAAATTCGATCATTTGGTAAAACAAAGTTCACCACTAGCACAAGCATGATGAGCACATCCCAAATCACCTAAAACAGTAGAAAAATTCCGTGTTTTTCTGTCAATCGCGACCGACAGCCTTTGTCAATCGTGATCGACAGACCCTGTCAATCGCGACCGACAGACCCTGTCGATCGCGACCGACAGACTGCCACGTAGGACCCTGTCAATCGCGATTGACACAGTCGATCACAATCGACAGCCACGACCGACACCTCTGTCAGTCGCGATTGATACCGTCGATCGCGACCGACTGAAATTCAACGATTGATTGACTTTTACGCGTAGCCACGTGTCCATCGCGACTGATAGGCCCTCGATTGACTGAAATTTTGGCGAAAAATCAGGAAAACGTGTCGATCGCGATTGATACCGTCGATCGCGATTGACAGCCACGATCGACTCTGTCGATCGCGATTGACACTGTCAATCGCGACTGACAGGCCCGACGGACACCTCTGTCAATCGCGATTGACAGACCTGTCGATCGCGATTGACAGGCTTTTCGGCCAAAAATTAGGGTTTGCTTTTGTTCAAAATTTGGGACAATTTTTGGGCAAAATAGTCAATCCATTAGCATTTCTGGAGGTTCCTATATTTGAGATTTGGGAGAAAATTCTAGGATCTGTCAGCCAGATTGAATCCTGTTTTAACCCCCTAAACCCTGAACAGTCATAACTTTTTCATTCGAAATCCATTTTTTGAGCTCTAGGGCTTGTTGGGAAGCTCGGGGCATATACTACACGCCCTCAACTGTTTTTTATAAAGATAATGCATTGATTTTCAGATAGGGTATTTTGAAGTTGACCATACCCAGGGGGATCAAAGTCAGGGGTCTTTAGAATTGTTTTCCTAAAAATCACTATGCAAGTTAGTGTTTATGCTATAGGAATGAAAATCATTGGTTCTGTCTTTGGAATTTAAATCTTAAAGCTAACTTTGGAACACTTACAGATCTATTGAGAGCATCGAAAGGCGTTCTAAGCAAGTGTAAGTGCAAGCTTGGGAACACACTTCCTGGGCATTCAAGGGCAACCAAGCAGGAAACAAAAGGTTGGAATATTCTCAACTCCCTCTGTCAATTCCTAGTTTAGGCTAAGAACGACTAGAGGTAGGAGTAAGTTAGGGCGACGGTAGGCAATTATCAAGTTGAAGCAGACCTAAACTCTCAAGTTCAAGCTAAGAACATAATCTTTGTACTATTGAGAACTTTAAAGGAAAAGAACTTAACGTGGAACGATCAGCTTTAAGTGCGGAGCTACACTCAAATATACCTTACGACGTGATATCAGACAAGAATTTTAACACGGGAATCAACTAAAAAGAATCAAGTAACTGATACAAAAGGACTTTGCAACGAGGTTGTACTTGGGCAAATTGGGCTACTTAAATAGGCATATGAACCTTAGATCAGGACGACATCTAGTAAGGGAGAGACAAAGCCTTAGATCTTCAGAGGCTAGTGTCAACCACACTGCTAGGTCTTGGGCCCAGCAGTTGAGCCACCACTCATACTACCCTAGCTCTGAGACCAGCGAGTCAGAGATGTCTCAAGGCATGGACAGACCTACGGGAAGTTCCGGAGTGCCATACTTGCACAGGGTAGAAGGCCCGTACAAGACTCAGCTGGAATACCTTAGGACCAACCGATTAGGTGCTAGCATCTATGAGGACGGCTTAGGAAGATCTGTGGTACAGATTAAGAACCCTGACCAATCCATTGGATTAGAACAACCAGCTGTCAAGTTTGAAAACGGAGCATACCTAGACAAAGAAGGAACCATATACATAGTCACCAGTCACCCAGATAGGACGGACGAATTTGGAAATGTGATCCCAGAAGCGGACCTAGGGGACATAGAGCAAGGAAACATGGGTACAGAACCTAGAACCCCTCAAGGCAAATCGGTTCTCACTAGGATCATCACACCAGAGTGGATTCCTGAGGATAATAAGAGCATAGATTTGCTCCTCAATCGAGAAACTGACGAAGCCTTTTGGAGGTATAAATCTGATCAACCAACTGATATAGGAACAATCATGATCTATGAGTTTAAGGATCCTGATAGCCCAGGTAGAGTGACCTACTTAGATCACGCTTCAGAAAGGATCTTTGTGGTTACGGAAAATGATAGGCATGCTTACACTTGGAAGGGTGAATTCGTTTTCCCCCAACCAAGATCGAATGTATCCTATGGTCACCCTGGAGCCGGAACATCCCAAGCTCATGGAATGCAAAGAGATAGAAGTAGAGATAGACCAGAAGTAAGCTTTGCCAACCTAGTGGGCAGAGAAAGAACGAGGACGAAAACAAATAGAGTAGAACCTGAGATACTTAGAGCTCACAGGAATCAAAGAAATGCGGAGGAGTTCCCTCTACCACGAACTAGAGAGCACACAAGGACTTTGAGACCGACTCAGCTCGTTAAGTCCATGAAGAACTACTTCGATGGCACTGGAGATCCATACGATCATGTGGCTGAGTTTAGGCAAGTCCTGAGAGCTGAACAAGTGGAGGATCTATTCACGCAGTACAATGCCTTTGGTCTGACCCTCAGGAACACTGCCTTGACATGGTTTCAGCCCCTAAATGAGAGATAGTTCAGGAGCATAGACCAACTCCTAGAGGCTTTCATTATTGAATTCTCTAAGAGTGGCATAAGGCATAATACCTCCTCGCTAATTCACAGGTTCAAGCAAACCCCTCAAGAAACTGTGAGACTTGCAGGAAGAAGATTTAGGCAATACTTAGAAAGATGCCCTGTTTCGGAGCTACCCACACCAGCTAAACAAGTGGCTTTATTCTTGGATGGATTGCTAAGTACTAAATTGAGATCTTATGTGTACTTGAAGGACCCTAGGACCATAGAAGAGTGTGTGCGCATGTGCATTGACATCGAGGATAACCTAGGGGAGGAGTTAGAGCTTTCCAAGATATACAAAGATTCGGATAGTGCCTCTAACCTCTCTTCCACGCAATCCACATCGATTGAGGAACTTGCAGAGAAAGTTGCTCAGAAACTAGGTGTCTCTAGCAAACAAATTCCGAGATTTGCCCCTGTAAAAAGATGTTATACTTGTGGCGGCGACCACATGGCGAATGTATGTCCAATTATGGCTCAACCCCAAGTAAATCCTAGTAGCCAGTACTGCACCATAGAACGAAGATACACCAATCACACCGCGCAAGATTGCCCATACAATAAGCAAGCGGTTAGTCAAACCTACCCTCAGCCATACCCTCAACAAGGAAGATACCAGAATCAGTACCCACCTCAGCAATACGCTAGGCCTCAGCAAAATTACCAACCGCAACATCAGGCCCAACTGAGACCTCAGCCAGTGTTAGCACAACAACCAACCGCTCCTACGAATGTGATTCCGGTAAAGTATGCAGTTGCAAAAGAGAACCTGAATAGAGCTATAGTCCTTGTAACACCACTGCTTTCTAAAAGTGACCCCAGTGACCATAGCTTTGATTCTACACATGTTGATAGTCCCCAGGCTTACTACATGCAATCTTCTGAACATGGTGAGTCTTACTATAGTGAAGAGCCAAGTGAACCTAGTTGGGAGTCAGATTACACAAACGTCATGTATGCAAACCCCAACCTAGGCCTCAACCTAGGCAAGTAAGACCTCCATTCCCAAGAGGACCATGCTACAGATGCCAAGGAGATCACCTCATTCGTGATTGCCCCTTACCTCCACCTACACAACCCCAGTCAGTGACGATCCAAGGCTTTTGCCAAGATTGTGGAAAAGAGCATCTCTTACGAGATTGCCCTAGGAATCCTAATAATATGCCAAAAATCACTCCTATCAACGTTGTTGGGTTAGTGGTAGACTCCACAGGGAGCGTGACTTCCACTGCACCAGTACAAGTAATCACTAGAGCCCAAGCACTGCAGCAAAACCAGGGTGTAGTTCAGGAGAAAAAACCAGAAGTTAGTGAAACAGAGAGTACGACAAAGAAGAGGAGTAGAGCGTGGAAAGATAGTAGGGAAAGAATGAAAAGACAATGGGCTAAAAAGATGAGTGAACTTGAGGAAAGCATAAGAGAAACCAAAGCCAGGATAACTGAACTCACATCTCAAACTCCCTCTCACACTACCCCACCACCACCATTCCCATCGCCATCCGACCAGCCACCTTCCAACCAGCCTCACCTAAACCCACCACCCCCTAGAGTAGGATCAGTCCTAGCAGATCCCACTCCCGAAGACCTTAATATGATGCTTAAAGCATATCAGGCCAGAATCCAAGAAGGGCCAAATGTAACTGATCATGAAAAGTGTTACCCAAGAGCAGAACTAGAGTTAGAACGAACCAAAATTTGTGCTAAGATGGTGGAATTGGCTCAGACCATGTTTGAGGCCAGTCGCCTATTTAACATCTCTAGTTGAGCGAAGACACAGTTGCACTTTGATGGACTATTAGAAAGAATAGAGAAGCTGATTGCACAATCAGAAAAGGAACCCGCCTCTCAACACAAGGACAAGGCAAGTGAAAGAGCAAGTCTTCGTGCCCAGAAAGCCTATGCGCCTGAAGCCTATGTGCCTAACTCTACGGAGCCAGACACATCATCTTCTATGAATCGGTTCACACCAGAATTCCTACGCGAGATTCAAGAAGACAAATGGGCCAAAGAGAGTGAAGTCCCTCCTATTGAACTTGTGGATGATGCACAGGACCAATTCCCACAAGATATCCCATCCATTTATGAGGAGCAGGAGAGCACCCAATCTCAGGAAAGATTAGACTTTGAGTCTAACTCTCTACAAGAATTACCCCACTTCACAGGTCCCTGGGAAACTAAGTCTACTTGTATGAGGGCACCCACGGTCATGGTACGAAATGAGGGCTCAGTCTTACCTAGGAACACAGAGGTAGTGAAAAACACTAAAGTGCAGTGCAATCTCAAGTTAGAAGAGCTACTCAAGGTTAGACCTGAATTATGGAAACATGTAGCCAAACAAGTACCAGAGATAGCAAAACCTCGTTCCCAGGTAGGATCACATAGAACAGTGCCAGAAATACCCTTGGATAAGATAGGAGATATGTGTGAAGGTGAAGAAGGGAACACCTATCTTCCCATTACCTACCAGGAGTACACCACCAAGGCAATTTTGGACTCAGGTGCAGGAGTTGCAATTGCCACCACTTCCCTATGGAAGCGTTGGGGCAAGCCAGCACTCAGGCCAACAAGAATGAAATTGCAGATGGCCGATGGTCACATAGAGAGACCCCTAGGGTTGTTAGAAGGAATAACTCTCACTACATGTGGTGTTGAGTTCGAGCATACATTTGCTATATGTGACTTTAGCAAAAATCATGCCTATGAGATGATTTTGGGAAGACCATTTATGCGACAGTTGCAAGTGGTACAGGACTGGGGAACCAACTCCTTGTATTTGCAACACTTAGGTGTTACAACCAAAGTAAATCTCAAAGATTACTCTCATAGAGATGTACCTCCCATCCAATGGAATCCCATCCATAGAGCCAAGGATGATACGGAATCGGTGCATTCCATAGGATCAGGATCCTCATGGATGCATGAAGACACCCACTTATGGATGTGCAAGGTAGCAGTAGAAGAAGAGAAGAGAGAGAAAGCCAGAGAGGTAGGTGCAAAAGAAAACCATAGATCAATTCAAGACCCAGCCTATGCACCTGTAGTCTTTCTTGATGAGGAATTTGAACCCCATGGCTGGGCAGAAATCTTAGCAACAATGGATGTACCCATCAATGAGGAACAATGGACACCTCACTGTGATGAGGATGGCTATGACATTTCAGTCTTCTCCATAGAGCCAATCATGGGAGAGGCAGTTCTAGAAGAATGCGAACCTAGCCCTGATGCATTTGAGGATGCAAGTGACTCCGATCTAGAGTCAATCATTATGGACCCACCTTTTGCATCAGATGAAGAATACTTCCATGAAGTAGAATTTCAACCCCAGAGGCATGGAGAGCTTACAAACGATGTAAGATTAGCCACACATGTGACACCGAAGGAAGAAGGAAAGAAACGAAAGAAGAAAGAAGTCTCACCAGAAGAGGAAGAATCCTTGTTTGAGGTCCCAGAAAATTTTAAGAAGTACGAGATAGACGATAGGAGAGTCATGATAAGAATGCCTAAACAAGAGGTGCAATCAGGAGAGGCCTATGATAACAAAGAAACCACCAAGAAAATAGTAGTGGCCCTAGAAGAAGGAGAGGAGAGATGCACGTACATAGGCCATGACCTAACAGAGGAAGAGGAGCATGCGTTAATTGCCTTGCTAAGAGAATACAGAGATGTGTTCGCTTGGAGTTACAAGGATTTGAAGGGTGTGGACCCTGACATATGCTCACACACCATCCCCATGACTTCAGATGCCAAACCCTCTAAGCAAAAGCCCTATACATATAACGATAATTACGCTGCTAAGATCAAAGAAGAGATAGATAGACTGGTTGAAGCTGGATTTATCTATGAAATTGAGCACACTGAGTGGGTATCCCCCATCGTAGTGGTGCCCAAGAAAAATGGAAAGATGCGCGTATGCATTAACTTGAAAAAGGTTAATGCAGCCACGATTCGAGATAACTATCCGCTTCCCATCACAGAACATCTCTTAGAAAGAGTGGCAGGCAAGGAAGTGTATAGCTTCCTTGATGGATTTTCGGGTTACAATCAAGTAGCCATAGCTCCAGAAGATCAGCATAAGACAGCCTTTTCCACAGAATGGGGCATTTTTGCTTTTAGAGTAATGCCATTTGGGCTTACCAACGCACCAGCCACCTTCCAGAGACTAATGTGCCATGTGTTTAAGGAGTTCCTGAGGAAGAACTTAGAAGTCTATGTTGATGATCTTTGTGCCCATTCCAACATTAGGCAAACCCATATTCCTGAACTCAGACAAATCTCTGACAAATGTAGAGAATATCAAGTCTGCCTGAACCCAGAAAAGTGTGTTTTCATGGTCAGACAAGGCAAAATTCTAGGGCACATAGTGTCAAAGAATGGCATATCTACTGACGAAGAGAAAGTGAGAGCCATAGCAGAGTTACCTAGGCCAAAGAATGTCAAGGAAGTACAAGCTTTCATGGGGCATTGTGGTTACTACCGCCGGTTCATTCACATGTATGCTGTCATTGCAAAGCCCATGTACGGACTTCAGACTAACTTTGAGTGGACTGATGAATGTGAGAACTCCTTCCAGGAGCTTAAACGAAGATTATGTTCAGCACCAATCTTAACCACACCGGATTGGAATAAGCCTTTCCATGTTCATGTGGATGCATCCAATTATGCCATTGGATGTGTGCTTGCACAACCTACTGGAGAAGGTAATATGGATCTTCCAATTGCCTACGCTAGTAGACAATTGAATGCAGCTGAACGAAATTACACCACTACGGAGAGAGAAGGCTTAGGCATGGTATATGCAGTTAAGAAATTTAGACACTATTTGCTTGCAAATAAGTTTAAAATTTTTACTGATCATCAGGTTGCTATACCTCGTAAACAAGCCATGCAATACAGGAAGATTAGTGAGATGGTTTCTCTTGCTAATGGAATATGATTTTGAGGTTGTGGTAAGAAAAGGGAGGACTCATTTAAGAGCAGATCATCTCTCTACGCTCACATCGGGAGAAGCCCCACAAGGAGTATCAGATGACCTTCCTGATGCTTACTTGTTTAATTTGGAAGTGGTGCCGCAGTGGGCTAAGCCATTGGTGCCAGTATTGACATACGGGCCTAACCATCCAGTAGTAAACACACAGAATAGGGAGGTTGTGAAAGCCCAAAAGTACCACATCATGGCAGGAAGCATGTACAAGCACACAGATCAAGGAATCTTGGCTTGTTGTGTGGAAGAGGACGAGTACATTAAATGGTTGCAATTAGCACATGTAGGTGCGTTAGAGCAACACTACTCAAAGCAACGAACTCTACAGACACTAAGGAGACTCGGAGTACATTGGCCAACTATGGAAGCTGATGTCCAAAGGATGTGCAAGGAATGCCCAATCTGTTGCACTAAACCACCTGTGGAACATGCCACTCTTTATCAAGTGTCCATTGTGCCAGATTGGAGTGAACCACTAGTATCCTTCCTAAGGACGAAAACATTCCCTCCAGACATGACTCTGGCGAGGAAAAGAAGTTTAGAACAAGAAGCCCAGGATTACTCACTTATTGGTGATAATCTATACAAACGTGGTAAAGACGGTTACCTGAGACTATGTGTCCATGAGAGTGAGTATCTCAAGATCTTGGACACTGCTCACCAAGGTGTAGCAGGAGGACACTTTGGACCAGATTGGGTGATCAAGGCAATACTATTTGCGGGCTTCTGGTGGCCGACCCTTCACATGGATGCACATACCTATGTGAAACGGTGTGATGTCTGTCAGCGAACTCAGTATCCTATACGCAAAGATGAGATGCCACTGAAACCTATGATGGGTGGACGTGCATTCTCTAAGTTGGAATAGACTTCGTAGGTCCTATTAATCCCCTAGCTAAGGGTTCTCATGCAGAATACATCATTGTTGCAACAGACTATCTAACTAAGTGGGTAGAGGTAAAAGCCATAACAAAGAACGATGCTCAAACAACTGCTAAATTCTTGTTTGAGAATGTATTCACAAGATATGGGCTACCTATAGAGCTTGTAAGTGATAGAGGCACTCACTTCTTGAACGAAGTGATTGAAAATCTACTCCAAGAATTCTTGGTAGTTCATAAGAAGTCTGCCCCCTATCACCCTCAAGCTAATGGACAAGCCGAAAGCACCAACAAGATCTTATGCAATGTACTGACAAAATTAGTGAACACTAAACGCTCTGATTGGGACAAACAGCTACACCATGCTGTTTGGGCATACCGAGTTGCCTACAAAACGGTACTCCAAGCCACCCCCTTTCAGATGGTATTTGGCCAAAACGCGGTGCTACCCTTGGACTTCTTGATACCTACATTGAAGGTAGCACAAGAGCACGAATGGACGGGTCATGAACTCTCCTCTAGACTTTTTGACCTTGAACGATTAGGAGAAACAAGACTGAGAGCAGCTGCAGGGATATATGCAGCTAAGAACAGACAGAAGGCATACTTTGATGCCCATGTGAAGGATAAGGGTTTGAAAGCAGGAGATCTAGTTTTAGTCTACACATTGAAACAACATGCAAGAAAGCTAGAAAAGAGAGGCTACGAACCTATGATCATCAATAGGATCTCCACGAGTGGAGCAGTACAACTAGCCACTTTAGAGGGTGATGTTCTCCCAAACTATATTAGCGGATGCAGAGTCAAGTTGTATCAGGAACCTCTCACAGAGGAAATGCTAAGTCGACTCAATACTGCTAAGCAACGTAAAGAGGAAGAAAAGCGATTTCGAGAAGAAGCTCAAGCAGAAGCCCTAGAGCGCATCCGGAGAATGAAATTAAGAAGACAAGCTAGAGAGCACCCTAGGCAAGATGCATATGCAGATCAAGGATATGACGTGGCTATGTGTGAAGTTTCAGGTGTTAGCTCACATAGGATAACTGATCGACGTCCTTTCATAACCTTAGATATAGGACAAGGAAAGAGTGCAAGGACTGTAAGAGCCTTGATTGACTCAGGTGCAGCCACTAGTGCTGTTAAATTGTCTTACTGTCTAGAGTTGCAATTAACTATCAATCCTGTGGAAGCATATCTCATAGGATTGGGAGGCGTGGAAACCCCTTGCATGGGTGAGGTGGAACTTCCCCTCTATATTCATGATGAGGCAATGACAGTTAAAGTGCTAGTATGTCAAGATGAGGACCTCACTGAACCTCTTGTCTTGGGTCAAGACTGGATTTATGACCAAGCAGTCAACTTAAACCTAAGAAGTGGACTTCTTCAGGTATGGGTGAAGCAGACTAGAATTACTATGGAGTTAAATAATGGAGCACTCAAGGAACTAGGAAAGGCACAGACTCCTGGTCCCTCCAGGGGTGCACATGAAGTTGACCATGCTGTTCTTGTCCAAGGCTATGTGATGCAGAAGAATGAAGATCTCAAAAAAGGAGTCAGAACCACAACGGAACTCCCTTCTTTTCCAAAGGCCAGAGGGAGGCAGCAACCAAAGGTGGATCAAAGGCAGAAGAAGCAGAGTACTACCTATGTCGGAGATCAAAAGTACCTACGCAGCAAAATGCCTCAGCTAGTGAAACAAGTGTGGGTGCGGAAAGGCGAACACCCGGTTGCACTCAAGCCAACCACACGAGCAAAGCCTCTTATTAGTAACCAACAACACGACACTAATAAGAAGTCTTTCAGAAGTTCTTCTGCTAACGTGAAGTCTATTTGGGTGCCCAAGAAGTCGATGGAGGCTAGCCCACAATCAAGACAAATTTGGGTGCCTAAGGCTTGTTGGCGGGCTCAAATAGCTACACCAAGACCACACCCTAGACAGCATGATCCATTCACTCGCACAGCCGGCATTCACTCGTTTTCAACACTCAGGAACACACCAAGGCTCATGAGCACGAACAGAATCACCGGTAAATGGGTCCCTAAAAGGCCTCATTTTCAAGCCGACTCACCTGTAAAGCTCTCGAGAGTATCTACGAAACCAAGAGCAAAACCTATCCACTGCATTTGGCAGCCTAAGACTTGTAACAAACCCCCGGACCCCATTTGTAAATCCATGACAACCCACTAACCACATCATTATCACACTACATCATTCTACTTAGCTCTTAGGTCTACTGAACTCCTAACCACACACACACTCGCACCGAGCACTTACTAACCTATTATTCGCTCCCGACCCTCATGTTAATGTTGTAATGGGAACAACAATGGTTCTCCCTTGTCCTGTACAATGTTAACACATGTTTGTATATTCTCACAGAGACAGGCAGCAAGAAGTAACATGACAGATACGGTAGGAACTAGCTCCCAGGCAGGCACCAGCCCCCAAGTGGTGGACATCGAAAGCCTTCCGGTCGAGGAGGAATTAAAGGAAAGACCAGCGGCATTAAGGGCATTACATGCCATACCGATTCAGAATCCTCCACAGGGTCACACAATGCCGGTGGGCAAAACCTCACACTGGTTCAGTGACGTTGCGGGACCTCTGGGTGAAGGCACATACATGTGGGAGTCCGAGGTAGAATTCAATGGACGTTGGGGCAGATACCACTTCTTTACCAGGGAGTTTGAAAAGCTACAGAATAACGAAGGACTGAAGCCGATATGGAAGAAGGCTGGGCTCTATGATTATTTCAAGTTCCAACTACCAAAGCCCGATTTTCTAAGGTGCTCATACTTGATTAGCACCCTCACTCCAAGCAAAGACAAAAAAGGATACAGCTCCTTTGTACTCCCATCACTCATAAGGGGCAACGAGCTGAAGCGTTTCCGCTTGACTATCAACTTGGTAAGAGAAGCTCTCGACATGAAAGGTATGCACATTCCTACGGAGAAAGAGACAATGGTCCCCGATAATATGAAGAACAGGAATCTGACGAAGTTAAAGGACATGGTCGCGATGACACCTACGATCGCCGTTCATTTACGCATGGTCATGCAACATTTCGCATTCCCCGCGCAGGAAAGGTTCACAATGCCTCCCAAAAAGATCTGGTTTAGCCTCTACTTAGCAGATGCCTTTGATTTGACAATCAATATGCCCCACTGGATTATCGACCAGATTCATTTGGCTCATCAAAGGTGGTATAAGAAACAAAAATCTATACTGTATGGTTGCTGTGCGCTTACCAGAATTGTGTATAGATGTCTAGCATATGATGTACCGGTGCAAAGGGCTCTCATTTGGACCAGAGCACAGGAGTTTCAACGCAGACTGTAAGCCGCAGGGCCTCCCTCAAAGAAGATGAGAGGCACTTTCCAGATGCCTTGTGCACAAGCCCGCGGTGCAACCCTAACACCTGAAACAACTCCAAGGCTTCCCAGACGAGTACAACCATTTACTATCAGGTTACCCAGGCACAACACAAATGGCCCTAACCTTGTGTTTCCACCAGTACCTACTGATCTGGAATTTCCTCACGGATTCACTTTGGAAGATCTAACGGATGAAGAAGTTGCCAGAATCATTGAAGCTGTTAATGCGGAAGTCGAAGCAGAGCAGGGTAGTGGACAACAAACGGCTACAGAACAACCCCAGCCAAGACAACCAGAAGTGGTGGAATTGGAGGATGAAGAAGAAGAAGGCCAAGAGGATGAACAGGAAGGATTTTCTGATGAGGAGGCGCATGACTATGAGCAAGAAGTTATACAGGAGCTAGAGGGTGCCCCAGCATATACAAAGGAGTTGAAAAAGCTCTACGATACCATCAACAGGGTCCAACAACAACATAAGTTATCCCTTGCAGCAGGAAAGGCTATCATGCACCAAATCCTGGAGGAGGAAGGAGTTGACGAACAGTATCGTGCCACACTGGATATGATCTCTGATGCCTTAGGAGTACCTGAGGCAGTGCAGACGACCCTGGCACAATCACGCAGAATGGAAAGAAGATACGGAAGGCGTCCCCCACGAACAGGGAAATAAATGAATGTATTAGGATCAGGACCACAAGGCACCCCCACAACCACGGGCACTGCACACACCGCTCACGACACCGAGGAAGCCCATACATCAAGTGCACCTCCATCACCTCCCTTGCCACCCCCGCCTCCCACTCCACCACATTCACCTCCCCTTACCAATGTAACTACCACCCTTACCGCCTCCGAGTCCACCGCCATGACTGAAGCACAAACCGCCAATCAACCCACACACCCTCTCAACACCTCCCGTGTATACACCTCCACTAACACTGTAACCCTAACGGCAGCTACTGACATCCCCATTCCCCCACTCACACTTTTGGGCAGTTCACATCCACAACTGCACACACCACTGTACACATTCACCACAATCACTCCACCCACAATTCCACTATTCACAATCACTCCCACTACTGCTTCCACCATGGATTTTATGGACATATCACCCTCCACTGCACCTCTCCCTCCCCCCATACGGCCACAATCTCCCATTCCCCCACCATCCACTTTACCATTTTCCAGCACCGCATTCACACTTCCCTTCCCCTTTCCCTTCCCCTCTGCACTTAACACCCTCCTTGCATCCACCCCCATTAATAATGTATTTAATAACATGTATCAGTGCATGTCTCAGTTACAACAACACTATCAGCACCTCGATGCTCAGCATACAAGTTTGTTCAAGAGTCATGAAGCATTACAAGGAAGATTCATTGACTTAGAGCAAGAGAAGAAACAATTACAATAGCAGTTTAGTGCATTGCAAGAACAACATGAGCAATTAGTGGCAAATCCACCGCAGCCAGATGCTGAAGAAAGACAACAAATGGATGATCTGCTACACTCCCAAATCACAGAGAACCTCAAGCTCCCCCGCAACATGGCTCTATTACGGAAGCATATGTCTGCAGCCCTGGAAGAAAATAGACAGCTTCAGACACAAAACGAAGAGAACTTGGAATTAGCCATGGACGGTTCCCCACAAGAAATTGACCCGAAGAGATTTAAGGCCATTCCCTCGGACAATATGCAAATCATATTGGAAACCCATGCTGATCTCCTCGAAGCCCATGCAGCCTTAGAAAAAGAAAGAGACGAACTACGAAGGCAATTGGCAGCTCAACCAGCACCACCCAAAGAGGTCCCAACCACAGCTGACACAACTGACGAAGTAGCAGCGCTCAAAGCACAACTCGAAGAATTACAAAAGAAAGTGCTTGTGTATGAACGCCAACCCTCCCCCTTGGTGGAACCAGAACCTAAAGACCTAGTACCCATCGAAGTAGAGGAAACCTTTGAGGACCCGTACGTTCCGATGCCAGCACCTGGAGGCAAGCGAACAGATGAGGGCATGGACACCCTTGAAATAGAGGCTCCGGAATGGATGCAGAAATTGGAAAAGGTGGCCACATCACATGATGATAGGGTGGCAGTCCAGATAGCATTGATGTCACGCTTGGAAGAGGTGGTCATAAAATCGGACTATTTTAGGAACCTCTCTCATCATAGGTGTATCGGCACCTCCGACGACTTGTATGTTCCTTTTTGTGTCTTAATGGCGGACTATAATGCTGAGATCAAGCACCACACCTCACGGGAACCAACCTCTCCCACACAGTTTGCACCAGACGACATCCCAGAAAGTGCCAAGCAGGGCAATATTCACCAACCGACTTGGAGAAACCTACCCGGAAATGAATCGCACATGGAATAACATGCCCCTGTATATCAAGTACAATCCCTGCTACTGTCCTGTTTTCCGAAGAAGGTCGTGGCCGGAATACACAAAGATGGTGCTGACAACCAAAGGCTGCGAGAAGTGGCTCAACTATGTCTACTTAGCACCACCTAAAGGTCAACCTACCGTAGGGTATATGATATCGACAATTCGGCATTGGGGTGTCAGGTTCAAAAACGTACCAGATGTCATGACACAGATGTGTCTTAAAATTTTTGAACTCATGATAGTCACCTTCCGGACCTTCAAGAATGTTAAGGAACCTCACCTCTCCGCGCTCGGATTCAATGAAGGCAATCAGGATCTTGTTTATGACATGAGCACAACGCCCTCTATTAATGTTGTTTATGCATGGCATGCCCGCATCAAATACCTACCGGCCTGCTTCAAACAGACATTTGAAGAGATGTTTGTCACAGGGTTCTGGGAATATCACTCAGAGATTTTCATTCCCAGGCCCTCACATTTATTACAATTGTTTGCAGTGGAACAAGCTCTCCATTCAGACAAGTTACGTATGCCACATCCAGAGGTTCCCGGGCCGGTAGATTGGGATGCTCTACTCACAGACTTGGCCAAAGGATTGAGGATTGCCGAACATCACTTAGCGCAAGATGTCGTTGAGTACTACATCCAAAAACCCACACAACAAGGGTCTGTCAGGGATGACAGATGAGAGAGAGGGGGGGGTGTTAGCAGCAGACAAGGAACTGAAGGACTGACGAGGCATGGCAGTCAGAGAAGAGAGTCAGAAGGGAGAGAAGGCACAAGCAGACAAGGGAGTCAACGACGATCTGGCAAGTAGGCCAATAATTTTCTTCATGAAGAAGCAAGTACGAGCATTCCCGCAGATCTAGCACTAAGGCAACCCTTTAATTTTTCAAAATCCTTACACAAATTAAAAGTGATTCTCATCACTAACAACCCCTGTAAATACCATGTTCACCTTTTTGTAGCTCCATTTTGTGCAAGCCGAGGAGTCCTCGAGCTTGAGGAGCCTTAGAAGTAGTTGCTTACCAATTTTCATATTTTTTAGATGTCGTTTGAGCCCTCAAATAAGCCCTGGAACCTAATTTTTAACTAGGCCGGACACTAGGTCTCGACAGGGCCAAAGCTAGTCAAAAACTATAAAAGGAGCTAGAGAGCTCATTTTTGAGGTTAGATTGTAATTGAAACGAACTTGTAAGAGCTTTTTGAAAGTAATCTAAGAACTCCATTGCTTCTCACTCTTTGTCTTGCCGTGTGTGCGCGTGTGTGTGTATGTGTGTGCATGTTTGTGTGCTTCTCACTCACGCACTTGTGCCTCCACTTGCTCAAGGTCTTCATACCATCCACACGTCTTCCCGGATTGACATTAAAGGAGGTGCTACTCATCACTGAGCTACAAATGTATAGTCAAAAATGAAAAAATTTTGAGAAAAGGAAGATAGGAGAGGATGGTGATGATGATGATGATAATGGTGGAGTAAAAATAAAAAATTGAATAGAAAATGATTATTTTTTTACCTTCCAACATCGATACTCTACATCTTATGGTCACACGCTTGTCCTCCAAGCTGCCTCCCCAGCAATGGTGCCAAATTGGCTATCACTCTAGCACAATGGTAAGTACCAATGTGAGGAGATCCACCTCATAAATATTAATCCGCGGAGATGTGAGGACTGATATGAGGACCGTGAGCAAGTAGAGGCACAAGTGCATGAGTGAAAGCACACAAGCATGCACACACATAAACACATGTGCACAAGGTAAGAGCAATGAGTGGAACAATGGAAGGCTTCGATTACAAAAGAAATGTCTTACAAAGCTTAAATCTACAACAAGCTAACCTCAAAAATGAGCTCTCTATTTTTTTTATAGTTTTTTCGGTGGTTTTGGCCATGTCCAAAGCTAGTCTTCAGCCTAATTAAAAATTAGGTTCTAGGGCTTATTTGGGGGCTCAAACAGAGTCTAAAAATTATGAAAATTGGTAGGATCCTACTTCTAATACTCCTCAAGCTTGAGGACTCCTCCGCTTGAACAAAATGGAGTTGTAAAAAATGGAAAAAGGTATTTACAATGGTTTTTAGTGATGAAAATCACTATTTTTATAGGGATGTCTTCTTGAAATTTGACATGTGCTTCTTAGAGCTCCCTACAAGCTCCTTCTTCTTGTGTTTCCACATCTTTGATGTGCTTCCACTCCTCTTGTTTGACCTTGAGCTTCTAATACTCCTGAAGCTCGAGGAATTCTTGGCTTGAACAAAATGGAGTTGCAAAAACAGAAAATGGTATTTATAGTGGTTTTTAGTGATGAAAATCACTTTTTTTATAGGGATTTCTTCTTGAAATTTGACATGTGCTTCTTGGAGCTCCCTACAGGCTCCTTCTTCTTGTGTGTCCACATCTTTGATGCGCTTGCACTCCTCGTGCTTGACCTTGAGCTTCAACAGAGTCAAATCGAAAAGATTTAGAAAGTAGAAAGAAAGAATTAAAACTCTGTACAACCAATTCAAACTTCAAAGATATGTATACTTTCTACGAGTCGAACTCTAGATGACTCGAGACTTTAACTTTGCAAAGATCTGTTTCAAAAACATATTAAAGCATTTTTTTATCTTTAAGAGAAATAAACTAGATTCTCAAAAAGATTCAGGATAAATCTAAAACATCATCCATCCACAAGATACTAGTGTGGTATTCAACATAAGTGTTTCAATCCAGTGAAGTTCTATTGATGAGTTTTTTATTCCAATAATGCTTCACTTGAGACTAAGTTCAAGTCATATTCAATCCTCATGACTCCTTACTAGGAATGCATTTTTTTGCATTTCTTTGAGTCAATGGATTGAATTTACCAAGTTACATCAGGTCTTTCCTACATCAATATGAGTATACAATCTGGTGTCCCATAGCACCCTATTTTATATTCCGATTGATGTGTGAGTGATACTTATCCTAAAGTCTAAACATGTCTTCAAAGAGTACCTTCTCTCTTCAATTCTTTTAAAGGAATTTTGAAGTTTCAGCCATTACCTCTAACTTGATATTCAGGTTTTGATTCCTTCACATGATTGTCTCACAATCATGTGCTTTGCTTTGGAAACTTGAAAACCTCTTGATAGAATATCCATTGTTCTTTGGTAGAGTTTTCAAATGAAAACCAATCAGAATTCCAAGTACTTAAATTTTCACAGATTCAAGTTCAAATATTGGTTTATTCTTGAACAATTTGTAGTAGCTTTTGACTTCTTGTCTTTAGATTCCATTTTTATTGATGCTTTTGGTACCTACCTCAGTTGAGACCTTACAGGGATATCTCTACTATTGAAGTCCAAGCATCTGCTCATGCTTTTTGGATCCGTACCAAAAATCCCTTTAAGGATGGGTAAATATTATGTTTTACCTTCCACAAACTTAAGTACCATCTTCAAGGTTGCAGACTACATTCTTGGAATTTCTTCACTTTGTTCGGACTTGGAATAACTTACTCTTTTCATAATTTTCAATTGCATAAGTGGAACCTGCATGGATAATTTCCAAAAGGAATTTTACTACCAATACTTGGGCAAACTCCAAAGCAGTTTCAATTGTAAGTTCTTGGACAATCATGGCCAAGCTTGATCAAGTCTAGTTGACCTTAGAATAAAGACTTAGTCTTTATCTTTAAGAGCTTCTGAACTATCAAAAGATTCTTTGCTTACCCATGGGATTTCTAGAGATCTTTCCATACACTTAAGTCCAAGAATATAGAGATGCCTCTCAAATTCCAAATCTAAGAATCTTTGATACACCTTTAGGTTATACCAATATTTGGACTTAAGTACGAATACCATTGATTAGGGACTTCTAGGGAACTACTTGCTAATAAACTCTGGAAGATTATAGTCTCACATCTAGTTTATCCTTTCAGGAAAAGGAATCAAGTAATACTAAGCAAATGATTAATCTTATAATCTTTTGCTTTACTAGAACGATCTTCAAAAGGACTTCTTGATTTTTGGACAAGACCAAGACTTAAAGCTTTATTGCTTGTCCAAAAGAGATTCCTTTTTAACCAATAAACTAGTTAGCTATACTATTTCCATTATCAGCTTATCTTTAAGAATATCCTAATTCCTAAAGATCACTTTGACTAAGGCTTTTAATTAAGCTACAATTAGCTTACAAAACCAAGAATAACTCTCCAATCCTTTAAAAGGAAGAGTTCTTTCAAGTTTTCATACTTGCTTAGCATCATTACCAGACATGCAATCATGGAACCTAACATCCTCCTATTGAATGTCAAAGTTCAATTGATGCTAAGGTTCAAATTTTGATTTCCATCACTCCTTGAGATGGAATCAAATGAGGACTTACAAAGATTGCATAGTTCTTCTTGGTACTTTGCATCCCTACTACGGATGCCGCTTATGGAAAATAAAAACTATCGCTTGAACTTTGAAAGTTCAATTGATTTAAGTTCCATTTGGGAAAGAATCAGATAAAACTTCCAAAGGAAACTTTGGGCCTAATTTTCCTAATCAAGACTCCTAATTTGTGATACTTAAGTATCACATTTGGGAAAGAAAAACTAGCTACTTGAGTTGGATGTTAGTCAGGAGCCTTGCAACTACCTAGTTTTCTATTTTCCCTAGCTATCTAATTCACGTTACAAAAAGAAGGTAACGAAAGTAAAAGTATTCAACCACTTAACCAACAATCATGCATATGCAAATGCCTGTTCTTGCATGCAAATGCATGTGAGTGCATGCACGTGTTGGCATTCTCCTTTCATGCACCAAACTTAAATCAAGCAATTCTTGAGCTTGAAAATGCATGCTCCCAACCATCCATGCACAAACATTATACTTGCTAGCTTTTTAACAAGATATTCATGAGGATAAACTTGAGCATTAACTTTCTTTATCAAGCAAGAACAAAACATGTTCTATGCATGAAAACATCCTTTGAAAAAGAGAAATGCACCAATATTGTTTCGTAGATGCATGCCTATGCTTGACAAGTGTTTCCATACTTTGATGCTCTCTTAATTTGCTTCCATTACATTGCATACAATGATTTCAAAATTGAAGATTCCTTCCCTACTTCAATGATAATAGCAATGCATTCTATATGAAAGCATAGAGCAAGTCAAATATTGAAATGAAAACATCAACTTGTAGAGTACTTAGATCTAAATAGAGCTACATCCCTTCATTGATTCTTGAGAAGAAGCATCTTCCTTCGTGGTTGGAAATCAAGAACCCAACCTTTGATCTATCTCCCTTCCTTCTACCAAGAACTCTTCATAATTAATCTTGCAAGAATTTTATGAAAATACTTTTCTTCCACACCCAAATATTCCAAAGGGAGCTCCAGCTTCAGCTCGGGATTGCTTATGTGTAGAGAGAAAATTATGTGTGCTTTTTGGTAGTCAACGAAGATAAATAGAATATAAACATCACACGAGCATATATAAAGAGTATCACTTTTGGGTTTAGTTGAAGCATCGTGACTCACGGACATCAATGATAGCTGAGCTATTTTTCACATAGTAGATGTGAGTTGCAATCCCTTCCACGGTGCAAGCATCGGATATATATTCAAAGCTATGTGATTATCTTTGTGGTTAGAACTAACCACTACACTTGCAAAGTTGCAAGATCATAGCTCTTTTGCTATGCACCACAAGATCATAGCTCTTTTGCTATGTAAATAATCATGATGCAAAGGAGTGCATTCCGCTAAGGGATCTCAGATGATAAATTCAAATGAGTTGATAATGCAGTTGCATTCAAATCGGTGATAATGAAACGATTCTGCGGGCTTATATCTTTTGTATTTTGCGTTTCTATCTTTTGGATGCGACCGTGGATAGCAAAATACATATGATGAGCTCATACGTAATCAATTCCACCATCTTCACGATGGGAAACTTAGCTTAGATCATCCGGCTAACTCTTCATCACATTTCTTGCTTCAAATCAATGAATACAATAACAGCAAAAGCGTA
Organism: Ceratopteris richardii; assembly: GCA_020310875.1. Taxonomy (NCBI): domain Eukaryota; kingdom Viridiplantae; phylum Streptophyta; class Polypodiopsida; order Polypodiales; family Pteridaceae; genus Ceratopteris; species Ceratopteris richardii. The sequence continues at coordinate 138,399,115 of CM035420.1, read as the reverse complement.
TTCATAACAGCAACAACCCATCGGTCACAGTCGGTAGAGCGGAGGACTATAGTGATAACAGCTGAATCCTTAGGTCGCTCATTCAATACTCGCGAGTTGCAATCCGTTGCCTCATTCATTTTGCCACCACCAATGAATATGCATGTGCACAAACCAATAAGGAAGAGATGCACAAATTGAGATAGAGCAAAGGATGTGCAAAAGTTTGATTAGCAAGATGTCACAAGAACTTATAATGAAGGTGATGATGTCCCCCAAGGTCACCATGAGAACTTTGTTCTGATATCAATGCAAGAGAATGACTATTACGACCACCACCATGTGCTAGAGAGATGACTCTCCTCCCAAACAAATGCCTCTATATATAGCCCTCTCTAGGGGAATGCCTTCTTGAGCAGTTGAATCCTAACCATCCATGTGTCAAACATGTAATTGCATGTACGTGAAGTTTCCTAGTTAACTCAAGTGGATGCTTCTAGAAGGCTCTAGATCTATGGGAAAAGCATGAAGATAAGTCTAGGAATTTATAGAAGTTATATTGGCTTGGAGTATCTTGGTCATATATGGAAAATGATGTATAGAAGCATGTGAAAAATTATTGTAACTATCAAGAATAGCAACCAATAAAGCTTTCTTGGGCCTTCCACCTCTTGAGGCGGGGGTGATGGGTTCAAACCTCCCTCTAGGTAGGACATGTGTGGGCCTAAGGCCAATATAATGCCTTCAAGTCATATCAAACCAGTTGTCTTCGGGCAATTTTTCTTAGTGTTTGCCTTTGGGCAATTCAACCCCTTCTTTGTGAGATACAAGGGGTCCCATGGATACTATGCCTATTCACTTGTACAATTGTTCTTTCAATCAATTCATGCAAAGAGAGTTTAGACTTCAGCCAAAGTTCCACTTTATTTAAAAAAAAAACGGATAATCGATTCTTAATTGTGCATAACATGACATGAAATTTGGTGTATGATGAAGAGAAAAAGGTTGATCTCACTTTTATCCGTTCTAATCGTTGCTTGAAAGTTTACCAGTTGGAATTTGAAATCTCTTGGAAAAGAGTCTTCTTAAATTTCATCTCTACATCCCCCTTCAAGTAGCAAAAGAGTCTTCTTATATCATCCATTGGTGTAATGGGGATCACAAAGGTTAGGAGGTCATTGTCAATGACGCATATTTTGGCAAGGCATTGTTCTTCTCCTCTTGCTTCCATGCAAGGTGGTATGGGTCTAGGCTTCTCTTGGGCATACTACAACATGTGTGTATATGTGTGTGGATATATGTCTGTATGTATATGTATGTGTGTGTATACATGTCTGTATGTATATGCATGTGTGTATATATATATATATATATATATATATATATATATATATATATATATATATATATATATGTGTGTGTGTGTGTGTGTGTGTGTGTGTTTGTGTTTATGTATATATGTATATATGTGTATGTATGTGTATATATGTGTATGTGTGTATGTATGTGTATGTATATATGTATGTGCATGTTTGTATGTATGTGTGTGTATATGTGTGTATATATGTGTATGTATGTGTGTATAAATGTGTGTCTATATGTTTGTATATGTGTGTATGTGGGTATGTTTGTATGTTTGTGTATATGTGTGTATATATGTATGTGTGTGTATATGTATGTACATGTGTGTATGTATGTGTATATATGTGTGTATGTATGTATGTATATATATGTATCTATGTGTGTGTATGCATATGTTTGTATGTATGTGCATGTATGTATATGCATGTGTGTGTATGCATATGTGTGTATGTATGTGTGTGTATATGCATGTGTAGCTCACTTGCTTGCTCGCTCTTTTCTCTTTGGTCACTCGTCGTTCGCAAAGATTGATATCGGCATATAGGACCCATTACAAAGGCATGCATACAAACACTTCTTTTGAGTACCTATTAGTGGTATATAATCTTCTTGTAATTTACTAATAAGCTTGCAATTTTCCCACTAGAGAAGTAAGTGTATATAATTCTTTTCTTCAACAGATGGCATCATAAAAGAGAGAAGTTGACTCTGTTATTTCTAGCAAGAAGCATCACCAAGGCCAAAGGACACAAGATAGTTTGTCATGCTAGCTCACACAAGATTTCACTAGATATTGAACCCACCACACAATCTAGATATGAAAATTGAATATGGACATAGAGAAATCATGTCTAATGGAGGAGTTTGAAGAGGGGATGGAAAACTAGGGATGTAGGGATGTTGAACGGATGGAGGGGAGGTTTTTGATGGGGTGTAAGCACTCACATCATGTCGAATAATAAAATTACGTTGGATTCCAAATTTGTTTTTTATATTCTGTATTTTCTTCATAAGATTTTGATAATACTCGATCCGTAAACAGTAGATGAAATCAGTAATCACGTAAAAGCGGGTGTCCATACTCCCCTTCAGTAAATCCCGGCATGAAACATCGCTTCGCTTCATCAATCGCCTCCAGACCGCAAAGTGAATTCGTATTCGGCCCATCCTGAAGTTTAGGACATGACAGAGCACGGGATACAATAACAAACCTGAAAAGCTCAACGACCAACGACCAGTCTTCCATCACCGCACTCGCGATTGACGGAGGGTTTTGCTCAACTCGCGATAGTCTGCTGCTAAATTCCACAGATCAAGACTCAGCTCGCGATAGTCTGGTGCTAAACGAAAGGATAGGGCGAATTGATATTGATATACACAGTGCAAAAATATTTCAGGAACTATATTTCAGAAGTCTATTTTGCTATATTTTGCAGGTTGTTCAAATTTCAGAAGTCTACTTTGCTATATTTGCACAGAACTACTACACCTATTTGAAATTCAAGCCATTGCTTTCTTAATCAAAAGGAGTATCAGTTGAACATGTAGATTCATTCTGTAAGGTCTATGTTTTCAGTCACACTAGTAAATATATAGGTTTCTTAAAAGGTTCTAGTTGTGGTGGAAGTAGTCGCTACAAGTCTATGTAGGTTTTTTGAGCGTAAATAAAAGAGTTGATACACACTTGCATGTGTTGTTGGCCATTGTTTGGGCTATCAATTCAGCATTTCAATGCCATTTTATTGCATGTATTGAGCACATACACACTATGTATGTGTATGTGGATACTCCTTATGTATGTTCATGTTGTCATTGATATAGCAGTTATGTTTTTTGCATAAAGCCTTTTATGTTTGATAAAGAGGTTTGTGGTGAGGTTTTCTTAACTGAGAGACACCCAAATGTCAAGGTCTCTTTGGTGAGGCAGGTGGAAGACTTACCCAACCACACCATAGGAGTCTCGGTTCGCTGGCCTAGTGGTTGGGCCTCTCGCCTCTTGAGGTGGGGGCGAGGGTTCAACCCTTGGCAGCAACTTGAAGGGACATATGAATCCCAGAAACTCTTGTATGTGGCTGTTGGCCACCGTTTGACCATCCCCGTGGTAGTTGTGACCGTCGTTCAACCCAGTCTTGTATACCCCTGTTCTTGTGGGATAAGGGGGTTCTCATGGGTACTATGCCCTTCCTTGTATAGTTGCAATTTCAAAGTTAAAGTCCGGGGGAGTAGGCCTTGGCCGAACCTCCATATAAAAAAAAAACCACGCCATAGAAGATGTATGCTAGTTGTTCATAGTGCTTGATAATCCTAGTTGGCTTCTTTCAGGTAATTGATTATACGTAGTGGAATCAATGATTCACTACATAGGCTAACATGTCAGTACTTGTAGTTTTATGAGATCCTTGGATTTCTTGGTTATGTCAACTAAACAATGGTTGATTTACTCCTTGACACACTTATTGGTGTGAGCACATTACTATCACATAATCCTTTTGGTTGTTCATTATTGTTCATTAATTCATTCTTATGGGAAGACTCTATTAAATTTTTTCCTAGAATCTCACACGTAGTTATCAGTTTTTTTAGCCTTACTGGTGTTGGACTCTTCTAGCTCCATTACCATTCTATTCAGTTCTATATCATCATGGCATCAAAGGTCTCAGACACATCTAGTGGATCAGGATCTAGTGCCAATGTTCCAATGAGGAGCTATAACTTGCAAGGCAAAGACCATTTTGAGATCCCAAAATTTGATGGCACAAACTTTGCTTTATTGAAGAATCACATTAAAGATGTGCTGATTCAGAGGAGGCAATGGAAGTCAATAAATGGAATCTAAAAGAAGCATGGTAACATGGATGAAGATGACTGGGATCAATTGGATAAAAGGGCGAGCTCTACTATTTAATTTCACCTAGTAGATAATATTTACTTTACAATATTGAATTGTGGAAGTGTTCAGGAGCTTTGGAAGAAGTTATGCAATACATACGAGAAAGAAATGGCATCAAATAAAGTGTAACTCATGAGAAAGATATATGACTGCATGAAGGACACAAATAGTGTCGCTGCTCATCTAAATGAATTTGATGCTATATTCTCCCAGTTATAGGCTCAGAAGATGGACCAAGATAATGAAATGAAAGTGATCTTATTGTTATGCACCTTGCCATCATCATGGGATACGTTTTGCACAGCTATTAGTAACAGTGCACGTGGTGGTAAACTGGCATATGACTACATATGTGGAGCACTCTTGAGTGAGGAGATTTGTAGAAAATCTATGGTTGGCGCTCAGACTCAAGATGCATATAATGTTCATGATGCTTACGAAGAAAAGAATCAGTAACATAGCAAGAGCAAGAGCAAGGAAGAGAATGGTCACCGGGATAAGAGTAGAAGTAAATGAAGGAAGAGGGATATTGAATGCCATTATTTTCATAAGAAAAAAGGACACATGAAGAAAAACGGCTATGTGTTAAAGAACGCAAAATGTAAAGGGAAGAATCTCGATGGGTATGTTAAACAACTACTTGCATCATCTTCTTTGATGTTGAAGATTGAAGAGCCCCCTGAGGCTCTTATGGTTGATTCTCTTTCCCAAATATGGATCCTAGATTTCGATGCTTCTGTCCATGTGATACCATATAGAGAATGGTTCTCTACTTATGTAGTAAAGTCTCTCGGTACTGTTAGACTTGGTGACTCTTGCAAATATGACATCTAGATTGGAGACCTGGTTGTGCAATTCATTGATGATTCAAAATTTACTATGCATAATGTATGTCATGTACCGCAGGTATCATGTACTTTGATGTTATTTGGTCAACTTGATGACCTTAGTTACAAGGTGGTTTTCTATGCTCAGTCCTCTTGCATATCAAAGGGCAATATGGTTACTGCAAAAGGAACCAATTTGTCTCACTCTATCATTTATTTGTATCACAGAAAGAACACTTGTTAAATATTATTCAACAACCTATGCCTTGTATTTGGCATGGTCATTTGGGCTATATATCTCGTAGTGGAATGCAAAATCTTTGTCGTTCTAGCTACTTACATGTGTCATCTTTCTCTGATTTTTCATTTTGTGAGCATTGTCAATATGGAAGAAAACTAGGAATGTGCACGACACACATTGAATCTTCAATTCAGTCTTTACATCATGCTCATAAAGATGTGTGTGCTTCTATATCCACAAGGTCATTAGGTGGTTCTCTTTACTTTGTCCCCTTCATAGATGATGCAACTAGAAAAGTGTGGGCATATCCTATCAAAGTGAAGGATGAGGTATTCCCTACTTTCAGAAAATGGCTTGCTTTACTTGAGACTAAAAAAAGAACTAAGCTTAAGGCTTTACATTAAGATAATGGGGGTGTGTAGATCACATGAATTCAACCTTTTTTGTCAATCAAGGAATTTGTAGAGAGTTTACGGCTTCTTATATCCTAGCACAAAATGGTGTAGCTGAAAGGATGAGTAGAACTATTCAGGATAGAGTAGTCTATATGCTCCATCATGCGAACCTTTCACAAGGCTTTTGGCCAAAAACAATACTAACTACACTTCATGTGATTAACCTCTCACCTAGTACTGCCAAAGGTTTGAAAGTGGCACAAGAGTTTTGGATAGGGTAGCCACCATATTATGCTCATCTTCAAGTTTTTGGATTTGAATCATATGTTCATATACCCAAGAATCTAAGACAAAAGTTGGACCATGAGTCAAAGAAATGCATCTTTCTACAATATTATCAAGAAGGATGATTTGGATATCGTTTATGGGATCCTGAAATATGGTAAGTGATCAAAAGTAGTGATGTCATTTTCAATGAGCCTAAGATGCTTAAACAACCCATTAAGGAGGTTGAAGTGAGAAGAGTGGTGTTTGACGATATTAGTCCTCTAATTAGTATGCATAAAAATGTTGCACATAGGGATGTTCAAGAGAATGTGTGATGAGAACTGTCTACAAATGTTATTATTCAGCAACCATTGAGACTCTCCACATGTCTCACATCCACTTGATAGATATGTTCCACGTTTGGATTTTGTTATGATAAGAGATGCTGGTGAGCCTTCTTGCTACAAAGAGGCCATACAGATAAAGGATTATGTCAAGTGGGAGCATGCCATGATGAGTGAGTTGGATTCTATTCACAAGAATGGTACTTGCGATTTAGTACCTTTGCCGAAGGGCACGAAAGCCTTACCATGTAAATGGGTATATAAGGCGATGTTCACATCAAATAGTGCTTCTCCAAATCATGAAGTGTGCCTTGTTGCAACGGGTTTTAAGCAACAGCATGGTGTTGATTTTGAGGTAATCTTTTCTCGAGTGGTCAAGATGACTACCCTTCAAATGTTACTTGGATTCGTTGCAATGGAGGACTTAGAGCTAGTCCAAATGGATGTGAAAATTTCTTTCTTGCATGGATATCTTACAAATGAGATCTATATGGATTAACTAGAGTAGTTTGTGGCAAAGAGAGTCTAGTTTTCAAGCTAAATAAGAGCGTATGTAAACAGTCCGCTAGACAATGGGACCAAAATTTTGATGCTTTTATGAAGTCTCAAGGCTACTCTCAAAGCAATGAGGATCATTGTCTCTACACAAAGAGGTGCTCAGATGGCAGCTTGATACTTTATGTCAATGATATGTTGATTGCTAGGAAGTCCTCTTATGACTTGTCAATTCTCAAAAACAAGTTGAGTCATACATTTGATATGAAGGATTTGGGGGATGCCAAAAATATTCTTGGTATGTGCATTACCCGTGATAGGAGTAAAAGATGCATATACTTGTCTCAAAGTGAGAACATATCAAAAGTACTTCAGAAGTTCAAAATGTAGGATGGAAAGGCATTGAATACACCTTTACCCATATATGTGAAATTCATGAGAAAGGATGATTGCCCCAAATTATATGAGGAAAAGGAATTCATGACCAAAATTCATTATTAGTCTTCTATTGGTAATCTCATGTATGCTATGGTAGCTATGGGATTAGACATTGCATTTGTAGTGAGATTTGTGAGCAGATATATGCCGAATCCTAGCAAGAAGCATTGATAAGTGTTCAAGATTATTTTGAGATATCTAAGTGGCACTAAGGACAAGTTTCTATGCTTGGGTAGAGGGAAAGCATCCATTATTAGTTACACAGATTCTGATTATGCTAGTTGTGTACACAGCCGTAAGTCCACATCAAGGTACATTTTCCATTTTGCTAGAAGTGCTATCTCTTGGAGATCTCATCTTCAAGAATGTACAATTGTTTCCACTACACAAATAGAGTATGTTGCAGGAAGTGAGGCATGTAAGGAAGCATGATGGATGTCCCATCTTGCTTGTGATATAGGTTTGTCTACCTCAGCATGTACCTCATTTACTCAATGATAGTTAGAGTGCCATTGCATTGGCTAAGAATCCTGTCTATCATGCAAAGACCAAGCACATTGAGGTGAGATATCACTTCATTACTAGAGACTACGAAGCTACTAATCACATTATTCTTGAGAGGCTTCATACTCAAGATAATGCTACAGATGCTTTGATGAAAGATCTACCAGAGGATAGGCTTCGACACTTTTGTCACGTGATGGGGGTTACTTGATTCATGATCTTACACAGTCACTTGTATACTACACAACATGGCCATCAAGTGGGAGGTATAGTTTGTATACTTACACTTAGGTATTCTTTATCATTCTTTATTTTTCTTCCATATTCACTTTGTCCATATTGGCCTTTAGTGGGAGATTATTACCATTAGTGTCCATGTGAAAGGCCAAATGGCATCAACCACTTTTGTATATGTTAATAGAACATATAGTGGCTTGGTTAGCCATAGATTGTAAGTTTGAATGCATTTGTATGACCTATGAAATTTTTGTTCATGGTATGTGTACTCTGTGTTTTTTGTGTAATCTATAGCGCCTCTACGGAGTACTGTGTGTGGCAACAGGAACTAGTTTTCTACTTCGAAGGTTTCATCCTGGAGATCTTAAGAAGGAGATTCCATTGTCATGCATCCCTATCAAAATACCTCATTATATGCATAAAACTAAGCATTAAAGCCTTTCTTTATGTGCATATCAAGTCTCCTGTTCATTATAAATGTTCTACAAACACATAAGCATGTGCATAAGAATAAGGATTTCTGTAATGGAAGTAGATGTTTGTGCATAAAGAGAAGCACAAAGTACATCAAGTTAAGGGACGATAGAACCATTGCTGGTATGCATCTACATAAATGCATTTAACTTCGTTTATTCTTTGAGTAGGGGATGGAGATAATAAAGTGAACAAGTTCTTTGATACATAGTTCACTCCTAAATAGAAGCAAGAAACTTAAAAAGAAGCTAAGCTAAATTACTTGTAAATCTATCTATCTAGATTTAGTGAAGCACTAGGTGATTTATTCCCAACACGATACTAAGGTATAAAAACTTTTAATGTAAACTTAACATTCATTACTTCTTGCTTAGAATTGTAGTAAATGTAAGGAAGAAATTCCCTTACCAATTCAAGATGATAGCACAATTTGAAGATTATCAAAGAAAATTAGCACTTTGTGGACAAAATATCTCAAGTGAAGACATGACCATTAGATTGATTAAAGAACTTCCTAGGTCCTATGAAATATTTGTGACCATTCTTTACAATAGAGGTGAATAAATCACTTGGGAAGAAGTAAGAAGAGGTTTGCTTCCCCATGACTCTAGCCAAAAGACTCAAGCTACACAACAAAACACTATGAAGCCCAGAACTACTTTCAACAAGACCAAAAATAAAAAAGGAACTCAAGAATCAAAGGACAAGGGCAAGAACAAGTTCACTTGGAACTTTTGTGGGGAGCTTGGAAATGTGGAAAAGTATTGCTTCAAGAAGAAAAACAAGAACAAGTCCAAGTCTACTCCAAAGATAGAGCATCAAGCTCACTGCACAAGTGAAGACCTTTTTCTTATATATGAACACAAGTCACTTGTTGCATCCACTCCTCGCAAAGAATGGATTTTTGAAAGTGGGGCTTTATCATAGACATGTAATGACAAAGAATACTTTCATGAGTTTCATGAGCACTAAGGCCAAGTTTATCTTAGAAATAACAAGTGTGTTGAGATCTTTGATGCAAAGTTCATGTCACAAACTCAGAAGGTGAGACCAAGTCACTTACAGATGTTCTTTATGTATCAAGCCTTTGTAAGGACCTTCTCTTAGTGAAGACCATTAAGAAGTATAACATGATGGTGGAATTCGATCATGACAAAGTTCAACTCATCAATCAAGCATGCAAAGACGTCATAACTCATGGATTCAAAGACAAAGGTCTCTACAAGATTTCAAGTTTCATGTCCAAGGATTGAAGTTTTAGCTTGTGGCCTTTTATATTTGGACACACCTCTTACTCAGCCAAGATCTCTTCAAGTCATGTTTCTAAACCCTTTGCATTAGTCCACCTAGATCTTTGTGGACCTATGCATACATCATCACTCAATGGATCACGTTTTCTTCTTAATAGTAGATGACTTTTTTAGGTACACTTGGGTTTATTTAGTAAAACATAAAGAGGAGGCACTTTCTAAGTTCAAGGAGTGGAAAAAGATAGTTCAAGATGAATTTCCAAGTTCTTGAAAGACCATTAGATCAGATGGAGATAGAACTTTGTCAACCACCATCTCTCAAAGTATTTGAAGTAGCAAGGTATTAAGTACCAAGCAAAGAAGGATACTCAACAAGGAATTGTTGTACAGGGATTCAATGTGTGCTCTAGATGGCCAAGACTATGCTTCATCAGAAGAAACTTCCACAAAAGTTTTGTGGAAGCTCTCCGTACATCAGTACATATTCTTAATAGAGGGTTCTCACATGTTTTCAAGAACCAAAGCTCATTTGAGGCTTACTTTTAGAAGAGATCAAGTGTGAACTATTTCAGAGTCTTTGTTAATGATTCGTATTTTCAAGGCCCTAATGTTGGTAGGCCTAAGCAATACATTTTCATCAGCTATAGTGATCATCAAGATGCATACAAACTGTACGACCCTAAGAGTGACTCAGTTACAGTTATCGAAGACTACACTTTCAATGAATACTCAAAGTGTTCATTCCTTTTGGATTCTTCTCAAGATCCACATAATTTCATTTCCTCTTTCGAGGGGGATCATTCCTCTACCAGAAAGTTACACTATATGAAGCATGCACTTTTTGTACATGGCTTTTTTAGACCATGATACAGTTTTGGAGAATGAGTACTTAGAGACACAATCTAAGTTTATACCTCAGATGGATAGACCTCCCATCATACCATCAAAGTTTTACACTTCGCTTTAGGTTCATTTTGGGCTTTACTCAAGGATTAGTGGCTCGTCATTTTCCATTCATCTCTTTGAGAGTCCACTTACCTCGTTTACAGTAAAATACTAAACAAACAATGTTCCATTCATGGATTCCAACATCTTTCTATTTTTCACAAGATACTCTTGGGCCTACATGGATACATCACTCAGTTGGATCCTTTTCTAGGCCATCTTCTTGGTTCAGAGGAGGCTTTCATGGTCCTATCAACACATATGAGGACATTCTACATTCCATGGAGGACTGCAACATACAAATGTACTACCATTTGATTATCATTTCATGCTTCATGTGTTACATTTTGTTCTTGCATGACCTACTTCTTGGCAATAAACATCTCATGGTGGATATTGTCAAAGCTTTGGAGGTTCTGACATACGACATGGAGTCATCCTATCTATCTCGTATGGAAAAGATCTCCTCTAGTGAGATCTTGTTCTATTCTTGTACCTCATTGGTGGCATATCTATGGAGCATTTGCTTGATCCATTTAGTGGGCAGCTTATGGAGTACTTGGCAATCACACGTGATCGATCCCACTTGGAGGATATGCATTTCTACATGGAGGCTGTTAAACGTAAAATTCGGATTAAGCTATCTGTTTAAAGTTTAATTCAAATCTGGGTTCTTGGGATGGTTAGGGGTCTGTAAATAGAGGCCCTGTTTGTATTTTCCCAATCTAAAGATTAAGAATATAGTATGTTCACCGAATTAAGCGCTAAATTGGATTATCTTCCCAGTACTGCTTTGAATACGTTCTTCAACACACTTCCACACCAGACAGTTACTGTATAACTTCTTCACTTTTTACGTTAATCAATTTACGCAATCCTGCATTGAACTTCACTTAATGGTCAAACTTAATTAACAAAGTTAACAACAGACTCAGATTACACAGAGTTTTAGCAACAGTGCTTCGCTTCCGCCTCTTGGCCAGACAAACAATTTGGTGGCTACCCTCCTGCTTCACCCGACTTCTCGCATTAATCTTCCCCCAAAGGTTACAACTTTGTGCTACGCCTTTACATGATGCGTGCGACTTTTCAGAGTATATATTACAAAAGTATGAGTTCCTTTCCGACAGCTTACACTGGCACGCATGGTGGACTCAAACCCAAAAATGGTGATTACAAAATCAAGGCTCATCGATGATTCCCTGAATTTATGTAGTCCGAGCTAATTTAAATGTATGTGTAATCTTCTGCTTGAGGGAATCTAGCATATCTTTCAAAATAGCTGGTTCTATAAGTTGTGCATCAGTTCTAACCGAACTAGCAGCTATAACTTGGCTCAGAAGTAATTCAGTCTGAGTCTGCAAAAAAGATTCCTGTAGATAAAAATCATTGGCCAAAGCAGAGTCTCATCACAGCTTCATTTCTGCTATATCTGCATCAATTCGCGAGAGCTTGTCTGCCTAAACACCTAACTGCTTTTCTCTTCTTTCAAGTTCCTGAGCTTGAAACTGAATGGTTTTGTAATAAGCATCTCGCTCCTTCTTAATAGCTTCCATCTCCTTCTTTAACTGAATGGTCTTGGCAATCTCCTCAGTAAACTCTTGATCTCGTTGGAACAATCTCTCAGTGACCTTATGCAGTTCAACTTCTGCTTTAAGTACATTGGCAGCAAGTGACTGCGAGGCCTCTTCTAAAACACTATAGGCATTCCGCGTACTGTGGAGCTCATTCCCTAATGCTGCAATGGCGTCCGTCTTGTCTGTAAGTTCTTGCTTTAATTCTCTAATTACGGTGTCCCGTTGAGCAATGATATTATCTTTTTCTACTAATTGTTCATGGAGTTGTTGGATTTGAGTCTGCAATGAATGATTCTCGGCTTTGACCGCAAGGACTTCTTCTTGGAGAGGGGCAATGTCTACTTCAAGAAGGTCAAGCTTACTTTGCAACTACTCTTGAATTGTCTAAGTTGCCATCTTCATCTGGAGGGGCAATTGCTAGGAGAATTGGATGAGGCGTTGGCCCATGGATGCCAATTTACTGAACATTATGGTTGGAGGAAGAGAAGGAGGAGGTTGTGACGATGAGGCGGTGAGGAGGTGAGGTGATGATGGTGGAGAGTAGTCGGGAGAGGATAGGATATTGGTTGATGCCTCACGAAGGGCAGTTGAAGGTGCAACAGGAAGAACATCAGCAGCATCAGGAATGGTAGTTGGAGGAGGAAGAGGGATAAGGGTAGTCGGAACTAAAGCTATTCTGGTCTCAATCTGTGGTACTAAGGTGGCGGCTTCAGTAATTGCCTCTGCATTTCCAATCAATTGATTGACTGCATCTGCTTGGGTGTATGCGGTTGGTGAAGAAGGGGATTGGCAGTCTGTAACAATGGTAGCTTTCACTATCTCCTTCACAACCTCAGCATCTAGTTGCCAAGATTCCTCCCCCCATGAGACTTTAGCTATGTCTTCCATAATAATGTCCTTTTTCGGTTGCTTACTAGGAGAAGACGGGATAGATTCGGCCTTTAAAGAAATGGCGGTGTCATGGAAGAGCTCAACTTCTTGTACTGCGGTGGAACCCTGCACCTTGCTTTGCATTGGGCTAATACGTCTTCATTTACGCTGAAAAAATTGGAGCAGGTCTTCGTCATCATCCTCTTTCAAGATCTGTGTAGATTCCTCGTGTAACAGCACGGGATTTGTTGGAGGTGGTTGTGCGGCTTGCATCACCGGAAGAAGAAGGGTGAGCAAATGTGGCAGCCGAGTTCTCGGAATCTCGTTCTTGGCGATTTGCTTGGTAACTACTAAGCATTCACGATGAATGCACCGAAAGAAAAAGGATGTGAAATTGACCCCCTCTCGTGAGGCAGTGTCAATCATCGAATAAAAAGGCCTGGAGATTCCATACGTGTGTTTTTGCAAGTTTAATGCTGCTACAAGAAACTGCAGCGTGGTGCGCTTTCGCTCGGGGCGGTAGAGAATGGCAAACTCATTAGATGAGTGCCGGGGAAAAAGTTCTTTCATAGTTGCCAGCTGAAGGAGTGGTCCATCAACCAATCCTTCCTAAGGGAGATGGAACCCCTCAGCAACTGTGTTTAGTGTAACTACTACCTGGGGTTTAAGCACGGTAATGGCGAGCACTACTCTGTAGGAGGCGTGGCAGCAATGGTAGAGATAATCTGCACATGAAAGGGGTGACACTCCAGTGAATGCCAAGGCAATTCAGCGAAGGCCAACAGTCCCCAAGCAGGCAAGTACTCACTCACATCCGGAGTACGGAAGGTTACTATGTTCGCAAGAGCTTCCATGGTGCACTCAGAGACAAGCGAAAACACAGAGCACACAAGAGAGAAACACACAAAAACACAATACCAACTAACAGCGAGAAGAACAAGATTAAGTAGAAATACGGGAAAAATCAAGTGGCAACAACCCTAATCATAATGCAGTATTGGAAATATACCAACATAATGGCGACATGCATGTATTAACAGACGCAGCGACATAGAGGTGGCCATTAATCATGGTTAGATAAGAAAACAAAAGGATGACGGTCAGTTGGGCAACCGAAACATGGAGATCAGAAAAGAAAGGTGATGGAAACGAGGAACGAGCGTAGAAGAGTAAAAATACCGAAGACACCTCACGAGGTGGTAGACGACGGATAGTAGGGTTAAAGCTTTGAACAATTAATCACTTTAGGGAGAAGGTGACCAGTTAAGGTGGATAACCAAAAAGTTGTGGGTCCCACTTGGTCTGCAATCCGGTATGGACCGAACCATCGTAGCTTAAATTTTCCGGTGGATCTATTAGACTTAGCGTTATAGAAGAGGACTAATTGGTTTATCGTAAACACGAAGGTTTTGAGGAAAGGATTGTGGGTTTTGGCCTATCTCAGCTGCACTTCATGATATTGTTTCTTGTTCAATTAGTACCATGAAAACCTGCTTTTTGATGCATCAGATTCATGAAGTACCTAGGCAAATTATATTTAATGGCAAAAAAGGCTATCTAATGATCGAGTGCATCTTGTAAGATCTTCCATTTCCAGAAAGTAGTGGCAATAGTGCCAAAAACAAAGAAATAAAACCTCTTGATATAGTGCTTGGCACTCGAGATGGAGTGATATATGTTCTCATTGTTATTTACAATTTGAGTATCTAGACATGGAGAAATAAAATAATATTTTAAAGGCTCAACATATATAGTACCACATCATTTGATACTAGTACGTATATTACGAGAAGCTTTTCTGCATACCTCTATTCTAGCTCACAAAGTTGTTCCAACTACCACTTCAAGAAAGGCATTAACCAGCCATAAATGTAAAGGAAACCACACACCAATCCAACACAACTGAGTAGAATGTGGATAAAATTAAGAACAAATAACAAGAAACTTTCAATATTATATTCCAATAATTAAATCATTACAAATGTGTATGTTTACAATGTTCAATTTCCCTTCTACAATAGAAGTTGATCATATAATTGCTCGGCCTCATGCATAACATCATCTTCAGGGAATTGAGAATTCTCATAAGGTTTTTCTTTCTTTATAACTGGCTCCTCAAGGTGAGCCATGCCTCTTGGCTCATCTACCAATGGTGGCATAGGCTCCCTTGAGGCAGGCTAGAATCTCTCTGTGTCAGCAATGTACTTCTTCCCAACCTCTTCCTCCTTGTTTTGGGCACTCATTCAAGCCATTAATCCACATCCTAATGAAGTTGGTTTGGACATCATCCTTCTGTATAGCTATGCAGTGCGTGAATATTTTGAGCGCACAAGTGAGTGTCATCCTTGAAAACAAACAAATTTATTAGAGCTTATGGCAAAAGAGTGTCAATGAGCAACATTGCAATTAGAAGTACATGTGCAAGAGAATAAGTCCAAGATCCAATCGTCATCATTAGAGAACAACTAGATTAACCTCATTCTAAGCTTTTAGAGCTTCTCATAAGGATTAACCAATGTCTTGTCTCCTGCCACATGACAAAGTTTCTTTGTAATTGTTGAGAACATTAGTATATTTGAAATTATGTTCTCACTCCAATGTTCCCTGACCCTTTTTTTACTAACTTTATCATAGTATGTGGGCACCCAGTAGCACTAACGAACCTATGTCATGGGGTGTGATTTACATTTGCCTTTTCCCTGGAAATTTAAAATTATAAGTACAGTGTGACATGAAATTTCAACATAGAGACAAAAGGCAAAGATAGTACCATGTAAGACACTCAACAACATGGCACGTTTACTTTAATGCTATTGAGACAGAGAAGGATTGGTCCCTACTATGAAAAATGAAAATCCCCTAGAGTGGTGACATGCTCAATTCAGCAAAATCTATCACCATCTTTTGTATCTATGAGTGCTTGAATGGCTCATCATCGTTAATGGAACCACTCATTCTAAAGCCATATGGAATATCTACTATTAGAAGGGAATAATGTTTCCTAGCTACAACTTTACATATATTGTTTACATCATTGCAATATACATTGTAATACAATGGCCTTAGAGGGTCTATGGGGTTTGAAAAACACTTTAGTCTGGAGGACCCATCCTCGAACTCCATCTCCTTTGCCTTTATTCTAACATTTTCATGCCTTGCCCTTTGGATATGAGTGACATGAATGGTGTCGATGCTTGGCATTGAATAAATCTATAAAGTTCTTTGCTGGGAAACTGAAATGAATAAATGGATAAAGCCCCAAAGCCATTTCATCAACTTCAACTTGATGTTTGGCATCAACTACTTATGAGAAGTGATACGTGGCATCGACTTTGTGCTCAAACCCAATGTTTGGCAATGGAATCCTACTGAAACTCGATGCCTAGCATCGAATCTCGACTCGGACTCAATTCCTAGCATAGGGATTCTAGTGACATTTGATGGTAGGCATCGACTTCGAGGATGTATGTTCATATAGTTCAATGCCCCTCATTGAATACCACCAACCATTAAACAAACAGAATCATACTAAATTCTAATGAGAAAGTGAACTCACCCAATCGCGGAACAATGTAAAGTATTCTAATAATGCTCTATATGAGGAGGTGGGCATGTACTTTTCTTGGACTTCACTCCATGTGAAGCACCGAAGACTCCTCATAATCACCTCTTGAATCTTCATATATTCCTTGTGACTGCATTATGAAGTTTGGAGCTACATGATAAGTTACTAAAGGAGAAAGTGGAACCCACCAATGACAACATTCTACTTACTTATTTAGCTCTATGACCATCTCCTCAATGCTCAACTCTTTTGAAATGACCCTTGTTAATGTCAAAATTATCAAAATGTCATCCTTAATGCCTTACAAAGCTCTCCAAGGTGTTAGATTCATATCCTCAGCATCCTCTTCAATTGAGAGATCTGTTTAATTTCTCTTTCCCTTTACATCCACATGAGGGTATAGCTATGCCTTCTTTTGTTCTGGCTTTTCACCTCCTTGTTCTCCCACGTTGTGAAGATTTTATCTAGGAGCTCCCAGATTTCCCGTGTCCTAAAGATGAGTTGGAGCCATGGATCAAACTTATGCAATGCATCTTCACATTGTAATCAACTACAATCCCAACCTCTATCAGGCACTGCTTTCTCAAATTTTGATGAATCCTTCCACCATCTTCCCTTAGGGCATCAACATACTCATGGTGGAAGAAACAAATATGCTCAATGCACGACATCTTCTCCCTGTAATGGTTGTTATTATGTGGTCCCAAGCTAGGAGCTTTTCCTCCTCTGTAGTCATACCAACGTAGATCTTACACTCTACATAATGTAGTTGGATGCTCTTTTATAAGTTGTCTTCAGGCCTTTATAGTGTGATCCTCTAAAAACATAGTCCTCTCACTATCTGTCATTGAGTTCCTCCACTAAACTGCACTCGATTGGATCGACCATTACCAAGAATGGGACAACAGTTGCATGTGGGTTTATCTTCATCTTCTTCTTAAGATTCAACACATGGAGATTATGGGGATCCCTTATCTCAAGAGGCCTCCTTCCTATAAGTGGGTCAATAGGGAGTCTATGGATGATGGCAATGGGGAGGTGGAAAAGTTTCCCCTTCTTCATGAGCTTCCTCTTGAAAATATCCTCTCTAATCTTATTCTATTCAGCCAGCAAAATCCTAGATGCACGCTCTCCACCAAGGGCAAATATGTCATCCTAAGGGTCTGAGCTTTTTGTTCATTCCACATCAGCAGGCTTTGTAGTCTTGTTCTAGGTCTTCTTCTATATGGGTTGCTTACCCTTTGACTTTACAGGTGTTGTCTTCCGGTGCTAGCTTGACATGATATTCCCCTGTATCCATGGAAAGAGATCCACAATTAAGTTGTTTGAATCCCTACAAGTCTGAGCGAGCCTCTCTTGCATACGACATTCTAGATATAGAAGTTCCATTTTGCAAATTTCATTCCTTAATTCTTTTGAAATCTCCGCTAGGAAAGAAAGGTTGTCTGATTCCTTGTCTTTGTAGTCCACCTTAAACACTAGGCCATATTGAAAAACCTGGGTAGTAGTAATCTTTCCCCTCCCATAGGACCCTAGAAATACAAGGAGGGTGGCATTTTTCTCTTTTATGTATTGAAGACACCACTCTAGGTTTGTCATGTCTCCAAGTCGTATATGTTTTCTACTAAATTCACTCTGTTTGGATTTATCTTTTCGGATTGCCTCTTCCTTAATGGGCTTGAAACTGCTATGGCCACCTACTGATGAGGCCATTAGATTACTTGCATGCTCAGAGGACAAAGACTTTGTGAGGCCAAATTGATGCGTGGCATTGACTTTGTGTTCCAACTCGATGTCAAGCATCATGTTTTTGTCCTAAGTTGATGTGAGGCATCAACCTTGTGGGCCAAATCGATGCCGTGCATCGAGTCTGCAAGCAAAGTCGATGCCAAGCATTCACAGGGCCCACAAACTCGATGTTTGGCATTGAATTGGACCAGAAGGTTGATGCCTTGCATCGACTTGGCCCGCAAACTAGATATCTGGCATCGAGTTGGATCACAAATTTGATGCCTTGCATCAAATCGGCCCACAAACGTGATGCTTGGCATTGAGTTGGCCCACAGGGTGGATGTCTTGCATCAACTTGGCCAGCAAACCCGATGTCTGGCATCAAGTTGGCCCGAAAAGTTGATGCCTGGCATTGACGTTTATTGCAATCTCGATGCCTTGAATTGAGTTGCATCACCCTCAACTTGGACACAAATTTGAATTCTTTCAATCAAAATATAGAAATTTCTAGGGTTTTACAAAGGAATCTTTTTGGAATCTTTATTTTCTAGGTAAATTTGGGTTAGCTATGAGTCATTTTGCCAGCACCCTTCTTCTCCATTGCTGACTTTCTACTTTTCCTCTACTTTCTCTGCTCTATTTCTCTTTGTGCTCTTTTGCTCTCTATGCTCTATCTCGACTCATGCATGTGAAAAATGAGACTCAACTCTTGTCATCTATTTATAGACATTTGGCTGAGTTGAACCAAAAATTAACTTGATATAACTGAGTCAAACTAGGTGTACCTTGATGGGACAACTCGACTATAGAGTTGAAGTAGGAAACCAATTTTAGCCAGATCAAACTTGGTTGTATCAAATTTGGTTATCCAAAAAGAGTGTTGGAAATTAGAAAAAAGATTCAAAGGAAAACTATGACTCAATCTTCTTTTCTCCTTCATGGCTCTTAATGGCATCACTCTCATCATCTTTATCACTTCTAGTTTTCTGCGAAACATTGTCATTATCCATAATATACCTTTCTCCTTCAACTCTTTTCTTGAACAAATTCACACATTTTTGTGCAGAAGGAATCTAAAGCAATGTGTTATTTAGTTCTTTGAAGGTATGTTCATTTGGACCCTTGGCTATGCTAAACCATTTGTTTGTAACATAAGTATTAACATGTGCTCATATGCACTAATTAGCTTTGAAAATTCTTTTGTCATTTGATTTGACGTAAAAATTTATCTTGCCATGATACCTCTAAAATTCACAAGCTCTCAATGATGGTGGAGAACTCCCAACTACGTTGCAATTGCACTTCAATGCACAGTTGGAACAAAGAAATCTTCACTAATAAGTGCCCAAGGTGCACCAAAAATGGTTGTTATAATCTCTTACCTACCCAAGAAATCTTCACTAATAAGTGCCCAAGGTGCACCAAAAATGGTTGTTGTAATCTCTTACCTACCTTATCTCTCTGAGGTGACTCCACTAATAGGATCAAGCAATATCAAACCATCTTCTATGTCCATGCACTCACTTTTATGTCTGGCAGACTTGGACTAAGTGTATGTCATGCCCTATGGTGTGCCAAGTGTTGTAGCTATAAGTATTGATTAGTTAGAAGGTGTATAGGGAAGTATCTTTTGAAGCTTAAACTAGTTCTTGTCGTAGTCAAATAGAAGCATCATAAAGAATCGGAATTAAGGTGCTAATGACCACTCACTTGCTAATAATTTGTGTGGAGACACTATCAATTTTTTGATATAAAAGTAAGTCCATTCTTGGAGATTCTAGAGGGTGTAGCAATCCAACTCTACTTGTTTGGAAGTGATGTTTCAAGAAAATCTACATAAGGAAGTGCTTTCTCCTACTCCTTTTGGCACTCATCTTAAGAAAGGTGGTTCAAATCAAATTGGTAGTTTGGATTATGTGTAAGTGCTCCATGAGGGGTTTCCAAATTATCTTCACTACTTGGAGGACTTGGAGAACTTGGAGAACTTAACTAGCATGAGCAATCCTGCTTTCAAAACTTTCAAAACTCCAATTGGGGGACTCTTTGAGGAAAGCAAGACTTGATAGATGTTACATTGACCAAAGCACCATCCTCTAGTGGGGTAGTCCTTTGGTTTCCCAACACATGGACCTGACTATCTCGAACCATTACCCAATTACTCTTTCTTTCAAAACGACTCCCACCCTCCGGAAAGCTCCTTGGTTCCATGCTTGTCATACGTCGTTTTCCCTCCCCTTTGTCCACTAAGAAATTTATGCAGTGTGGGTGGAGGCCTTTGCCTAATGTAATGAGCCGGCTAAGTGCTAGAGAAGCGTAGTGGAAAGGACTCCTCATATTCTGATCAAGACTCATAAGAACATAAGAGATATCTGGAAAAAAGGAAGAGAAATGGTTTACTAGAGGCTCTCACGGATTGAAGAAGAAGTGAACAAAGGTAACTTGCAATTCTAGCAAGGTCTTCTAAAAATAAGGGGAAGACTTAGACTCGAGGAGGAGGTTCAAAGGAGAAATCTTCAAATATTCTTCAAAGACTAGTGGGCGGGGAAGGCCGACAAACCATCGAAAGAGATGTGTAACATCCTCAAAAGGAAACAAGCGAGGGAATCCATCCCCTTCTTGGTCAATAACAATGGGATCGAATGTATCACGGAAGATGAGAACAGATCTATCATCACCGAGCACTTTACCCATCTCCTCGGGGTCTTGACTCCTCTTTCCCCACACACGCATGACTGCATGGCTACCATCTCAAGGGTAGCTCAATCTAGAATCCCATAGAACATGAATTCTCTACTGGATGCTAACATTTCCGAGATCAAAATTATCGAGGTAATTGATGCTCTTCCCAATGGAAAAAGTCCAGGTCCTGATGGCCTCACCAATGCGTTTTTCAAGTCCTTCAAGCAGGTGGTGGCCACCCCACTGCGTCTGCTGTGGCAAGAGGCTCTCTCCTTCGGTGCTCTTCCTGAGTGTCTTAATAATGGAATCATCAAGTTAATTCACAAAAGAGGAGATGAGAACAATATTGAAAACTAGCGGCCAATTACAATGCTCCAAACTGGATATAAGATAATTGCCAAAGTTATCGCCAATAGAATCTCTTGTCATTTAAAGTCATGGCTTTGTGAGGACCAGAAAGGTTTTATCAAAGGTAGATCTATACTTGAAGCAATTGTCGATATTTGGGAAGGCCTTGCATTTGCTGAGGAGTCTGCACAAGATTTGGTTTTCATTAAGATCGACTTCGACAAAGCGTATGATAGATTGGAATGGGACTTTATTCTTCAATCACTTAAAGACCTTGGATGCAGTCAAAGTTCAGGAAGATGGTGTCCACTCTTCTCAGAAATTCTTCTACGAGAATAAATATTAACGGTAAGCTCTCTGAGCCCATACATCTAAAAAGATCTATCCGACAAGGATGCCCACTGGCCCCACTACTCTTCGCTATCTCCTCGGATGGCCTCAGTCGCCTATTAAAGCATCACATGGGTGCTGGCA
This sequence comes from Ceratopteris richardii, assembly GCA_020310875.1. Classification (NCBI taxonomy): domain Eukaryota; kingdom Viridiplantae; phylum Streptophyta; class Polypodiopsida; order Polypodiales; family Pteridaceae; genus Ceratopteris; species Ceratopteris richardii. The sequence goes on along the minus strand of CM035420.1, from coordinate 138,377,223 downwards.
ATCTCAAGGGTCTTTCCCTACCTCTTGCTCATGGCCAAATGATTGCGAGACTCTTTGCCAATGACAGGAATGCCTTTGTATATAACGATACGGACAGCATTGAGATTTTCTGGAGTTGCCTTGACACCTTTTGTGTGGCATCAGATTCAGAAATCAACCATGCTAAAACTGCTTTCAAAGCAATCCGTGGTCCTCCACCCCAATTGTTGTTAGATCAAGGGTGTCAAGTTATCCCTAGAGGTCAAGTGTTCCATCTCCGTAGTATTCCAATGAGCTTCGACATTTCAATGGACCAATGGTGGAACTGGGTGCTATCCAAACTAGATAGCAAATTAAGTCATTGGAAAGGTATGCAAGTTAACTTGGCAGGGCGTGCCATGGTTGTTAACACATTTATGCTTTCTACGATTATTTACTTTATCTCATGTTGGAGACCTAAGGAGAAAGAGTTGGCCAAAGTGGAAAGAATATGCAGAAACTTCCTATGGACTCAGGACCCTAACAGGAGGGGGATTCCCAAAATTAAATGGGAAACTTGCATGAACTCGAAAGATGCAGGGGGCTTGGGCATATTGGATATCGCTAGGTTGGCTGACAAGTTGGCGGCAAAGTGATTTATCAAGGCTTGGAGCAATAGTGAGTCCTCTTGGGCTAAATTGATCTTCAGAAACATGAAAGACCTTACCTTAGTTGGCCATCTTGGCTGGAAGGACGTAGGGATCCTCACGCTTTTGTTCTCCCCCCACCCAATGTCCCCTAAAGGCTCTAGCCTTGTGTGTTCCCTATGGAAGAGTTGGAACAAGGCCAAACAATTCATCAGAATCAGTGATGAGTGGAAGTGGGTGGCTGGAATAAGACAAAATGACTCTATCTGGTTCCCGATCTCTTGCATTAGGGGGTGGAGTCTTGGAACCTCCAAACTGCTAAGCGGTTATGGAACAAGGGGTTCAAATAGTGGAAACATCTCTGGAAACAAGAGATCGGCCAGTGAATTAGGTTCGAAGACTTAGACCCGAGACTTAGAGTTACCCTCGAGGAATGGACTCTTCTTCAAGGCAGGTGTTTAGTGTGGGAACGCTCAAGTACCCGCTTTCTGTGTGGACAGGATCTTCCTTGCCTGGAGGGCCTCAAATGGAGAAATGGTAAGAAACTATCTAGAATCCCCAACTTCAAAGAGAACTTAGATGTTCATCACATCCTTAACAAGCGATGGTGCCTTTCTTGGACCAAACTTTGATGGGAACTAAAGTTCATGTCTATTTGGCACCCCCTAATTGAGATGAAAAAGTCTGTTCTCATGTGGCAGATCTTGCATAAGGGTATTTGGTCCAATGCAAGGGCTAACAAAATCTGCGGTGTGCCTCCATGGTGCGAGCGCTGCCATCGATGCATCGAAGATCTAGCTCACCTTTCCTTTGAGTGCCCCAAATCCCATATTATCTGGCACCACGTGATGCGTATATTGAGACTTACGAAACAAATCAATTCCCAATAGGCACTGTTGGGCGAGGCAGTTGGCTGCTCATCTAGGCTGTGGAATGCCATCAGGGGCGAGACTCTTTGGAAGATTTGGAGGGAGCCATGTGCTATCAATTTTGGACAAATTCCAAAGGATTGGTCGATTGATCCTTGTTTCTTCTAGGTAAAAGAGTCTCCCGAGATAAGAGACCTCCAGCGTTCAAACATCACTGTATTTATCTCCTCGAAAATAACAAGGTGAAACCCAAATGGGTCCCACATGAGGGAGACGATAGATTTGTCTGCCTCATTTGTAATGCCCTCTACCTTGCCATTCTCCTCCCCTGCATTGTGGGATTTGGGGGGTCCCATGGGCACTAGTCCCATTCATTTGTAACTTTTCTTTATTTTCATTAAAGTCTGGGAGATTAGGTTAAGGCCGAACTTCCTTTTATTAAAACAAAATGACCAGTGCATTAGCTCAAGCGTACCTTGAGAATGAAGACTTATTCTTCGAGGACTTCAAACACGTGATGATTAAGATGAGTACTTTGGGTGTTCTTTCAGGATTTCAGGGAGAGATAAGAAGAAACTGCTCTCTACAAAATGAGAACGCAAAAGGATAGGGCAAATTGATATTGATATACACAGTGCAAAAATATTTAAGGAATTATATTTCAGAAGTCTATTTTGCTATATTTTGCAGGTTATTCAAATTTCAGAAGTCTATTTTGCTATATTGCACATAACTACTACACCTATTTGAAATTCAAGCCATTGCTTTCTTAATCAAAAGCAGTATCAATTGAACACGTAGATTCATTCACCTTATTAAGGTCTATGTTTTCAGACGCACTAGTAAATATATAGGTTTCTTAAAAGGTTCTAGTTGTGGTGGAAGTAGTCGCTACAAGTCTATGTAGGTTTTTTGAGCCTAAAGAAAAGAATTGATACACACTTGCATGTGTTGTTGGCTATTGTTTGGGCTATCAATTCAGCATTTCAATGCCATTTTATTGCATGTATTGAGCACATACACACTATGTATGTGTATGTGGATACTCCTTATGTATGTTCATGTGGTCATTGATATAGCAGTTATGTTTTTTGCATAAAACCTTTTATGTTTGATAAAGAGGTTTGTGGTGAGGTTTTCTTAACTGAGAGACACCCAAATGTCAAGGTCTCTTTGGTGAGGCAGGTGGAAGACTTACCCAACCAGGCCATAGGAGATGTATGCTTGTTGTTCATAGTGCTTGATGATCCTAGTTAGCTTCTTTCAGGTAATTGATTATATGTAGTGGAATCAATGATTCACTACATAGGCTAACATGTCAGTACTTGTAGTTTTATGAGATTCTTGGATTTCTTGGTTATGTCAACTAAACAATGGTTGATTTACTCCTTGATACACTTATTGGTGTGAGCACAGTACTATCACATAATCCTCTTGGTTGTTCATTACTGTTCATTAATTCATTCTTATGGGAAGACTCTATTAAACTTTTTCTTAGAATCTCACACTTGCTTATCATTTTTTATGGCCTTACTGGTGTTGGAGTCTTCTAGCTCCATTACCATTCTATTCAGTTCTATATCATCATGGCATCAGAGGTCTCAGGCACATCTAGTGGATCAGGATCTAGTGCCAATGTTCCAATGAGGAGCTATAACTTGCAAGGCGAAGACCATTTTGAGATCCGAAAATTTGATGGCACAAACTTTGCTTTATTGAAGAATCACATTAAAGATGTGCTGATTCAGAGGAGGCAATGGAAGCCAATAAATGGAATCTAAAAGAAGCATGGTAACATGGATGAAGATGACTGGGATCAGTTGGATAAAAGGGTGAGGTCTACTATTTAATTTCACCCAGTAGATAATATTTACTTTACAATGTTGGATTGTGGAAGTGCTGAGGAACTTTGGAAGAAGTTATGCAATACATACGAGAAAGAAATGGCATCAAATAAAGTGTAACTCATGAGAAAGATGTATGACCGCATGAAGGACACAAATAGTGTTGCTGCTCATCTAAATGAATTTGATGCTATATTCTCCCAGTTATAGGCTCAGAAGATGGACCAAGATAATGAAATGAAAGCGATTTTGTTGTTATGCACCTTGCCATCATCATGTGATACGCTTTGCACAACTATTAGTAATAGTGCACCTAGTGGTAAACTGGCCTATGATTACATATGTGGAGCACTCTTGAGTGAGGAGATTTGTAGTAAATCAATGGTATGGTAGATGCATATAATGTTCATGATGCTTACCAAGAAAAGAATCAGTAACATAGCAAGAGCAAGAGCAAGGAAGAGGATGGTCAACGGGATAAGAGTAGAAGTAAATCTAGGAAGAGGGATATCGAATGCCATTATTTTCATAAGAAAAAAGGACACATGAAGAAAGACGGCTATGTGTTAAAGAATGCTAAATGTAAAGGGAAGAATCTCAATGGGTATGTAAAACAATTACTTGCATCATCTTCTTTGACGTTGAAGATTGAAGAGCCCCTTGAGGCTCTTATGGTTGATTATGTTTCCCAAATATGGATCCTAAATTTCGGTGCTTCTGTCCATGTGATACCACATAGAGAATGGTTCTCTACTTATGTAGTAAAGTCTCTCGGTACTGTTAGACTTGGTGAATCTTGCCAATATGACATCTAGATTGGAGACGTGGGTGTGCAATTCATTGATGATTCAAAATTTAGTATGCATAATCTATGTCATGTACCGCAGGTATCATGTAGTTTGATGTTATTTGGTCAACTTGTTGACCTTAGTTACAAGGTGGTTTTCTATGCTCAGTTCTTTTGCATATCAAAGGGCAATATGGTTACTGCAAAAGGAACCAAATTTGTCTCACTCTATCATTTATTTGTATCACAAAAAGAAAACTTGTTAACTATCACTCAACAACCTATGGCTTGTATTTGGCATGGTCGTTTGGGCCATATATCTCATAGTGGAATGCAAAATCTTTGTCGTTCTAGCTGCTTACCTCTGTCATCTTTCTCTGATTTTTCATTTTGTGAGCATTTTCAATCTAGCAGAAAACTACGAATGTGCACAAGGCACACATTGAATCTTCAATTCAGTCTTTAGATCTTGCTCATAAAGATGTCTGTGCTTCTATGTCCAGAAGGTCATTAGGTGGTTCTCTTTAATTTGTCCCCTTCATAGATGATGCAGCTAGAAAAGTGTGGGCATATCCTATCAAAGTGAAGGATGAGGTATTCCCTACTTTCAGAAAATGGCTTGCTTTCCTTGAGACTAAAAAAGGAACTAAGCTTTAGGCTTTACATTGAGATAATGGGGGTGTGTATATGTCACATGAATTCAACCTTTTTTGTCAATCCAGGAATTTGTAGAGAGTTTACGGCTCCTTATACCCTAGCACAAAATGGTGTAGCTGAAAGGATGAATAGAACTATTCAGGATAGAGTAGTCTCTATGCTCCATCATGCAAACCTTTCACAAGGCGTTTGGCCAAAAACAGTACTACCTACACTTCATGTGATTAACCTTTCACCTAGTACTACCAAAGGTTTGAAAGTGGCACAAGAGTTTTGGATAGGGTAGCCACCTTATTATGATCATCTTCAAGTTTTCCAATTTGAATCATATGGTCATATACCCAAGAATCTTAGACAAAAGTTAGACGATGAGTCAAAGACATGCATCTTTCTTCAATATTGTCAAGAAGGATGATTTGGATATCGTTTATGGGATCCTGAAATATGGTAAGTGATGATCAAAAGTAGTGATGTCATTTTCAATGAGCCTAAGATGCTTAAACAACCCATTAAGGAGGTTGAAGTGAGAAGAGTGGTGTTCGACGATATTCGTCCTCTAATTAGTATGCATAAAAATGTTGCACATAGGCATGTTCAAGAGAATGTCTGATGAGAACTGTCTGCAAATGTTATTATTCAACAACCATTGAAACTCTCCACATGTCTCACATCCACTTGATAGATATGTTCCATGTTTGGATTTTGTTATGATAACAAATGTTGGTGAGCCTTCTTGCTACAAAGAGGCCATGCAGACAAAGGATTATATAAAGTGGGAGCATGCCATGATGAGTGAGTTGGATTCTATTCACGAGAATGGTACTTGCGATTTAGTACCTTTGCCAAAGGGCACGAAAGCTTTACCATGTAAATGGGTATATAAGCCGAAGTTCACATCAGATAGTGCTTCTCCAAAGTATAAAGTGTGCCTTGTTGCAAAGGGTGTTAAGCAACAACATGGTGTTGATTTTGAGGAAATCTTTTCTCGAGTGGTCAAGATGACTACCCTTCGAATGTTGCTTGGATTCGTTGCAATGGAGGACTCACAGCTAGTCCAAATGGATGTGAAAATTGCTTTCTTGCATGGATATCTTACAAATGATATCTATATGGAATAACTAGAGTAGGTCATGGCAAAGAGAGTCTAGTTTGCAAGCTGAAGAAGAGCGTACATGGACTTAAACAGTCCGCTAGACAATGATACCAAAACTTTGATGCTTTTATGAAGTCTCAAGGCTACTCTCAAAGCAATGAGGATCATTGTCTCTACACAAAGAGGTTCTCAGATGGTAGCTTGATACTTTATGTCAATGATATGTTGATTGCTAGGAAGTGTTGATATATTTAGGTAGTGATGTGTGTGAACACACTAGGACCGCCGGGGCACTTTTTTCCCTCTTTAGAAGGTTTTTTTTCCCCGATTTGTATATATGCCTATTGCCCTAATGGGCTACTTATCCTTGTACATTCTCTAGTAATACATTCAGTATTGTGTGTTGTGCTCCAAGCTTCTTCGTCTTCCTTGTGTTGTTCATGTGCTTCTGCAGACGTCTAAGTCCAACAATTGGTATCACAGTAGGTCGTCGCTTCATCTAGGGTTCCATTGACACTCCTCCGTTTGGAGTCTCAGACTCGCACAGAATTTGGTGAGCATACTTAGGGTGTTTCAGAGATTTGAGCTCGTTTCGGCCTCCGAACGCATTATCGCAGTGCTTGTGTAGGTTATTTTGTCTTTTTGTGCCAAAGGTATATACCGGTTTCTGTTCGCCAGTATAAGCGTCTCAAAGTCTACTACATGTCTAGAAGAATTTCTTGGGGCAGTTCTATTCAACCTTTTGAGATACAGTCAATTTTCTACATCAAGGTATTTTAGTCACCGGCCATGGCTGAAAGCAGTGATGTATTCCGTATGTTGGTTGTTGAGGATAAGTTGGATGGTACCAACTACCCATTATGGGCTTATATGATGCGACATGTAGTGGATAATGAAGATGGTGTCGAAGATGATATTCTGCAGATTCGTGTTCATGCTGCTATTTCTGCTGCACCTACTACAGAGCAAATTCGTTGGGATGGCAGAGATGCCCAGGCACATGCATTGATAGCTTTGTCTTTCAAACGTGCCATTATTCCTCACATTCGCTCTTGCAGAACAGCTAACGATGCTTGGGATACACTTACCACATTGTACCTAGCTAGGAATGAGGCTCGTGTTGCTTACCTCTGAAAACAGTTGGAGAGTGAGCACATGAATGAAGCTGATTCTATGGACAGTTTCCTAACAAACATCAAAGAATTGAAGGAACAGTTGATTTCTGCTGATGAGGTTATACTTGATAGCTCACTTGTGTAGACCGTTCAGAATGGTCTTCGTAATTCATATCAGAATTTTGCTTCGACTCTTCGGTTGATGATGAAAGGCAATCCAAATTCCTTATCATTTGAGGAGTTAGTCTCTATTCTGTTGCAGGAAGATGAGTCCAGGCAAAACAGGTCCATTATGCGAGTTGCAGATCAAGCTTTCCTGGCTAGTCAGAAGGGCAAAGGAAAATGGAGCTCTTCAACTAGTAAGCAGAAATCTGCTAATTTTGCATATTCGAAGAAGGAAGATAAAGATGAGAAGAAATCAGAAAAGCAAAAATTGTTTTGTAAGTACTGTAAAATGAATGATCATATGATAAAGAACTGTCCAAAACTGATTGCTAAAGAGGCAAAGAAGAAAGAGGCTAGAATGGTTGTTGCAGAGGCCTTTACACCAAAAACAGAGTTTGCAAATCTTGTGCAAGAAGAAGAATGGGCGTTTACTACTGTCTGCAGTTTTGAACCATCATCTCATGATCAATGCATGTCTGCAGTAGACTCAGATGTTTGGTATTTTGATAGTGGGGCAACCAAGCATATTACCTCGCAGCGCTGTTTCTTCTCTTCACTCGAGCCTGCCCCTACAGGGAATACTGTTACATGCACCAACAACTCCTCTTATCCTGTTATGGGAGTTGGTAAGATCATTCTGACTACTGCTGATGGTAGTTCTTTCACTTTGTCAGATGCTTTATTTGTGCCAGGGATCAAGAAGAACCTGTTATCAGTTTTTGCATTAGCCAAGATTGGCTTGGTTGTGAAATTTGTTGTTGACAGGTGCACAATTCATGATCTGTCAAATGCCGATGTGATTATTGCTTCTGGCATTTTATGTCATGGGCTGTATAAGCTCATAGACTATGAAAGATCTGAAAATGATTTGGCATGTGCAGTAAATGATTCTCAGGTTATGTCAGATGAAAATCTTTGGCATGCATGCTTTAGTCATCTGAATTTTGCTAGTTTGCTATGCGTGCAAAAATCTGAAATGGTGTCCTCTTTGCCCAAACTTGAGGCACCTGGAAAACATGTTTGTGAAGGCTGTATTTTGGGCAAAATGCAGCGCTGCTCCTTTCCAAAAGATGGTTCAGTTTGGGCTACATAGAAATTGCAGCTTGTACATAGTGATTTTTGTGGTCCTATGCAAACACCCTCTTTTGGAAATTACCTTTACTTCGTGACTTTCATTGATGATTTTTCCAGACATGCATGTGTATATCCACTCAAAGAAAATTCGGAAGTGTTCATGTGCTTTAAATAGTTTTTGGTTTTGGCTGAAAATCTGTCAGCATGTAAAATGGGCACCCTCGGTTCTGATCGAGGGGGGGGGGATATGTCTTCTGATTTTAATGCATTTCTGGCTAAACATGGGATAAAACACCAGTGTATAGTGCCGTATACACCTCAAAAGAATGGAGTTGCTGAACGAAAGAACAGGTCACTCATGGAGATGGCGAGGTGCATGGTCAAGAGTCAAGCTCTACCACATAGTTTCTGGCTTGAGGCTATCATGTGTGTAGCATATGTACTGAACAGGTGTCCCACTAAAGCGATGCAGTCTATCACTCCATATGAGGCTTGGCATGACCGCAAGCCATCTGTTGCTCATCTGCATGTTTTTGGTTGTTTGGCATATGCACTAGTGCCTGAACAACATCGCAGAAAATTGGATGATAAGGCAGTAAAATCTATTTTTGTTGGGTACAGTTCTGAAAGTAAAGGCTATCGTCTGTATCATCCACAGACTAAACGCATTCTGGTTAGCTGTGATGTCTTTGTGGAAGATGCTATTCAGCCATTGCTTTCATGTACTAAGGAGACATTCGTTAGCTCCAGAGACATGTATGATACTTTGATGCCTCTTTTTACAGGTGGACAGTCTAGTGCTGGTCCTAATGTGGCAACTTCTCAGCCTTTGCAGGTTTCATATGATAATTTCTGATGTAGATTTACTTGATGTACTTGTTGATGAGAGAGCTGATATTGAGCAGGCAAAAACTATGCCAAAATGGCTAGTGCAGACTTTGCGTGATAGCAAATTAGATGCACCTTTGTCATATCGTACTCGTTCAGGCTCTCATAGTGCCTCATTTGCATCAAATTGCTCTGCTATGGCTGCGTCTAGTCTCTATGATGAGAATGAGCCTGTTTCTTTTGATGAAGCACAGAATTTGGAAAATTGGATGGCTGCTATGCAATCTGAATATGATGCTATAATGAACAATGGTACATGGTCTTTATGTGATTTGCCTCCTGGCAAGAAGGCCATTGGCACTAAGTGGGTATACAAGCTGAGGCGTAAACCTGATGGTATAGTTGACATGTATAAGGCTAGGCTTGTTGCAAAGGGTTATGCATAGGAAAGAGGCATTGATTTTTATGAGACCTTTGCACCTACATGCCGTATGACTACTGTTCGGAGCATTTGTGCACTTGCAGCCCATCATGGCTGGAATGTACATTAGTTGGACATTAAAACAACATTTCTGAATGGTAACTTGCATGAAGAAGTTTATGTTTTTCAGCCCCGTGGCTTTGTGCAGAAAGGGCATGAAAACCAGGTGTGCAGGTTAAAGAAGGCATTATATGGTTTAAAGCAAGCACCACGTGCTTGGTATGGGAAGATACATGCCTATCTGATTGCACATGGTTTTGAGAACAGTCCAACTGAAAGCACCTTATATGTTAAGCGTGCTAATGATGTGCTTCTGATCATTGTTGTTTATGTTGATGACATGCTGCTCACTGGTCCTATTGAGAAGCATATTTCTGATTTCAAGGCTGATTTGCATGCCTCGTTTGAGATGTTTGATTTGGGGCATTTGCATCACTATTTGGGCATTCAGTTTATGCAAGTTGATGGTGGAATGGCTTTGTGTCAAACGAAATATATTGACACATTACTGCAATGTTTTGGCCTTGAAGACTGTAAGCCTATTGCCACTCCTATGGAGACAGGTTTACGATTGAGTCTTCATGATGTTGGAGATGCATTTGATGCTATTCTCTATCAATAGGTTGTTGGATGCTTGAATTACTTATGCATTACTCGGCCAGATATTCAATTTGCTATCTCACAGATGAGCAGGTTTATGCATTGCCCACGTCACGCATCGGAAGGCGGTTAAGCACATCTTTCGCTACTTGAGTGGTACTCGACTACTTGGGTTGTTTTATCCCAAGGGGGGATGACTACCGCCAGATTTGCATGCTTTTTCTGACTCAGATTGGGCTAGTTGGTATGACACTCGTGTTTCCACCAGTGGTTTTTGCTTCATGCTTGGTAGCTCATGTATATCTTGGTTAAGCAAGAAGCAGCCTACTGTGGCCACTTCCAGTTGTGAGGCTGAGTATAGGGCAGCTTTCATAGCGACCGTTGAGTGTGTGTGGCTCAGACGCATTATGGCTGATTTGGGTGTTGGCCAGTCTTCTGCCACCACCATCTTCACTGACATTCAGAGTGCATTGGTAGTTGGGAGGAACCCTGTGTTCCATGCTCGCACTAAGCACATTGAGGTGCATTATCACTATGTCAAGGAGAGGTTCTCTGCTTGGGGAGATCAGCTTGGCATATGTGCCTACGCAAGAGAACATTGCAGACCTTTTCACGAAGGCTCTGCCTAGGGAGAAGTTTGAAGCTTTCGGCAAAGCTTTGGGCTTACTTCCTTTTGTGGAGTGATTCCACATAGCTTGACACTTCCTTATACATGAGTGCCAGATCCTTGTTCACTACATCACTCCCAGGGGGGATTTGTTGATATATTTAGGTAGTGATGTGTGTGAACACACTAGGACCACCGGGGCACTTTTTTCCCTCTTTAGAAGGTTTTCTTCCCCCCGCTTGTATATACGCCTATTGCCCTAATGGGCTACTTATCTTTGTACATTCTCTAGTAATACATTCAGTATTGTGTGTTGTGCTCCAAGCTTCTTCTTCTTCCTTGTGCTGTTCGCATGCTTCCGCAGACGTCTAACTCCAACAAGAAGTCCTCTTATGACTTGTCAATTCTCAAGTTGAGTCAGACATTTGATACGGACTTGGGGGATGCCAAAAATATTCTTGGTATTTGCATTAGCTGTGATAGGAGTAAAAGATGCGTATACTTGTCTCAAAGTGAGAACATATCCAAAGTTCTTCAGAAGCTCAAAATGTAGGATGGAAAGGCATTGAATACACCTTTACCCATATATGTGAAATTCATGAGAAAGGATGATTGCTCCAAATTAGATGAGGAAAAGGAATTCATAACCGAAATTCCTTATTAGTCTGCTATTGGTAGTCTCATGTATGCTATGGTAGCTATGAGACTAGACATTGCATTTGCAGTGAGATTTGTGAGTAGATATATGTCGAATCCTAGCAAGAAGCATTGGTAAGTGTTCAAGATTATTTTGAGATATCTAAGTGGCACTAAGGACAAGTTTCTATGCTTGGGTAGACGGAAAGCATCCATTATTGGTTACACAGATTCTGATTATGCTAGTTGTGTATACAACCGTAAGTCCACATCAAGGTACATTTTCCATTTTGCTAGAGGTGTTATCTCTTGGAGGTCTCATCTTCAAGAATGTACAATTGTTTCCACTACACAAACAGAGCATGTTGCAGGAAGTGAGGCATGTAAGGAAGCATTATGGCTGTCCCATCTTGCTTGTGATATAGGTTTGTCTATCTCAGCATGTACCTCTTTTACTCAATGATAGTTAGACTGCCATTGCATTGGCTAAGAATCATGTCTATCATGCAAAGAACAAGCACATTGAGGTGAGATATCACTTCATTAGAGACTATTAAGCTACTAAGCACATTATTCTTGAGAAGCTTCATACTCAAGATAACACTACAGATGCTTTGATGAAAGCTCTACCACAGGATAGCCTTCGACACTTTTGTCACTTGATGGGGATTACTTGATTCATGATCTTACACAGTCACTTGTATACTACACAACATGACCATCAAGTGGGAGGTATAGTTTGTATACTTACACTTAGGTATTCTTTATCATTCTTTATTTTTCTTCCATATTCACTTTTTCCATATTGGCCTTTAGTGGGAGATTATTACCATTAGTGTCCATGTGAAAGGCCAAATGGCATCGGCCACTTTTGTATATGTTAATAGAACATATAGTGGCTTGGTTAGCCATAGATTGTAAGTTTGAATGCATTTATATGACCTATGGAATTTTTGTTCATGGTATGTGTACTCTGTGTTCTTTGTGTATTCTATAGCGCCTCTATGGAGTACTGTGTGTGGCAACTGGAACTAGTTTTCTACTTCGAAGGTTTCATCATGGAGCTCTTAAGAAGGACATTCCATTGTAGTGCATCGCTATCAAAATACGTCATTCGATGAATAAAAGTAAGCATTAAACCCTTTCTTTATGTGCATATCAAGTCTCCTCTTCATTATAAATGTCCTAAAGCCTACACATAAGCATGTGCATAAGAATAAGGATTTATGTAATGGAAGTAGACGTTTGTGCATAAAGAGAAGCACAAAGTGCATCAAGTTAAGGAACGATAGAACTATTGCTGGTATGCATCTACATAAATGCGTTTAACTTCATTTATTCCTTGAATAGGGGATGGAGATAATAAATCGAACAAGTTCTTTGATACATAGTTCACTCCTAAATAGAAGCAAGAAACTTAAAAAGAAGCTAAGCTAAGGTACTTGTAAATCTATCTATCTAGAGTTAGTGAAGAACTAGGTGATTTATTCCCAAGATGATACTAAGGTATAAAAACATTTAATGTAAACTTAACATTCATTACTTCTTGCTCAGAATTGTAGTAAATGTAAGGAAGAAACTCCCTAACCAATTCAAGGTGATAGCACAATTTGAAGATTATCAAAGAAAATTAGCACTTTGTGGACAAAATATCTCAAGTGAAGACATGGCCATTAGATTGATTAAAAAACTTCCTAGGTCCTATGAAATATTTGTGACCATTCTTTACAATAGAGGTAAATAAATCACTTGGGAAGAAGTAAGAAGATGTTTGCTTCCCCATGACTCTAGCCAAAAGACTCAAGCTACACAACAAACAACTATGAAGCCCAAAAGTACTTTCAACAAGACAAAAAATAAAAAAGGAACTCAAGAATCAAAGGACAAGGGCAAGAACAAGTTCACTTGGAATTTTTGTGGGAAGCTTGGAAACGTGGAAAAGTATTGCTTCAAGAAGAAAAACAACAACAAGTCCAAGTGAAGACCTTTTTCTTACATATGAACACAAGGCACTTGTTGCATCCACTCTTCACAAAGAATGGATTTTTGAAAGTGGGGCTTCATCATAGACATGTAATGACAAAGAATACTTTCATGAGTTTCATTAGCACAAAGGCCAAGTTCATCTTAGAGATAACAAGTGTGTTGAGATCCTTGGGGCAAAGTTCATGTCACAAACTCAGAAGGTGAGACCAAGTCACTTATAGATGTTCTTTATGTATCAAGCCTTTGTAAGAACCTTCTCTTAGTGAAGGCAATTAACAAGTATAACATGATGGTGGAATTCGATCATGACAAAGTTCAACTCATCAATCAAGCATGCAAAGACATCATAACTCATGGATTCAAAGACAAAGGTCTGTACAAGATTTCAAGTTTCATGTCCAAGGATTCAAGTTTTAGCTTGTGGCATTTTATATTTGGACAAACCTCTTGCTCAGCAAAGATCTCTTCAAGTCATGTTTCTAAACCCTTTGCATTAGTCCACCTGGATCTTTGTGGACCTATGCATACATCATCACTCACGGGATCACTTTTTCTTCTTAATAGTAGATGACTTTAGTAGGTACGCTTGGGTTTATTTAGTAAAACATAAAGAGGAGGCACTTTCTAAGTTCAAGGAGTGGACAAAGATAGTTCAAGATGAATTTCCAACTTCTTTAAAGACCATCAGATCAAATGGAGATATAACTTCTTCAACCACCATTTCTCAGAGTATTTGAAGTACCAAGGTATTAAGTACCGGGCAAAGAAGGATACTCAACAAGGAATTGTTGTACGGGGATTCAATGTGTGCTCTAGATGGCCAAGACTATGCTTCATCAGAATAAACTTCCACAAAAGTTTTGTGGAAGCTCTCCGTACATCAGTACATATTCTGAATAGAGATTTCTCACATGTTTTGAAGAACCAAAGCCCATTTGAGGCTTACTTTTAGAAGAGATCAAATGTGAACTATTTCAGAGTCTTTGTTAATGATTCCTATTTTCAAGGCCCTAATGTTGGTAGGCCTAAGCAATACATTTTCATCAGCTATAGTGATCATCAAGATGCATCAAACTGTATGACCCTAAGAGTGACTCAGTTACAGTTATCGCAGACTACACTTTTGATGAATACTCAAAGTGTTCATTCCTTTTGGATTCTTCTCAAGATCAGATAATCTCATTTTCTCTTTCAAGGGGGATCACTCCTCTACCAAAAAGTTACACTATATGAAGCATGCTCTTTTTGTACATGGCTTTTTTAGACCATGATACAGTTTTGGAGAATGAGGACTTAGAGACACAATCTAAGTTTATGCCTCAGATGGGTAGACCTGCCATCATACCATTAAAGTTTTACAGTTCCCTTTAGCTTCATCTTGGGCTTTACTCAAGGATTAGTGGCTCATCATTTTCCATTCATCTCTTTGATAGTCCACTTACCTCGTTTACAATAACATACTAAACAAACAATATTCCATTCATGGATTCTAACATCTTTCTATTTTTCACAAGATACTCTTGGATCTACATGGATACATCACTCAGTTGGATCATTTTCTAAGCCATCTTCTTGGTTCATAGGAGGCTTTCATGGTCCTATCAACACATATGAGGACTTTGTACATTCCATGGAGGACTACAACATACAAATATACTACCATGTGATTATCATTTCATGCTTCATGTGTTACATTTTGTTCTTGCATGACCTTCTTCTTGGCAATTAACAACTCATGGCGGATATTGTCAAAGATTTGGAGGTTCTGACATACCACATGGAGTCATCCTATCTATCTCGCATGGAAAAGATCTCATCTAGTGAGATCTTGTTCTATTCTTGTACCTCATTGGTGGCATATCTATGGAGCATTTGCTTGATCCATTAAATGGGCATCTTATGGAGTACCTGGCAATCACACATGATCAATCCCACTTGGAGGCTATGCATTTCTACATGGAGACTTTGTTTTTTGTGCTCGAGTTTCTGCTACTAGACTCATGGTGGACATTTCTCTGATACCCTAGCAGACTCCATACTCCAAAAAATGGATCTCTTGAGGGGGTGTTGAGAATATGACACTGCATCTCCCTTTTGTATCTAGAAGATACTCCATTTCCATTTCATCTCCTTTTTGTATTATATCTCATTGTATTTGGGTACCATGCCATTTGCTTCTAGCAATGTGTCCATTCTCCTTCAAGTGGAATTAACCCACATATGATGTACTTTTGAGAGCCCCTAGCAACTCTATATAAGGAGGTCCTCTCCATAACTTTGTACCTAGTTAGCAGCTTGGGGAGCTCACCCCATGCTCTTCGCAAGCTCACTCTAATCCATGTGAGTTTTCCCCTTTCATGGTCTACTCAATTTTGAGTCTCACACTCTTTCATTTTGTGAGTACACTCTTTCTTTCATTTTTTTTTCATGCATGTACTCTCTGCCCTAGTCTTCTTGACCACAAACTCTGATAAAACCTCAATATATGTGGTATGTGAAGAAGCCTCAATAGAAGAATCTTTTGACTTTCGTGGCATTTGAGGTAGTTTGAGGTCCTTGGCCATATTATCCTCTAAGTTGGTGCACACTTCTAGGCATGCATATAAAGTTTCCAATATCATAAGACATACCAATTTCCTTATCCTTGCAATTATTAAACCATCAAGAAACAACAAAATAAATTTATGCTGGTGGTTTGCTCTAGCTTTGGCATCGATCAAGATATTGCTTGAATTGCTAGGTTGCTAACCTTACTATTTCATGGCTAGCCTATTTGAAGTTATGGATAAGAGATGAAGTATTATGCGGGACTCCCCTATTTGCAACCTCACCATAAAATCTTCTAGAAGCCAACCTATCTTGGATTGTTTTCCTTTTGAATGGATGACAGTAGTCCTACCAACATCAATCAAAATGATTCATATTGAGGAAAAATGCATCATCTTTCTCCACTCACAATACTTGCTTAAATTCATCCATGTGGTTATAAGCATCTCTAGATCCATCATAGTGGTTTTCCATGCATTTTTCTATCTATGAGGGTCTCACTATTTTGGCTCTATCAACTTTTCTTTGAACTAGCAAACCAATGTGTGCATCTCTTGTCCTTAAACCATTGGTAGTTTTTTTGGAATAAGTGATCTATCAGGTGAAGTTCCTCCAAATATTGGATCTAGCATAGCAATAGTGACTAAAGTATTGGATTTTGTTTTAGGATGATGGAAATTAGTCTAAGAAAATTGTCCTAGGTTAGGATACCCTTGGCTACCATCCATTCTTTTTTATTGCAAGAAGTAGATGCATCTTTCTTGAGAGGAAACACTAGTTGCCCCATGTAATTATACCTCGATTGATCTAATTATGTGATCTGAGTTGGTTATCAAGATCATGAAATTCCTAAATTGTAATCAAGCTAGGTCAAACATCCTTGATGGGTCGATACATATACGTTACTTTGCCACATCCCTCAATCAAGTAGATCTCAATGGAATCATCATCTTCAGGAATAATATCACCTCTCAAGATACCAATCACTATGGACTTGCCCTTGCGTGTGGTAACTTGATCTTATCCTCACCAACTTTGTTGGTGGTTTCTCATCTACAATGATACCAAGTTCATTCAGGTTTTTTGGATGGTATGTCACCATGTAGACACTCCCTCTCTTGTCTACATGTAGTCTAACTTCAAGTTTAATTACAAGACTAGAGATGATCTTTGTCTCTCTCTAATCTCAATACGCACTATCGATCTATTGGGCCTATCTAAGTATACAACAATTCTGAGTAGGTTTGTGGACAAATATATAGGGAAGTGCAGTATTCACCTTCTATGTTGGAAAAAGATTCAATAACAAACATAAACTATGGATTTCTTCAAAGGTTTTTATTTTCTCTAAGTTCAAACACTGAGTGCACACTTCTATTTTTAGTGCTCTCAATTGAGTAGATTACACTCATCTACTCACTATCCCAAATCTCAAGTGCATATATGAGGTAATATAAAGCCTATCTCAACGTTTCCCAAGCACAAGTATCCCTATTAGTTCCCTCCTGATATGTGTGGATTCATGGTGTGGGTATAATTTAAGTTCTTTAGTGAATCAAGTAGAGTTTTGTGTTCATGAGTGAAGGGGGAGAGATCTAAGAATTTAAGTACCTAGATTTGCAAGAAACTCTTATTGTTTGGATGATTATTTTCTTGCATAGCTACTGCTGCCACTTTGTAGTAATGCAATTATTGTTAGTAATTAGTATCTCGTTGCCTCCCAACTATAGATCCTAATCCCCCCTGATTGTGTCTCTTAGTGTTCCCATTTATCTACCCGATTGAGTTTTTTGGTGCTTTTTTACCTTAATTGTGCTCTCGAAGACCACTTTGAAAAACCCTCCATAGCTTAGCTTGCAAATATTTCTCCAGACTATGTCAAATGCCATGAACTTTCATGACACAATCTGAGAGACACCTCAAACAAAGGATACTTGACAATGATGACTCATGAAAATTCACAAAATGATACATGACACATGACACGATGAAGTGACAATGATACATGAGACCAATGAAATGTTGATGATAACCAAATTCACAAGACTTTTGAAAATATGATACATGACACTTGTGAGGTATCAATGATATTTGGCCTAGGCAACACTTGAGAATCATGACACATGACACATGATTCCTGAACAGTATGAAGAACACTTTTGGGAGATGAAACTTGAAACTCAACACTTAAAAAATGTTACAATACTTTTTGTTTGTTGTGATACCAACCAAAAGGCAATGATAATTGACCTTCATAATACTTGATGAATATCATGATATGCAAAAAGTATCAGTGATACTTGAAGTACACAATGCCTGCTATGTGTCAGTGATGCTTAGACTTTATGATACAAGACAAGTGTCATGATAACTATCAAATGCAAACAATAATTTATGTGTGTTGCAATACCTAAGAGATTTCCATGCCATTTTACAAGTGGTGTGATGAGTGATACCTGCTAGATGTTGTTAAACCTAGGTATTAGTGATATGTGTGGTGTCATGATACTTAACACTCATGATATATGCCAAAGTGTTGGTGATACTCAACATGTTTTTTGAAACTTGACCAAGCATCATGATACTTGGGGAATCCCTTGTTGCAATACTTGAATAAATTCAAATGTCATGGCACTTGGGCTTTTCTTCACTAAATTGAAAACTTTGGTATCCCATAGTGGAAAATATTGTTTCTTGTTCAATTAGTAGCATGAAAACTTGCCTTTTGATGCATCAGATTCATGAAGTACCTAGGCAAATTATATTTAATGGCACAAAAGGCTATCTAATGATCTAGTGCATCTTGGAAGAGCTTCAATTTCTAGAAAGTAGTGGCAATGGTGCCAAAAACAAAGAAATAAAACCTCTTGATATAGTGCTTGGTACTCTAGATGGAGTGATATATTGTTCTCATTCTTATTTACAATTTGAGTAACTGGACATGGAGAAATAAAATAGTATTTTAAAGGCTCAACATATATAGTAGCACATCATTTGATACTAGTACGTACATTACGAGAAGCTTTTCTGCATACCTCTATTCTAGCTCACAAAGTTGTTCCAACTACCACTTCAAGAAAGACATTAACCTGACATGTAAAGGAAACCACACACCAATCCAACACAAATGAGTAGAATGTGGATAAAATTAAGAACAAATAACAAGAAACTTTCAGTATTATATTCCAATAATTAAATCATTACAAATGTGTATGTTTACAAAGTTCAATAACCCTTTTACAATAGAAATTGATCATATAATTGCTCGGCCTCATGCATAACATCATTTTCAGGGAATTGAGAATTCTCATAAGGTTTTTCTTTCTTTATAATTGGCTCCTCAAGGTGAGCCATGTCTCCTGGCTCATCTACCAATGGTGGCATAGGCTCCCTTGAGGCAGGCTGGAATCTCTCTGTGTCAGCAATGTGCTTCTTCCCAAACTCTTCCTCCTCGTTTGGGCACTTATTCAAGCCATTAATCCACATCCTAATGAAGTTGGTTTGGGCATCATCCTTTTATACAGCTATGCAGTGCCTGAATATTTTGAGCGCACAAGTGAGTGTCATCCTTGAAAACAAATAAATTTATTAGAGCTTATGGCAAAAGAGTGTCAATGAGCAACATTGCAATTAGAATTACATGTGCGAGAGAATAAGTCCAAGATCCAATCATCATCATTAGAGAACAACTAGATTAACCTCATTATAAGCTATACACACATACACAATCCATATGCATACACACAATGCATATGCATACACACAATGCATATGGATACACACATACATGCATATTCATACACACATACACACAATGCATCTACACACAATGCATATACACACATACAATGCATATGCATACACACATACATGCATATGCATACACATGCATATGCATATGCATACACATGCATATGCATATGCATACACACATGCATATGCATATGCATACACACATGCATATGCATATGCATACACACATGCATATGCATACAAACATGCATATGCATACACACATACACAATGCATATGCATACACACAATGCATATGCATACACACATGCATATGCATACACACATGCATATGCATACACACATGCATATGCATACATACATACACAATGCATACACACATATAGAATGCATACACACATATAGAATGCATACACACATTAATGCATATGCATACATACATACACAATGCATACACACATATAGAATGCATACACACATACAGAATGCATACACACATTAATGCATATGCATACACACAATGCATATGCATACACACATGCATATGCATACACACATGCATATGCATACACACATACATGCATATGCATACACACATACACAATGCATACACACATACACAATGCATATGCATACACAATGCATACACACATACACAATGCATATGCATACATACATGCATATGCATACACACATACATGCATATGCATACACACATACACAATGCATATGCATACACACATGCATATGCATACACACATGCATATGCATACACACATGCATATGCATACACACATGCATATGCATACACACATGCATATGCATGCAAACATGCATATGCATGCAAACATGCATATGCATGCACACATGCATATGCATGCACACATGCATATGCATACACATGCATATGCATATGCATACACACATGCATATGCATACACAATGCATATGCATATAAACATGCATATGCATACATACATGTATATGCATACACACATTGGATCAGATGGGATCTTCACATTGGATGAGATGGGATCTCCATGTACACCTTGGGGAGCGCATGACCATGACGACTCCAAAATATATCACATACGTAATGGAGATCCATTCATGGATGCAGTGGGGAAGTCAATGCGTCAACGTATTCGGCAACTTTGCTCCATAGAGTTTGGACATTCTGTAATGCTAAAATGGAGCGAACAGGACAGGGATTCCAAAAATTATATTACACAATCAATATATGAAGAGTACCAGCCAGCACTTGGGAATCCTATTGCGAGTTCGGAATGGATTCAGCATACCGCAGGCGAGGTGATGTCTCATCGATGGTCAGAAGCTCGTGATGTTTTTAGAGCACGCTTACCGAAGCCTGTGTGGTTAGATGTTGAAGAGTGGGAATCGATTCAAGATGAGCAGCAACATACTCTTGATCGATATCGTCAACAGAGAGATGCGGTGGCCACACGTTTGGATATGGTTGGAATGTCGCATTTAGGTAGCGGCGCATATGACAGTACGTGCTACCAATTTTTAAGTATCATGTTAATTATTGATTTTTTTTTTGTTCAGCACATCATGTATGTTCATCTAACATTTTGCATATTTATTATAGGAGTTGGCAATGGGTCGTCCTCCGACGTGAACTAAAGAATCTTACGGATATCATCATGGATTGGTTGCACTCTTGCAAGACATAGAGGGACGCGGTGCAATCATTTCATGGGAGAATCTATGATTAGGTAAACTTATAGCTGTTTTATCATGATACATGGGGAGATGATACACGATACTCAACAAGTATCGCGATACATGGAAGTTTTGGTATCGGGATACCTGAACACAAAGCGACATGATACTTGGAGTTTTTGAAGTCCAAATTCAAAGATTTTTGCAAATATGTGTACCTTATGTCCTCCTTGTCACTCCTATGTGCCTGTTGATGCAAAATCTATCTCTGAATCCGTGGCAGCACTCACCATACTTGGCATAGGCCGTGTCACATCCGAGACTAGTCACTCAATTTTTGATGTGTTTAGAGTATTTGAAGCATATTTCTCTAGTGTTTCAAGCGCTTAACTCCTCTATACTTCTTGCTCGCAGGCACAAGTGAAAAGGAAGGTGAATGTATAGTCAAAAATGAAAAAATTTTGAGAAAAGGAAGATAGGAGAGGATAGTGATGATGATGATGATGGTGGTGGAGTAAAAATCAAAAATTGAATAGACAATGATTATTTTTTTACCTTCCAACATCGATACTCTACGTCTTATGGTCACACGCTTGTCTTCCAAGCTCCCTCCCTAGCAATGGTGCCAAATCGGCTATCACTCTAGCACAATGGTAAGTACAAGTGTGAGGAGATCCACCTCATAAATGTTAACCCGCGGAGACGTGAGGACTGATATGAGCACCGTGAGCAATGGAGGCACAAGTGCATGAGTGAAAGCACACAAGCATGCACACACATGAACACATGTGCACAAGGTAAGAGCAATGAGTGGAACAATGTAAGGCTTCGATTACAAAAGAAATGTTTTACAAAGCTCAAATCTACAACAAGCTAACCTCAAAAATGAGCTCTCTAGCTCTTTTTATAGTTTTTTCGGTGGTTTTGGCCATGTCCAAAACTAGTCTTCAGCCTAATTAAAAATTAGGTTCTAGGGCTTGTTTGGGGGCTCAAACACAATCTAAAAATTATGAAAATTTGTAGGATCCTACTTCTAATACTCCTCAAGCTTGAGGACTCCTTGGCTTGAACAAAATGGAGTTGTAAAAATGGAAAAAGGTATTTACAATAGTTTTTAGTGATGAAAATCGCTATTTTTATAGGGATATCTTCTTGAAATTTGACATGTGCTTCTTGGAGCTCCCTACACGCTCCTTCTTCTTGTGTTTCCACATCTTTGATGTGCTTCCACTCCTCTTGTTTGACCTTGAGCTTCTAATACTCCTCAAGCTCGAGGAATTCTTGGCTTGAACAAAATGGAGTTCAAAAATGGAAAATGGTATTTACAGCGGTTTTTAGTGATGAAAATCACTTTTTTTATAGGGATTTCTTCTTGAAATTTGACATGTGCTTCTTGGAGCTCCCTAGAGGCTCCTTCTTCTTGTGTGTCCACATCTTTGATGCGCTTGCACTCCTTGTGCTTGACCTTGAGCTTCAACAGAGTCAAATCCAAAAGATTTAGAAAGTAGAAAGAAAGAATTTAAACTCTATACAACCAATTCAAACTTCGAAGATATGTATACTTTCTACGAGTCGAACTCTAGATGACTCGAGACTTTAACTTTTCAAAGATCAGTTTCAACAACATATTGAAGAATTTTTTTATCTTTAAGAGAAATAAACTAGATTGTCAAAAAGATTCACGATAAATCTAAAACATCATCCAGCCACAAGATACTAGTGTGGTATTCAACATAGATCTTGGAAGTTACTTACTTCATATCTTTTGCTTCCTTGATCTTGAAGTTATCTTGAAAGTTCTTGAGATACTACTTTTATCTTTCTTGAAATTAAACTCCTTTGAAGTTTTAATTCCCTAGAGGACCAAATCTAACTTCATGATTCTATGTAGGAGTAAAAGACAATTATCGTCCCGTGGTCCAATGTCCCATACCATCTTTCCTACATCAACATGAGTATACAATCTGGTGTCCCATAGCACCCTATTTTATATTCAGATTGATGTGTGAGTGATACTTATCCTAAAGTCTAAACATGTCTTCAAAGAGTACCTTCTCTCTTCAATTCTTTTAAAGGAATTTTGAAGTTTCAGGCATTACCTCTAACTTGATATTCTAGGTTTTGATTCCTTCACATGATTGTCTCACAATCATGTGCTTTGCTTTGGAAACTTGAAAACCTCTTGATAGAATATCCATTGTTCTTTGCTAGAGTTTTCAAATGAAAACCAATCAAAATTCTAAGTACTTAAATTTTCACAGATTCAAGTTCAAATATTGGTTTATTCTTGAACAATTTGTAGTAGCCTTTGACTTCTTGTCTTTAGATTCCTTTTTTATTGATGCTTTTGGTACCTACCTCAGTAGAGACCTTACAGGGATATCTCTACTGTTTAAGTCCAAGCATCTGCTCATGCTTTCTGGATCCGTACCAAAAATCCCTTTAAGGATGGGTAAATATTATGTTTTACCTTCCACAAACTTAAGTACCATCTTCAAGGTTGCAGACTACATTCTTTGAATTTCTTCACTTTGTTCGGACTTGGAATAGCTTACTCTTTTCACAATTTTCAATTGCATAAATGGAACCTGCATGGATAATTTCCAGAAGGAATTTTAGTACCAATACTTGGGCAAACTCCAAAGCAGTTCCAATTGTAAGTTCTTGGACAATCATGGCCAAGCTTGATCAAGTCTAGTTGACCTTGCAACTAGAATAAAGACTTAGTCTTTATCTTTAAGAGCTTCAGAACTATCAAAAGATTCTTTGCTTACCCATGGGATTTCTAGAGATCTTTCCATCCACTTAAGTCGAAGAATACAGTGATGCCTCTCAAATTCCAAATCTAGGAATATTTGATACACCTTTAGGTTATCCCAATATTTGGACTTAAGTACGAATACCATTGATTAGGGACTTCTAAGGAACTACTTGCTAATAAACTGTGAAAGATTCTAGTCTCACGAACTTGTTCACTTTATTATCTCCATCCCCTACTCAAAGAATAAACGAAGTTAAATGCATTGATGTAGATGCATACCAGCAATGGTTCTATCGTCCCTTAACTTGATGCACTTTGTGCTTCTCTTTATGCACAAACATCTACTTCCATTACAGAAATCCTTATTCTTATGTACATGCTTATGTGTCTTTAGAACATTTATAATGAATAGGAGACTTGATATGCACATAAAGAAAGGATTTAATGATTAGTTTTATGCATATAATGAAGTAATTTGATAGGGATGCATGACAATCGAATGTCCTTCTTAAGAGCTGCAGGATGAAACCTTCGAAGTAGAAAACTAGTTCCAATTGCCACACACAGTACTCCGTAGAGGCGCTATAGATTACACAAAAAACACAGAGTACACATACCATGAACAAAAATTTCATAGGTCATACAAATGCATTCAAACTTACAATCTATGGCTAACCAAGCCACTATATGTTCTATTAACATATACAAAAGTGGCCGATGCCATTTGGCCTTTCACATGGACACTAATGGTAATAATCTCCCACTAAAGGCCAATATGGACAAAGTGAATATGGAAGAAAAATAAAGAATGATAAAGAATACCTAAGTGTAAGTATACAAACTATACCTCCCACTTGATGGCCATGTTGCGTAGTATACAAGTGATTGTGTAAGATCATGAATCAAGTAACCCCCATCACATGACAAAAGTGTCGAAGCTTATCCTGTGGTAGAGCTTTCATCAAAGCATCTGTAGCATTATCTTGAGTATGGAGACTCTCAAGAATAATGTGCTTAGTAGCTTCGTAGTCTCTAATGAAGTGATATCTCACCTCAATGTGCTTGGTCTTTGCATGATAGACATGATTCTTAGCCAATGCAATGGCACTCTAACTATCAATGAGTAAATGAGGTACATGTTGAGGTAGACAGGCCTATATCACAAGCAAGATGGGATAGCCATAATGCTTCCTTGCATGCCTCAGTTCCCGCAACATGCTCTGTTTGTGTAGTGGAAACAATTGTACATTCTTGAAGATGAGATCTCCAAGAGATAGCACTTCTAGCAAAATGGAAAATGTACCTTGATGTGGACTTACGGTTGTGTACACAACTAGCATAATCAGAATCTGTGTAACCAATAATGGATGCTTTCCCTCTACCCAAGCATAGAAACTTGTCCTTAGTGCCACGTAGATATCTCAAAATAATCTTGAACACTTACAATGCTTCTTGCTAGGATTCGGCATATATTTGCTCACAACTCTCATTGCAAATGCAATGTCTAATCCCATAGCTACCATAGCATACATGAGATTACCAATAGAAGACTAATAAGGAATTTTGGTCATGAATTCCTTTTCCTCATATAATTTGGGGCAATCATCCTTTCTCATGAAGTTCACATATGTGGGTAAAGGTGTATTTAATGCCTTTCCATCCTACATTTTGAACTTCTGAAGTACTTTGGGTATGTTCTCACTTTCAGACAAGTATATGCATCTTTTACTCCTAGCACAGGTAATGCACATACCAAGAATATTTTTGGCATCCCCCAAATCCTTCATATCAAATGTATGAATCAACTTCTTTTTGAGAATTCAAAAGTCATAAAGACTTCCTAGCAATCAACATATCATTGACATAAAGTATCAAGCTGCCATCTGAGCACCTCTTTGTGTAGAGACAATGATCCTCATCTTTGAGAGTAGCCTTGAAACTTCATAAAAGCATCAAAATTTTGGTACCATTGTCTAGCGCACTATTTAAGTCCATATACGCTCTTCTTTAGCTTGCAAACTAGACTCTCTTTGCCACAAACTACTCTAGTTATTCCATATAGATCTCATTTGTAAGATATCCATGCAAGAAAGCAATTTTCACATCCATTTGGACTAGTTCTAAGTCCTCCATTGCAATGAATCCAAACAACATTTGAAGGGTAGTCATCTTGACCACTCGAGAAAAGATTCCCTCAAAATCAACACCATGTTGTTGCTTAAAACCCGTTGCAACAAGGCACACTTTATGCTTTGGAGAAGCACTATTTGATGTGAAATTCGGCTTATATACCCATTTACATGGTAAAGATTTCGTGCCCTTTGGCAAAGGTACTAAATCGCAAGTACCATTCTTGTGAATAGAATCCAACTCACTCATCATGGCATGCTCCCACTTTACATAATCCTTTGTCTGCATGGCCTCTTTGTAGTAAGAAGGCTCACCAGCATCTGTTATCATAACAAAATCCAAACCTGGAACATATCTATCAAGCGGATGTGAGACATGTGGAGAGTCTCAATGATTGCTGAATAATAACATTTGCAGACAGTTCTCATCAAACATTCTCTTGAACATCCCTATGTGTAGCATTTCTATGCATACTAGTTAGAGGACTAATATCGTCAAACACCACTCTTCTCACTTCAACCTCCTTAATGGGTTGTTTAAGCATCTTAGGCTCATTGAAAATGACATCACTACTTTTGATCACTTACCATATTTCAAGATCCCATAAACGATATCCAAATCATCCTTCTTGATAATATTGTAGAAAGATGCATTTCTTTGACTCATGGTCCAACTTTTGTCTAAGATTCTTGGGTATATGAACATATAATGCAAATCGAAAAAGTTGAAGATGAGCATAATATGGTGGCTACCCTATCCAAAAATCTTGTGCCACTTTCAAACCTTTGGCAGTACTAGGTGAAAGGTTAATCACATGAAGTGTAGTTAGTATTGTTTTTGGCCAAAAGCCTTGTGAAAGGTTTGCATGATGGAGCATATAGACTACTGTATCCTGAATAGTTCTATTCATCCTTTCAGCTACACCATTTTGTGCTAGGGTATAAGGAGCCGTAAACTCTCTACAAATTCCTTGATTGACATAAAAAAGGTTGAATTCATGTGACGTATACACACCCCCATTATCTGAATGTAAAGCCTTAAGATTAGTTCTTTTTTTAGTCTCAAGTAAAGCAAGCCATTTTCTGAAAGTAGGGAATACCTCATCCTTCGCTTTGATAGGATATGCCCACACTTTTCTAGTTGCATCATCTATGAAGGGGACAAAGTAAAGAGAACCACCTAATGACCTTGTGGACATAGAAGCACACACATCTTTATGAGCAAGATGTAAAGACTGAACTGAAGATTCAATGTGTGTCTTGTGCACATTCCTAGTTTTCTTCCATATTGACAATGCTCACAAAATGAAAAATCAAAGAAAGATGGCACAGGTAAGTAGCTAGAACGACAAAGATTTTGCATTCCACTACGAGATATATGGCCCAAACGACCATGCCAAATACAAGGCATATGTTGTTGAATAATAGTTAACAGTGTTCTTTTTGTGATACAAATAAATGATAGAGTGAGACAAATTTGGTTCCTTTTGCACTAACCATATTGCCCTTTGATATGCAAAAGGACTGAGCATAGAAAACCACCTTGTAACTAAGGTATCAAGTTGACCAAATAACATCAAACTACATGATACCTGCGGTACATGACATACATTATGCATAGTAAATTTTGAATCATCAATGAATTGCACAACCACGTCTCCAATCTAGATGTGATATTGGCAAGAGTCACCAAGTCTAACAATATCGAGACACTTTACTACATAAGTAGAGAACCATTCTCTATGTGGTATCACATGGACAGAAGCACCGAAATCTAGGATCCATAGTTGGGAAACAGAATCAACCATAAGAACCTCAGGGGGCTCTTCAATCTTCAACATCAAAGAAGAAGATGCAAGTAATTGTTTAACATACCCATCAAGATTCTTCCCTTTACATTTAGCATTCTTTAACACATAGCGGTCTTTCTTGATGTGTCCTTTTTTCTTATGAAAATGGCATTCGATATCCCTCTTCCGTGATTTACTTCTACTCTTATCCCATTGACCATTCTCTTCCTTGCTCTTGCTCTTGCTATGTTACTGATTCTTTTCTTGGTAAGCATCATGAACATTATATGCATCTTGAGTCTGAGCGCCAACCATAGATTTTCTACAAATCTCCTCACTCAAGAGTGCTCCACATATGTAATCATAGGCCAGTTTACCACCAGGTGCACTATTACTAATAGCTGTGCAAAACGTATCACATGATGATGGCAAGGTGCATAACAACAAGATCGCTTTCATTTCATTATCTTGGTCCATCTTCTGAGCCTATAACTGGGAGAATATAGCATCAAATTCATTTAGATGAGCAGCGACACTATTTGTTTCCTTCATGCGGTCATATATCTTTCTCATGAGTTACACTTTATTTGATGCCATTTCTTTCCTTTATGTATTGCATAACTTCTTCCAGAGCTCCTCAACACTTCCACAATCCAATATTGTAAAGTAAATATTATCTACTAGGTGAAATTAAATAGTAGAGCTCACCCTTTTATCCAACTGATCCCAATCATCTTCATCCATGTTACCATGCTTCTTTTAGATTCCATTTATTGGCTTCCATTGCCTCCTCTGAATCAACACATCTTTAATGTGATTCTTCAATAAAGCAAAGTTTGTGCCATCAAATTTTGGGATCTCAAAATGGTCTTTGCTTTGCAAGTTATAGCTCCTCATTGGAACATTGGCACTAGATCCTGATCCACTAGATGTGCCTGAGACCTCTGATGCCATGATGATATAGAACTGAATAGAATGGTAATGGAGCTAGAAGAGTCCAACACTAGTAAGGCTAAAAAAAAATGATAACTACGTGTGAGATTCTAGGAAAAAATTTAATAGAGTCTTCCCATAAGAATGAATTTATGAACAATAATGAACAACCAAAAGGATTATGTGATAGTAATGTGCTCACACCAATAAGTGTGTCAAGGAGTAAATCAACCATTGTTTAGTTGACATAACCAAGAAATCCAAGAATCTTATAAAACTACAAGTACTGACATGTTAGCCTATGTAGTGAATCATTGATTCCACTACATATAATCAATTACCTAAAAGAATCCAACTAGGATTATCAAGCTCTATGAACAACTAGCATACATCTCCTATGACGTGGTTGGGTAAGTCTTCCACCTGCCTCACCAAAGAGACCTTGAAATTTTGGTGTCTCTCAGTTAAGAAAACCTCACCACAAACCTCTTTATCAAACATAAAAGGCTTTATGAAAAAAACATAACTGCTATATCAATGACAACATGAACATACATAAGCAGTATCCACATACACATACATAGTGTGTATGTGCTCAATACATGCTATAAAATGGCATTGAAATGCTGAATTGATAGCCCAAACAATAGCCAACAACACATGCAAGTGTGTATCAACTCTTTTCTTTACGCTCAAAAAACCTACATAGACTTGTAGCGACTACTTCCACCACAACTAGAACCTTTTAAGAAACCTATATATTTACTAGTGTGACTGAAAACATAGACCTTAAAGTGAATGAATCTACGTGTTCAACTGATACTGGCTTTGATTAAGAAAGCAATGGCTTGAATTTCAAATAGGTGTAGCAAATATAGCAAAGTATACTTCTGAAATTTGAACAACCTGCAAAGCGAAGTGATGCAGGTTGAACATCACATAGCTTAAATGCATAGCGAAGCGATGTTTTATGTCGGGATTTACTGAAGGGGAGTATGGATGAAGAGTGTTATAAAGATCTTCAGAAGGAAGGGATTCAATGAGATGTAAACAGTAGATGAAATCAGTAATCACGTAAAAACGGGTGTCCATACTCCAAAACGCACGCGGTTGTTATGAGTGCCCTTCCTTCTGAAACAGTAGATGAAATCATTAATCATTAATGAATACAAAGTTGATTAATGATCGGTGCATCATTAATCATTAATGAATACAAAGTTGAGGCAAGTCACCATTCATGATTTTTATAGGAACTTTCTCTCTTTTTTGAATATGATATATGTCTTTACGATATATTTTAAATGAATGTCGACCAATATTTGGAAAGATAATTTGACAAGCTTAATTTATATTAAACATCAATAATGAAACTCCTTAAACAACCCATTTTTCTATTGTTTTTAGCCCTAATAGATTTATTTTGCGAGCGCAATAATTGGGAACTAGACATAGTAGGCATGGCTAGCTCAGCCGCCTGCCATAGTGAAGACAATGGTTTGATTCCTGTTTGTGCTAACGTGCTTCACAACAAGGACTACATGGACTCATCACAGTAAAAAGACTCAAAATCAATAAAACGTGTATGATGGTGGTGCAACGAAATAGAAAATCGTTGTGGGATCAAAATCGTTGTTCTACAGAGCATCTAAGCATAGTGAATACTATAAGAGTATGACATGAGTTGATCTATTGGATTCAAATTCATTGGCCTTGCTCAATGTTATGGATTTGAATCCCAGCAGCAACACACAAATCGCTAATCCCTTTTGCTCTACTCTTCCCACTGTGCACGTGAAACATTACTGATAAATTCAAATGAGTTGATAATGCAGTGGCTGAAACATTACTGATGCGCAAGCGAAGGCATTGTTCTTCTCCTCACGCTTCTTGCCTCATTCTCGATCGGCATATGCGCACACTTTGCTGTAGATAACACCTCTACGCCATCGTTTCCGAGCTTAACTTTCCTTTCGAATGCATTCCCTTTGTTAAATGCTTCAAATTCTCTGAGTGAGGATTTCTATGACTTGACTTGTGCCCGTGCCACTCAATGAAACGGTCACTCGTACAATATCGCGAAACGCTTCACGATTGTTTTGCACAGGTATGTATTTGGTTTACCTTCTCTACTTTAGCATGATTGTAGGATAAACCTTCCGAATGGACCTTTTTACATAGCTTAAATGCATACCGATTAGCGATGTTTTATGTCGTGAACATCACATAGCTTAAATGCATAGAGATTAGCGATGTTTTATGTCGGGATTTACTGAAGGGGAGTATGGACTGATTACTGATTTCATCTACTGTTTACTGAACGCAGAGTATTATAAAGATCTTCCCTTCCTTCCTTCTGAAGATCTTTATAATACTCGATATGCATTTAAGCTATGTGATGTTCACCTACACAACTGCATGCCGAGCAGCCAACCGAATAATGTCTGCACAAGAAATTAAACCAGGACATTCTTGTTCAAGTGCAGACTAGACAAAAGAGTTGATACACACTTTGATGTGTTGTTGGCTATTGTTTGGGCTATCAATTCAGCATTTCAATGCCATTTTATTGCATGTATTGAGCACATACACACTATGTATGTGTATGTGGATACTGCTCATGTATGTTCATGTGGTCATTGATATAGCAGTTATGTTTTTTGCATAAAGCCTTTTACGCTTGATAAAGAGGTTTGTGGTGAGGTTTTCTTAACTGAGAGACACCCAAATGTCAAGGTCTCTTTGGTGAGGCAGGTGGAAGACTTACCCAACCACGCCATAGGAGACATATGCTAGTTGTTCATAGTGCTTGATAATCCTAGTTGGCTTCTTTCAGGTAATTGATTATATGTAGTGGAATCAATGATTCACTACATAGGCTAACATGTCACTACTTGTAGCACATTACTATCACATAATCCTTTTGGTTGTTCATTATTGTTCATTAATTCATTCTTATGGGAAGACTCTATTAAATTTTTTCCTAGAATCTCACACTTAGTTATCATTTTTTTTAGCCTTACTGGTGTTGGACTCTTCTTGCTCCATTACCATTCTATTCATTTCTATATCATCATGGCATCAGAGGTCTCAGGCACATCTAGTGGATCAGGATCTAGTGCCAATGTTCCAATGAGGAGCTATAACTTGCAAGGCAAAGACCATTTTGAGATCCCAAAATTTGATGGCACAAACTTTGCTTTATTGAAGAATCACATTAAAGATGTGCTGATTTAGAGGAGGCAATGGAAGCCAATAAATGGAATCTAAAAGAAGCATGGTAACATGGATGAAGATGACTGGGATCAGTTGGATAAAAGGGCGAGCTCTACTATTTAATTTCACCTAGTAGATAATATTTACTTTACAATATTGGATTGTGGAAGTGTTGAGGAGCTTTGGAAGAAGTTATGCAATACATACGAGAAAGAAATGGCATCAAATAAAGTGTAACTCATGAGAAAGATATATGGCCCCATAATGGACACAAATAGTGTCGCTGCTCATCTAAATGAATTTGATGCTATATTCTCCCAGTTATAGGCTCAGAAGATGGACCAAGATAATGAACTGAAAGCGATCTTGTTGTTATGCACCTTGCCATCATCATGGGATACGTTTTGCGCAACTATTAGTAATAGTGCACCTGGTGGAAAACTGGCCTATGACTATATATGTGGAGCACCCTTGAGTAAGGAGATTTGTAGAAAATCTATGCTTGGCGCTCAGACTCAAGATGCATATAATGTTCATGATGCTTACCTAGAAAAGAATCAGTAACATAGCAAGAGCAAGAGCAAGGAAGAGAATGGTCAACGGGATAAGAGTAGAAGTAAATCAAGGAAGAGGGATATAGAATGCCATTATTTTCATAAGAAAAAAGGACACATGCAGAAATATGGCTATGTGTTAAAGAACGCTAAATGTAAAGGGAAGAATCTCGATGGGTATGTGAAACAATTACTTTTATCATCTTCTCTGATGTTGAAGATTGAAGAGCCCCCTGAGGCTCTTATGGTTGATTCTCTTTCCCAAATATGGCTCCTAGATTTTGGTGCTTCTTTCCATGTGATACCACATAGAGAATGGTTCTCTACTTATGTTATAAAGTCTCTCAATACTGTTAGACTTGGTGACTCTTGCCAATATGACATCTAGATTGGAGACGTGGTTGTGCAATTCATTGAAGATTCAAAATTTACTATTCATAATGTATGTCATGTACCTCAGGTATCATGTAGTTTGATGTAATTTGGTCAACTTGATGACCTTAGTTACAAGGTGGTTTTCTATGCTCAATCCTTTTGCATATCAACGGGCAATATGGTTACTCCAAAAGGAACCAAATTTGCAAAAGGAACTAAGCTTAAGGCTTTACATTCAGATAATGGGGGTGTGTATACGTCACATGAATTCAACCTTTTTTGTCAATCAAGGAATTTGTAGAGAGTTTACGGCTCCTTATACCCTAGCACAAAATGGTGTAGTTGAAAGGATGAATAGAACTATTCAGGATAGAGTAGTCTCTATGCTCCATCATGCAAACCTTTCGCAAGGCTTTTGGCCAAAAACAATACTAACTACACTTCATGTGATTAACCTTTCACCTAATATTGCCAAAGGTTTGAAAGTGTCACAAGAGTTTTGGATAGGGTATCCACCATATTATGCTCATCTTCAAGTTTTTTTATTTGAATCATATGTTCATATACCCAAAAATCTTAGACAAAAGTTGCACCAGGAGTCAAAGAAATGCATCTTTCTTCAATATTGTCAAGAAGGATGATTTGGATATCGTTTATGGGATCCTGAAATATGGTAAGTGATCAAAAGTAGTGATGTCATTTTCAATGAGCCTAAGATGCTTAAACAACCCATTAAGGAGGTTGAAGTGAGAAGAGTGGTGTTTGACAATATTAGTCCTCGAATTAGTATCCATAAAAATGATGCACATAGGGATGTTCAAGAGAATGTCTGATGAGAACTGTCTGCAAATGTTATTATTCAGCAACCATTGAGACGCACCACATGTGTCACATCCACTTGATAGATATGTTCCAAGTTTGGATTTTGTTATGATAACAGGTGCTGGTGAGCCTTCTTGCTACAAAGAGGCCATGCAGACAAAGGATTATGTCAAGTGGGAGCATGCCATGATGAGTGAGTTGGATTCTACTCACAAGAATGGTACTTGCGATTTAGTACCTTTGCCAAAGGGCACGAAAGCTTTACCATGTAAATGGGTATATAAGCCAAAGTTCACATCACATAGTGCTTCTCCAAAGTATAAAGCATGCCTTGTTGCAACCGGTTTTAAGCAACAACATGGTGTTGTTTTTGAGGAAATCTTTTCTCGAGTGGTCAAGATGACTAGCCTTCGAATGTTGCTTGGATTCGTTGCAATGGAGGACTTAGAGCTAGTCCAAATGGATGTGAAAATAGCTTTCTTGCATGGATATCTTACAAATGAGATCTATATGGAATGACTAGAGTAGTTGGTGGCAAAGAGAGTCTAGTTGGCAAGCTGAAGAAGAGCGTATATGGACTTAAACAGTCCACTAGACAATGGTACCAAAATTTTGATGCTTTTATGAAGTCTCAAGGCTACTCTAAAAGCAACGATACTTTATGTCAATGATATGTTGATTTCTAGGAAGTCCTCTTATGACTTGTGAATTCTCAAAAAGAAGTTGAGTCAGCCATTTGATATGAAGGATTTGGGAGATGCCAAAAATATTCTTGGTATGTGCATTACCCGTGATAGGAGTAAAAGATGCATATACTCGTATCAAAGTGAGAACATATCCAAAGTACTTCAGAAGTTCAAAATGTAGGATGGAAAGGCATTGAATACACCTTTACCCATATATGTGAAATTCATGAGAAAGGATGATTGCCCCAAATTAGATGAGGAAAAGGAATTCATGACCAAAATTCCTTATTACTCTGTTATTGGTAGTCTCATGTATGCTAGTAGCTATGAGATTAGACATTGCATTTGTAGTGAGAGTTGTGAGCAGATATATGCCGAATCCTAGCAAGAAGCATTGGTAAGTGTTCAAGATTATTTTGAGATATCTAAGTGGCACTAACGACAAGTTTCTATGCTTGGGTAGAGGGAAAGCATCCATTATTGGTTACACAGATTCTGATTATGCTAGTTGTGTACACAACTGTAAGTCCACATCAAGGTACATTCTTCATTTTGCTAGAAGTGCTATCTCTTGGAGATCTCATCTTCAAGAATGTACAATTGTTTCCACTACACAAACAGAGCATGTTGCAGGAAGTGAGGCATGTAAGGAAGCATTATGGTTGTCCCATCTTGCTTGTGATATAGGTATATCTACCTGTGCATGTACCTCATTTACTCAATGATAGTTAGAGTGCCTTGCATTGGCTAAGAATCCTATCTATCATGCAAAGACCAAGCACATTGAGGTGAGATATCACTTCATTAGAGACTACTAAGCTACCAAGCACATTATTCTTGAGAAGCTTCATACTCAAGATAATGCTACAGATGCTTTGATGAAAGCTCTACCACAGGATAGGCTTCGACACTTTTGTCACTTGATGGGGGTTACTTTATTCATGATCTTACACAGTCACTTGTATACTACGCAACATGGCCATCAAGTGAGAGGTATAGCTTGTATACTTACACTTAGGTATTCTTTATCATTCTTTATTTTTCTTCCATATTCACTTTGTCCATATTGGACTTTAGTGGGAGATTATTACCATTAGTGTCCATGTGAAATGCCAAATGGCATCCGCCACTTTTGTATATGTTAATAGAACATATAGTGGCTTGATTAGCCATAGATTGTAAGTTCGAATGCATTTGTATGACCTATGAAATTTCTGTTCATGGTATGTGTACTCTGCGTTTTTTGTGTATTCTATAGCTCCTGTACTGAGTACTGTGTGTGGCAACTGGATCTAGTTTTCTACTTCGAAGGTTTCGTCCTGGAGCTCTTAAGAAGGAGATTCCATTGTCATGTGTCGCTTTCAAAATACTTCATTCGATGCATAAAAGTAAGCATTAAAGCCTTTCTTTATGTGCATATCAAGTGTCCTCTTCATTATAAACGTTCGAAAGACACATAAGCATGTGCATAAGAATAAGGATTTCTCTAATGGAATTAGATGTTTGTGCATAAAGAGAAGCACAAAGTGCATCAAGTTGAGGGACAATAGAACCATTGCTGGTATGCATCTACATAAATGCATTTAACTTCATTTATTCTTTGAGTAGGGGATGGAGATAATAAAGTGAACAAGTTCTTTGATACGTAGTTTACTCCTAAATAGAAGCAAGAAACTTAAAAAGAAGCTAAGCTAAAGTACTTGTAAATCTATCTATCTAGATTTAGTGAAGAACTAGGTGATTTATTCCCAAGATGATACTAAGGTATAAAAACATTTAATGTAAACTTAACATTCATTACTTCTTGCTTAGAATTGTAGTAAATGTAAGGAAGAAATTCCCTTACCAATTTAGGGTGATAGCACAATTTGAATATTATCAAAGAAAATTAGCACTTTGTGGACAAAATATCTCAAGTGAAGACATGGCCATTAGATTGATTTAAAAACTTCCTAGGTCCTATGAAGTATTTGTGACCATTGTTTACAATAGAGGTGAATAAATCACTTTGGAAGAAGTAAGAAGACGTTTGCTTCCCCATGACTCTAGCCAAAAGACTCAAGCTACACAACAAACAACTATGAAGGCCAAAACTCAAGACCAAAAATAAAAAAGGAACTCAAGAATGAAAGGAAAAGGGCAAGAACAAGTTCACTTGAAACTTTTGTGGGAAGCTTGGAAACGTGGAAAAGTATTGCTTCAAGAAGAAAAACAAGAACAAGTCCAAGTCTACTCCAAAGATAGAGCATCAAGCTCACTACACAAGTGAAGACCTTTTTCTTACATATGAACACAAGGCACGTGTTGCATCCACTCCTTGCAAAGAATGGATTTTTGGAAGTGGGGCTTTATCATGGACATGTAATGACAAAGAATACTTTCATGAGTTTCATGAGTACAAAGGCCAAGTTCATCTTAGAGATAACAAGTGTGTTGAGATCGTTGAGGCAAAGTTCATGTCACAAACTCAGAAGGTGAGACCAAGTCACTTACAGATGTTCTTTATGTATCAAGCCTTTGTAAGATCCTTCTCTTAGTGAAAACCATTAACAACTATAACATGATGGTGGAATTCGATCATGACAAAGTTCAACTCATCAATCAAGCATGCAAAGACGTCATAACTCATGGATTCAAAGATAAAGGTCTCTACAAGATTTCAAGTTTCATGTCCAAGGATTCAAGTTTTAGCTTGTGGCCTTTTATATTTGGACACATCTCTTACTCAGCAAAGATCTCTTCAATTCATGTTTCTAAACCCTTTGCATTAGTCCACCTGGATCTTTGTGGACCTATGCATACATCATCACTCAATGGATCACTTTTTCTTCTTAATAGTAGATGACTTTAGTAGATACACTTGGGTTTATTTAGTAAAACATAAAGAGGAGGCATTTTCTAAGTTCAAGGAGTGGAGAAAGATAGTTCAAGATGAATTTCCAACTTCTTTAAACACCATTAGATCAGATGGAGATAGAACTTTGTCAAACACCATTTCTCAAAGTATTTGAAGTAGCAAGGTACTAAGTACCAAGCAAAGAAGGATACTCAACAAGGAAATTGTTGTACGAGGATTCAATGTGTGCTCTAGATGGCGAAGACTATGCTTCATCAGAAGAAAGTTCCACAAAAGTTTTAGAGAAAGCTCTCCGTACATCCGTACATATTCTTAACAAAGGGTTCTCACATGCTTTGAAGAACCAAAGCCCATTTGATGCTTACTTTTAGAAGAGATCAAGTGTGAACTATTTCACAGTCTTTGTTAATGATTCCTATTTTCAAGGCCCTAATGTTGGTAGGCCTAAGCAATGCATTTTCATCAGTTATAGTGATAATCAGGATGCATACAAACTGTACGACCCTAAGAGTGACTCAGTTACAGTTATCGAAGACTACACTTTCAATGAATACTCAAAGTGTTCATTCCTTTTGGATTCTTCTCAAGATCTAGATAATCTCATTTCCTCTTTCGAGGGGGATCATTCCTCTACCAGAAAGTTACACTATATGAAGCATGCTCTTTTTGTACATGGCTTTTTTAGACCATGATACAGTTTTGGAGAATGAGGACTTAGAGACACAATCTAAGTTTATACCTCAGATGGATAGACCTCCCATGATACCATCAAAGTTTTACACTTTGCTTTAGCTTCATTTTAGGCTTTACTCAAGGATTAATGGCTCGTCATTTTCCATTCATCTCTTTGAGAGTCCACTGACCTCGTTTACAGTAACATAATAAACAAACAATGTTCCATTCATGGATTCCAACATCTTTCTATTTTTCACAAGATACTCTTGGATCTACATGGATACATCACTCAGTTGGATCGTTTTCTAAGCCATCTTCTTGGTTTAGAGGAGGCTTTAATGGTCCTATCAACACATATGAGGACTTTGTACATTCCATGGAGGACTGGAACACACAAATGTACTACCATGTGATTATGGTTTCATGCTTCATGTGTTACATTTTGTTCTTGCATGACCTACTTCTTGCCAATAAACATCTCATGGTGGATATTGTCAAAGCTTTGGAGGTTCTGACATACCACATGGAGTCATCCTATCTATCTCGCATGGAAAAGATCTCATCTAGTGCGATCTTGTTCTATTCTTGTACCTCATTGGTGGCATATCTATAGAGCATTTGCTTGATCCATTTAGTGGGAAGCTTATTGAGTACCTGGCAATCACACATGATCGATCCCACTTGGAGGATATGCATTTATACATGGAGACTATTAAACTTAAACTTCGAATTAAGTTATCTGTTTAAAGTTTAATTCAAATCTGGGTTCTTGGGATGGTTAGGGGTTTGTAATTAGAGGCCCTATTTGTATTTTCCTAATCTACAGATTAAGAATATAGTACTTCACCGAATTAAGTGCTAAATTGGATTATCTTTCTAGTACTGCTTTGAATACGTTCTTCAACACACTTCCACACCAGATAGTTACTCTATAACTTCTTCACTTTTTACGTTAACCAATTTATGTAATACTGCATTGAACTTCACTTAATGATCAAACTTAATTAACAGAGTTAACAACAAACTCAGATTACACAGAGTTTTCGCAACAGCGCTTTGCTTCCGGCTCTCGCCCAGACAAACAGTCTGGCGGCTACCCTTCTGCTTCATGCGACTTCTCTCATTAATCTTCCCCCAAAGGTTACAACTTTGCGCTACGCCTTTACATGATGCGTGCGACTTTTCAGAGTATATATTACAAAAGTATGAGTTCCTTTCCGACGGCTTACATTAGCACGCACGGTGGACTCGAACCCAAAAATGGTGATTGCAAAATCAAGGTTCATCGAAGATTCCCTGAATATACATAGTCTGAGCTAATTTAAATGTACGTGTAATCTTCTGCTTGAGGGAGTCTAGCATATCTTTCAAAATAGCTGGTTCTATAAGTTATGCATCAGTTCTAACCGAAGTGGCAACTATAACCTGGCTGATAAGTAATTCGGTCTGAGTCAGCAAAAAAGATTCCTATAGATAAAAATCATTGGCTAGAGTAGCGTCTCGTCGAAGCTTCATTTCTGCTATATCTACGTCAATGCACGAGAGTGTGTCTGCCTGAACACCTAGCTGCTTTTCTCTTCTTTCAAGTTCCTGAGCTTAAAACTGAATGGTTTTGTAATAAGCGTCTCGCTCCTTCTTAATAGCTTCCATCCTTCTTTAAGTGAATGGTCTTGGCAATCTCCTCAGTAAACTCCTCATCTCGCTGGAACAATCTCTTAGTGACCTTATGCAGTTCAGCTTCTGCTTTAAGTACATTGGCAGCAAGTAACTGCGAGGCCTCTTCTAAAAACACTGTAGGCCTTCCGCGTACTGTGGAGCTCATTTCCTAATGCTGTCATGGCGTTCGTCTTGTCTGTAAGTTCTTGCTTTAATTCTACAATGACGGTGTCCCGTTGAGCAATGATATTATCTTTTTCTACTAATTGTTCTTGGAGTTATTGGATTTGAGACTGCAATGAATGATTCTCGGCTTTGACCGCAAGGACTTCTTCTTGGAGAGGGGCAATGTCTACTTCAAGAAGGTCAACCTTACTCTGCAACTCCTATTGCATTATCTAAGTTGCAATCTTTATCTGGAAGGGCAATTGCTTGGAGAATTGGATGAGGAGTTGGCCCATGGATGCCAATTCAGTGAGCATTATGGTTGGAGGAAGAGAAGGAGGAGCTTGTGATGATGAGGCAACGAGGAGATGAGGTGATGATGGTGGAGAGTAGTCGGGAGAGGATAGGATATTGGTTGATGCCTCATGAACGGCAGTTGAAGGCGCAACGGGAAGAACATCAGCAGCATTAGGAATGGTAGTTGGAGGAGGAAGAGGGATAAGGGCAGTCGAAACTAAAACTATTCCGGTCTCAATCCGTGGTACTGACACGGCGGCTTCGATAACT
Organism: Ceratopteris richardii; assembly: GCA_020310875.1. NCBI lineage: Eukaryota > Viridiplantae > Streptophyta > Polypodiopsida > Polypodiales > Pteridaceae > Ceratopteris > Ceratopteris richardii. The sequence goes on along the minus strand of CM035420.1, from coordinate 138,336,707 downwards.
GCGTCTGCATTTCCAGTCAATTGATTGACTGCATCTGCTTGGGTGTATGCGGTTGGTGAAAAAGAAGATTGGCAGTCTGTAACAATGGTAGCTTCCGCTATCTCCTTCACAACCTCAGCATCCAGTTGCTGAGACTCCTCCCCTGATGAGACTTCAGCTACGTCTTCCATAATAATTTCCTTTTCTGGCTGATTACTAGGAGAAGACGGGACAGATGCGGCATATAAAGAAGTGACGATGTCATGGAAGAGCTCAACTTCTTGCACTGTGGTGGAACCCTTCACCTGGCTTTGCGTTGGGCTAATACATCTTCATTTATGCTGAAAAAAATGGAGCAGGTCTTCGTCATCGTCCTCTTCAAACATCTGTGTAGATTCCTCATGTAACAGCATGGGATTTGTTGGAGGTGGTTGCGCGGCTTGCATCCCCAGAAGAAGAAGGGTGACCAAATATGGCAGCCGAGTTCTCAGAATCTTGTTCTTCGCGATTTGCTTGGTAACTACTAAGCATTCACGGTGAATGCGCCGAAAGAAAAAGGATGTGAAAGTGAGCCCCTCTCGTGAGGCAGTATCAATCATTGAATAAAAAGGCCTGGAGATGACATACGTGTGTTTTTGCAAGTTTAATGCTGCTACAAGAAACTACAGTGCGGTGCGCTCTAGCTCGGGGCAGCAGAGAATGGCAAACTCATTAGATGAGTGCCGAGAAAAAGGTTCTTTCATAGTTCCCAGTAGAAGGAGTGGTCCATCAACCAATCCTTCCTGAGGGAGATGGAACCCCTCAGCAACCATGTTTAGTGTAACTACTATGGGGGGGTTTAAGCACAGTAATGGTCAGCACTACTCTGTAGCAGGCGTGGTGGCGATGGCAAAGATAATCCGCGTATGAAATGGGTGACACTCCACTGAATGCCAAGGCGATTCAGCGAAGGCCAATAGTCCCTGAGCACGCAAGTACTCACTCACATCCAGAGTGAGACCCGCACGGAAGGTTACTATGTTCGCAAGAGCTCCCATGGTGCACTCAGAGACAAGCGAAATTACAAAGCACAAACACATAAAAACACAATAGCGACTAACAGTGAGAAGAATAAGATTAAGTAGAAACACGGGAAAAATCAGGCCGCAAGAACCCTAATCATAATGCAGTATTAGAAATATACGGACATAATGGCAACATGCATGTATTAACAGATGCAGCGACACAGAGGCGGCGATTAAGCATGGTTAGATAAGAAAACGAAAGGATTACGGTCAGTTGGTCAACCGAAACATGGAGATCAGAAAAGAAAGGCAATGGAAAAGAGGGACGAGCATAGAAGAGTAAAAATACCGAAGACACCTCATGAGGAAGTAGACGATGGGTAGTAGGGTAGACACGTCGAACCATTAATCACTTTAGGGAGAAGGTGACCAGTTAAGGTCGATAACCAAGTTGCAGGTCCCACTTGGTCTGCAATCTGGTATGGACCGAACCATCGTAGCTTAAATTTTCCAGTAGATCTATTAGAGTTAGCGTTATAAAAAAGGACTAATTGGTGATCGTGGGTTTTGGCCTGTCTCAGCTCCACTTCTTGCATCACCAAGAAACTCTCCAGATGCTTTTCATCCAAGGACTGTAAAGCCTCCAATCAAAAGGGAAAAGATTCTTCTGATAATAGGTTCCGTTGAAGGGCCACACGCAGACTGGGAACCACCAGTTCCATCGGAGCAATTGCTTCCAATCCATATGCCAACTTAAACAGAGATGTTTCGGTCGCCACTTTGTATGTGGTACTATAAGCCCATAGTACAGCAGGTAGAATTTGGTCCCATCACTCATCGCAATCGAACACCAGTTTCTTCAAAATGTTTAAGAGAGTTTTGTTGGTACTCTCAACGAGTCTATTTGCTCGTGGGTAATAGGGAGAACTGTATTTGTGCACATCTGGAATGTTTTTGTAAGCACTTGAATTAATATATTTAAAAAGTGCTTAGCTTGATCAGTTACTATCTCCAAGGGTAACCCATACCGGGGAAAGATATCCTTCATTAAGCATTTAACAACCGCAGCCGCTGTAGCGGATCGGAGAGCCCATGCCTCGGCCCATCTAGTTGCATAATCAATGCAAGTGAGAATATATCCGTTATTGGTGACTGTTGTTGGAGGAGTAATTCGTCCTATGAAATCCAAACCCCATTTTTGAAAAGGTTCAAGAGGTACAACGGGTTGGAGCGGGAAGTAGTGTCCTTGTAAAGGCTGACCGGAATGATGACACTCATCACACTACTGTACATATTTGGTGACATCACGATACATAGTGGGCCACCACAATCCACTCTGCAGAATCTTTGGATGAGTCAGGTCAACCGCAGAATGTCCTCCAGTTGGGGCAGTATGGGCCATGGTAACGACTGAACCAATTTCAAGTTAGGGAACACATTTGAGTAATACTCCTGAGGGATCCATGTAATATATTTTTCAGAAAATCAATCAAAAGCGTCGATTGTACGTGGCAAGTCCTCACCTAGCAATTGAAGAAATCATACCCGGTGGACATCCACTAATCAAGCACAAAAGCAAGGTATCATAGTAAGAAGAGGGTACCGGTAATCTGTTGATCATCCTATATTGTCTGTGCTGCATAAATGGCTGGTGTTGTATCATCAATTCCCTCTGGAGGCTCACCGAAATCCAACCGAGAGAGAAAGTCAGCAAGAGCATGAACTGGCCCTCGTCGATGTACAACGGAATAATCAAATTCTTGAAGCAGCAAGACCCATCGTGCTAACCGTCCTCCCAAATGTTGTTGGCGCACCAGATACACCAATCCTGCAAGGTGAAGAATATACGTGCAAGGTGAAGCGTCTACCCAACAAATAATGTCAAAAACTATTGCCAAAAGTGGTTGAAATCATATTTGGTTAGCCATCGTGCAGCTTCATTAATGAGGGTTGACTGGAACACAATAGCTTTATATGCAAGATCTACGGGATAATTCAAAATTGCATAATTAATCTCAAAGGTTTGTACATGCGCATCGAGATCATCACCCAAAAAACCTCCAAATTTTGTATATGTGACCCCCGCTGGTGCCGGGTGTGGTTGGATAACCTGTTGCTGCTAATGTTGTGGTTGCGGCTGTGGTGGTGTATGTTGTTGTTGTGATGAGCCACTCATGGTGTTGTTGTTAATGGCATTGTTGTTGTTACCTGAAAATTGGGGTGGTATCTCTTGATATTCCTGAACTGTATGGTCAACCTGCTCACTTTTCGATCCTAAAATGTCGTTGAACCGATTGCTTAACTCCAAATCTAACAGCCCGTCCTCGACTTTAATGTCTAAATTAGCTAATCATGCATCAAAAAATGGTGAGCGCATTAAATGTCCACCAAACAGCACCGCAGTTTCACCAAAATGTTTCAAATCACCAACAGGTAATACCGAACTCCCATCCAAACATGTCGAATTCTCACCGGACCAGGCTGCACTATCATCGAAAACCTGCTCACCGGATAACGCGAACCTGTCACCAAAAGTAATCAATTTCTAACCAGATAATGCGGAACTCTCTCCGCATTGTGCCTCTATACAACCCAAAATCACCGTACTTTCTTTAGAAGGTATCGGACTCACACCGGAACGCACCAGAATCTGGTCGTGTGCTACCGAACTACCACTGGAATTGCTGCTGGCTGGCTGTACTGAACCTTCTACAAATGGACTTAATTGTCCTGTACTTCTACCACTAGAGGGTGTTCCTAATAGGTTCAGAACTGCCCAGGGATGTTGATCTCTATGGTATTTGGGGTATGATTCACTGTAATGTGTTACAGGCATATATCAAAGAATTCTTCCTCAATATTTAATATTCGATGCAAAGAGCTACTCCATTTCCCACAGACGGCGCTAGTGTTAAACTTAAACTTCGGATTAAGTTATCTGTTTAAAGTTTAATTCAAATCTGGGGTCTGTAAACAGAGGCCCTGTTTGTATTTTCCCAATCTACAGATTAAGAATATACTACTTCACAGAATTAAGCACTAAATTGGATTATCTTCCCAGTACTGCTTTGAATATGTTCTTCAACACACTCACACACCAGATAGTTACTTTATAACTTTTTCACTTTTTACGTTAATCAATTTACGTAATACTGCATTGAACTTCACTTAATGATCAAACTTAATTAACAAAGTTAACAACAGACTCAAATTACACAGAGTTTCAGCAACAACGCTTCGCTTTCGATTCTCACCCAGACAAACAGTCTGGTGGCTACCCTTCTGCTTCATGCGACTTCTCTCATTAATCTACCCTCAAAGGTTACAACTTTGCGCTTTTACATGATGCGTGCTTCTTTTCACAGTATATATTACAAAAGGATGAGTTCCTTTCCGGCGGCTTACAAGACTTTCTTTTTTTGTGCTCGAGTTTCTGCTACTAGACTCATGGTGGACATTTCTCTGATACCCTAGCAGACTCCATACTCCAAAAAATGGATCTCTTGAGGAGGTGTTGAGAATATGACACTACATCTCCGTTTTGTATCTAGAAGATACTCCATTTCCATTTCATCTCCGTTTTGTATTATATCTCATTGTATTTGGGTACCATGCCATTTGCTTCTACCAGTGTGTCCATTCTCCTTCAAGTGGAATTAACCCACATATGGTGTACTTTGAAAAGCCCCTAGCAACTCTATATAAGGAGGTGCTCTCCATAACTTTGTACCTATTTAGCAGCTTGGGGAGCTTACCCCATGCTCCTGGCAAGCTCACTCTAATTCATGTGAGTTTTCCCCTTTCATGGTCTACTCAATTTTGAGTCTCACACTCTTTCATTTTGTGAGTACACTATTTCTTTTATTTTTTTCATGCATGTACTCTCTGCCCTGGTCTTCTTGACCACAAAATTTGATAAGACCTCAATATATGTGGTATGTGAAGAAGCCTCAATAGAAGAATCTTTTGACTTTCGCGGCATTTGAGGTAGTTTGACGTCCTTGGCCATATTGTCCTCTAAGTTGATGCACACTTCTAGGCATGCATATAAAGTTTCCAATATCATAAGACATACCAATTTCCTTATCCTTGCAATTATTAAACCATCAAGAAACAAGGAAATAAATTTAGGCTGGTGGTTTGCTCTAGCTCTGGCATCAATCAAGATATTTCTTGAATTGCTTGGTTTCTAACCTTACTATTTCATAGCTAGCCTAATTTAAGTTATGGATAATAGATGAAGTATTATGCCGGACTCCCCTATTTGCAACCTCACCAATAAAATCTTCTAGAAGCCAACCTATCTTGGATTTTTTTCCTTTTGAATGGATGACAATAGTCCTACCAACATCAATCAAAATGATTCATATTGAAGAAAAAATGCATCATCTTTCTCCACTCACAATACTTTCTTAAACTCTTCCATGTGGTTATAAGCATCTCTAGACCCATCATAGTGGTTTTCCATGCATTTTTCTATCTATGAGGGTCTCACTATTTTGGCTCTATCAACTTTTCTTTGAACTAGTAACCAATGTGTGCATCTCTTGTCCTTAAACCATTGGTATTTTTTTTGGAATAAGTGATCTATCAGGTGAAGTTCCTCCAAATATCGGATCTAGCATAGCAATAGTGACTAAAGTATTGGATTTTGTTTTAGGATGAGGGAAATTAGTCTAAGAAAATTGTCCTAGGTTAGGGTACCCTTGGCTACCATCCATTCGTTTTGGATTGCAAGAAGTAGATCTTTCTTGAGAGGAAACACTAGTTGCCCCATGTAATTATACCTCGATTGATCTAATTATGTGATCTGAGTTGGTTATCAAGATCATGAGATTCCTAGATTGTAATCAAGCTAGGGCAAACATCCTTGATGGGTGGACACATATATGTTACTTTGCCAGATCCCTCAATCAAGTAGATCTCAATGGAATCATCATCTTGAGGAATAATATCACCTCTCAAGATACCAATCACTATGGACTTGCCCTTGCGTATGGTAACTTGTCTACATATAGTCTAACTTCAAATTTAATTAGAAGACTAGAGATGATCTTTGTCTCTCTCTAATCTCAAATATGCACTATCGATCTATTGGGCCTATCTAAGTATACAACAATTCTGAGTAGTTTTGTGGACAAAGATATAGGGAAGTGCAGTATTCACCTTCTATGCTAGACATGGCTTCAATAACAAACATAAGTTACTATGGATTTCTAAGGTTTCTATTTTCTCTAAGTTCAAACACTGAGTGCACACATCTATTTTTAGTGTTCTCAATTGAGTAGATTACACTCATCTACTCACTATCCCAAATGTCAGGTGCATATATGAGTTAATATCAAGCCTATCTCAATGTTTCCCAAGCACAAGTATCCGTATTAGTTCCCTCGTGATATGTGTGGATTCATGGTGTGGGTAAAATCTAAGTTCTTTAGTGAATCAAGCAGAGTAATGTGTACATGAGTGAAGGGGGAGAGATCTAAGAATTTAAGTACCTAGATTTGCAAGAAACTCTGATTGTTTGGATGATTATGCTCTTGCATAATCACTCCTGCCACTTTGTAGTAATTAAATTATTGTTAGTAATGTGTATCTCGTTGCCTCCCAACTATAGATCCTAAATCCCCCCTAATTGTGGCTCTTAGTGTTTCCATTTATCTACCCGATTGAGTGTTTTGGTTCTTTTTTACCTTAATTGTGCTCTCCAAGACCTCTTTGAAAAACCCTCCATAGCTTATCTTGCAAATATTTCTCCAGACTATGTCAAATGTCATGAACTTTCATGACACAATCTGAGAGACACCTCAAACAAAGGATACTTAGCAATGATGACTCGTGCAAATTGACAAAATGATAGATGAGACATGACACAATGAAGTAACAATGATACATGAGACCAATGAAATGTTGGTGATAACCAAATCCACAAGACTTTTGAAAACATGATACATGACACTTGTGAGGTATCAATGATATTTGGCCTAGGCAACACTTGAGAATCATGACACATGACACATGATTCCTGAACAGTATGAAGAACACTTCTTGGAGATGAAACTTGAAACTCAACACTTAAAAAATGTTACAATACTTGTTGTTTGTTGTGATACCAACCAAAATTCAATGATAATTGACCTTCATAATACTTGATGGTTATCATGATATGCAAAAAGTATCAGTGATACTTGAAGTACACAATGCCTGCTATGTGTCAGTGATGCTTAGACTTTATGATACAAGATAAGTGTCATGATAACTATCAAATGCTAACAATAATTGATGTGTGTTACAATACCTAAGAGATTTCCATGCCATTTTACAAGTGGTGTGATGAGTGATACCTGCTAGATGTTGTTAAACGTAGGTATTAGTGATATGTGTGGTGTCATGATACTTAACACTCATGATATATGCCAAAGTGTTGGTGATACTCAACATGTTTTTTGAAACTTGACCAAGCATCATGATACTATGGGAATCCCTTGTTGCAATACTTGAATAAATCCAAATGTCATGGCACTTGGGCTTTTCTTCACAAAATTGAAAACTTTGGTATCCCATAGTGGAAAATATTGTTTTTTGTTCAATTAGTACCATGAAAACCTGCCTTTTAATGCATTAGATTCATGAAGTACCTAGGCAAATTATATTTAATGGAAGAAAAGGCTATCTAAAGATCTAGTGCATCTTGTAAGAGCTTCCATTTGTAGAAAGTAGTGGCAATAGTGCCAAAAACAAAGAAATAAAACCTCTTGATATAGTGCTTGGCACTCTAGATGGAGTGATATATTGTTCTCGTTGTTATTTACAATTTGAGTAACTGGACATGGAGAAATAAAATAGTACTTTAAAGGCTCAACATATATAGTACCACATCATTTGATACTAGTACGTACCTTACGAGAAGCTTTTCTGCATACCTCTATTCTAGCTCACAAAGTTGTTCCAACTACCACTTCAAGAAAGACATTAACCTGTCATAAATGTAAAGGAAACCACACACCAATCCAACACAATCGAGTAGAATGTGGATAAAATTAAGAACAAATAACAACAAACTTTCAGTATTATATTCCAATAATTAAATCATTACAAATGTATATATTTACAAAGTTCAATAGCCCTTCTACAATAGAAGTTGATCATATAATTGCCCAGCCTCATGCATAACATCATCTTCAGGAATTGAGAATTCTCATAAGGTTTTTCTTACTTTATAACTGGCTCCTCAAGGTGAGCCATGTCTCTTAGCTCATCTACCAAGGGTGGCATAGGCTCCATTGAGGCAGGCTGGAATCTCTCTATGTCAACAATGTGCTTCTTCCCAACCTCTTCCTCCTCGTTTGGGCACTTATTCAAGCCATTAATCCACATCCTAATGAAGTTGGTTTGGGCTTCATCCTTTTTTATAGGTATGTAGTGCCTGAATATTTTCAGCGCACAAGTGAGCGTCATCCTTGAAAACAAACAAATTTATTAGAGCTTATTGCAAAGAGTGTCAATGAGCAACATTGCAATTAGAATTACATGTGCGAGAGAATAAGTCCAAGATCCAATAATCATCATTAGAGTTCAACTAGATTAACCTCATTATAAGCTTTTAGAGCTTCTGATAAGGATTAACCAATGTATTGTCCCCTGCCACATGATGAAGTTTCTTTGTAATTGCTGAGAACATTAGTATATTTGAAATTTTGTTCTCACTACAATGTTCCGTGACCCTTTTTTTACTAACTTTATCATAGTATGTGGGCACTCAGTAGCACTAACAAACCTATGCCATGTGGGCACTCAGTAACACAATGCATATGCATACACACATGCATATGCATAGTACACACATACACAATGCATATGCATACACACAATGCATATGCATACACACAATGCACATGCATACACACATGCATATGCATACACACATGCATATGCATACACACATACAGAATGCATACACACAATACACAATGCCTACACACATACATGCATATGCATACACACAATGCATATACATACACACATGCATATGCATACACACATACACAATGCATACACACATACACAATGCATATGCATACACACATGCATATGCATACACACATACATGCATATGCATACACACATACACAATGCATACACACATACACAATGCATACACACATAGACAATGCATATGCATACACACATACATGCATATGCATACACACATGCACATGCATACAGACATGCATATGCATACACATACACACATGCATATGCATACACGCATGCACAATGCATACACAAATACACAATGCATATGCATACACACATGCATATGCATACACACATACATGCATATGCATACACACATACATGCATATGCATACACACATACATGCATATGCATACACACAGACATGCATATGCATACACACATACACAATGCATATACACATAGACATTGCATATGCATACACACATACATGGATATGCATACACACATGCACATGCATACACACATGCATATGCATACACATGCATATGCATACACACACACATGCATATGCATACACACATACACAACGCATGCACAAATACACAATGGATATGCATACACACATGCATATGCATACACACATACATGCATATGCATCCACACATACACAATGCATACACACATACACAATGCATACACACATAGACAATGCATATGCATACACACATGCATATGCATACACACATACATGCATATGCATACACACATGCACATGCATACACACATGCATATGCATACACACATAGACAACGCATATGCATACACACATGCATATGCATACACACATACACAATGCATATACAGATACACATGCATATGCATACAAACATGCATATGCATACACACATGCATATGCATACATACATGCATATGCATACAAACATGCATATGCATACACACATGCATATGCATACACATGCATATGCATACACATGCATATGCATACACATGCATATGCATACACATGCATATGCATATGCATACACACATGCATATGCATATGCATACACACATGCATATGCATACACATGCATATGCATATGCATACACACATGCATATGCATATGCATACACACATGCATATGCATATGCATACACACATGCATATGCATACAAACATGCATATGCATACACACATACACAATGCATATGCATACACACAATGCATATGCATACACACAATGCATATGCATACACACAATGCATATGGATACACACATACATGCATATGCATACACACATACACAATGCATACACACATACACACAATGCATCTACACACAATGCATCTACACACAATGCATATACACACATAGATTGCATATGCATGCACACATACATGCATATGCATACACATGCATATGCATATGCATACACATGCATATGCATATGCATACACACATGCATATGCATACACACATGCATATGCATACACACATGCATATGCATACAAACATGCATATGCATACACACATACACAATGCATATGCATACACACACGCATATGCATACACACATACACAATGCATACACACATACACAATGCATACACACATGCATGCTATGCATACACACAATGCATATGCCTACACACAATGCATATGCATACACACATGCATATGCATACACACATACATGCATATGCATACACACATACACAATGCATACACACATACACAATGCATATGCATACACACATGCATATGCATATACACATACATGCATATGCATACACACATACACAATGCATATGCATACACACATGCATATGCATATACACATACATGCATATGCATACACACATAAACAATGCATACACACATACACAATGCATACACACTTACACAATGCATATGCATACACATGCATATGCATACACACATGCATACACATACACACATGCATATGCATACACGCATACACAATGCATACACACATACACATGCATATGCATGCAAACATGCATATGCATACACATGCATATGCATATGCATACACATGCATATGCATATGCATACACATGCATATGCATATGCATACACATGCATATGCATATGCATACACATGCATATGCATATGCATACACATGCATATGCATATGCATACACATGCATATGCATATGCATACACATGCATATGCATATGCATATGCATACACACATGCATATGCATACAAACATGCATATGCATACACACATGTATATGCATACACACATTGGATCATATGGGATCTTCACATTGGATGAGATGGGATCTATATGTACACTTGGGGAGCGCATGACCATGATGACTCCAAAATATATCACATACGTAATGGAGCTCCAGTCATGGATGCAGCTGGGAAGTTGATGCATCAACATATTCGACAACTTTGATCCATAGAGTTTGGAAATTCTGTAATTCTAAAATGGAGTGAACAGGATAGGGATTCCAAAAACTATATCACAAAATCAATATATGAAGAGTACTAGCCAACACCTGGGAATCCTATTGTGAGTGCGGAATGGATTCAACATACAGCACGCAAGGTGATGTCTCATCGACGGTCGGAATCTCGCGATGCTTTTAGAGCATGCTTACCGAAGCCTGTGTGGTTAGATGTTGAAGAGTGGGAATCGATTCAGGATGAGCAGCAACATACTCCTTATCGATATCGTCAACAGAGAGATCCAGCGGCCACACGTTTGGATACGGTTGGAACGTCGCATTTAGGTAGCAGCGGATACGACAGTATGCGCTACCAATTTGTAAATATCATGTTAATAATTGAATTTGTTTGTGTTCAACACATCATGTATGTTCATCTAACATTTTGCATATTTATTATAGGAGTTGGCAGTGGGTCGTCCTCCGACGTGAACCCAAGAATCTTACGGATATCCTCATGGATTGGTTGCACTGTTGCAAGACTTAGAGGGATGCAGTGCAATCATTTCACAGGAGAATCTATGATTAGGTAAGCTTATAGCTTGTTTTTGTATTTTTAGTTGTTGTTTATAAATGTCATGTCAATTTGTCTCATTTTACACATGCTTTGTTGCAGGATTGCAGGTGTAAATGTTATGATCCCCTTACATATATGTATGGTAGTGCTTTGCCACAATTTTGTATTACACTCCTATGTGGCAATGATGTACCATAATTTTGTATTCGATTCCTATATGGAAGTGCTTTGTCACATTGCCACAATTTTGTATTACACTCCTATGTGGTAATGATGTACCATAATTTTGGATTCGATTCCTATATGGAAGTGCTTTGTCACACTCTTGTACATCCTTCATTTATGGAATATACAACATTTTGTACATGATTCGTGGTTCATTTTTGCTCATATAAAATCAAGTTTTGGTTGCCATTAGAGTACATAACACATGTACTCGGTTTAGAGTTAGGCAGAGTGTATTGTCTTTTGCTAAACAACATCATGCTGTAGCAAAAGACAACACACTCTGCCCAAAAAATTTGTGCAGATATGGTCATTCGTATGGGCGTTGGTACGCCTAGTAGAGTCATTGGTATGGGCATCAGTACACCCAGTAGAGTTGTCGGTATGGGCATCGGTATGAGCATCGGTATTACGGACGATTATATCGACACTCATACCGACGCCCATACCGGCGTTATGTTTCTGACGCCCATACCGAGCGCGACACGGACATCGCAGAAAAATTATGCACGTTCATTTTCCTCAGTAGTGGCCTCGGTATACCCTCGATATGTTGTAGTGGAATTCCACGATACACGATACTTGTCTTTGGGCGATACACAATACTTGGGAAGTATCATGATACATGATCAAACGATACATGATACACGATACTTGAGAAGTGACAATACATGATACTTGGACTCGTGATACGATACTTGGATCGGTCACGATACACGATACCACGGAAGTATCGCGATACACGCACAGATGGTACATGATACATGATACATGATACTTGGGGGAGTGATGATACATGATACACAATACACATTACTTGAGGTTGGCAATACTTGGACTTCACGATACACGATACTTGAGCTACTGCGATACACGATACCTGGGAAGTATCACGATACACACTTATGCGATACACGATACACAATACTCAACCCAACAATACACGATACACGTGAAGTGTCGCGATACATGGGGAGACAATACACGATACTCAACAAGTATCGCGATACTCAACAAGTATCGCGATACATGGGAGTTCTGGTATTGCAATACTTGAACTCAAAGCCACATGATACTTGGAGTTTTTGAAGTCCAAATTCAAAAATTTTTGCAAATATGTGTACCTTATGTCCTCCTTGTCACTCCTATGTGCCTGTGCAAAATCTATCTCTGAATTCGTGATACCACTCACAATACTTGGCATAGGTCGTGTCACATCCGAGATTAGTCACTCAACTTTTGATGTGCTTATAGTATTTGAAGCGTATTTCTCCACTGTTTCAAGCTCTTAACTCCTCTATGCTTCTTGCTCGCAGGCATAAGTAAAAATGAAGGTGAATGTATAGTCAAAAATGAAAAAAATTTGAGAAAAGGAAGAGACGAGAGGATGGTGATGATGATGATGATGATGATGATGATGGTGGAGTAAAAATAAAAAATTGAACAGAAAATGATGATTTTTTACCTTCCAACACCGATACTCTACGTCTTACAGTCACACGCTCGTCCTCCAAGCTCCCTCCCCAGCAATGGTGCCAAATTGGCTATCACTCTAGCACAATGGTAAGTACCAATATGGGGAGATCCACCTCATAAATGCCAATCTGCGGCGACGTGAGGACTAATATGAGGACCATGAGCAAGTGGAGGCACAAGTGCATGAGTGAAAGCACACAAGCATGCACACACATAAACACATGTGCACAAGGTAAGAGCAATGAGTGGAACAATGGAAGGCTTCTATTACAAAAGAAATGTCTTACAAAGCTCAAATCTACAGCAAGCTAACCTCAAAAATGAGCTCTCTAGCTCTTTTTATAGTTTTTTGAGTGGTTTTGGCCATGTCCAAAGCTAGTATTCAGCCTAATTAAAAATTAGGTTCTAGGGCCTATTTGGGGGCGCAAACAGAATTCTAAAAATTATGAAAATTGGTAGGATCCTACTTGTAATACTCCTCAAGCTTGAGGACTCCTCGGCTTGAACAAAATGGAGTTGTAAAAATGGAAAAAGGTATTTAGAATGGCTTTTAGTGATGAAAATCACTATTTTTATAGGGATGTCTTCTTGAAATTTGACATGTGCTTCTTGGAGCTCCATACACGCTCCTTCTTCTTGTGTTTCCACATCTTTGATGCACTTCCACTCCTCATGTTTGACCTTGAGCTTCTAATACTCCTCAAGCTCGAGGACTTCTCAGCTTGAACAAAATGGAGTTGCGAAAATGGAAAATGGTATTTAGAATGCTTTTTAGTGATGAAAATCACTTTTTTTATAGGGATTTCTTCTTTAAATTTGACATGCACTTCTTGGAGCTCCCTACACGCTCCTTCTTCTTGTGTGTCCACATCTTTGATGCGCTTGCACTCCTCGTGCTTGACCTTGAGCTTCAACAGAGTCAAATCCAAAAGATTTAGAAAGTAGAAAGAAAGAATTAAAACTCTGTACAACCAATTCAAACTTCGAAGATATGTATACTTTCTACGAGTCGAACTCTAGATGACTCGAGACTTTAACTTTGCAAAGATCTGTTTCAACAAGATATTGAAGCATTTTTTTTATCTTTAAGAGAAATAAACTAGATTCTCAAAAAGCTTCAGGATAAATCTAAAACACCATCCAGCCACAAGATACTAGTGTGGTATTCAACATTAGTGTTTCAATCCACTGAGGTTCTATTGATGAGTTTTTTATTCAAATAATGCTTCACTTGAGACTAAGTTCAAGTCATATTCAATCCTCATGACTCCTTACTAGGAATGCAATTCTTTTGCATTTCTTTGAGTCAAAGGATTGAATTTACCAAGTTACATGAGGAACTTGGTGGTTGACTTAGTCAGTCTATTCCTTACTTGAAAGGATCTTTTCAATGTCAAAATCCACTTCTTCACAAATTTATTAAATATTTCTGAATCAACACTTTATCTTGAAGTGTTTCTTTATTCAAATAAGAGCAAATACATGCCTTTATTTGAAAAAGAAGATCTTGGAAGTTACTTACTTCATATCTTCTGCTTTCTTGATCTTGAAGTTATCTTGAAAGATCTTGAGATACTACTTTTATCCTCCTTGAAATTAAACTCCTTTGAAGCTCTAATTCCCTAGAGGACCAAATCTAACTTCATGATTCTATGTAGGAGTAAAAGACAGTTATCGTCCCATGGTCCAATGTCCCATACCATCTTTCCTACATCAATATGAGTATACAATCTGGTGTCCCATAGCACCCTATTTCATATTCAGATTGATGTGTGAGTGATACTTATCCCAAATTCTAAACATGTTTTCAAAGAGTACCTTCTCTCTTCAATTCTTTTAAAGGAATTTTGAAGTTTCACGCATTACCTCTAACTTGATATTCTAGGTTTTGATTCCTTCACATGATTGTCTCACAATCATGTGCTTTGCTTTGGAAACTTGAAAAACTCTTGATAGAATATCCATTTTTCTTTGCTAGAGTTTTCAAATGAAAACCAATCAGAATTCCAAGTACTTAAATTTTTTGAGATTCAAGTTCAAATATTGGTTTATTCTTGAACAATTTATAGTAGCTTTTGAATTCGTGTCTTTAGATTCCTTTTTTATTGATGCTTTTGATACCTACCTCGATCGAGATCTTACAGGGATATCTCTATTGGTTAAGTCCAAGCATCTGCTCATGCTTTCTAGATCCGTACCAAAAATCCCTTTAAGGATGGGTAAATATTATGTTTTATCTTCCACAAACTTAAGTACCATCTTCAAGGTTGCAGACTACATTCTTGGAATTTCCTCACTTTGTTCAGACTTGGAATAGCTTACTCTTTTCACAATTTTCAATTGCATAAATGAAACCTGCATGGATAATTTCCAAAAGGAATTTTATTACCAATGCTTGGGCAAACTTCAAAACAGTTCCAATTGTAAGTTCTTGGACAATCAAGGCCAAGCTTGATCAAGTCTAGTTGACCTTGCAACTAGAATAAAGACTAAGTCTTTATCTTTAAGAGCTTCAGAACTATCAAAACCTTCTTTGCTTACCCATGGAATTTTTAGATATCTTTCCATCAACTTAAGTCCAAGAATATAGTGATGCCTCTCAAATTCCAAATCTAAGAATCTTTGATACACCTTTAGGTTATACCAATATTTGGACTTAAGTACGAATACCATTGGTTTGGGACTTCTAGGGAACTACTTGCTAATAAACTCTGAAATATTCTAGTCTCACATCTAGTTTATTCTTTCAGGAAAAAGAAATCAAGTAATACTAAGCAATTGATTAATCTTAGAATCTTTTGCTTTACTAGAACGATCTTCAAAAGGAATTCTTGATTTTTGGACAAGACCAAGACTTAAAGCTTTATTGCTTGTCCAAAAGAGATTCCTTCTTAACCAATAAAATAGTTAACTATACTATTTCCATTATTAGCTTATCTTTAAGAATATCCTAATTCCTAAAGATCACTTGGACTAAGGTTTTTAATTAATCTACAATTAGCTTACAAAACCAAGTATAACTCTCCAATCCTTTAAACGGAAGAGTTCTTTCAAGTTTTCATACTTGCTTAGCATCATTACCAGACATGCAATCATGGAACCTAACATCCTCCTATTGAATGTCAAAGTTTAATTGATGCTAAGGTTCAACTTTTGATTTCCATCACTCCTTGAGATGGAATCAAATGAGAACTTACAAAGATTGCATAGTTCTTCTTGGTACTTTGCATCCTTACTAGGGATGCCACTTATGGAAAATAAAAACTATCGTTTGAACTTTGAATGTTCAATTGATTTAAGTTCCATTTGGGATTGAATCAGATAAAACTTCCAAAGGAAAATTTATCAACCTACTTGGATGCATGATGTCTTAAATCCAAGCTAAGGACTACATCTAGGCTTGTCATTAGGATTCTCTAAGTTTTCTCCTAAACTTAGAGTCATCATGGAAATTTTCAAGTAGCCCTATTTCTCACCATTCCAATGAACAAGAAAATTGAACACTTAACTTTTGAAGCGCCTACTTTTCCTAATCAAGACACCTAATTCGTGATACCTGAGTATCACATTTGGGAAAGACAAACGAGCTACTTGAGTTGCATGGTAGTTAGGAGCCTTGCAACTACCTAGTTTGCTATTTTCCCTAGCTATCTAATTCAAGTTATAAAAAGAAGGTAACAAAAGTATTAGTATTCAACTATTTAACCAACAACCATGCATATGCAAATGCTTGTTCTTGCATGCAAATGCATGTGAGTGCATGCATGTGTTAGCATTCTTATTTCATGCACCGAACTTAAATCAAGCAATTCTTGAACTTGAAAATGCATGTTTCCAATCATCCATGCACAAACATTCTACTTGCTAGCTTTTTAAAAAGATATAACACTTCATGAGCATAACTTGAGCATTAACTATCTTTTTCAAGCAACAAGAAAACATGTTTTATGCATGAAAACATCCTTTGAAAAGGAGAAATGCACCAATATTGTTTCGTAGATGCATGCCTATGTTTGACAAGTGTTTCCATACTTTGATGCTCTCTTAATTTGCTTCCATTAGATTGCATACAATGATTTCAAAATTGAAGATTCCTTCCCTACTTCAATGATAATAGCAATGCATTCTATATGAGAGCATAGAGCAAGTCAAATATTGAAATGAAAACATCAACTTGTAAAGTACTTAGATCTAAATAGGGCTACATCCCTTCATTGATTCTTGAGAAGAAGCATCTTCCTTCGTGGTTGGAAATCAAGAACCCAACTTTGATCTATCTCCCTTCCTTCGACCAAGAACTGTTCATAAATCTTGCAAGAATTTTATGAAATTTTTTTTCTTCCACACGCAAATATTCCAAAGGGAGCTCCAGCTTCAGCTCAGGATTGCTTACGTGTAGAGAGAAAATTATGTGTGCTTTTTGGTAGTCAACGAAGATGAATAGAAAATAAACATCACACAAGCATATATAAAGAGTATCACTTTTGGGTTTAGTTGAAGCATCGTGACTCACGGGCATCAATGATAGCTGAGCTATTTTTCACATAGTAGATGTGAGTTGCAATCCCTTCCACGGTGCAAGCATTGGATATATATTCAAAACTATGTGATTATCTTTGTGGTTAGAACTAACCACTACACTTGCGAAGTTGCAAGATCATAGCTCTTTTGCTATGTAAATAATCATGATGCAAAGGAGTGCATTCCGCTAAGGGATCTAAGAAGTGCTTGTTTTGCGACCAAATATAAGCGAACTAGACATAGTAGGCATGACATAGTAGGCTTCACAACAAAAACTACTTGCGCCTTTTGCTGCAAGTAGCAGCGAGTTTATCTCATCACCGTAAAAAGATTCAAAATCAATTAAAACGAAATAGCATTTCAACAAAACATGAGTTGATCTGTTGGATTCGAAGTCATCAGCCTAGCAGCAACACACAAATTGCTAATCCTTTTTTCTCTACTGCTCCTACTGTGCACGTGAAATCTTGGATGTTGCAATCGATAAAGATGTGATATTGTATATGATGATAAATTCAAATGAGTTGATAATGCAGTGGCTGAAACATTACTAGAACTTGGGCATTCAATTTTGCGTTTCTATCTTTTGGATGCGACCGTGGATAGCAAAATACGTGAGCTCATACGTGTTCAGTTCCACCATCTTCACGATGGGAAACTTAGCTTAGATCATCCGGCTAACTCTTCACCACATTTCTTGCTTCAAATCAATGAATACAATAACAGCAAAAGCGTATTCATAACAGCAACAACCTTATGATTGATGTGGTTAACCCATCGGTCACAGTCGGTAGAGCGGAGGACTATAGTGATAACAGCTGAATCCTTAGGTCGCTCATTCAATACTCGCGAGTTGCAATCCGTTGCCTTATTCATTTTGCCACCACCAATGAATATGCTTGTGCACAAACCAATAAGGAAGAGATGCACAAATTGAGATAGAGCAAAGGATGTGCAAAAGTTTGATTAGCAAGATGTCACAAGAACTTATAATGAAGGTGATGATGTCCCCCAAGGTCACCATGAGAACTTTGTTCTGATATCAATGCAAGAGAATGACTATTACGACCACCACCATGTGCTAGAGAGATGACTCTCCTCCCAAACAAATGCCTCTATAGATAGCCCTCTCTAGGGGAATGCCTTCTTGGGCAGTTGAATCCTAACCGTCCATGTGTTAGACATGTAATTGCATGTACGTGAAGTTTCCTAGTTAACTCAAGTGGATGCTTCTAGAACGCTCTAGATCTATGGGAAAAGCATGAAGATAAGTCTAGGAATTTATAGAAGTTATATTGGCTTGGAGTATGTTGGTCATATATGGAAAATGATGTATAGAAGCATGTGAAAAATTATTGTAACTATCAAGAATAGCAACCAATAAAGTTTTCTTGTGTAGATCATCCAATAGTACTACTAGAATGGAGTAGAATAATAGAAGATTTTTTGAAATATGAGGAGTACTCTACATGTGCAAGTGCAACAAGACAAATAGCATTAGAAGAAGAATGCAAGGTTTATGCTATATTAGGAAATCAACTCTTTAGGATAGGATGTGGGCTTCACATTCATGAAGTCAAGTATCTCTCCATCTTAGAAATGGCTCACATAGGTGTATTTGCAAGGCTATGGTAGACAAGGCTTCACATGGATGTACAAACGTATGTTAAGAGTTGCAACATTTGTCAAAGGATCGATATCGAATAAGAAGAGTTGATATGCCCCTTAGATAAATTATTAGTGCATGAGCTTTTGAATGTTGGGTATAGATTTCATTAGATGCATTAGCCCACTTGCAAGAGGTTCTCATACTATATATCTCATTATGGCAACTGATTATCTCAAAAAGTGGCTAGAAGCCAAAGCAAAATGAGTGATGCTCAAAAGATCACCATATTCTTTTTAAACAAATATTCACATGCTTTGAACTGTTGGAGCAAGTCTATGACAAGCCTAAGTATTGGCTTGAGTCCCACAGAGTCATAGAAAAAGCCTTAAAAGAAGACTATGTAAAGTTCACTTGTGAACTACCTCTTGTAACTTTTGAAGAGTTTACTTAATGTAAAAGTAAGAGAATCTTAAGTGGTTGAGTCCACTTGATCAAGAATGGAAAGAGGAGCCACGAATTCGTGATTTGTGGTAGGTAGAGAATCAAATCAATCATTGATTGATTGGAGAGTGATTGAGGGAAGTTCGCCTCCCAAACTCAACTATAAATAGATGGCAGTTTTAGTCGTGGTCAGAGAAACCTATGTGAAGACCTCCAAGAGCTGGGCTTTATGCCATATCAAGGTGTGATTACAAGGCACACATATGTATCAGTAAGTCATTGTATTGTACAAGCAATATACTTTCATTTTCATGATTATTTGAGTTCATCTTTCCATGTTCTTGTGAAGTGTACTACTCACTGCCATTACTCTCAGTTTTCTCAGTCAGCTTGCAGAGATGTTTTCTCTGAGCTTGGTGCATCATTTTCAGTGCTTTAACTTGGTAAAGTTAGCTCTATAAGTCTAATATATGCTCACAAATTTTCATGTCATTTGGATGTTGCAATCTTCAGTTAAGTTCATTTGAAGTCAACAGGATCTGTTCATCTTCACTTCTCTGTCAGGTACCCGACTTTTTTACTCATCTTGTCAGAGCCATTTCTCAGTGGTTACTTATCCAAATTCAGTGACTTAAAGCTTCTTGGATTCAGCTCACTGTGTCCTATAACCATACAAATTTTCATAATCATTGGATTTCTACATTATGAGTTATGTTGATTTTTCTGCTCACTGGTCTATTTCTGTAGCAGCCCGTGAAAATCGGGATGATGTCATCACTTGTTAAAACTCATTCTCAGTGTGTGGTTCATTATTTTTTATGAGATTACTCTTGAAAGTTAGCTCTTTAAGTTGCCTAGACTTCCCCAAGAGGAATTGAGCTAATTGCTGCTGTGCTCAGAGAATTATGTAAAACACTGGACAGGTGTATGAACCAAGAATAGCAAGTTTTCACCTCTGAGCTAACTCCAACTTATCTGTTTTGATCTATCTTTTTGAGAGTGATCTTCCAAGGTACATAGGGTGTCTAATATATCCATTGGCAAGCTAAAAGGGCCCACCATATACTTCTGGAGTTCATTTGGCTAATGTAGATCAAGGATTTTGCAACACCTCTTCATCTTCAAGCACATACCTATCCATCTCTTCACAGTGGTATCAGAGCAAGGTTGGACAACATGGCAGATGGATTTCCTTCATCAATTGACAAATTGGACAGAGGTAACTACTCAGCTTGGTCATTAAGGATGGAAGCTTATCTTCAAGGTAGAAGTTTATATGGTTATGTGGCTGGAGATGAAGTTATGCCAAGTTTCAGGAACAAAAGTCAACCAACACAAGAAGAGCAAGAAAGATTGAGCACATGGTGCTCCAAGGATGCACTTGCAAGGTCTTATCTCCTCAACTCTATCTCAGATTTTTTGTTGCCTCACATTAGAAGTTGTAAGACATCTCAGGAAGTGTGGGATGCACTTGAAGCTTTCTTTTCTTCAAGTACCAAAGCTAGGAAGCATCAACTATGGCTGGAGTTCACAACTCTCAAGAAGGCTCCCAAACAAAATGTGACTGATTTTGTCACAAAGCTCAAGGACATAGCGGATCAGTTGGGAAGTATTGGAGAGGTAATAGATGAAGAGCAAATTGTAAGGCAGGTCATCAATGGCTTGAAGGCAGATGACAAGTGGGAAGCATTCACCACAGCTATGGATTTGTACATGGACATGCATGTACCTGATTTCAATACACTCATTGGACAACTACTTACTCAAGAGGCAAAGCTTATCAAAAATGGAGAAAGCTCTAAAGGTAATCAATCTTCAGCTTTATACACGGATAAAAGCAAGTCTAAAGATAACAAAGGAAAGGCAAAGAAAGTGGATGATGAAGCAGGTACATATCAAGCTAACTATGCAGGTAGAGGAAGACATGGCAGAGGTAGAGGAAGAGGAAGGTAGACAAGGCAGGGGGAGATCCCAAGACTCCAACTCATGTTCTATTTGTGGATTAACTAATCATACAACTGAAAATTGCTTTAGGAATTCCACGAATCAAAGAGGCAGAGGATACAATCGAGGAAGTTATGGCTACTCAAGAGGAAGGTTCAACAACTACCATGGCAACTACAAGAACTACAATCATTCAAACTATCAAGGAGGCTACAAAGGAAGGAGAGACTACAATAACTACACATAAGACTCAAACAAAGAGGATTCATTATTGATCATGAACATGGCTATGCCACAAGGTAAATCTGATGAGCATGTTTTCTACATAGATTCAGGTTGTTCAAATCATGTGGCAGGAAATGTGGCACTCCTATCAGATTTAGAAGATCCAAGGAATAAGCATGAGGTACAAACAGGAGATGATACAAAACATCCTGTGGAGAAAATAGGCAATGTCAAAGCACCCGATGGAAACATCAACCTACTCAGTAAGGTACTCTATGTCCCTACCATTACAAAGAATTTGATAAGTGTTGGGCAGATAGTAGAGAAAGGGTTGCAAGTCAAGTTCACAAAAGCAGGAGCATTTGTTGAAGATCCAAGTCAAGGATTCAGAAGAATTGCAAAAGGTGAAAAGACAGGTAGATTGTTCACATTTGAATTACAAGACACTAGAAACATTGCTCTCTTTATTTATGGTAGTCAGACACTCACAAAATTGGAAGTATGGCACAAAAGGTTAGCACATATTGGTGAAAGGTCATTAAAGCAAATCTGCAGGGACCAAAGTGTACTTGGACTTCCTAATTTGTCAAAACAACATATGATTTATAAGTGTAGTGCATGTCAATTTGGAAAGTCTCACAGGTTACCATTCATGAAGAAAGGTTATATGCATGGAGATCTCTTGGAGTTGGTTCATACAGATGTATGGGGACCTAGCAAGGAAGCTTCAATATCTGGATCAAGGTATTATGTTTCCTTTATTGATGATTGCAGCAGATGGACTATCCTATTCTTTATGAAACACAAAGATGAAGATTTTTCATGTTTCAAAAGATATTTGGCTCTTGTGGAGAATCAAACAGGTAAATCACTAAAAAGGCTAAGGTCAGATGGAGGGGGAGAATACTTCTCCCATGATTTTGATTCTTTTCTTCAAGAAAGAGGAATCAAAAGAGAGGTAACTACAAGGTACACTCCTGAGCAAAATGGAGTGGCAGAAAGGAGGAATAGGACAATTGTTGAAGCTGCAAGGTCTATGTTAAATGAAAAGCATTTACCTAATTACTTATGGGCTGAGGCTGTATCTACAGCCACTTACTTGATTAACAGGTTGCCTTCAAAATCCCTTGATGGGATGACTCCATATGAGGCTTGGAATGGAAGAAGACCAAGCTTAGATCATTGTAAAATTCTTGGATGTATTGCTTTTGCTCATGTTCCTTCACAGGTTAGAGGCAAGATGGATCCAAAGGCAGAAAGGTGTGTATTTATTGGATATGACAACAATCAAAAGGGCTACAGGTTATACAACCCTACCAACAAAGGATTCTTGGTAAGCAGAGATGTAGTTTTTGATGAGAACAATTCATGGTATGAAGATTCATGCAGGAAGATCAATTTACCATATGATCTTGAAGAAGATTTTCCAAAGCTTGGTAGAGAACAATCAAAGATTGAAGAACAAGACACCTCAGAGGATGATGAAGAATCTCAAATGGAAAAGATCAAAGCATGGAAGTCTAAAGGTAAAGCAAAATTGCAAGAACTTGGACATGAGGCAGAATCATCACAGCATGGCCTAAGAAGATCTATGAGGGAAAAGAAAAAACCAAAAAGGTATGGGTTTGACACCTCATTAGTAACTAAACACTCTATCTACATAGCACAGGATATAAACCAAGAGGAGCCATCATCATTTGAAGAGGCCAAAGCAAAAACAGAATGGAAGCATGCAATGAAGGAAGAGATTGAAGCACTTGAGGAAAACAACACTTGGGATTTGGTGCCCAAGACTTCATCCATGAAGGTAATAGGCTCAAGATGGGTCTATAAACTCAAGAAGAATTCTGATGGTTCCATTAACAGGTATAAGGCAAGGCTTGTAGCAAAAGGCTTTGCACAAACTCAGGGAATTGATTATGAGGAGACCTTCTCTCCTGTGGCAAAGATGCCTACTATGAGGTTTTTGCTTAGTATTGCCTCTTCCAAGAATTGGAAGATACTTCAACTAGATGTAAAGAATGCATTTTTGAATGGTTGGATAACAGAAGAGGTATATATGGCACAACCACCTGGTTTTGAGAATCAAGTTTATCCTGATTATGTGTGTAAACTTAACAAAGCATTGTATGGTCTCAAGCAAGCTCCAAGAGCTTGGAATTTCAGGCTTGTTTCATTCTTGCAGGACAAAGGCTTTCAACCAAGCAAGGCAGATCCTTCACTCTTTATTAAAAAGAGTAATTCTGAGGTCATCTACCTATGTGTATATGTAGATGATATTATATTGACAGGAAATGATGCAGATGGTATGAAGAAGATCAAAGATCACATGAGAGAAGAGTTCAAGATAAGTGATTTGGGTTCACTTACCTACTTCCTAGGTTTGGAAGTTGTCTACAAAGATCATGGTTTGTTTCTCACTCAAAGGAAGTACATTAAGGACATGTTGGCAAAATTCAAGATGCAAGATTGTAAGATTGCAGGTACTCCAATGGAGGTCAATCACAAATTGAGCTCACATGAAGGTGAACTCATAGAGGACATCACATCATATCAAAGTCTAGTGGGTAGTCTCAACTATGCCACATTGACAAGAGTAGATATATGTTACACTGTGAGTGTGCTAAGTCAATTTATGCACACACCAAGGAAACCACATATGGATGCTGCCAAAAGGATTCTCAAGTATCTCAAAGGAACCATAAATGAAGGACTTTATTATCCTTATGTATCTGATTTAGGTTTGAAGCTATTTTCTGATGCAGATTGGGCTGGCTCCAAGGAAGATAGAAGGAGCACTTCAGGTTATCTTACCTTTGCAGGTTCAAAGCTTATTTCATGTTCATCCAAGAAGCAACTCACAGTTGCTCTCTCTTCTACTGAAGCTGAATATAGAGGTCTTGCCATAGCTACACAAGAAGCTATGTGGATGAAGACATTATTCAAAGATCTTGGATTGGAGTTCGGAACTCCAACTATTTTTGGTGATAATATGAGTTCTATTCATTTGGCTGCTAATCCTATTTTTCATGCAAGGACTAAACATATTGAAGTCCATTATCACTATGTACGAGAAAAGGTTCTAAGCAAAGAGATTCAAATATCATATGTGTCCACTCATCAACAATGTGCAGATATTCTAACCAAAGCATTGGATGGTACAAAGCTTTGCAAATTCAACGCTATGATTGGTTTGCAGGTAATCTTGGAAGATTGAAGACCTCAAGCATACTTGGCTTGAGGGGGAGATGTTGGAGCAAGTCTATGACAAGCCTAAATATTGGCTTGAGTACCACGAAGTCATAGAAAAAGCCTTAAAAGAAGACTATGTAAAGTTCACTTGTGAACTACCTCTTGTAACTTTTGAAGAGTTTACTTAATGTAAAAGTAAGAGAATCTTAAGTGGTTGAGTCCACTTGATCAAGAATGGAAAGAGGAGCCACGAATTCATGATTTGTGGAAGGTAGAGAATCAAATCAATCATTGATTGATTGGAGAGTGATTGAGGGAAGTTAGCCTCCCAAACTCAACTATAAATAGATGGCAGTTTTAGTCGTGGTCAGAGAGACCTATGTGAAGACCTCCAAGAGCTGGGCTTTATGCCATATCAAGGTGTGATTACAAGGCACACATATGTATCAGTAAGTCATTGTATTGTACAAGCAATATACTTTCATTTTCATGATTATTTGAGTTCATCTTTCCATGTTCTTGTGAAGTGTACTACTCACTGCCATTACTCTCAGTTTTCTCAGTCAGATTGCAGAGATGTTTTCTCTGAGCTTGGTGCATCATTTTCATTGATTTAACTTGGTAAAGTTAGCTCTATAAGTCTACTATATGCTCACAA
This sequence comes from Ceratopteris richardii, assembly GCA_020310875.1. Taxonomy (NCBI): domain Eukaryota; kingdom Viridiplantae; phylum Streptophyta; class Polypodiopsida; order Polypodiales; family Pteridaceae; genus Ceratopteris; species Ceratopteris richardii. Next base: position 138,310,448 of record CM035420.1, on the reverse strand, counting down.
ATTTTCATGTCATTTGGATGTTGCAATCTTCAGTTATGTTCATTTGAAGTCAACATGATCTGTTCATCTTCACTTCTCTGTCAGGTACCCGACTTTTTTACTCATCTTGTCAGAGCCATTTCTCAGTGGTTACTTATCCAAATTCAGTGATTTAAAACTTCTTGGATTCAGCTCACTGTGTCGTATAACCATACAGATTTTCATAATTATTGGATTTCTATATTATGAGTTATGTTGATTTTTCTGCTCACTGGTCTATTTCTGTAGCAGCCCGTGAAAATCGGGATGATGTCATCACTTGTTAAAACTCATTCTCAGTGTGTGGTTCATTATTTTTTATGAGATTACTCTTGAAAGTTAGCTCTTTAAGTTGCCTAGAGTTCCCCAAGAGGAATTGAGCTAATTGCTGCTGTGCTCAGAGAATTATGTAAAACACTAGACAGGTGTATGAACCAAGAATAGCAAGTTTTCACCTCTGAGCTAACTCCAACTTATCTGTTTTGATCTATCTTTTTGAGAGTGATCTTCCAAGGTACATAGGGTGTCTAATACATCCATTGGCAAGCTAAAAGGGCCCACCATATACTTCTGGAGTTCATTTGGCTGATGTAGATCAAGGATTTTGCAACACCTCTTCATCTTCAAGCACATACCTATCCATCTCTTCACATGAACTACCACTTGAGATTGGTGATATGGATAGCCACTTTATTCATTGAATGATTTCTTGGTGCTCCATAAGACACTGACACCTTACAACCTAGAAGCTAATGGACAAAGCAAAAAGTTCAAATAATAAATTAATTTATACTTTCTAAACAACAATATTTAACAATGGGAGATGTGTTGGAACAAGAAACTACATCATAATATATGAACATTCAGAGTGACTTACAAGACTGCCCCTAGAACCACACCATTCAATCTAGTCTATGACCAAAATGCTATTCTCCCCAATTCTTTTCTTAGTACCTATCTTGTGAGTGGCCAAAGACCATGCACGGACTAGCCATGAGTTGTCACAATAGCTAGAACAAATAAAAAATCTATAATAAAAGCATCTCCAAGTGAGAGCAAGGATAAATGTAGTCAAACTTAGGTAGAAAGTTTAGTATAATGCACATATAAAGGACAAGGTATTGCAAGTTGAAGAATTAGTGATTTTGTATAATTTGAGTGAACATGTTAAGAAGCTCTAAAAAAGAGGTTACAAACTCCTACCAATCAATAGAATCTCTTTCGGAGGAGTTATAACTCTAGCAAAACTAGATGGGGACATTTTATCCAACTACATTAACAGATGAAGAGTGAAGTTTTAGAGGGAACTTCTTACCAAAAGTATACTAGCTTTCTTACTACAAGCCCGAAAGCCCAAACAAGAAGAAGAGTGATATGAGAAGAAGCACATTAAGAAGCCTTAGAGTGAATTGGAAACCAATAATAATGGATGCAACCAAGAGATGAACAAAGTGAATAGAATGGAATGCACTATAAGGTGGATAGCCTAGCAAAGATAATCTTTCCTCAATATAAGATCATACTTGGAAATTAGGTGGTAATAAAAGTGAGTGTATCCTAGTGGATTCATTAACAGGCACATAGATAACTCTAATCACCATTAGATCCTCACTAGTAGAATTTCTAGGATTAAGAGGTTTACGTTGAAGCCTACATTATTGATATGGGTGTTAATTGATTACATTTCAAGGAGAGGTATGTGTCCCCGTGTTGTTAGAAAATTTGACTATGATACATACTCATCGAGGGTGTGAAGACAAGGATGTCTTATAAGATCTCATCCTAGGGCAAGATTGAATCTATAAATATTTAGTCACATTGAATAAAGCCCATAATGCCCTTTCTTGAAATATTCAAGGTAGAGAAGCTTGTAGCTCCTTATAACAGAAGACAATGCCTAGGGTATGAATAGTAAATATAGTTTTCAAGCTTCATCATTTCTTGCAAAAACGCATTCTTTCAAAGTCATCCAATATACACAATTCACTTCAAACACCAATGCATGAATCCCTAGCTATTTAAACTCTTAATATTAATCACAGAGTACCCAATGAGAGCTATGATGAGGTTTAAAAATATGGAAAAAAGATATTTTAGGGAGGGTTAAAGAACTATAAAGATCACAAGCAATAGGTTGATCTTGCAAAGAAATCGAGAAAAGCTAGATAAATTTGGGTTGCTAAGAATGACCCTAAAAGTTGTTCTAAGACAAAGACACTTTCCATCAAACATCAGCATGAAGTTTAAGATATTCATAAATCAATGAATTTCATCTCAAGTAATAATTTACTTAAATTCAAGTAAGTCAAAGCAGCTATTAGAAGCTCAATGGCAATGCCTTTCATCTCAAATAATAATTTCGCTAAATTCCAAAGAAATTCATAGAATCTCAATGGCCACATTAATAGAAGTGGATACCCAAGTACGTTCTCAAGGAGAACAGACAAAGCAGACATGCCCAGAGGAGCATCCCTTCAATCCAATTGCCACATGCACCAAGGAGAGCAATCAAAGCAAACATGCCAAGAGGAAACCTTTATATTTAGAGTGTGCATATACAAGCACTTCTTTTGAAGACCTATTAGTGGTATAGAGTTTTCTCTTTGTACTCTAGGATTAGCATAATATATGAACCTTTCATTATTGTAATTTACTAATAGGGTTGCAATTTTTGCATTAGAGAAGTCCAACAAGAAACAAAAAGAAATAAAAAAGAAAAAAACCAACTAGCCTAAAGTCCAACAAAAAACAAGAAGAAAAACATAAAACAAGTTTTAAAAATTATAAAACAAGGAAAATCTCACAAAAACTCTCAGAAGTGATAGAGAAGGGAGACTAAGAAGGTAATTTAGTGACATGTATATCAATGTTCCTTTTTTTGCATGCATCACTAAAATGTGTTAGATGAAAAAGGTGAAGGTTTTTAAATGGTATAAATGCTTGAAGATTAACAGTTTTCAAGTGCATGTGCATCAATAGATGGCATAAAAAAATAGAGAAGTTGAATCTGTTATTTCTTGCAAGGAGCATCAAACCAGATGTCTTCGGGCAATTTTGCTTAGTGTTTGCCTTTGAGCAATTGAACCCCTGCTTTGTGAGATACAAGGGGTCCCATGGATACTATGCCTATTCACTTGTACAATTGTTCGTTCAATCAATTCATGCAAAGAGAGATTAGGCTTCAACCAAAGTTCCCCTTTATTAAAAAATAAATAAATAAAACAGATAGTCGATTCCTTAATTGCGCATAACATGACATGAAATTTGGTGTATGACTAAGAGAAAAAGGTTGATCTCACTTTTATCTGTTTTAATCGTTGCTTGAAATTTTAGCAGTTGGAATCTGAAATCTCTTGGAAAAGAGTCTTCTTAAATTTCATCTCTACATCCCTCTTCAAGTAGCAAAAGATTCTTCTTATATCATCCATTGGTGTAATGGGGATCACGAAGGTTAGGAGGTCATCATCAATGATGCATATTTTGGTAAGCACAGGCATTGTTCTTCTCCTCTTGCTTCCATGCAAGGTGGTATGGGTCTAGGCTTCCCTTGGGCATACTACAACATGTTTGTATATGTGTGTGTATATATGTCTATATGTATATATATGTTTGTCTATATGTGTATATATATATATATATACACACATATACACACATATGTATATGTGTGTATATATATATATATATATATATATATATATATATATATATATATATATATATATATATATATATATATATATATATATATATATATATATATATATATATATATATATATATATATATATATATATATATATATGTGTGTGTGTGTGTGTGTGTGTATGTATATATGTATATATGTGTATGTGTCTATGTATATGTGTGTATGTATGTATATGTGTATGTGTATGTTTGTATGTTTGTATGTTTGTATTTATGTGTGTGTATATATGTGTATGTATGTGTGTATAAGTGTGTGTGTAAATGTGTGTATGTTTGTGTATACGTGTGTATATATGTATGTGTGTGTATATGTATGTATGTATGTGTGTATATATGTGTATTTATGTGTGTGTATGTATGTGCATGTGTGTATATGCATGTGTGTGTATGCATATGTGTGCATGTATGTGTGTGTATATGCATGTGTACCTGAATTGCTTGCTCGCTCTTTGCTCTTTGGTCGCTCGTCGTTCGCAAATATTGATATCGGCATATAGGACCCATTACAAAGGCATGCATACAAACACTTCTTTTGAACACCTATTAGTGGTATATAATCTTCTTTTTGTACTCTAGGATTAGTATAATAGATGAACCTTTCATTCTTGTAATTTACTAATAACCTTGATATTTTCCCACTAGAGAAGTTAGTGTATATAGCTCTTTTCTTCAACAGATGGCATCATAAAAGAGAGAAGTTGACTCTGTTATTTCTAGCAAGAAGCACTACCAAGGACAAAGGACACAAGATAGTTTGTGATGCTAGCTCACATAAGATTTCGCTAGATATTGAACCCACCACATAAGCCAGAAAATTGAATATGGACACAAAGAAATCATGTCTAATGGAAAAGTTTGAAGAGGGGATGGCAAACTAGGGATGCAGGGATGTTGGACAGATGGAGGGGAGGTGTTTGAGCGGGTGTGAGGACTCACATCATGTCGAATAATAAAATTACGTTGGATTCCAAAATGTTTTTTGATATTTTGTATTTTCTTAATAAGATTTTGATATTTTCATATTTTACTTGAAAGCTTTTCAATGAAATATTATCTTGACCCAATGTATTTGACCAATAAACATTCGATCAAAATTATTGAAATTTATTCCATGAAAATATTGATTTAAATTATTGTAGGTGTTTGCCAGTTTAATTTATGATATTTTTTTTGTTGTGTTCCTTTTTTTTTCTGCTTTTAATTCTTCTCTTCATTTTCTTTATGATATTAGGTATTTATCATGTTAAATTATGATTTATGCTTGTATTTATTTTTTATTGAACAATGCTTAGAAATATATTAATGAAAGCGGGCGTGACTGAATTTTACACCTTTCAAGGGGAAACACCTTTCTACGTAACATTAGTGCTAAAAACAATAGAAAAATGGGTTGTTTAAGGATTTAGATTATTGATGTTTAATATAAATTAAGCTTGTCAAATTATCTTTCCAAATATTGGTGGACATTCATATCCAAAACAGAGAGAAAGTTCCATCCGAGCTTCGATTAATGATGAATTTTAAGTTCTGTTATTTTTCAAGGTATGTTTAGAGTTTCAGAGATGTGTTACACTTTTTTACACTTTTTTACGCTCTTTTTCGGGAGAAGTATTGTTTGTGAGAAGTTCCATATCAATATTTTTTGACTGTAAGGTAGAGTGGAGAAAAGGGTTTAAGAGTTGGAATTTGAAATCTCTTATTAACTTTCAGGAAACAAAGGAAGTTGTAAATTCTCATTTCTGCGAAGAGTCCCTTTAAATTTCTTCTCGACATCCCTCTTGAAATGGCCTTGTGCTGTTCGATAGCTTCTGCAGTATCTCAAGCAAGAATCGACGTGATGGAGGTCATCGTCAATGATGCACAAGCGCAGGCATTGTTCTTCTCCTCACGCTTCTTGACGCATTCTCGATAAGCATATGCCCACAATTTCCAGTAGATAACACCTCTACTCCATCGTTTCCGAGCTTACCTTTTCTTTCGAACGCATTCCCTTTGTTAAGTGCTTCAAATTCTCTGAGGGAGGATTTCTATGCCTTGACCTGTGCCCGTGCCCTTACCATTCCCAATGAAACGCTCACTCGTGCGATATAGCGAAATGCTTCCATCGCTCCAGGACTTCTCCGTTAGGCGTTTCACGATTGTTTTGTACAGGTACGTATTTGGTTTACCTTCTCTTCTTTAGCATGATTGTAGGATAAACCTTCCGAATGGACTTTTTTATGTCTGTCTTACATCATAACTGTTTCCTGAGTTTCAGAAGTTTGTCTAGTGCTTTGAAATAATTGAGTTATGGAGCTCGTTTTTTGTTCCCCGTAATGCTCTAAAGGTTCTTAAATCGTTTCTCTTCTACCGTGCATCTGGCTTTCAAAATCGTGGCGTTTCGGCGTAATTTTCTATTTCCGCAGGGAAGACAAAAACAGAAAATCCAGTGAACCCTTAGCAGTGCAATATTGCGCCTTAGTACATATAACATTAGCAATAAAAAATTAACTTCACTGAAAGTAGTGAAAGGCAGGCATATGTTGCATCCATAATTATTTTCTCACAGAGGATTTCATCTTCTTCGACTCCATTAGTCTGGCTTTCGTGTGATGAAATTCATATAGTGAAAGATTTTATGAACATTGGCTAACGCTTTTCAGGTGTTATTCTATCCCGTTCTCTGTGATGTTATCCGGAAACAAAATTGAAGAGGGTCTTTTCTTTTCTTATGATGCAGGGATGTGACGAATAGGAATTCACTGCACGGTCTGGAGGCGATTGATGAAGCGAAGCGAGCACTTGAACAAGAATGTCCTGGTTTCATTTCTTTTGTGCAGACATTATTTAGTTTTAGTTGGCTGCTCGGCATGCACAATTCTTGGCTGCTCGGCATTCAGTTGTGCAGGTGAACATCACATAGGTTTCCGGATGACATCACAGAGCACGGGAAACAATATAACAAACCAAATGCCAAACGGAGAAGTCCTGGAGCACGTGAAACGCCAAACGGAGAAGTCCTGGAGCGAAGGAAGCGTTTCGCGATATTTTCATTGAGAACGGTAAGGGCACTGACACAGGTCAACTCATAGAACTTTTTTTTTTTTTTTTCATAACATGTCCAGCGTAGGACTTGAACCCTGGACCTCCGCCTCAAGAGGCCAAAGCTCAACCAACTGTCTTACAGGACGTGGACAAGTCATAGAAATTGTCACTAAGACAAGTCATAGAAATTGTCACTAAGATAATTTGAAGCATTTAATAAAGAGAATGTATTCGAAAGGAAAGGTAAGGTCTGCTTAAGCCAGTTAAACTCAGTTGTTATTATATTTCCTTCAGTTGTAATCTTATCTAACTTTTGCTTTGTGAGATAAGCGTTCCGCAGGTCTTATACCTATTCACTTGTACAATTACAATTTCAAAGTTAAAGTCCCGAGAAGTAAGCTTTTGCTGAACCTCCATTTCTCCTTGCGCTTGCAGATCTTTGGAGAGCCAGTCGGGAAGATCGTCAGTATTGTCAGCTGGTTTGGGAGTTGCACCAGAGACTATGTCCCACAGAGAAGCAGGTTGGAGGAGTACTCTGACACGCATGGCCCATGTCAGATAGTTGGTGCCGACGAGCATGTCTATGGCATAGCTGCGCATGGTGGATTGTAAATGTGCTGCAGGAGTTTGTGCCATTCTGCTATCCAGACTAGCAGTGGGCAAGTTGCAGAGTAGCACTGGTAGGTAGGAGCAGGCATGCGACTGTAGTCCACAGTTACTCGGATACCATGTTAGAACTACAGTCTGTAGGTACCAAGATAGAGACCAGTACACGAATGCCAAGAACAAGAACACTTGTTTATTTGATTACTGAAGATGGTTATTTATAGAGGTGGGAGACTGGAGAAACGGTTCTTGAAGGACACCATGGAAATGAATCTGTGGGAGATTATTTTCTAAGTTTGCAATTTACTAGATCCTAACAATAACAACCGAGGACAATGAATCCAACGTCCAGAGTCTTAGGCATACTACGTCCAGAGTCCAACGTCCAGAGTCTTAGGCATACCTATTAGGCTCACAATGACCGTCTCATTGAATCCCCTCCTTCTGAAGATCTTTATAACACTCGATATCATCGAATCTGGACATGCGAGTTCAACGGTGGCCGACGATCCATTCATCATGAAGCTGTCCTTTCTTCCCACTGCAAGAGGGTAAAACGGACCTCCACTCTGCGTTCAATAAACAGTACATGAAATCAGTAATCAGGTAAAAACGGGTGTCCATACTCCCCTTCAGTAAATCCCGACATAAAACATCGTTTCGCTATGCATTTAAGCTATGTGATGTTCACTTGCACAACTGCATGCCGAGCAGCTAACTGAATAGTCTCGACGCAAGAAATTAAACCAGGACATTGTTGTTTTAGTGCTCGCTTCGCTTCATCAATCGCCTCCAGACCGCGCAGTGAGTTCCTATTCGGCCCATTCTGAAGTTCAAGACTCAGAAGTACGGAGCCGTCACATCCCTGCATCATAAGAAAAGAAAAGACCCTCTTCAATTTTGTTTCCGGATGACATCACAGAGAATGAGATACAATAACAATCCAAATGCCATCGGAGAAGTCCTGGAGCATGTGAAACGCCAAACGGAGGAGTCCTGGAGCGAAGCAAGTGTTTCGGGATATTGCACGAGTGAGCATTTCATTGAGAATGGTAAGGGCGTTGGCACAGGTCAAGTCATAGAAATTGTCACTCAGATAATTTGAAGCATTTAATGAAGCGAATGTATTCGAAAGGAAAGCGAAGGTTGGCTTAAGCCAGTTAAACCCAGTTGTAACTATATTTCCTTCAGTTGTAACTATATTTCCTTCAGTTGTAATCTTATCTAACCCTTGTTTTGTGGGATAGGTGTCCGGAGAGTCCTATGCCTATTCACTTGTACAATTGTCATTTAAAAGTTAAGGTCCGAAAAAGTAAGCTTTCGCTGAACCTCCATTTAAAAAAAAAAAAAGACTAAAGTCGGCAACGATCGAGTAAAGGTGTTATCTACAGCAAATTGTGGGCATATGCCGATCGAGAATGAGGCAAGAAGCGTCAGGAGAAGAATAATGCCTGCACTTGCAGAAATACGCATCATTCAAGATGACCTCCTAACCTTCGTGATCTCCATTACGTCGACGGATATAATAATAAAAGGAAGCTCTTTCGATGGATTCTTCTGCTCCTTCCCTTCGGAGATTTCGGATTCCAACTCTTAAAATTTCAAGCAACAATTAAAAAGGGTAAAAGTCATACTCCAAATTTCATGTCATGTTATGCGCAATCAAGGAATCGTCTCTCTCTCTCTTTCTCTCTCTCTCTCGTCAGCATTACAAGACACATTGATTTTCAATTTTCTCGTCATGTTCCCCGTAATGCTCTAAAGGTTCTACCGTGCATCTGGCTTTCAAAATCGTGGCGTTTCGGCGTAATTTTCTATTTCCGCGGGTAAGACAAAAACAGTGCAATATTGCGCCTTACTACATATAACGTTAACAATAAAAATTCACTTCACTGAAAGTAGTGAAAGGCAGGCTGCCAGGCATATGTTGCATCCATAATTATTTTCCCACAGAAAATTTCATCTTCTTCGACTCCATTAGTCTGGCTTTCGCTAACGCTAACGCGATATAATGGAAGATTTTATGAACATTCGCTAACGCTTTTCAGGCTTTTTATTCTATCCCGATCTCTGTGATGTTAACCGCAAACAAAATTGAAGAGGGTCTTTTCTTTTCTTATGATGCAGGGATGTGACGGCTCCGTACTTCTGAGTCCTGAACTTCAGGATGCGCCGAATAGGAATTCACTGCGCGGTCTGGAGGCGATTGATGAGGCGAAGCGAGCACTTGAACAAGAATGTCCTCGTTGGATAATTCCTGTCCCGTCCTCGCCATCGCTTCCAGCTTCCAAGCTCCTGACGGAGAAGCAGAGAGAAAGCTCTTCATAATTTACGTCAATGCCGCTTACAGGCAACTCTAGCTCCAGAGACTACTCGTTCGCGTGTCCTTTGGGGCGGAGGCTGGACTGCTGCCATTCTTCGCCTACCTTCAATGGAGAAAGTAACACGATTGCCATCCACACAGACTGCTTCCAGAGACTACTCGTTCGCGTGTCCTTTGGGGCGGAGGCTGGACTGCTGCCATTCTTCGCCTACCTTCAATGGAGAAAGTAACACGATTGCCATCCACACAGACTGCTTCCAAGTGAAGTTCATATTGTGTTCATATGGTCGGTGAGAACTTACAAGTGGCGTTGGGCCTAGTAAGTTGGTAGATGGAGAGTTAATGCATTGCATGCCATATCCGTGGGCCGTGGCCTTGGCAATGGGCAATGGGCATCCTACGCAATTTGTGCAAATGGCCATTTTCGTTTAAAACTCCCGCGTCAAGGCAAGTTTAAGCGGAAAAGCTCCACGACTTCAGTGTCCAAAGTTCGCCTCCTCGCCCTAGGGAGTACTCACTGCTCAGTAATGACAAATGGTGCCCATTGTTCGTTGCAAGCCTGCCCATTGTTCGTTGCAAGCCTGACCATTGGCTGACATGCGAAACCTGCAACATCTTGACTCAAATTGTTTAGGATATGAATTTGAGTCTCGGTCCTCGGACAACTTGCAGATGTAATGTCCATAGATGTAAACTCACTCAGGCTTCAGCGAACATTCAGCGACTCTATCAAAAGATTGAACAACTCTGAAGATTGACTCCTGAATGTGCTACTAGAACGAGCGCTATGGTGAGTTACCGTCGAGAAGTTATCCAATGGTCAAGATTCATCTTAAGGCAAGCGATTTCTAACTTGTGGTGATTGTATATCTACACGGACCTATTGACTGAATAGTGCAGGTAAAGAGTTTGAACATTGGCAACCCTTCAGGAAACTTGAGTCTTATGAATCGTGACTGGTCTGGGGCCCTTGAGACAAACTTTTCATGATTGTATATGTACACAAACTTATTGACTGAATATTGTGTGACATGGATATATATATATTAGGCAAGTATGTATCAAGCGACTATGGATGTAGATAAAGAGTTTGAACAAGTCATTTGACAGTGCTGAGAATGCCATTGACAACCCTTCGGGAAACTTGAGTCTTATGAATCGTGACTCGTCTTATGAATCGTGACTCGTCTTAACTCTCGACCTGCCTCCAGAGTCCGTGACTCCACTTCCCTTCAAGCTTCAAAACACAGCTCCACATAAGGAGCACTGAGCGAGTGCAAGAAGAGAATATGTGATGAGCATCTTACACCACTAAATGTGCAAGTACCTTAGAACATATCTGAACTAGAACAAGGTTCTATCTACAGACTAAAGGTTGCTCCAAGTCTGAGTTTCCATTTGCAATCCCTTGCTTCTCCGCTATGCAGGGTCTTTCGACCTTCAAGTTTTAACTCTTTAAGCCTCGAGGTTCCTTCAGCCTCGTACATGCACAAGCTCCCAGGTTTCAAAGTTGAGCCCGAACTACCTCAGCCTTCATACTTAATGGTTCACCTATAAGTTGGGTTGTTTGAGCAATCAAGAATTAGATTGTTACGGTTTGTAAACTTTGTAGTCGTATGTAGATACTTGGCGTGGTTTTTATATAAACCTCCTTCAATCTTGAAGAGTGGAGACTTTGCGCTTGTTTGGATCTTGTATTTGTGTACAATCTGCAGGTCATAACATAGCATAATAATACATTACATGAAGTCTTATTACACCTATTTCCAAGATCTTATTATTTACTCCCATTGCCTTTTTTGGTTACAAAATTGTTTATTTTGATATGTTGTTTCATTGAAATAGTGATCCGTTGAGGTATGTTGAGAAGAACATTTATTTTTGAGGTACAATATGGACTTGGAGTTTTTAAGTATACAAAGAGGATGTTGTGTCCTGATTTTTGAATGATGTTTAAGTCATCATTATGCATTTTACAGGATTTAATAATGCAGAGAGCTAATATACTACAATCTTAGTTTAGAATATAATCGTAGGATGCTCAAGCCCCACAGTTTGAAATCAAACTCGTGTGAATCATATTATAAACACTACAGCAGATCGGCCATATACCGAGGCTTCTACCGAGGAAAATGAACGGCCGCGATTTTGCCCCGATGTCGATGTAAGGGTCAGTGTAGGCGTCGAAACTAAAGTGCTGGTATAAGCATCAGTATGAGCGTGGATATAAGCATCAGTATGAGTGTCGATATAAGTAACGGTATGAGCGTCTGTATAAGCGACGGTATAAGCATCGGTATAAGCGACGATATAAGCGACGGTATAAGCCATGGTATGCCCCTGGACAAAATAGTCGGCATAACCATCGGTATGTGTCTGGGGATACCGACGCTCATACCATTGCCTATACCGACGACCATATCTGCAAAATTGTTTTTGGGCAGAGTGTGTTGTCTCTTGCTACAACAACGTTCCCATGCTAATGTGTAGCAAAAGACAATATATTCTGTCCAAGAAAAGCCCAACTACATGTGAGATGTATGATAGAAAACAAAAACATGATTTGATAAAGCAAAACATGCTCTCAAATACAAAAGACATGAGCGAAATGAATCATGAACCATGTACAAAGAAATGAGACACATTGACATGATATTTATAAACAACAACTAGAACACATGTATATGTGTCCATGCATATGTATATACATGTGTATGTGTATATGTATTATGTGTGTATATTTGTATATGTGTAAATATTTGTATGCATGTGTAAAAACCCTAAAACCTTAATCCTAAAGACCTAGACTTAGAACATGTGTATGTGTGTATTTTTTTGTATATATATGTGTACGTGAATATATATATTTGTATGTGAATATATATATGTGTATGTGTGTGTATGCATATGTGTATCTATGTAAAAAACCTAAAACCCTAATCCTGAAGACCTAGACCTAAAACATGTATATGTGTGTATGTGTGTATGCATGTGTATATATATGTGTATGTATATATTTATTATGTGTTTATATATGTATATGAGTGTATGCAAGTGTGTATATATGTAAAAGCCAAAAACCCTAATCCTAAAACCCTAATCCTAAAACCCTAATCCTAAAACCCTAACCCTAACACATGCATATGTGTGTATGTGTGTATGCATCTCTCTCTCTCTCTCTCTCGCTATATATATATATATATATATATATATATATATATACATACATACATACATACATACACACACACATATATATGTGTGTGTATGTATGTATGTATGTATGTATGTATGTATGTATGTAAGTATATATATATATATATATATATATATATATATATATATATATATATATATATATATATATATATATATATATATATATATATATATATATATATATATACATACATCCATACACACACACACATATATATATACATACACACACACACACACACACACACACATATATATATATATATATATATATATATATATATATATATATATATATATATATATATATATATATATATATATATATGTATATATATATATATGTGTGTGTGTGTGTGTGTGTATGTATGTATGTATGTATGTATGTATCTATGTGTGTATGTGTGTATGCATGTGTATATATATGTGTATGTGTATATGCATTATGTGTTTATATGTGTATATGTGTGTATGCATGTGTGTGTATATGTATTATGTGTGTGTGTGAGTGTGTGTATGCATATATATATATATATATATATATATATATATATATATATATATATATATATATATATATATACATATATATATATATATATATATATATATATATATATATATATATATATATATATATATATATATATATATATATATATATATATATATATATATATATATTACTATATATATATATATATATATATATATATATATATATATATATATATATATATATATGTATATGTATATATATTATGTGTTTATATGTGTATATGTGTGTATGCATGTGTGTATGTATATATGATGTGTGTGTATGTGTATGTGTATGTACGTGTGTGTATGTGTGTTCGTGTGTGTGTGTGTGTATATATGTGTGTGTGTGTGTGTATGTGTGTGCGTATGTATGTGTGTGTATGTGTGTACGTGTGTGTGTATGTTTAAAAGTCAAAAACCCTAATCCTAAAACCCTAACCCTAAAACATCTTTCTCTCTCTCTCCATCTCTCTCTATCTCTCTCTCTAAAGAAAAGAGAAATTAAAAAAGGGAAGACATAGAGAAAGAGAGAGAGTGTATGTATGTGTGCATATGCATGTGTGTATGCACATATGTGTGTGTATACATATGTGAGTGTGTATGTATGTGTTTGTGTGTGTGTGAGTGGGTGTATATGTGTATGCATGTATATATATATATATGTGTATATGTATATGTATTATGTGTTTATATGTGTATATGTGTGTATGCATGTGTGTATATATTTAAAAGCCAAAAACCCTAATCCTTAAACCCTAATCCTTAAACCCTAACCCTAAAACATGCATATGTGTGTATGTATATGTCACATGTGTGTATGTGTGTATGCATGTGTGTGTGTATGCATATGTGTGTATGTATATATGATGTGTGTGTATGTGTATGTGTATGTATGTATGCATGTGTATATGTGTGCATGTGTGTATGTATTATGTCTCTCTTTCTATTTCATATCTCTCTCTCTCTCTCTCTTTCATCTCTCTCTCTCTCGCTCTTTATGTTTCTCTAGATCTCTCTCTTTCTTTCATCTCTCTCTCTCTATCTTATTCTATATCAATCAAAAACAAAACAATCACTTACCTCGATGTAATTGTTTGGAGCGTTGTCATCAAAGTCCACTTAATGTTGTCCTTCATCGAATTCCAAAGAACTCACGCCAAAAAGCTCTTGCAAAACTAAAGACAAGAGAAATTAGAAAAGGGAAAACACAAAGAAAGAGAAAGGGTGCTATAGCATATGTCATACTTACCAAAATATCAGATCTAAAGAAATAGAGAGGTGTGTGTAGAGAAAGAGAGAGACAGAGGGAGAGAGAGAGAGAGAGAGAAAGAGAGAGATATGTGTACACAGTATGCTCTCCGGTCCGGTTAAAATGTGGCGTCAGTATGAGCATCGATATGAGCGTCGGTATAAGCATCTGTAATTTCCAGTAAATTACTGACGCCTATACAGAGGCTCATACTGTCGGTATTGCATCCGTGGTTTCTCAAGAATTTTTAATGGTCATACCAACACCAAGGCATGACCGTCGGTATGGACAACGTTGGTATGCCCTTGATATGTTGTAGTGAAAGTTGCAATTGCAAATGGTGTTTTCATAAGATCATGATATATTCTAAGTTTAGATGCAAGTTTCTTTCATCCACCAATGCAAGCTTTGCCTCAATGCTATGATCTGCATGTCAGAGCATGCCGAATCTTAATTTAGGGGCATCACAAAGATTTTGGTGATGCCCAGGTCTGGGCATCAATTTTGAGCACTGTAGGGAGAGCTATCCGTCGTGATTGACTAGTGGCGACTGACTGATATGGCGACTGACTAGGGAGTTATTTGTCGTGATTGACAAGAGGTTTCACGACTGATAGGTGGGCATCAATCGCGATTGACTGGAGGGTTTTTGTTGCGTGCGATACTCTCACTTCAAATTTCGAGTCATTATAGAACATGTATTGGGAATAATAGTGTTTTCGGCATATAAGAAAAACTAAAGTTCATTTGTTACCATCGAGAAGTTATAAAGGTGAATAGTGGAGCGTTTTCAAAATGTTCTAGTAGTGGCCTTCAAATGAAAAATGGCAGACAAGTTAATGCTCAAACGTTGCAATTTTTTTTTTAAATGGAGGTTCAACCGAGGCTTAATCCTCCAGGCTTTAACTTTGAAATTGCAACTCTACAAGGAAGGGAATAGTACCCATGGGACCCCCCGTATCCCACAAGAATAGGGGTTTACATAGCTGGTTTAGACTAAGGTCACATCTACCGCGTAGCAGGACAAATGGTGGCACATCAGCCACAATACAAGGTTTCCATGTTAACATGTCCCTTAGATGTTGCCGGTGGGGGTTGAACCCTCGTCCCCACCTCAAGAGGCGAAAAGCCCAACCACCCAACCAAGCAGCTTGGGACAGCATTGCATTTTTTAGTCTACATTAGCTAATGGCAGGTAATGCTCAGGTGTTGCAATTTTTAGTCTACACTAGCTAGTAGTTAAAACCAACTCTACGTTTGCAATCGTTGTGATCAAAACTATAGCATAAATGATCGTAATAGAACTGGAGTAGACAACTTCTCTTTATAGTTTGTTCTTGTGTTGGTGGATGCCAAATTATTTTTCTTGATTGGGTCCATGCTGTTATGCATCAAAAGCTTTATCGTGTCTCACCAAGAGGGTCTTCCATCACGTCTTCTCTGTGTTTGGCTAGCTTTTGGTGGTTCTCGCCTCCATTACTACCTTCTTTCCCTCGTTGGTCTTAAGCAATGTGGCTCCCCCCCAGTCCTAGTGCCCCCTCGAGGAGGACTCCGTCCCCTCGGCTGTCGCACCTCTGGTGGTCTCTTTGTGTAAGGAGTCAGTGACGGCAAAGCAAGAAGAACTGATGAAACTTGTCTCATCGGTCAAGTATTTGGCCCTAGGACCTGTTGTGAAAATACAACTCACAAACCAAACTATCAAGACCACACTCCTAAGAGAGAGCACGTCTCCACCCATCCAACTCCACCCATATATATACTTCTAGCCCAAGGGGGTGCATGTCCTTGCGATTCGCCAAGTGTCCAGCCAAGTGTCCCTCATGTGGACACTTTCCCAAGGGTGATCACATGCCTTCTAATTTCCCAAGGTCCATCACATGCCTTCTAAATCAAATGAGGATTCTTCTCTCACATACACACAAGGTGGCTCATACAGAAGCTCCTCCCAAGACTAAGGTTCCCACACCTTAGGATAAATCAAGCCTAAGGTTCTAACCATTCAATTAGGAGCTCATATGAATAAATACTTCAAGGGTTAAAACTAAGGGTTTCACCCAAAGGTTCAAGGCATGTCCCAAGGGTAATTCAAGGGCTAGACCAAAGCAAACATAGATCATATTCTAACCTTAAGAATCCATATGTTTAACCTTCTTAACCCATGAATTATACAACATTCTTCACCCCTTTAACATTTTCATCCTCGAAAATGCGTATAGGTATGATATGTGAAGTTTTCCCTCGTGCACCATGATCTATACTCTGAGCATGGTCATCTCTCTTTTTAGATTCATTTTTAGTAATCAGATAAGGGCTAATCCCTACCTTATCTTGAAAAGAAATGAATCAAAATCCCTGCCCAAATCACTTTCTCTTAGTCCACCTGAATGTATACGCATGCCTTGTACCTATAGACTAGTGAAAAGGGTGGACTTCTTTGGTGGTCTTTTTCTTTTGGCACTTTCGCAAACCTTGAGCTACATAATACATATCAATACACTTTGTACTGCTACACTTATGTGTTCCTTGAGTAGCTTTGATGTGAACCTTTTCCCTATACATGGGCACTTTTTACTCTAGTGCTGGCTAGAGGTTTTTTCCCCATGTTACCACATACTTGATACTCTCATATGTGGTGGTACTTTGTACTTAGGTATATTATTTAGATCTTACTTCAATTCAGTTCATTGATCAATAGAGAGAGCTATTCCAGCCATCGTCTTCTCCGTGTGTCTTGTTGCGTTTGTGCTCCTTGTGTGTGCTTCTTGTGTGTCTCTCGCACTTCTACACACACCCAACACTGGTATAAGAGCAGGTTCAGATTCTTCTCAAGTTTTGGTTTTTCGCGTCGCGGCGCACGTGCACTTTCACATTGCAAATCGACTTTGGAGCATAGAAGTGTGAATTTCAGCAACCCGGAAACATTTCCACCAGGTGCGTTGGGGTTTTACCCCCATTTCGAAGCCATTCGTGCAGTCAGAATCGCCATCAGAGTGACGGTTTGTGAGATGAAATTTCAGCACTCATTTCAGTTTTTGTCGAAGTGAAGATTTTGTCAAATTCTTGTTCCTTAGTGAAATGGCGGGCAACAATGACTTGTTTGGCATGCTTCAAGCTGAAGATAAGCTTGATGGGACCAACTATCTGATGTGGTCTTACATGATGAAGCATGTTCTTGTTGCAAAACAACTTTGGAACATAGTGGCAGATGTAGATCGAAGACGGGCAGGTGCTTCTACTTCACAGTCTACTGTCACAGATGGAGCTTCTTCTTCAAGTACAGTGGTTTCTCCTTCTCCACCTACACAGGAGCAGCTTAGATGGGATGGAAAAGATGCTCAAGCTCATGGTTTGATTGCGCTTTCAGTGAAGCGTCATATAGTTCCACACATTCGGTCATGTTCTACATCACAAGAGGCATGGGACAGTCTTGTTTCTTTGTATGTCGTGCGCAATGAAGCACGTGTTGCATACTTGAGGAAGCAACTTGAGGATGTATGTATGGCTGAAAATGAGTCAGTGGATGTGTATGTGACATGCATCAAGGACTTGAAAGAGCAATTGGCAAACATAGATGAGATCATTCCGGATGCATCACTCATTTCTACATTGTTGAAAGGATTACCGGAATCTTTTCAAAGCTTTGCTAGTACACTCCGTTTGGTGCAAAAGGAAATCCTAATATGTATGTATTTGATGAGGTTGTGTCTCTTCTTTTGCAAGAAGAGCAATCTAGAGTGAATAGGAGTGGTTTGATTGAGGAAACGCAAGCACTTGCTATCTCACAAAAGGGAAAAAGCAAGTATGGTTCAGCTTTTGGTTCATCAAAACCAAAGCCTCAAGCTTCCTCTTCCACTCATTCCTCTAATGATGGTGATTTGCAAAAGAAGAAGAGATGCAAATATTGCCGGAAGGCTGGTCATACTATTGATGAGTGTAGAAAGCTTGCTAAACACAATGAAAAGCGGGCATGTCTATTGCTGAAAATTCAGCAAATGCAAAGAATGATGAAGCGAACATGGCTCAAGATTTTTGGGCATGTGTTGTTACATGTCATTATGATGCTTCTTTACATTCTAAATGTATGGTTGTGAGTGAGGCTGATTCGGATTGGTTCTTTGATAGTGGTGCTTCAAAGCACATAACATCATGCAAAAGATTTTTTGCCTCTTTGAAAGATGCACCTAAAGGAGGACATGTGGTGTGTGCAAACAATGCCTCTTATCCTATCATTGGAGTAGGAGAAATTGAGCTTACGGCTGCAAATGGAGGTGTGATTCTCTTGAAAAATGCATTGTATGTGCCCGATATCAAGAAGAACTTAATTTCAATTCCGTTGATTGCCAAAGTTGGACTTCATGTACACTTTGTTGATGATAAGTGTATGGTTCATGATTTCAGCAATGGCGATGTTATCTTGATGTCCGGTACATTATGTAATGGTTTGTATCGCATGGATACATACAAGAGGGCTGCCTCGAATGCCTTAGTTGCTCATACTTCTTCCATGGCTGAAATAGAGCTTTGGCATGCTCGTTTTGGTCATTTAAACTTCAATAGTTTGCTCTAATTGCAAAAGAAGGACATGGTTATTGGCTTGCCTACACTTGAGTCCATTGAAAATTAGCATGCATGTGAAGGTTGCATTCTTGGAAAAATGCATCGTGCTTCTTTTCCAAAAGATAGTCACACACACACTACAAGAAAATTGCAACTTGTTCATAGTGATGTATGTGGTCCCGTCAAGACTCCATCTTTTGGGAAGCATGTATATTTTGTTACCTTCATTGATGACGCTACTCGCCATACATGGGTGTATCCTATGAAAGCAAAGAATGAGGTATTTTCTTGCTTCAAAGCATTTTTAGCTATGGCTGAAAATTTTTCTTCACAAAAGCTTTTGACTCTACGCACGGATCGTGGTGGTGAGTGTTAGATATGCTCAATGCCTCACCCTTATGTAACACCACCATTGTTCCATAACACTCTATTTTGTAAGGCCCCCATTATGAGGAGAAGCCATGTGAGAGTGTTGGACATTGGTAGGTTCCTGACTTTGAGGTCAGATGAGGTCTAGTGTAGACCGTAGATGGATAGTTAGGAAGGTTACTTCTAAGCCATTGGATTTGGGATTGATCCGATGTGAGGATCAACCTAAATCAAGGGCTAGAAACAAAAGTAGCTTTCTTAACTTGGGGAAGGGTCTATTTGATATGAGCCATTGGATCTATACTTGATCCTAAGTGTGGATTAAGCAAGATCAAGGGTTACAAACAAATGGTTGTTGATCCTACCTTTCTACCATTGGATTCACCTCATAGATCAATGGTGGAGATTATTTTGGGCATGGATCAAGCTACCACGACCCTAGAACATGGGTAGGCCGACTTAGGCTTGGAGGACCATATAAGGATGGTCCCCTCCCCATGTAGGTATATCAGTTTGTGTGGTTGCAACCATTAGGGTATCCATCTTAGTACCCATTGTGTTGGCCTATAGCCCTTCACCTAGCTTCTATCTAGATCACCATCTAAGCTCCATATAGGGAGTGCATGGGTGGATAGAACCATCTATATATTGTTTAGTGTTTGAGTTCCATTGTATTAGAGTTATGAGTTTTAGTTGAATTGAGTTGAGTTCATCTTCTATATCATCTTGAGTCCACTTTTCATTATAACCAAATCTCTTGTGTTATTCCCATGAGTAGTGATATCTCTCTTTCTATCTAACCTTGATCTTATATGTGTGTTGTGGTAACCTCTACATGGCATTAGAGTTACACCACTAGCCCACCACTCAAATCATTATTCATTTATTTTCTTTTTCTTACATGGTATCAGAGCTCAGGAAGGTATAGAAGATTGCAGAGATCGTGGAGGCCAAGGAATCAACTCTAGCATTTGTGGAAGGAATACTTCAACATTCAAGCTTGTGAGAGGTAAATGCTTCAACTCCAAATTTTTTGGTAGGTAAAGGCTTCAACATTGGAGTTCTTGGGAGGCAAAGGCTTCAACCCTATAGCTTGTGGGAGGCAAGGCTTCAACACTAGAGTTGTCAAGAGCTAAAGACTTCAAAGCTAGAGTTCTTGGGAGGCAAAGGCTTCAACCCTCTAGCTTGTGGGAGGCAAGGCTTCAACACCAGAGTTCTCAAGAGCTAAAGACTTCAAAGCTAGAGTTCTTGGGAGGCAAAGGCTTCGAGGCTTCATGTTCATGGGACACAAAGGCTTCAACACTATGGAGGTGTTAGCATCTAGAAGTGGAAGTGGAAGTGGAAGTGGAGTTGGTGCAATGGATTTGGAAATGCAAACACTATGGGTTCATCCACCAACCTTCAGTGAAGGCAAGTTAGATGGTACGAATTATTTTCTTTGGAAGTTCAAGATTACAGTTATCCTTGATTCTTATGATCTTTTGGAGATTGTGATGGGAAGTGAGCAAGAGCCACAACCTACCTTTGATCCATTGGATCCGAGTATGGTGATTCTCCTAGATGCAAAACTTCTACAAGCTTGGAAGATAAGGAATGCAAATGCACTATATTACATAGTGAACAATTGTGTGGACTCTATTCTACCTCTTATTCAACATACATCCAAGGCAAGTGAGGCATGGAGTATATTGAGGAGTCACTATGAGGTAAGAAACCAAACTCACATTCAAAATTTAGAAAATCAATTGGAAGCAGAGAAGTTTGCAGAAGGAGAGAAGGTCACGGCATCCATTACTCAGATCAAGAAGCCATGTGATAGAATGGCTTGTGAAGGGATAGAGAAGACTAGCAAGGGACTAGCTCAAAGGTGTCTCCAAAATTCTCCACCAAAGTATGATGGAAGGGTAACTACTCTCAACACTCAGGTGAGACCTCAAACTTCGATATTTGAAGAGTTCTATTCACTACCAAGGGAAGAGGATTTGGAGCTCAAAACCCAACGAAGAAGCAACAATGGAGACGCTACATTCTCCGACAATGCATCAAAAAAAGGTGGTTCCTCAACCAAAGGTGAAAGTGAAAAGAAGAGGAGGAGGAGTAGTAAGAAGAATTTTCAAGGACAATGCTTCCATTGCAAAAGAAAGGGACATACAATTGCACATTGTCATGTCAAGAGGATAGATGAAGTGAAGGAGGAGACAATACATGGAGCCAAAGCAAAGGTGGTATGCTCCTCAACACAAGAAGAATCAATTGTGGATTCATGGGTACTAGACAATGGTGCATCTCATCAAATGACCAATGATATAGGTCAATCTAGTTCTATGCAGCCTCAGCAAGAACCCATCATGGTGACAGGAACAATATGGAAGGAGATGCAAAAGCAAGGTATTGTTCTTCATCACTTACCTACAGTGAATGGAATGAAGGAACCTTATAGAGCTTGTATGATGGGCAAGCTGCACAGAGAGACATTCCCACAAGAAAGCAAGAGTAGGTCAAAGGCTCCTCTAGTGTTGGTATATGCTAACTTGTGTGGTAAGATGTCTATACAGGCCTTGGGAGGATCTTCCTACATTGTGATCGTTGACGACTATAGCAGGAAGATGTGGATGTACTTTCTTCGTGATAAGGCTTAAGCTTTTGGTAAGATTAAACGACAACCAGAACTTGTTGAAAATGAACCAGGGAAAAGTGTGAAGAAGCTTGGAATAGGAGGTGGTGGTGAGCTCAACTCAGAGGAGTTGGAAGGCTTTTGCAAGTGCAAAGGGATAAAGTGTCAATCAGTGACACCTCACACATTACAACATGATGGCATTATGGAATACAAGAGTCACACCATTGTTGAGATAACAATGTGTATGAGAGAAGGCATGGGCTTTCCTTATTAAATCACAAAGAGTCATCATGAAGTTTACATTGGTAAGAATCCATCAGTCTCACACTTTAGAATTTTTGAGAGTGTATGTTATGCTCTTGTCCCAGGTCAAAGAAACAACAAGTTGGAACCAAAAAGCAAGAGATGCATCTTCCTAGGTCATAATGAAAAGCAAAGGGCTTTCATATTATATGACCATGAGGCAAAGAAGATACAAGGGAGTCGTGATGTGGTGTCTATGCAGCAGCCACATGCAGTGGAGGACAAGAAAAGATCTTCCATTTTATCATCAAGCGAAGGAGTAGTTCACTATGTACCTGGCCCAAGAGTCATCCCTACCTATGAACGGGAGGAAGCATCATCATCAAATGGTGAGAAGAGAGTCTACCAACCTAAAATCACCCAAACAAATTGGTTGTCTCTGCAATGGGTGAAAAAGCTCTATGGTCAGAGTAATCCTATGCCAACAACTATCAAAGAGAAGGCAGAAGGACCAAGTAGATCACAGAGAATAGAGGAGCACAAGTGGGCTTCTACTCACATAGTCAATATAGCCATGATGGTTGTGATTATGAAGCAAGTAATGAAGCCATTAATTGAAGATGAAGCACTTGTAGATCCGGCATGGAAGGAGGTTGTGCAAGCCAACTATGATAGCTTAATGAACAATGAAGCATGGGAGGTCACTAGCACCAAGTGGGTCTGGCAGGTGAAGTACATGATACAAGGGATCTTGGAATGCTATCACCACACATTGATAGCACAAGGACTTTCACTGGTGAAGGGTTTTGGTTTTCAAGACTCTTTTGCTCTAATGATCACTATTTGCAGCATACTAATGTTAATAGCTCATATGAAGTGGGAAGTTTTCACGTTACATGTCAGATCAGAACATTTGAATGTTGACCTCAAAGAGGAGGTACATGTGTTGCTACCACCAAGGTTTGAGGTTCCACATTCAAAGGACATACTATGTAAGCTGAAGAAGGCATCATATGTGATGAAACAAGCCCTAGGATCATTGTATGAGCAGATAGACATTGGGAGCTACATGAAGGTCTTTGGTAGTCTTATCTACTTATGGAGTACCATACAAGATATCAGTTTTCTAGTAAGACTTTTGAGAAGGCTTGGGAATAGAACTCATGAAGGACAT
This sequence comes from Ceratopteris richardii, assembly GCA_020310875.1. NCBI lineage: Eukaryota > Viridiplantae > Streptophyta > Polypodiopsida > Polypodiales > Pteridaceae > Ceratopteris > Ceratopteris richardii. The sequence goes on along the minus strand of CM035420.1, from coordinate 138,286,801 downwards.
TCAAGAGTTGGCAAGCAAGTACACTTGAGAAGGAAGGTGGAAACAGTCTACTATGCAACCATGAAGAATGCAACAGGTACCCTCACCAAGGTGCTTACAAAGGATCTACTTCAGATACATCTTTGAAGACTTGGCATTGGGCCAAGAAGGTAGTTCACCTTTGGGTGGACATTGAGGGGGGGTGTTAGACATGGTCAATGCTCCACCCTCATGGAAGACTTGGCATTGGGCCAAGAAGGTAGTTCACCTTTGGGTGGACATTGAGGGGGGGTGTTAGATATGCTCAATGCCTCACCCTTATGTAACACCACCATTGTTCCATAACACTCTATTTTGTAAGGCCCCCATTATGAGGAGAAGCCATGTGAGAGTGTTGGACATTGGTAGGTTCCTGACTTTGAGGTCAGATGAGGTCTAGTGTAGACCGTAGATGGATAGTTAGGAAGGTTACTTCTAAGCCATTGGATTTGGGATTGATCCGATGTGAGGATCAACCTAAATCAAGGGCTAGAAACAAAAGTAGCTTTCTTAACTTGGGGAAGGGTCTATTTGATATGAGCCATTGGATCTATACTTGATCCTAAGTGTGGATAAAGCAAGATCAAGGGTTGCAAACAAATGGTTGTTGATCCTACCTTTCTACCATTGGATTCACCTCAAAGATCAATGGTGGAGATTATTTTGGGCATGGATCAAGCTACCACGACCCTAGAACATGGGTAGGCCGACTTAGGCTTGGAGGACCATATAAGGATGGTCCCCTCCCCATGTAGGTATATCAGTTTGTGTGGTTGGAACCATTAGGGTATCCATCTTAGTACCCATTGTGTTGGCCTATAGCCCTTCACCTAGCTTCTATCTAGATCACCATCTAAGCTCCATATAGGGAGTGCATGGGTGGATAGAACCATCTATATATTGTTTAGTGTTTGAGTTCCATTGTATTAGAGTTATGAGTTTTAGTTGAATTGAGTTGAGTTCATCTTCTATATCATCTTGAGTCCACTTTTCATTATAACCAAATCTCTTGTGTTATTCCCATGAGTAGTGATATCTCTCTTTCTATCTAACCTTGATCTTATATGTGTGTTGTGGTAACCTCTACATGGCATTAGAGTTACACCACTAGCCCACCACTCAAATCATTATTCATTTATTTTCTTTTTCTTACATGGTATCAGAGCTCAGGAAGGTATAGAAGATTGCAGAGATCGTGGAGGCCAAGGAATCAACTCTAGCATTTGTGGAAGGAATACTTCAACATTCAAGCTTGTGAGAGGTAAATGCTTCAACTCCAAATTTTTTGGTAGGTAAAGGCTTCAACATTGGAGTTCTTGGGAGGCAAAGGCTTCAACCCTATAGCTTGTGGGAGGCAAGGCTTCAACACTAGAGTTGTCAAGAGCTAAAGACTTCAAAGCTAGAGTTCTTGGGAGGCAAAGGCTTCAACCCTCTAGCTTGTGGGAGGCAAGGCTTCAACACCAGAGTTGTCAAGAGCTAAAGACTTCAAAGCTAGAGTTCTTGGGAGGCAAAGGCTTCGAGGCTTCATGTTCATGGGACACAAAGGCTTCAACACTATGGAGGTGTTAGCATCTAGAAGTGGAAGTGGAAGTGGAAGTGGAGTTGGTGCAATGGATTTGGAAATGCAAACACTATGGGTTCATCCACCAACCTTCAGTGAAGGCAAGTTAGATGGTACAAATTATTTTCTTTGGAAGTTCAAGATTACAATTATCCTTGATTCTTATGATCTTTTGGAGATTGTGATGGGAAGTGAGCAAGAGCCACAACCTACCTTTGATCCATTGGATCCGAGTATGGTGATTCTCCTAGATGCAAAACTTCTACAAGCTTGGAAGATAAGGAATGCAAATGCACTATATTACATAGTGAACAATTGTGTGGAGTCTATTCTACCTCTTATTCAACATACATCCAAGGCAAGTGAGGCATGGAGTATATTGAGGAGTCACTATGAGGTAAGAAACCAAACTCACATTCAAAATTTAGAAAATCAATTGGAAGAAGAGAAGTTTGCAGAAGGAGAGAAGGTCACGGCATCCATTACTCAGATCAAGAAGCCATGTGATAGAATGGCTTGTGAAGGGATAGAGAAGACTAGCAAGGGACTAGCTCAAAGGTTTCTCCAAAATTCTCCACCAAAGTATGATGGAAGGGTAACTACTCTCAACACTCAGGTGAGACGTCAAACTTCGATATTTGAAGAGTTCTATTCACTACCAAGGGAAGAGGATTTGGAGCTCAAAACCCAACGAAGAAGCAACAATGGAGACGCTACATTCTCCGACAATACATCAAAAAAAGGTGGTTCCTCAACCAAAGGTGAAAGTGAAAAGAAGAGGAGGAGGAGTAGTAAGAAGAATTTTCAAGGACAATGCTTCCATTGCAAAAGAAAGGGACATACAATTGCACATTGTCATGTCAAGAGGATAGATGAAGTGAAGGAGGAGACAATACATGGAGCCAAAGCAAAGGTGGTATGCTCCTCAACACAAGAAGAATCAATTGTGGATTCATGGGTACTAGACAATGGTGCATCTCATCAAATGACCAATGATATAGGTCAATCTAGTTCTATGCAGCCTCAGCAAGAACCCATCATGGTGACAGGAACAATATGGAAGGAGATGCAAAAGCAAGGTATTGTTCTTCATCACTTACCTACAGTGAATGGAATGAAGGAACCTTATAGAGCTTGTATGATGGGCAAGCTGCACAGAGAGACATTCCCACAAGAAAGCAAGAGTAGGTCAAAGGCTCCTCTAGTGTTGGTATATGCTGACTTGTGTGGTAAGATGTCTATATAGGCCTTGGGAGGATCTTCCTACATTGTGATCGTTGACGACTATAGCAGGAAGATGTGGATGTACTTTCTTCGTGATAAGGCTCAAGCTTTTGGTAAGATTAAACAACAACCAGAACTTGTTGAAAATGAACCAGGGAAAAGTGTGAAGAAGCTTGGAATAGGAGGTGGTGGTGAGCTCAACTCAGAGGAGTTGGAAGGCTTTTGCAAGTGCAAAGGGATAAAGTGTCAATCAGTGACACCTCACACATTACAACATGATGGCATTATGGAATACAGAGTCACACCATTGTTGAGATAACAATGTGTATGAGAGAAGGCATGGGCTTTCCTTATCAAATCACAAACAATCATCATGAAGTTTACATTGGTAAGAATCCATCAGTCTCACACTTTAGAATTTTTGAGAGTGTATGTTATGCTCTTGTCCCAGGTCAAAGAAAGAACAAGTTGGAACCAAAAAGCAAGAGATGCATCTTTCTAGGTCATAATGAAAAGCAAAGGGCTTTCATATTATATGACCATGAGGCAAAGAAGATACAAGGGAGTCGTGATGTGGTGTATATGGAGCAGCCACATGCAGTGGAGGACAAGAAAAGATCTTCCATTTTATCATCAAGCGAAGGAGTAGTTCACTATGTACCTAGCCCAAGAGTCATCCCTACCTATGAACGAGAGGAAGCATCATCATCAAATGGTGAGAAGAGAGTCTACCAACCTAAAATCACCCAAACAAATTGGTTGTCACTGCAATGGGTGAAAAAGCTCTATGGTCAGAGTAATCCTATGCCAACAACTATCAAAGAGAAGGCAGAAGGACCAAGTAGATCACAGAGAATAGAGGAGCACAAGTGGGCTTCTACTCACATAGTCAATATAGCCATGATGGTTGTGATTATGAAGCAAGTAATGAAGCCATTAATTGAAGATGAAGCACTTGTAGATCCGGCATGGAAGGAGGTTGTGCAAGCCAACTACGATAGCTTAATGAACAATGAAGCATGGGAGGTCACTAGCACCAAGTGGGTCTGGCAGGTGAAGTACATGATACAAGGGATCTTGGAATGCTATCACCACACATTGATAGCACAAGGACTTTCACTGGTGAAGGGTTTTGGTTTTCAAGACTCTTTTGCTCTAATGATCACTATTTGCAGCATACTAATGTTAATAGCTCATATGAAGTGGGAAGTTTTCACGTTACATGTCAGATCAGAACATTTGAATGTTGACCTCAAAGAGGAGGTACATGTGTTGCTACCACCAAGGTTTGAGGTTCCACATTCAAAGGACATACTATGTAAGCTGAAGAAGGCATCATATGTGATGAAACAAGCCCTAGGATCATTGTATGAGCAGATAGACACTGGGAGCTACATGAAGGTCTTTGGTAGTCTTATCTACTTATGGAGTACCATACAAGATATCAGTTTTCTAGTAAGACTTTTGAGAAGGCTTGGGAATAGAAATCATGAAGGACATTCAAGAGTTGGCAAGCAAGTACACTTGAGAAGGAAGGTGGAAACAGTCTACTATGCAACCATGAAGAATGCAACAGGTACCCTCACCAAGGTGCTTACAAAGGATCTACTTCAGATACATCTTTGAAGACTTGGCATTGGTCCAAGAAGGTAGTTCACCTTTGGGTGGACATTGAGGGGGGGTGTTAGACATGGTCAATGCTCCACCCTCATGGAAGACTTGGCATTGGGCCAAGAAGGTAGTTCACCTTTGGGTGGACATTGAGGGGGGGTGTTAGATATGCTCAATGCCTCACCCTTATGTAACACCACCATTGTTCCATAACACTCTATTTTGTAAGGCCCCCATTATGAGGACAAGCCATGTGAGAGTGTTGGACATTGGTAGGTTCCTGACTTTGAGGTCAGATGAGGTCTAGTGTAGACCGTAGATGGATAGTTAGGAAGGTTACTTCTAAGCCATTGGATTTGGGATTGATCCGATGTGAGGATCAACCTCAATCAAGGGCTAGAAACAAAAGTAGCTTTCTTAACTTGGGGAAGGGTCTATTTGATATGAGCCATTGGATCTATACTTGATCCTAAGTGTGGATTAAGCAAGATCAAGGGTTGCAAACAAATGGTTGTTGATCCTACCTTTCTACCATTGGATTCACCTCATAGATCAATGGTGGAGATTATTTTGGGCATGAATCAAGCTACCACGACCCTAGAACACGGGTAGGCCGACTTAGGCTTGGAGGACCATATAAGGATGGTCCCCTCCCCATGTAGGTATATCAGTTTGTTTGGTTGGAACCATTAGGGTATCCATCTTAGTACCCATTATGTTGGCCTATATCCCTTCACCTAGCTTCTATCTAGATCACCATCTAAGCTCCATATAGGGAGTGCATGGGTGGATAGAACCATCTATATATTGTTTAGTGTTTGAGTTCCATTGTATTAGAGTTATGAGCTTTAGTTGAATTGAGTTGAGTTCATCTTCTATATCATCTTGAGTCCACTTTTAATTATAACCAAATCTCTTGTGTTATTCCCATGAGTAGTGATATCTCTCTTTCTATCTAACCTTGATCTTATATGTGTGTTGTGGTAACCTCTACATGGCATTAGAGTTACACCACTAGCCCACCACTCAAATCATTATTCATTTATTTTCTTTTTCTTACAGTGAGTACATGTCACATGAGTTTAATGATTTTCTTCGTGAAAGAGGTATTTCACACCAATGTACGGTGCCATATACACCTCAACAAAATGGTGTTGCCGAGCGTAAAAATAGAACTCTACTTGAAATGGCACGATGTATGGTTAAAGGAAAGCATCTTCCTCATAAGTTTTGGATGGAAGCGGTCATGTGTGCAAATTATGTGTTGAATCGCTGCCCTACAAAAGCTTTGAGAGTCATCACTCCTTATGAGGCTTGGAATGGTCATAAGCCCATGGTTAGTCATATGCGTATGTTTTGTTGTTTGGCATATGCTCTTGTGCCATCACAACGTCACAAACTTGATGACAAGGCAAAGATTGTTGATTATAGTGCTGAAAGTAAGGGATATCGGTTGTACCATCCATTGACGAACACAATTATTGTGAGTCGAGATGTGGTATTTGCTGAAAATTCAGTTTCCCTCTACTTGAATGCAAAAAACTGCCAACATAGCTCACAAGATGTGTTCGATACACTCATTCCTTTGTTCCAAAATGGTGCGCTTGACTATGGCCATGTAGACCAGGCAATTGAGGTTCAAAGGGCTGAAAAATTCCAGCCAAATAGGGCTGAAAATGTAGAGAATTTCCAGCCAAACATGGCTGAAAAAATTCAGCAAAAAATTATCAAAATTGTTCGAAATTTCCAGCCACATATGGCTGAACATTTGCGTCAAAATATGGCTGAAACTGAGCATGAAATTCAGCCCACGCATGATGTACATATTGAAGATGTTTTACATAATGAACGCATGTCTATCAAGAGTGCATAATCTATGCCAAAGTGGCTCAAACAAACTTTGCAGGACAACAAATTGAGTGCACCTTTACTTGGTAGAACAAGATCAAGCTCTCATCATGCATCAAATAATTTTGTGGATTATTCTCTTATTGCTACAGCATGTAATGACGAGCCACTTTCTTTTTAAGATGCATGTGACGATCCACAATGGATGAGTGCTATGCAATCAAAAATGGATTCCATACATAGGAATGGTACTTGGGAGTTATGTGAATTGCCAAAAGGAAAGAATGCTATTGTTACAAAGTGGGTTTACAAGATTAAGAGAAAATCTGATGGTAGCATTGATTGCTACAAAGGTAGATTGGTTGCCAAAGGATATGCGCAACAATATGGCATTGACTATGAGGAAACTTTTGCACCTACTTCACGCATGACTACTATTCGTACCGTGGTTGCATTGGCTGCCCATCGAGGTTGGAAAGTGCATCAATTGGACATAAAAAAAGCCTTCTTGAATGGAGATTTGCAAGAAGAGGTCTATGTGAAGCAACCTCCTAGATTTGCTATGAAAGGGAAAGATCATATGGTTTGTCGCTTGCATAAAGCTTTGTATGGTCTCAAGCAAGCTCCACGTCCATGGGATGACAAAATACATAAGCACTTGATTGCTCTTCGCTTCACATGTAGTCCGATTGAAAGCACACTCTATGTACGCAAAAATGGGGCTGATCTTATAGTGCTTGTTGTTTATGTCGATGACATACTCTTGACTGGTTCATGTGATGCAAAACTTGACATTCTTATGGCCGATTTGCAGCATACTTTTGATGTCACTTATCTTGGTCTTTCGAGCTACTATCTTGGCATCCAGCTTGTATCCGTTGAGGGGGGAATTGTTATGCATCAAGCAAAGTATGTTGAAAAACTACTTCAGCATTTTGACTTTGAGGATTGTAAGCTTGTTTCCACACCAATTGAGATAGAATTCAGGTTCTCAGTTGGGGATTCCAGTGATGCATTTGACACTTCTCTTTATCAGCAAGCTGTGGGATGTCTTATATATGCATGCAACACAAGGCCGGATATACAGTATGCAGTTTCCCAGTTGAGTCGATTCATGCATAGCCCTGGCACTAAGCATTGGCAAGCGGTGAAACGTGTGTTTAGATATCTCCGAGGCACTTTGAGCTTAGGTCTCTTTTATGGTAGAGATGTTCAGCCATGCTTGCATGCTTTTACAGATAGTGATTGGGCTGGCAGTTGCGACATCAAGTTGTGAAGCTGAGTACAGGGCAGTTTTCATAGTGACCATGGAGTGTATATGGCTGAGATGCCTATTGCTAGATCTTTCCATGGAGATTGATGCTTCTATGCATATTCTCACACATAGTCAGAGTGCTTTGGCTGTTGCACAAAACCCAGTGTTTCATGCACGGACCAAACATATTGAGGTGCATTATCACTATGTGAGAGAGCGCCTTCATGCAGGAGATATTGATTTGGTATATGTGCCTACACAAGATAATGTGGCAGACATATTCACCAAAGCTCTTCCACGGGAAAATTTTGAAGCTTTTCCCAAAGCTTTAGGCTTGTTACCTTATCGGGGCTGATCTGTCACTCCCTGTATGTGTTCACATCATTCGCTCCAGGGGGGTTTGTTACACTTATGTGTTCCTCGAGTAGCTTTGATGTGAACCTTTTCCCTATACATGGGCACTTTTTACTCTAGTGCTGGCTAGAGGTTTTTTCCCCATGTTACCACATACTTGATACTCTCATATGTGGTGGTACTTTGTACTTAGGGATATTATTCAGCTCTTACTTCAATTCAGTTCATTGATCAATAGAGAGAGCTATTCCAGCCATCATCTTCTCCGTGTGTCTTGCTGCGTTTCTGCTCCTTGTGTGTGCTTCTTGTGTGTCTCTTGCACTTCTACACACACCCAACATGTACTTCCCTTGAAATTACTTTGTACTTCCCTCGAAATTTATGTCTTGAGATATTTTGAATTTCACTTATTCTTTTATAGTCGTTTTCAAATACAAATATACTTTATTTTTCTTTTATAGGACTTAACTAAAGATTTGAACTTAGCAAAGTGGGTCTAGTGAGTCCTTGCCAAAATATGCTCAATAAAATGAGGAGAAATACTATCTTCTCATTCCTTGGCAACTTAGGTGGACTTATTTCAATCATCTAGGTTTTCTTGAAACATAAAGTTCAAGTATTCCAAATGGCAATATACCCAATTTTGAAAGTTCATGACTACAAGTGCATCCTTATCTTGATCATCTTTGATTTTTCCAAGATTAATTCTCAAAATAGAATTTGATCCTTTTGACATTCAAGACTTAGATCCAAAGATGACTTTAGGAATTTGGAATTGTCAGGTATCACCTTGTTGTTTGTTAGCCAGTTTTTTCCAATGAGAATTAGTACTAACTATCTTGAACCGACTCTGGTTCATACTTGAGATAGTTATGTATACTAACCTGGTATCTCTACCTTGTTGTTTGTTAGCCAGTTTTTTCCAATGAGAATTAGTACTAACTATCTTGAACCGACTCTGGTTCATACTTGAGATAGTTATGTATACTAACCGACTCTGGTTCATACTTGAGATAGTTATGTATACTAAACTCTTTGTTACTAACCTTGAGATAGTTATGTATACTAACAAAGAGTTTACGAAACCAATTCCTTCAAATCCTCAAAATAATTGAGGAATAAAGCTTTATGAAGCCATCAAGATATCCTCTAGATTTCCTATAGGATGGAGTTGAGATGATTCAAGTTTTGCAGCTTTAGTTCCAAGGACTTACAAGAAAGATACTTGTTTCTAGGCATCATATCCTAGATCTTGCTAGGAACATTCTTGAATTACTTGTTCTCACCAAAGAAAAAGAATATCTTTTATAGATTATACTTAAATAGCCTTGACTTTTCTTTTTAACTTGGTAAACTCCCAAAATTCTTTACCCTCTTGATTATCCAAATTTATTGTTCCATATAAATTTGGCTATGCATTTTTTAAAGAAAAATGCATCTACTTAAGAGGATAAAGGATAGCATTTTCTAGGGTAAGTGTCATGTTCATTCTATTTTACCCTTTTGTTCATACAACTAGGTGTATTAAATTGGTTCAAGGAGGCACATTTCCTATACCTCATACTGAACCTAAATCGAAATGGCCTCATCTTTAAGGCTTACCTTGATGTTTCCTATCGGATCTTAAGCCTATTTTCTCTCTGGCCATCAGAGAAAATTCTCAATTGGAGTTAGTTCTCACTGTCCCACACCAGTATGTTCTTTCTCCAATCGGTAGAACCACATCCTTAATGTTTCCACCTTTTTTGCCCTTATCTTTTAAATGCTCTCTAATCATTTACCATGATCATAAATTCCATCTTGGAACTCCTTGGCATCATTTTCATGAGAGCAAAGAGTAAGGTTTCTAACTACCAATTAATTCAAAGTTCTTTAGGTTGACCTTTGAACTTTACTTGGTATCAAACTATAAAAGAGTTTGATCTTTTTGACCAATGGAGGCCTCTTGGATTATCCAACCATAAAAGGTTTGATTTGATTGACCGAGTTAGGTCACTTGGCTTTCTCAAAAATTCCTCTAACAAACTTAATAAGAGATATAATCGAGTCTTTTCTCCTTTAGATCCCTTTTTCAATGACAATTACCCATGGGATTTTCTTGGGATCTTCAACTCATACCTTCACAAGTTGATATCTTTGCTTAAGTCATCAACATCATGTTGATGTTCTTCAAACCATTAACCATTCTCCTTTTAGGGATCAACAATTATATGTCACCCTTTTAACTTAAGCAAGTTGACATGCTTATCGATCCAAACTTTGGATCCATTTTTATCCATTCTCAAATACCCTACTCTAAATATGCTTCAAGTCTTTGGCTAGCTTACCTTAGTTTACTTGCCAAATTGGAATTCTTTAATGAATTCCCTTCTTGCATATCTAGTTCCTACTTTGTTTGAGCCATACTTAGGTATCTGGACATCCAAGGTACTCCTTAACTTTCATGAAAGAGTTAAGGAATATCTTTTGTTTACAAGTATCATATTGATGATACCTTTCTTCCCCTCTTTAAAGAGTTTTCGTCCTCAAAAACTGTAGGAAATTGATGATCTTTTAATTTCCTATCCAAATGCGAGGTTCATTTATGCTAAATCCTTCACTCAAAAAGCTCTCCAATATCCTTGAGCTTAAGCTTCCATTATCCTTAAGTTCAGTGTCCCATACCACTAAACCTACTTAAGTAACATTATAAACCTAGATGTCCCATACCATCCGATTTACAATCCCACCTTTGTGTAGACAACTTTAGCTCTTACTCAAGGATTAAAGTTCATTCGTTTTAGTATTATCAAATATAATCAAAATTGTTGTAAGTTACATTCTTATAGAGTCTTGATTTGTTCTTTGAAAAAGAGGTTGAGCTTTCATTGAACTATTTCCTTGATTCGATGCAATCAAAGTTATCTTTGTTTATGTCATTTGATAATAGAGCTAGTATTCTCATACTAGATATCATCTATTGACATAAGTAGGTATCTATATCAAAGGATATAGTCAGTCATAAGCTTTTCTAAATGGTTACCTTGTTAACCATCTTGATAAATTGTTTCTTACTCATAGAGCACATTTTGGAGTAGAGTTCTTAAGGGTTTCTTTCAACCCTTTAATCTTCCTCTTCTCTAGATATGCTTAATGAGTTACAATTGTTTCACTCTTGAAGCAATTTTCTCAAAGCTCCAAATGGCTCCTACCACTTGTCAATGAAGGAAGGAGCTTATTGGGGAAGAAATGAATGCTTAAAAGGGTAAAATGGTTCAATCATTTTTTCCCTAATATGTCATTTGAAGACATTCTCTTCCCCTTTTAGTGTGATCATTGTCCTTAATGATCAGATGTTGAAGTTCCTCTGAACTTCTTAACATCATTCACAATAAAAAATTATCCCATGAGTGTGAGAGTGGTTTTGAGATGCGAGTTCACTTATCTTTGCTTTGGTTTGTCTCAAGCTTTCTTCAAGTTCGCTCATTTTCTATGACCATTGTCTTTTCATTCTCTCCCGGCTATCTCTCCATGTTCTCGTCCTTTTCTTGGTTATACTCTCTGTCTCACTAACCTCAAAACTCTTTTCCTGCCCTACTCCTTGAGTTTGCTGCAAAGCTTGAGCTCGGGTGACTACTTGCACTGGGGCAGTGGAAGCCACACTTCCTCTAGAGTGTACTACTAGTCCAATGACGTTGATAGGAGTGATTTTTGGTAGGTTATTGGGGTTCTTCGGGCAATCTCCTAGGAGATGCTCTTTTCCGCAATCTTGATAGAAGCCCTGTATTGTCAATGGTTGGGGTTGTGTAGGGGCAGGCAGTGGACAATCACGTATGAGGTGATCTCCTTGACATCTGAAGCATGGTCCTCAAGAATGGGACATCTCTCTAGGTATTCTCTAAACCTTCTTCCTGCAAGCCTAACTGTCTCGTGAGGTGTTTGCTTGAAGCTATGAATTAGTGAGGAAGTGTTGTGCCTTATGCCACTCTTCGAAAACTCAGTGATGAATGCCTCTAAAAGTTGGGCTATGTTTCTAAACTGCCTCTCATTCAGGGGTTGAAACCATGTAAGGGCAGTGTTCCTAAGGGTTAGACCAAAAGCATTGTATTGTGTGAATAGGTCCTACACTTGTTCAGCTCTCAAGACTTGTCTAAATTCTGCCACATGGTCGTAAGGGTCTCTACTGCCATCAAAGTAATTCTTCATGGACTTCACCAGTTGAGTTGGCCTCAAGCTCCTAGTGTGTTCTCTCGGCCTTGGCAAAGGGAAATCATCAGCATTTCTTTGGGTCCTTGGGGCTCTAGGTCTCTCGATTTCTTCTCTATCCATTTTTGTTCTCATCCTTTCTCTTCCTAGGGAGTTGGCAAAGCTTACCACAGGTCTGTCTCTACTTCTATCCCTTTGAGCTCCATGAGCTTGGAAGGTCCCAGCTCCTTGGTGGTTGTAGGACACATTGGACCGAGGTTGGAGAAAAACAAATTCACCCTTTCATGTGTACGCATGTCTGCCATGCTCGGTGACCACGAAGATCCTCTCTGACATATTGTCTAGGTAGGTTACTTTGCCTGGGCTATCAGGGTCTTTAAACTCATAGATTGTGAGAGCTCCTACTTCATGAGGCTGGGAAGGCTTATACCTTCGAAAAGCCTCATCGATTTCTCGATTGAAAAGCAAATCTATACTCTTATTGTCCTAGGGAATCCACTCTGGAGTCATGATTCTAGTCAGGATTGATTTTCCCTGGGGAGTCCTCGACTCTCTCCCTAAGTTCCCTTGCTCTATGTCTCCCATGTCTGTTTTTGGGATCACATTACCAAATTCGTCTGTCCTGTCTGGATGATCGGTGACTACATACATAGTTCCCTCTTTGTCCAGGTATGCACCATTCTCAAACTTCACGGCTGGATGTTCTAGTCCAATAGGTTGATCTGATTTTTAATCTGGACTACAGATCTTCTTAGACTGTTCTCATAGATGTAGGCACCTAATCGGTTCGTCCTAAGATATTCAAGTTGAGTCTTGTAAGGACCTTCAACCTTTTGTAGGTAGGCCACACCTGAGCTTCCCGTGGGTCTCTCAATACCTTGAGACATCTCTGATTCGCTAGTCTTAGAGTTAGGGTGGTTTGAATAATTTCTCAGTTGTTGGGCCCAAGACCTAGCAGTGTGATTGACACTAGCTTCAGAGGATCTTTTGTAGGTAGGCCACACCTGAGCTTCCCGTGGGTCTCTCAATACCTTGAGACATCTCTGATTCGCTAGACTTAGAGTTAGGGTGGTTTGAATAATTTCTCAGTTGTTGGGCCCAAGACCTAGCAGTGTGATTGACACTAGCTTCAGAGGATCTGAGGCTTTGTCTGTCTTGGCCTAAGTTTCTTCCTGACCTAAGGTTCATATGCCTAGGTTTTCTACCCTCTAGTCCCAGGTACAATCTCGTTGCAAGTTTGTTTGTACCACTCACTTTGTTCTTTTTAGTTGGTTATTGTGTTAAGCTCTTGTTTGAGATCACGTCGTCAGGAGTACTTAAGTGAATTTTGCACTTGATAATTGATCGGATCAAGTTTACTTTTTTCCCTTAGGGTTTTTGCACTTAAGATCTACCTAATGCTTGTACTTAGTTGATTAGTTCTCTTGGACTTGATTCGTGTCTGACATTGCCCTAATTAATCACCATGCCTAGGTCGTACTTAGCCTAAGCTAGGAATTGACAGAGGGTGTTGAGAATTCCAACCTTAAGACTCGTTCCTTGGTTGTCCTTGTGTGCCCAGGAAGCGTGTTCCCAAGCTTGCACTTACTCTTGCTTGGATTTCCCTTCAATGCTCTCAATGGACCTGTAAAAGTCCCAATGTTAGCTCAAGATTTCAATTTAAAGAGCACAACAAACCAATTTCATTCATGCACTTCAGAGATCAACTTTCTCTTTGGCTTTGTGGAAGACAATTCTAAAGATTCCCCAGCTTCCCTACCCCAGGGTATGGTCAACTTCAAAATACCCTATCTAATAATCCTGACATTAATTTTGGTAGTACTCCCCACGAGATTTCCAACAAGCCTAAGATCACTCCGAATGGTTTTTGTATGAGGAAGTTATGATTGTTCAGGCATTTAGGGTTCAAAACAGGCTCTTAGGATTCAAGAAATGTTTTATGATATTCTCAGTATTCTGCCCCCTTCTAAGGCTCTAAGGTGGTCCCAATATGTTAGAAATCAATCCCAAAAGTTATTCCAAGTCAATCAATTATTACACTCCAAAAAATTATTCCTGAGGCCGGTGTATCGCAATAGCTTGGGTCGATGTGTTGCGATAGGTTGGGGTGTCGCGATAGGTCAGTGTGTCACGATAGGTCGGGGTGTCACGATAGGTCGGTGTGTCACGATAGACAGGTGTGTCACGATAGGTTGGTGTGCCGTGATAGGTTGGTGTGTCGCGATAGACGGTGTGTCACGAAAGACAGATGTGTCGCGATAGATGGGTGTGTCGCAATAGACGGGTGTTTCACGATAGGTTAAGGTGTCGCAATAGGTCAGTGTGTCGCGATAGATGGGTGTGTCGCGATAGACGGGTGTGTCGCGATAGATGAGTGTGTCGCGATACCTCGGTGTGTCATGATACTTGGGTGTGTCGCGATACCTCAGTGTGTCACGATACCTCTGTGTGTCGCGATACCTCGGTGTGTCGCAATACTTGGGTGTGTCGCGATAGGTCGGGATATGGTGAATTTTCCTGATTAGGCTAGTGATTCTAGGAGCTCTCAAGCTGCGCTTTGTCGTGGTGCACTTAGAATAGTGATTGGGTCAACTTTTCGGTGTGTCACGATAGCTCGAGCTCGACACGTAAGTTCCGTACGTGCTGAGCTTGCTGGAGATGGTGAGGATGCTGCAACCCGTAAGAATCATGCAAAAACACACAAAAAAAACAATACACACTTGCTCTCTCTCAAACTCGCACAAAGCAAATGAGGAAAATGAAATGGAAGAGGGAATATGAAGTGGAGAAGGAGATGGAGATGGAGAAAGAAAACAAGAAAATTACCTACTACTTACCATTCCAACACGTCCTCTCTACGTCTTACCATCACACATATCGTCCTCAAAGCTCGAATCCCCGGCAATGGTGCCAAAATTTGGTGTAGCTCAGTGATGAGTAGCACCTCCTTTAATGTCAATCCGGGAAGACATGAGGATGGTATGGAGACCTCGAGCAAGTGAAGGCACAGATGTGTGAGTGAGAAGCACACACTACAAGAGATCGATGATATACCGAGGTTTTTACCAAGGAAAAGGGAACGCGGCTTAATTTGCCGTGATGCTGGTGTAAAGGTCGGTTTGCGCGTCAGTACCAAAGAGTCAGTATATGCGTCGCTATATGTGCCGGTAATACTTACGTTCATACCGAGGCGTCTACTAGAAGTATCGTTGCCTATACTGTCGCCTGCTGGAAGTACCGAAGGTTATTCCAATGACACTACTGTGAGTACCGTCGCGTATACCAACGACCATACCTGCAAATTTTTTTTTGGGCAGAGTGTTTTGTCTTTTGCTACAACAACATTACCATGATGTTGCTTAACAAAAGACAATACACTCTGCCCAAAAAAAACCGAGTACATGTGATGTGTACTCTAATGACAACCGAAATATGATTTCATGAAAGAAAGTATTATTGGACATAAGAGAGATAATCAGAATGAACTATGAACCATGTACAAAAGAAGTTATATATTTCAATAATGAAGCATGTACAAGAGTGTGGCAAACCACTGTCATATATGAAGCTTTTACAAAATGTGGCAAAGCAATGTATTGCCATATGAAAATCAAATACAAAATATTGGTCTTCCACTGCCATACACATGCAAAGAACGTTCCATATCAACAGTCCTGCAACAAAGAACATTAATGGAATGAGATAAATTCACATGAAAATTACAAAAAACAAGTAAAAACCAAGTTTATAAATTAATTACCTCATCGCAAATGCTCCCATGAAACTACCACACCACGTCCCTCCAAGTCCTGTAATAGTGCAGTCAACCCATGACTATATCCGTAAGACTCCTCCGTTCGTGTTGGAGGACGACCCATTGCCAGCTTCTGGAACAAATATAAAAACATTAGAGAAACATAGATGAGAAATTTAACACAAATAAATTCAATAAATGAAATGGTACTTACAAACTCATGACGCATCGTGTCATATCCGCCGCTGCCCAAATGTGATAGTCCAATCGTATCTAAATGTGGGGCTGCGGCATTTCGTTGTTGGCGATATCGATCAGGAGTCTGCTGCTGCTCGTCACGAATCATGTCCCACTCCTCAGCATCTAACCATACAGGCTTTGGTAAGCCTTCTCTCAATGCATCACGTGCCTCGGATCGTCGATGGGACATGACCTCACGTTCGGTGTGCAGAATCCACTCTGAACTAACAATAGACTGTCCATCGGCTGGTCGGAACTCCTGGTAAATCGTCTGTGTGATATAATTCTTCCGACCTTTATCCTGTTCACTCCATTTCAGCATGATGGAGTGTCCAAACTGGATGGAGCAAAGCTGTCGTATGCGTGCACGCATTGCTTTGCCAGCCGCATCTATCACTGGAGCTCCATCTCGGATACTATACACCTTGGAGTCATCATGGTCATGAGCACCCCAAGGTGTACGTTGTGGTCGCGATCCGAAATTGGAGCACGAGAATCAAATATGACGCATCTGTTTAAAGTCATCTGGAGGTTGATGCATCTAGATGATGCATACGTTGGGGTAGACATCGTCGTGATCAAGAATCAAGACTCGGAAATAAATATATGCATGTATGTTTCTGTAAATCATTAGCCATAAAATCGTATGTTTGTGTGTGTTGATATGGTGCATATGCACATGTACATGAGAATTAATGTGTATATATTGAGTATATAAAACATGTTTGAAATGGAGAATTGCGCCTCATGATGAGGGGCAAGTTTTCATTTGAGGAAAGATGCCAAAAGAGATAGAGGATTACGCTCCAGTGGAGAAGCATGGGGGAATTTTTTTAGGGGGAACAAATATAGCAAAGGGAGACATGCAGGACAGGTTGAAAAAAGGAGGTTTCTCGGGCCTAGGGAAAAAAAAGCTATGCTACAGCAACAGTAACGAGGAGGGATATACCTTACCGCGAGGGACAGAATTTAGCAGGAGATAACTATTTAGCGTAGTGTCGGAGGCAGCTTCTGAAGCATGGAGGGGGCTAATGGCTGAAAGAGAGAGCGGATGCAAGGATGACGAGGAGCTAATTTGAAGGCAGCTTCTGGGAATATCTATTTTTCTGACTGCTGCAGCACTGACACTTGTTTCAGAGATGAACACGAAATGATCTGATGGGTTTGCACATACAATCTGAACGGACGATTCATCTCTTCTATATTTGATGAAGCTGAGTTATGCGCGCTGATGGCTGATGGTGGACTTGCTTTTTCTTATCCCCAATTGTGACATGAAATCGCATATACAGTTAAAGGTGAACGGCTCTGTGTTCGAGGAGGTGACATGGAAATAGACATGAAGACATGACTGCGGGACAGCTCAATTGGGGAAGTTCAGTAGCTTGAGTTGAAGATTCTCTGAGATTTACTTGGAGACTGAAAGTGTTACTGTTCCTGAGTCGCTTTATGTATTGATGATGTTGTTCAATGTAGCGCTCTGCATTTACGTGAATAAAAGGGAAGAATATACGCCTCACCACGGTGATTAAGTGAAGTTTGAAGAGTTGCAGTTTCGCAGCCAACTTAAGAAGATAAAAAGGACGCAACTGTTCATGGAGAAAACAAAGAAGAGTATCGCTGGAGGAAATAAGGGAGCTTCCCATCTTCGCATGTACTGATGAGAATGAATAGAGAATTACAATAAGGAATGGAAGAGGCACCTCTAAACTCAACCTGAGACACGTCAAGTATCTCTACGAATGCATATCAAATAACGTTTCCTGCTCTGAGTACTAATGCTGAATGGTTTCCAACAGTCGACCAAAGTGAAAAGTTTCAAGTACATGTGTAATCCATAAGCACAGGAGGAGAATCCGTATTCGGTACTGCACGAACCATTCAGGTTTGGCTCATGAATCTCGCAAACCTTATTGATTACTGGACTGCTAGTTTCATTTCTAACGCTAGAACCAGCGGAGATGTGACGAGGTATTCTTGAATTTCTGGAGTGAAATTAAAAGCATCACAGTTACAATGTCTTCTTTGCAGATTTACATGTTCTCATGATAAGACTGAATATTTATGCATTGCTTCGAGTACGCGGTGAATGATTTCAATCTCTGAGGTGTGAGCTTGTTTAGCTCACTGGAAATATATATTAATGTGTAGTTTTTCCCTCACAGGTCTTTTGTATGGGGTTTCAGAACGAATCATGAACTGCGTGCTTATAGTTTTTGTTTATAAAAATGAACTAACCGTGTTGTCATACAGATAGCATAACGTGGTTTATGTCATACAGTCCTCTGTTGCTAGAATAATTACTTTGCCACTCTGATAGAAGAAGACTTTAAACTGGTTCGAATGTTTCTCTTATCATTTTTGTGTATGCGCTTAGTTACAGATACTCGATCGTCTTTACGTTGTTAATTTTGGTGAAAAAAAAATTATATTTGATCACGCGACTAACCTTTATCTGTGGATGAATACAAAGCTCGGAATACTTCAGAGAATATTTGTTTGTGTCATTAAAAGGATGAATCTTAATCTTCATTTCTTATATGCAATAAAGATGCTTGTAAACTTATTTGGATGGATCGAATGTAATCATGAGTGATAGTGAAATGATGTTTAAAAGGAGATGTTTTCATGGAGCCGCATCTAAGACAAAGTTTAATGAGCAAATGTCATTAGAAGTTAGAGGAACTACTCCATAAAGTTACACTATCGAAACAAAGCTTTCATACTTCTGACTTTTTCCTAATTGTGAAAGTATAATTTGTTTTTGGGTTAAAGAAATAGTTCTATGTTGAAGATGAATATTTTGGGCTGAACATAATTCCCAATTGGATTCATTGAACAGAAAATACAAGGGACAAAACTTGAATAGACCCAAGCTTTTGTATATCAAGATCCTCACCTAGGTTTCCCCTTCCTTTCCTTGAACTTCTCGACATACCTGGTGAACCCGACGTGAAGGGAGGGGCTGAGTGAGTTATAGAGCCACAAAGATTAGCATAATCAAAATGGAAGATATCCTAGCTCAATTCCTACGCTTTCAAGAAGAAGATAGGCATCAAAAAGCCATCCAATCACTTCATGAACGTCTAGTCAATCGGTGTGGCTTTTTCAATGGAAAGAATGTCTCAAAGTTCTGCAAAGAATATGAACTCGAGGCCAAATATCTAGGTGTCGGACTAAGTCCGATGACGGAAAAAGAATTATGTGAAAACTTTATCTATGTGTCGGATTACGACGTGCGAGACCAAATAATGCGAATAAATCAAACGACATGGTCCCAATACAAAGCGACACTCCTCAAGCAGTTTATGCTAGAGGATCTTGATAAAGTAACTCGTAGATCTTTCCTGAGGTGGGTTCATATGCCCAAAGACCAACCAATTCTTGAGATCAAAGAAGAGTTTGAGCGACAATATGATGATCTTTCTGAGCACGATAAGAGGTGCATAAGTCATGAAAGGGTTTCGTTGTTTCTTCGAACAATCGATGTTAATGCCCGAGAGGAGTTAATTCCACTTCTACAAGATATAGACTCCGACTCAGGACTCACAGAGGATTGGATGCTCGTCCATGAAGCTGTGACGAAATACGTAAAGAAACAACAAACAATAGAGAAATTTTTAAATGATTGGAGAACAGATCTTCAAACAGATGAAAATTATAACCATGTTCCAAGCATTTTACCAATCGTGGATAATGTTCAAGTCCATGAGGTTGTAGAGACCCCATTTGGGCATGAAGTAGATATGCATGGGCTTAATATCCATAGTGATGATGGGAAATATGAAGAAACTTCTAAAAGTGCGATCGATGTAACCTCAAAGGTTACAAGGTGCCAAGAGCCCCTAGACTTCTTTACAATGATAACATCTTTAGGTGCCATAAGTGGACAAAGCCCGAAGATGGGAGGATCAAAGGAGCAAGTGGAAGCTAATCAAAATCAAACCAAACTAAACCAACATCAAACCAAACAAACAACAAACATAAAACAAAACAAAAACCAACAAAACCCAAC
Organism: Ceratopteris richardii; assembly: GCA_020310875.1. Taxonomy (NCBI): domain Eukaryota; kingdom Viridiplantae; phylum Streptophyta; class Polypodiopsida; order Polypodiales; family Pteridaceae; genus Ceratopteris; species Ceratopteris richardii. The sequence goes on along the minus strand of CM035420.1, from coordinate 138,266,736 downwards.
AAGAAATCAAGATGAAGCTTCCTCTACTCCGATAAACTCCTCACATCGAATAAAAGATAATCAAACAAATCAAGAAACATATCAAGATGCGAACAAAGAGATAGAGATATCTAGAAGGCTCATAGGTGACCAAATGGAGATAAAAGATGAGATACAAATAGAGAACCTAATAAATATGTCTGAAGATCGAGCTCGAGATGCATCCTTACATGATGACATCGGGCAAGATGTGGAGTATGATTGGATGTCACTTGATGGTGATGATTCCCTTCTAACACAAGATTCGGATAGAACTTCTGATCTAATGACTGAATTACATGAAGAAACTCCCATGGAACATGATGTTGAATCTAAGGACCTGTCAATAAAAGATCCGATGGGTAAGAAAATGGATATGCAGGAATCCACATTATACATGCATACAGAGATGCAAGAAAATGAACCTACTTATATGAAGGAGGACATGCAAATAATGAGTCCTCTAGAGATTGAAATGTGTGATGACGAAGATGAGTATGATGCTAATCTAGAGGATGTACAAATGATAAGCCCTCTAGATAGTGATATGTATGGCGATGGTGATAAGCATGATCCTAATCCTACCGATAGTCTAGATCAAGATCAAGATACTGATATTCTTTTGAGCGATGTCACATTGGACAAAGATCCTACACACAAAAGGGAGGATAAGTTGGATGGAGTTCAAAATAATGATATGTATGTAAATGATGCCACATTCCATGAAGAGAGGAATATGAATGAACATGAGGAGAATGAGAAAATACCATTGATCATTCCTCTAAATACTGATATGTATGTCAAAAATAATCATGTTGAGTTGAGTCCACACGTTGAAGAAATTGAGCATAAAGTGGCAGATGAAATGTTTATTGTGACATATGATAAACCTGATGCGTGTATAGCATTGAAGGATATCCAATGTAAAACTATTGAGTCAAACGATTGCAACGATGAAGCTCAAGTTGATTTGGATGCGTATGTTGAGATTCTCATACGTGATGAGATTCTTGAGCAAGAATCAGTGATTGAAGAATCAATGCTTGAAGAAGGTGGACTAAGTACATCCTCAGAAGAGAACGAGCAAGAATCGATGGAGATGGATGCAGAATCCTATGATGACGTTTTGGATAAAGAAATTGAAGATCAAGATTTTCTTGATTATGAGGATATGGATTCCATTCACATTGAGGGAGAAATATTTTGGGAACATAACAAAGACAATGATGAAGAGTTCCTGGAAAGACTAGAACAAGAAGCAGATACCATAATTAATGGGACTCAAGTAGAAAGGAATCATGATAGATTGGAAGATAAAAATGATTATGTAATATCATCTGAGCATGATGCTCACTTCTACTTGATGAAGGAATTGAATGAATCTAATCAATACGTTTATTTCCATGAAGATGATTAACATATTCGAAATGATGCAATTGAAGATATTTCCTCAAATGATCTCAAGCATGAAATGAATCAAAATCCATGCTTGCACAGAATTTTTAAAAATGATTTAAGCATATTAAAAATCAACACTCTATATTCATGTGTGTTTGACTCATCGAGAGTAACCTCACATGAGAGGATCATGAATAAAGGAGACTATGCCCAAACGATTGAAACATGGATGTTTGAATTTTCTAAAAGCTATGTATGCCAGTCGAGCCTACAAGGAATGGACGAGCAAATGAAATGGCTTGTCCACATATCTAATCTTTTTAAAAAATGATTCACCGATTGATGCGATCCAAAGGTGGCTTCTTAAGAAGCACAGTTTCTTTGGTGACCATATATCAAGGGAGATGGGTCTGAAGGGAAAAACCCTAATAAATGAGAATTAATAATACCAAAAGGAAATTTGTAAATAAAAATGTATATAACTTGTGTTTTTGCTTTAATCTTAAGATAGATAGAAGAAACCAAATAAAACTAAAAATGCAAGAAATTAAAGTGGGAACACCTATGGTAATAAATGCATGTTGGATGAGTGGTTTGAAGTCAAAATAATTCAAATAGAGATTTTAATGTTCAAATGAATGAAGTTTTTTAATATGTGATTCTTAAATGTGATGCTACTAATTTCTCTTATGTAGTTTTGAGAACAGGTGTTGATATGGAGTTGATCGAAGATCTAGAGTTTTGAGAGATTGTATAGAGGCAACCACTTTCGAGTTGCATGCTTATGTTTTATTGCAAATGGTTTTTGAAGTTCTTTCATGGACTGCATATGTATATAATGTCATTTTGATGTGATGTTTCTCATGATTTGTTTAGTTTCTATGAGTGCAGGAATGATCAAGCGAAGCCAACGGAGATGATGACTCAAGGACAAAGTCGTGAAAATCTTTTTTTTCATTAGCTATCGTGCTTTAACCCCGATCTTTTCTTTGCACCATCTTTGAGATGCATTGCATGCCAAATATGCATGTAAAAATATATAGGAAACATGACTTTGAAATTCCGTAGAAGCACGTCCATCTGCACAATTAGATAGGTAAATATCATTGAAAAATAATAAAGCAAGTTTTGAGTGATAAGAGAGAATAGTTCTCAGTAAGGGAGAGTGATTGCATCTGTAAGAGAGTGGAGTTGTGAGTGATGTGAGCGTTGCTTAGATACCATAAAACCTTGATTTTTTGCACCATTTTTGTTTCCCTTCATGCACCTAACACATGCATAAATGAAATGTAAAGAGCACGAGTAATATTTTGTTTAAAACCCATAGTTGCACGAGTGATTGCACTTGTATTGAATTGTATATCCATGATGAAATTTGAGTGTAAATCCTCAACACCGAATTCCTAATACCTCCCCTATTTGCACCATGCTGTTTTTTATGCACTTAGAGTATGCATATGTAGGGCTCATTACATGGCCGTGCATAGGCACATTTGTTTTAACCCGTGCACTTGATTTCACTCACATTTGGATTCTTGAAGACTTGCAGATACCGAGATTGATGGTGGTGCATCCGGAGGATGCACAGGTTCAGAGGGGGTGGATGTGGTCGCGATCCGAAATTGAAGCACGAGAATCAAATATGACGCATCTGTTTAAAGTCATGTGGAGGTTGATGCATCTAGATGATGCATACGTTGGGGTGGACATCGTCGTGATCAAGAATCAAGACTCGGAAATAAATATATGCATGTATGTTTCTGTAAATCATTAGCCATAAAATCGTATGTTTGTGTGTGTTGATATGGTGCATATGCACATGTACATGAGAATTAATGTGTATATATTGAGTATATAAAACATGTTTGAAATGGAGAATTGCGCCTCATGATGAGGGGCAAGTTTTCATTTGAGGAAAGATGCCAAAAGAGATAGAGGATTACGCTCCAGTGGAGAAGCATGGGGGAATTTTTTTAGGGGGAACAAATATAGCAAAGGGAGACATGCAGGACAGGTTGAAAAAAGGAGGTTTCTCGGGCCTGGGAAAAAAAAAGCTATGCTACAGCAACAGTAACGAGGAGGGATATACCTTACCGCGAGGGACAGAATTTAGCAGGAGATAACTATTTAGCGTAGTGTCGGAGGCAGCTTCTGAAGCATGGAGGGGGCTAATGGCTGAAAGAGAGAGCGGATGCAAGGATGACGAGGAGCTAATTTGAAGGCAGCTTCTGGGAATATCTATTTTTCTGACTGCTGCAGCACTGACACTTGTTTCAGAGATGAACACGAAATCATCTGATGGGTTTGCACATACAATCTGAACGGACGATTCATCTCTTCTATATTTGATGAAGCTGAGTTATGCGCGCTGATGGCTGATGGTGGACTTGCTTTTTCTTATCCCCAATTGTGACATGAAATCGCATATACAGTTAAAGGTGAACGGCTCTGTGTTCGAGGAGGTGACATGGAAATAGACATGAAGACATGACTGCGGGACAGCTCAATTGGGGAAGTTCGGTAGCTTGAGTTGAAGATTCTCTGAGATTTACTTGGAGACTGAAAGTGTTACTGTTCCTGAGTCGCTTTATGTATTGATGATGTTGTTCAATGTAGCACTCTGCATTTACGTGAATAAAAGGGAAGAATATACGCCTCACCACGGTGATTAAGTGAAGTTTGAAGAGTTGCAGTTTCGCAGCCAACTTAAGAAGATAAAAAGGACGCAACTGTTCATGGAGAAAACAAAGAAGAGTATCGCTGGAGGAAATAAGGGAGCTTCCCATCTTCGCATGTACTGATGAGAATGAATAGAGAATTACAATAAGGAATGGAAGAGGAACCTCTAAACTCAACCTGAAACACGTCAAGTATCTCTACGAATGCATATCAAATAACGTTTCCTGCTCTGAGTACTAATGCTGAATGGTTTCCAACAGTCGACCAAAGTGAAAAGTTTCAAGTACATGTGTAATCCATAAGCACAGGAGGAGAATCCGTATTCGGTACTGCACGAAGCATTCAGGTTTGGCTCATGAATCTCGCAAACCTTATTGATTACTGGACTGCTAGTTTCATTTCTAACGCTAGAACCAGCGGAGATGTGACGAGGTATTCTTGAATTTCTGGAGTGAAATTAAAAGCATCACAGTTACAATGTCTTCTTTGCAGATTTACATGTTCTCAGGATAAGACTGAATATTTATGCATTGCTTCGAGTACGTGGTGAATGATTTCAATCTCTGAGGTGTGAGCTTGTTTAGCTCACTGGAAATATATATTTATGTGTAGTTTTTCCCTCACAGGTCTTTTGTATGGGGTTTCAGAACGAATCATGAACTGCATTACTTTGCCACTCTGATAGAAGAAGACTTTAAACTGGTTCGAATGTTTCTCTTATCATTTTTGTGTATGCGCTTAGTTACAGATGCTCGATCGTCTTTACGTTGTTAATTTTGGTGAAAAAAAAAATATATTTGATCACGCGACTAACCTTTATGTGTGGATGAATACAAAGCTCGGAATACTTCAGAGAATATTTGTTTGTGTCATTAAAAGGATGAATCTTAATCTTCATTTCTTATATGCAATAAAGATGCTTGTAAACTTATTTGGATGGATCGAATGTAATCATGAGTGATAGTGAAATGATGTTTAAAAGGAGATGTTTTCATGGAGCCGCATCTAAGACAAAGTTTAATGAGCAAATGACTTTGGTCATTAGAAGTTAGAGGAACTACTCCATAAAGTTACACTATCGAAACAAAGCTTTCATACTTCTGACTTTTTCCTAATTGTGAAAGTATAATTTGTTTTTGGGTTAAAGAAATAGTACTATGTTGAAGATGAATATTTTGGGCTGAACATAACTCCCAATTGGATTCATTGAACAGAAAATACAAGGGACAAAACTTGAATAGACCCAAGCTTTTGTATATCAAGATCCTCACCTAGGTTTCCCCTTCCTTTCCTTGAACTTCTCGACAACGTGGTGTTCCACGTGGTGTACTGCGTGGCGTACCTACATCTGAGGTACTCTTCCTAGGAGTAGAAGCGGGCGACACAATGTCTGTCGCACTGCCTCGACAACAACCACCTCCTCTGCCTCCAGACCTACCTCTAGATCCACTCCTAGAACCTCCTGCTCCAGAGCGTGACCTCGATCTACGAGATGGGCCAGAACCTGTATCGCGTTGAGGTGTCGAACGCACATGTCTACTAGTAGACCCAGTAGGAGATGGCTGCAAAGATGGTCGTGGTGGAGTCACAAAGCTAGAAGACATACCTCCTACGGGAGTAGCACCTCCCGCAAGAGTGACACCGACAGGAGTGACACCGGTGTGAGTGACACTGGCGGGAGTGAGGCCAGCAGGAGTGAGGCCGGCAGGAGTAAGGCCGCCAGGAGTGAGGCCGGGAGGAGTGCTACCACGAGCGATCCAATACTGTGATGCAGCGGCCATATACGCAGGAGGAACCTAAGAGATGAACTCCAAAAATTGCTCCTTTGTCGTGGAATGTGGAGTGACTGGAGGACTATCTCCCATCGTTCTTTGTTATAAAAGAACTCAAATAATTAGTATGCGATAAGAAAAGTAATATAGAGAATAAACAAAAGAAAAAACAAAAATTAGTATGTTGTCGGGATGAAATCCCGCAGGGAGTGTGCGTTGTTTTTTTTTCAAAGTTCTTTGATTTTATGAGTTTTGTGTGATGTTTTGACTAAGAAAGTGGAAAAAATTATACATGTTTTGATCGATTAGATTGATTGTGAGATGCAGAACCATGTGATTTTGTAAATACTCCATGAAACTAAGTCTAGCCCTATGGAAATCCTAGGTTGGAACCTTAGTTTTGTCATTTACCATAAGTCTAGCCCTTGGAATTTATTTAATTTGTGTATAAAGTGTGAAAGAAAACTTTAGTTTAAGAAAAATAAAAAGAGAAAAAGAAAAAGAACCCAAAATAGAAAGAAGAAAATTGGAAAAATAAAAGAGAAAAACCAAAAATAGAAATAAGAGATGGAATTTTCCCAAAATAGAAAATGAACATGGAAGAGGATCTGAAAATAGAAATTTATAAGGAGGTTAGAAGATTCTAGAGAAGTCCTAGAGAGGGGGAAACGTATAAGTAGGTGTTTAGACATCATTTGTTTCTCCCCGTTGAACTTCTTGGCGGATCTCCCCTCCAGGTATGCTCCATGTCTTTACTTGTTCATTCATGCTCTTGCTCATACTATAGAGTAGTGCATTTAGAGAGAAAGAGAGAGGAGATGTTAACAACTTAACAGAACGGAAGATGGTTTTCATTCTTGTGCTCGACAATTTGCATAAATCAAATAGAGCTCCATATCTATTAAGGATGGACAATGTGAATTCTGTTGTGTGAAATGATTTAGGCACTATTAAGTTTTAGCATGCAAATGGAAGTGGAGGAATATGGTGACTTAGAGAACAGGGTGTCTGTCTGAGAAATCGTATAGTTCAAATAATATTGGGAATATTTGCACCAATTAAGATAAACTGTGAGTCACGTGATGAGGAATCCTCGCACTGCTCTGCGCAGGAGAGAGAGACGCAGAGAGTAGGTGACTCGGTGAGCATAGAGACATTCCGGAAGACTCTAGAGAGAGAATTAGGGCATGACAAAACATCATGGCAGAAGAATCGCAGGAGAGAAGCTTTGTCGTGAGTCGTCAGAGAGAAAAAGAGCGTGCTGATAGGGTAGAGAAGCTCCGGGCTATTGTCTACATGTCGCAGAGAGGGTCAGAGACCGACACATTATTGGTGGCTGGGTGCGCACATAGAAGGCGGCAGAAGTTGTGTAGCCGTTGTCGACGTGCTGAGAGATAACGAATTGCTGTGTGCGTGTCGGATGCATCGGAGAGAATCGTTGATGCTGTAAGGGAGAGAATATCTATGGTCAAGCAATGGCGGCGCACGCAGAAACGTAGATGAGAGAGAGACTATAGACGGCGTGAATCCGTGATAGCGGGAGGGATGATAACGCTGCTGTGGCTCTAGATTCAGAGAAAGGGAGAGAGAGTTATGGGATGGTTGCGTGCGTAGAGAGAATTCGGGAGAAGAGCGAGAGTCGAAATTGGCGATGCACAGATGTAACGGAAGAAAGAGAGCGCCAAGTGGAGTCAAACGGTGATGGCGGCAGACCATTTCAGAGGATTTGGAGGCCATGAGAGAGAGACAGAGAGAGATTTTCGCGGGCAGATATATAGCTCAACGGCACTCTACAAAGAGAGAGAAAGGTTGTACTGTTCGGTGGCGACGGACAAATCTGACGAGAGAGAGAGAGACAGAGAAGATCGGTTGCTTCCCGACAGAAAAAGAAAATAAAGAAACAAATGAAAAAGAAAAAAGAAGAAAAATGAAAAGGAAATAAAGAAATGAGAGAAAAGAAAGAAAGAAAGAAAGAAAAGAGGAAGAACGAAAAGAAGGAAGGAAAAGAGGATTTAAGCAAAGAGATTGGGAGAACCTTATGTATATCTACGCAGAGAACTTATGAATTATTGATGACCTTTTTACAATAGTAATGGGTTCTAATTAGTGTCATGATTCAATGAAAATCATATGTTCGTATTATTCCACAGAGGAGTTAGTGATAAGACTTTCACAATCATCCAATTCAAATATAAATTAGAGACTACGAGTTTGTGTGTAGATTGAAAACTCTATGCATGTCTTTTTATACACATAAACACTTTGCTCTATGTATTTGAGTGCGAGTTCCAAAGAATAATATGTTTTTATCATGAGTTCTAATGATTTTTTAACCCCACTCCCCGTTGAACTTCTTGGCAGATCTCCCCTCCAGGTTTGAGCAGTTGATGATATTGGATGATTATATGAAGTAAAGAATTGCTGATTGAAGACCGAAGTAAAGAGTACAACCCCACCCCTGGATCTTTCTTGTGGATCGTCTTTTCAGGTTACTGCGTGATCGGAGGCTATTGTGGTTTATGAAGTGAAGATAATTATTTGAAGAAGACTTGAAGAGAAGCTTTGATTGAAGACCGAAGACCCAAAGTGAAGAAAAGATTCAACCACAAAGACCAGAAGATGAAGATCATGGGCGACTTCTCGCACTATAGCGAGAGGCCTACCCTATATTCAGCCCTTCCTTCACTATAGCAGCGGCTTATATTTGTATTCACTTGTTCCGCACTGTAGCGGATTGCCATATTACCGACCCGCACTGTAGCCGGGATCTTTGTATGATTCAGAATTTATTGGACGACTTCAACTGCATTTGACTTCCGTGCCTTAGTGTTGTTTACTTGGATTTTCGCACTTCTAATGCCTACGGTCTCACGCGTACGCTCGCACGTTCGTTTCGTCACTTCCGAGGGACGGGGGTCCTACGAGGATCATACACACTCCAGAGAGTTTAGGCGAGGCGCCCAACGCGCAGGCGCCGCTCGCAGGACAGCGGGAACGGCACGCACTAGTCAGGGGCTTGATCCACCCCCAGTGCCGGCTTCCTGCCTGACCTCCTTCTTCCTGACAACATAACAGTGTTTTATTCAGAAGTCCTCTATTCTAGCATCCTCTTGAAGATCAGAGGCACCGAGAATATCTATCTCTATATGGATGGCTTCTAAATCGCTTGCTATGCTGGTTTCCTCCTAATCATCGTCTATTGCTTCGTCTTCTCGAACAATGACCTCTTCTTCAATGACCTCTTCTTCTCGAACAATGATCTCTTCCTCCTAGACTATCGAATGAATCTCTGAGTCCTCGACTATTGACTATGGACAGTTCCTGCTATTGCAACTTCATCTACCACATGAACGAGTAAATGAAGTTGAATAGTGAGAAAGACTTGTGGGAAAGTATTTCTCTACCATACAAATAGCCTTGATAGCATTGATTTTGCACTCTCTATGCTATCTCTATTTATCTCTTTAGAAGATATCCACTGTACTAAAGAACTAATTTTATAAATGGTTTTTCGTACATCCTTTGAAAGACAATCTTTTAGGGCTACAAGGAGCACAAACTGTAAAAAATTGTGCCAATCATGAGACTTGAGTCCTGCAAGATCGTCCTTTCGTGTGAAAGCAGTCTTTAGACACCTCATGAGTAGGTGTACGAAACTCTAAAATTGTTTTCTTCACTTGTAACTTGCTCTTCCATCCTGCGAAGCACCCAAGGAGCTCTTGGTAACGATACTGTTCCGTTGGGCTTAGTAATTGCCCACAACTCTCGCATACGACCTGGGTCTTCTAAGTCCTCCCTTTGTGCTTTGCTTTCTTTCTTTCGGATCAAAGTTTTCCAAAGAATCTCTCCCACATTCTTAAAAATATGCATCGGTTCTACCAAATGATTGATCACCAATTCACTCCAATAAGGGAGTTCATGAAAAATGGACAACCGTTTCATGCCAGCAACTATATTTTTTGAATCCCATAGTTGTTTCCAATTGCTAGCTTTCATTTGGTGTTGCGCTTGTCGACCAATTTATCCTTCACGTAAAACATGTCCATCAGGCAAATATCTATGTACGAGACGAACATCTTCATCATCGCTCCATAAGCGAGGCATTTCGGGATCCGATATACGTAGAAACTCAGTTATGAATACAAGAGATTCCTGTACAAGCCATCCCTCTTCCATGCTACCATCTGGACGTGCTCTTTGTCGAACAAACCCTTTTAATGTCTTCATAAAGCGCTCTAAGAAGAACATCCATCGACTATGGGCAGTTCCTACTATTGCAACTTTATCTACCACATGAACCAATAAATGAAGTTGAATAGTGAGAATACTTGTGGGAAAGTACTTCTCTACCATACAAACAGCCTCGATAGCATTGAGTTTCGCACTCTCTATGCTATCTCTATTTATCTCTTTACAAGATATCCACTGTACTAAAGAACTATTTTTATAAATGGTTTTTCGTACATCCTCTGAAAGACAATCTTTTAGGGCTACAAGGAGCACAAACTGTAAAAACTTGTGCCAATCATGAGTTTTCGATAAATTTGATACTTGCACTGTGTGCAAGGACATGCCATTCTCTCTTCACGATCAAAAGAAGCCATCTGCTACAATATGGACATTTTAGAACATTTGTTTTTTCATTATACCTAAAAATCTAACTCTTAAAGACTTAAATCTGAAATACTAAACCTAAATACTTAAATACCTAAAAAAACTTAAAACCCTAATCAATATTTTTATCCTATTTTATCTATATATTCAGATTTTTTTCCTCTTAATTGAGTTATATGTATGCCTAAACCCTAAAACCCTACTTTTAAAGATCTAGTCCTAAATTATGTATATTTCTATACACATGTGTATATACATGTATATATGTATTATATGTGTATGTGTATGTGTGTATATATGTTATGTAGGTGTTAAAACCCTAATCCAAATGACCTAGACCTAAAACATGTACATATATATATATATATATATATATATATATATATATATATATATATATATATATATATATATATATATATATATATATATATATATATATATATGCATGTGTATATATGTATATATGTATATGTATATATATGTGCATATAGATAGGTGTATAAGTATGTGTGTTTGTGTATTGTATATATTCACTCTATTTAAAATGATTAAATTTAAACCTATTTTTATATATTTAATCATATATATTTCATTTATTTATTTAAAATACTAGTTCTTATCATACTTTATTATCTATATAATTATCCTACCTTATATATATATTATTTATATATTCATATTTATTTTCCTTACTTAATCCTGTTTTTATATATTTAATTATTAATATTTAATTACATTTTTTAAAACACTAGTTCTTTTTATATTTATTTATCTATATAATTATCCTATTATATATATATATTTATTTATATATTCAGATTTTTTCATTACGTAATCATATTTTTATATCTTTAATTTTATTTATTTAATTTTATATATTTAATTATATATATTTAATTAAATTAGTTAAACACTAGTTCTTTCTATATTTATTTATGTATATAATTATCTTATTTTATATATATATTTATTTATATATTCAGATTTTTTCTGTATGTAATCCTATTTTTATATATTTGATTTTATTTATTTAATTTTATATATTTAATTATAACCCTAATCTTAAAATTCTAGATCTAAAATATGTATATTTTTGTATGTATGTGTATCTACATGTATATATGTATTATATGTGTATGTGTATGTGTGTATATATGTTATGTAGGTGTTAAAACCCAAAAACCCTAATTTTAAAGATTTAGACTTAAATCTAAAATACTAAGACCTAAATACCTAACTACCAATAAAAATCTAAACCCCTAATCCTAAAACCCTAATCATATTTTATATATATATTTATTTATATATTCAAAATGTTTTTCTTATCTTTCTCTATAGTTTTCCTTAATATAAATATAATTGAGTGATATGTATCTCTAAACCCTAAAACCCTAATCTTAAAGATCTAGACCTAAAATATGTATATTTCCGTATACATGTGTATATACATGTATATATGTATTATATGTGCATGTGTATGTGTGCATATATGTTATGTAGGTGTTAAAACCCTAAAACCCTAATCTTAAAGATTTAAATCTAAAATATGTATATTTTTGTATGCATGTGTATCTACATGTATGTATGTATTATATGTATATGTGTATGTGTGTATATATGTTATGTAGGTGTTAAAACCCTAAAACCCTAATTTTAAAGATTTAGACTTAAATCTGAGATACTAAAACCTAAATACTTAAACACCTATCAAAATCTAAACCCCTAATCCTAAAACTCGAATCATAATTTATATATATATTTATTTATATATTCAGAT